>JAEIFL010000001.1:11627500-12827500 GCA_018901835.1 Scaptomyza graminum | reverse complement strand
AGCCAACAACTGTTGCCAGCATGCGGGTCACTTCACACGCTCCACACACAGACAATGGGCGGGCTCTACAGGTTAACTCACCTCTCCCCCCTCCCCCTACAGTCCACATGATAACCGCATCTCATTTGATTTTATACTTGCCGTGGCACTCTCTTAATTGTTTGCTTTTTCTTGTCGTACGTACGTAAGTGTATGTATTTTCATTATGAGCAGTGTAATTTCACTGCCTGCATTTGTGACACCTACTCATCCCAAAACCCCCCACCCATCCACATCACCTCCCCACCACTCAAGATGGATGGCATTTGGCAGCAGTTGGCAGCACTGGCAGTGCGAGTCATTGATGTATGATGTACTGATGTACAGATACATATGTATGTATGTATTTGTGACTGTTGCTAGTTGTGCCTTGGCAAACGGGAAGTGAAAGTTTTAAAATGTTTTGTTTTTTTTTTTTTTTGTGGGCATTTCTTTGCTTCTTCTTCGCTTTTTGGCCACTTGGGTCGCTTATGACATTTAAATGCTGGCCAAATTGTTGTTCGTCTTTTATTTTTTGCTTATTGTTATTGCTTTGTGTGCCTTTGGGTTTTTTTTTATCGTTGTTTTTTTTCTGTTTGGCTTATCTGCTTTGATATTCAATGCGCAAAGCCAGAGGCCATCGAGCTGCACTCTAAGTAGATGATGATTGACCATAGTGCGTCTTGCGTCTGGCGTCTTACATAATACAGTAGTAGTTACCATAATTGGAGAAAGGGGAAACATGTCGTCACTCGTTCAGAGTGTGCTTTTATTCGATGTTATACAATAGTTTACTCATCTCATCTGACATACTGACTGACATAATCATTAGAGTCGTTTCTTTGTTTTAGATGCTAACTAAACTTGTCACCCTTCTTGTTTTTTTTCTTTCTTTTCATTATCAACGAAAGGGTTGTTCATTTGATAAAACAGCCGAAATCAAATCGTTTATAAAATTAAATTAGTCTTCGAACTAAGTGGATATATTATGTATTTATTATATCTGTACATAAGTAGTATATGTACATACTTGCACATTTGTATTTGTACGTTGTGCACCCAAAGAGCTGTAATTTTGATTTCTTAAGTCTGGTCACACTAGCTTTCTGCGCTTAATTCGCACGCTGTGTTTCGAATTTGAAATGAATAATCAAATAATGGTTCGTTATTATTGCCAGCAGCACTTTTTTTTTGTGGTTTGTGAAAATACAAAAGATATTCGGAGAGTAGCAAATATAAAATACACTACAATTCAGACAATATCAGACAAACCAGAAGTTGCCTATTATAACGTTTCCAATGAGTATTTTCATATTTGTAAATTTAATGACGATATTTCAATTCTTATACTTCAAATGTTTAGAAATAATATTTTATTATGAACAAGGTCATGAGTTGGGTGTTGTTCGTTTGCAATGAGTTTTTGCATATTTGTACAATTATTGACGAAATTTTATTTTTTATATGTACTTCAAAAGTTTACAAAAATTTCAAAATTTAAAGTTTAAAAGTCCAAGGCGTATTAATTAATAATAATACATAAAAAAGTTTAAGAAAAATACGTTTTATAGATTTTTCATGAGAGTGCTTAGAATAACTGCAAAGTGCAGTTCTTGATAAAAGCAATTAAATTTTTACTAAAAAGAAAATTGAGCATTATAATTTAAAGGATTATTGCTTTAATAGAATGAATTATGTTACTGTTATTTTCTTTAACAAAAAGCATGAATTGTTATACTGCGGAGCTTCACTTTTGACTTGAAATTTTGTCCCTCAACACAATTTCTGTTATTTCCATACAAAAATGTGTTCAACCCATTTTTGTTCTCGCCTAATTTGTGCGTGTGCTTAACCACACACTTATCTTGTTTGTTTTTTTTTTTTAAGTGTAGGTCAGCGCCTTTTGTGTGAGTACAATGTAAGTCGGACACTCTAGATGAGAGCACTTTGGTGTTTTTTTTATTCAGCTTCCCCCTATTATTATATTTTTCTTTTGTTGTGTTTGGCATCTTGTTTCGTTTGTGGCACGCTCTCGCTGTTGTTGTTGTTTTTGTTGCTGTTGTTGAGTTATTGACGATGACGCGTGGGGCATGGGGCAATCATGACGATTACGATATGATTGCGATGGGGATTTCAACGATGAAGACAGTGCCAACAATTATGTTTTAATTAGAGCGTACGACGACTCAGACTTAGCAAGTAGCAGCCAGAAGTCGAAGTATGATTGGCCAACCGCTGGCTAATTAGTGTTAAGAAGAGGAGGAGGTTGTGGATGCCTTAGACCGCATTTAACTGTCCGAAACGGCGAGTTAAGTAAGCGCACCAGCTATTGTTACACACTCACACACATGTGCTTGTAGCCGTGACAATGTGGACAGAGAGTGCAAATTAAATACTAAGCCATTTAATTGTGTGGCGCATTCGCGTTTTGTTTGACAATCCAAAAAAGATACAATTTGTTTGTAATTTGCAATGCATTAATAATGACAATGTTGTTTCAATTATTCGAATCATTTGTAATTATGTCAAGATATAGGTAAATTTGACAATGCCTTGCTTGTTGCTTTTGGCTTTTGTTTTGTAACTACATATTTTGGATTTGGTTGAATGTGTTTCTCATTTGTATTTTCAATGTTATAATCTCGCCCCTCTCTATTATTAGATGCTGCTCCGTTTGACATTGCTGATGACATTATGCTTTTGCCTTGCTCAAGCTGTGCTCAACGGCAAGGAGTTGAAGCGACGTGAGGCGGGCTTCGATAGCTACGGACCACCAAGGCCAGCACCACAGTACGGACCACCGCCACAACACCATCATATACCACATCGTGAGTACGGCGTACCACAGCAGATACCCTTTCGCGAGTATGGTCCACCTGCCTTGAAGTATGGTCCACCCAAGCTAAACTTTTTGGGTGGTGGCGGAGGGGGTCATGGTGGTGGAGGGGGACATGGTGGAGGTGGCGGTGGTGGTGGAATCGGCTTGTATGAACAGATCAAGACACACTTTGGTGTACCGAAACCTTTCTATGGACCACCGCATATACAACACAAACCCTCTCACGAATACGGTCCACCACCACAACAACAATATGGTCCACCACCACCACAGTACGGTCCACCACCACAAAAGAATTATGGACCACCACCACCACTGAAGCTGCAGCATCGTCCGCAACAACAGTACGGACCACCACCACAGCAGCATAAGCCACATTTCCCTCAGCCACTGCCTGCACCACATCCTGCCCAGCTTTTCAAGCCAGCACATCAGCCAGCTACCTCGTACGGCCCACCAGCCTCGGGACCTCTGAATCTGCCACCAAAACCAGTTTACGATACACCACCAAACTATGGACCACCACCACTACCCGTTAACCTGCCTGGACCACAGCCGGCGAACTTTAATCGTGGGCCCGAGACGACAATAATACTGACTGGACCTGGTGGACAACAGCCACCCAGCGGACCTGGAGCTCTTGCACCCTTCAAGCAGGTTCAGATCCAGATCGATGCATCTGGTCACACTCACAGTGTGAGTGGTTCACAAGCACCCTTCCACACGGCATGCGATGGCTGGAGACCAATTCCAGCTCCAATCGGAGCCTACATCGAACAGAACCACATCGAGACCCAGGGTGGATACAGTAATGTTAATCAGGGTCATCACAGTCAGAGCTTTGGTAACCAGTACAGCTTAGGAGGAGGAGGAGGAGGAGGATTTAGCACTGGTAATGGAGGCGGAGGTGGCAGCATTGTTGATGGCCTTACCGACGAACAGTTGGTAGCTGTTGCTCTGCAGGGTGAGGCGGGTAATCTGATCACTGGACCAGGCGGCGGCGATGCTCATTTCAATAACAATAACATTGACTCCGATGCTTTACAGGTGCGTACTTCGAATGCCGAAGTGAATAGTTTAAGTAACTGATCCTATATTTTTTCTCCCTTGACCCCATTTATACAGATCTCGGTCGGTTCAATTGATGATACATATTCAAAGCCGCCTTCTGATTCATTTGCGCCTGGCTCTGTGCATGCCCACAAATATCAGACGATTGGTAATGGTATCGGTCTGCCACCGCCACCACATACACAACCCGGACCCAACTATGGACCACCACCGCTACCGCCGCCACCACAGTTTGCTGCCCTGACCAGCAATCATGCTCAGTCCCAGTCACAATCGAATTCCCAGTCGCACTCCAATGCTAACATTCAGTACGGACCACCACCCTCAGGAAATCCACCACCTTTCCCACGTCCAGGCGCAGGACATACCAACAAGCCCGTTGCCTATCGCCCACCTGTACCAAATGGTCTTTTAGAGTCAATTGGCGCCACCGTTCAGCATCTGGATCAATTTGGCGTTAAGCCCGCTCAACAGCCGCCGACTTACATTCCGCCTGCCACCCATGAGATTGCTCAGAGTGGTCCACCCACTGCACCGCAGGCCATCTATGGAACGCCTCTCAATCAGCAGCAAGCGCCACCACCACAGATCATTGTCCAGCAGCAGCTGCCACAGCCACAACCTGGTCCAACGTTCATACACCAGAAGCAGCCCCAAAAGTTGCAGCAGTATGGTCCGCCTGGTCCTTTGCCACAGCCGCAGCCCAACTACTTGCCACCTGGACCACCACAGCAGCAGCAGCAACAGCAACTGCCAGCCCGACCTCAACTAAACTTCCATTATGAACAGCTCCAGCAACAACAACAGCAGCAGCATCAACAGCAGCTGCAGCAGCAGCATCAACAGCAGCAGCAGCAGCAGCATCATCATCAGCAGCAGCAATCGGAGAATAGCTTCAGTTCCTCACAGTATGCCCAACAGTTTGTCAATTCGCAGGGTCTTCCCATGGCACAGCAGGCACCTAGATTTAATCAACAGCCACCTCAAAATCAAGCGTATCAACAGCAACCTCAACAGCAGACGCTGGTGGTGCATGATTGCGGTCATGGTCCCAATCTAGTCAGCAGCAATGGCTACCAAGTGCAACAACAACAGCAACAGTATCAGCAGCAGCAACAACATTTTGGCAGCATCTCAGCATCATCACCAGGTGCTTACAATGCCATCGCACAGAGCATTCCAGTGGCTGAGCAGCACACACAGTTTTTAACTGGACCCGCGGATAGTTATGGTCCTCCGCCTTCGGGCAATGAGATTGATTTTGATCATTCGGGCTATGCCTCTCAGAAGTCAGCTGTGGCAGCTTTGCCCGATGGCACAGATCCCAATGAGCTGCCCGGTTTGGATGGTCTGAATGTGATCTCAGCCCAGAAATCGCAGAGCATTCAGTTGAGCTCGGGTGACGACCAACCCCCTCAGAACTTTCAGGTTCAGTTTGGTAGCTCGCTAAACAATGTGGGAGCAGGTGGCAACCCTAACAACAATGCTGCACTGGGTGAAGCAGTTGCCAATCACGAGGAGATCTTATCACAGGGTCTACTGCAATCCATTCTGACAGCCATTGAACAGCCGCAGTCTTCGTCATCTGTGCCACAGAATCATAAAGCGCAGAGTCGTTCTGATGAGCCGCATCATGAGGATCAAAAGGAGCAGCAGCTGCAGCCGGTTGATGATGATGAGAATGAGGGTGTAGAGGAACAGCATCATGATGAGTCCAATCGTGTGGAGGTGCACGTTCTGCCCGATGCGGATACAAATGAGAAGGGGAAGGAGCACATTGAACCCATTGTTGCCGCCGAGGTGGAGGAGGTCGAGGCAAAGCATTAAGTCCAGTCACTACTTATATAAGTAGAAATCGCTTGCAATTACACAATACTACAGATTTAGTCCATTTTAACAATCCTCATTCGCAAATGCGTTGCTTCTTCTTATTTATTGCTGCTTCATTCCCATCGTAGATTCTTCTTATTTTGTATGCTGTATTTTAAAAGTTTATTATTATAGTAATTATTGTGGTTCTTTTTTTTTTTTTTAAATTTCGTGAACTCTCGTCGCTCAAAATGCCATTAATGAAAAAGAATGAATAATGATGAAGACACGAGGTGAAATCAGTGGAAACGACATCGACAATAATAGAAGCTAAATACTATATAAGAGTCGTAGTTGGAGTCAATTACTCGCCAAAGTCATCAAATCTTCTCTGACGCGAGCTATATATAAAATTTAATTAAACAACATATAAAAAACAAGTGCATTTTCTTCATTAAGTTTGTGTATAAAAATATATATTATAAATAAATAATTTATTTTTTATCATTATTACATATTTGTGTTTAATTTCAATTTTTAAAACGAGTACAATATTCAAATCACATAAAAAAGAGAGTTCAGTTTTTTGCATACAAATTCAAAGATTAAGAACATACATATACGACGTATGTGTGCATATATGTATCACTGATGGGGCCGTTTTCCAGTTTCCATTTCCGTTTCCGTTTGTCGCTTGATGAGGGGCAAGTTGTGGAACTGCTTTGTTGCACACGGCGACTCGAAAAGCATAATGAAGGATAATGAGTTCTTGATTAGTACAAAGTGGAAAATTGTGTATTTTTTCGCAGTCTCGCTTTGTACGTGTGTATGTGTGCTTCACCATGTTTTCTCTCGATGTCCCGTCTCAAAGCACTGCGACTGCGGCTACTGCTACTCCCCCTCTGCGCTCTTATTCGACTTATTCTGCGGCATCAATTAACTGTAATTAGGGGCGCCACATTCTGCGTAAGCAGTGCAAATAACAATGTGCCTTGGCGACAGGACGCCAAAGTATCCAACACTTATTTCATTCTGCCACACTCCACAGAGCTCTCCGCTGCTGGACAACACAAATGCATATCAAGTAACCAAGCGCCTTCTAAAGCAGAGAAAATTACAGCACAGTTGGAACGGAAAATACGACTACGATAACTACATCAATAGTGACATCAAGAAAAGATCCCAACTTCAAGTTCTTATGAACTAAAAACAAAACAGTTTTTTTTATAAATTATATTTTTGAATAAATTTTTTTAAAGAAACAACAATACTGTGAACAATAATAAAGGCCTTTTATTGTAAGCAATTCTTTTTCAAAAGAAGATGAGCTTTTTTTAAGTAGATTTAATCATTGGTGAAAAAAAACAGGCCCTGACAATTTTTAAGCCAAGCCACTCACCATACAAGTCGTAAAATTACCTCTTTTGTTACATTTCTAGCGATGATGTTTTTGGTCGAATTTGGAAAGAAATAGCAAATGTCTTAGGGTCTTTCTGGCTAAGTACACTGGGATTCGGGTAATGCTTTCAGTATTCATTCAATGGCAATGTTCAAACTTTTTTAAATAAAGTTGACGTTCGAAACTTGAAGCTGAACTTCAAGTGCAATATTGATATGCAATTGTACTGGTAACCATCTATGTGAGTTGTTTGGTTTACATTTCCCTACCGCATTTTGTTTGGCAAACTTCTTTTTTTTGTAAACATAATAACCATGTTTCATTGCCCTTGTCAATGCCGTTGGCGCTGCTCATTTCGACTGTTTTATAAAAATTAATTAAAAGCGCGCACACTAAATGAAAATGCCAATGCCGTAGAGCTGAAACTGAAACTGTTACTGAAGCTCGAACTGGAGCTGGAGCCAAAAAACAAACCCGCTGCCAGAGAGAACCGCGGCAATGTCCACCGTGCCTCAACAAACAATAGTCGCAACGTGGCAAGTAACCAAATCAAAAGCAGGAGCACAAGCAACCAACCTACCAACGAACCAGTTAGGACCCCGACTCTACTAAGCAACGAACTAATAATGAATGGGCAAATAAGGCGCGCAAAATGTACCCTCAATGGCGGACACTTCTCTATAGTAAAACATGGCACAATATAATACTGCTGCTGCCCATAACCGCCCATCGTTCGCATAGAGAATTCACAACCCATTTATGGTCAAACTGGCGTAACGCCATTTTCCCCTTCCCCATTGCGACTCTGTCTTGGCCATATACCTTTTACTCCGGACGCGACTCCTTGGGGCCAGAGCACGTCTTTTATGCCAGTTGCTGGCGAATGTAACGGTATAAATTTCTAGTTAATTAATCACCTTTTGCTTTGTTTATGCCTAATTTAATTAATTTTATGTCTTTTATTGTTTCGTACGCCCATCCGCCTGGTCAAAACAGTGCACCAGGGATCTAACCCACACCAGAACGAAACCAGGACCAGCAAAGACCAGCCAGAACTGGGACGTGGGCAAGTCCCAAGAATTGAGTTGAATTGATGGCGATGCTAAATTTGATGCAGACACTCAAACCGAAATTCCAACTTGGGCCGAAAGTATAAAAATTATTCATAAGCCACATTCATGAACCAAAAAGGTGGTTAGCAAAGCAAACAACTTAGAATTGCGCCTCTTGTTACGAGTTACACATTAATTACATAGGTAATTATTTCAAAATTAATTACATTTGTTAACTTGGCTATGTGCATACTTGTATGTGAAGTCTGCGCACCTCCATACACAAAATTATATGTATATATGTTCGTATATATAATTATAGATAGCATATTACATTTTCATTATGGAAATCATAAGATGAGCATCACATGAAATAAAAGTGGTCGCTAATAAGCTATCTATAGGAAATTGTTATATGAATGGAATTTGTAATATAAACATATCAATATCAATATTCATTTTTATGACTTGCCTTCGACTACGTCTGCTACAACGATGTAAGCCATCATGCATTTTATTAAATATCATATAAAATTCATCAGAAATTAAAAAAATATATAAAAAATTTAAAAAAAAAATTATTTGTGCTCTGTGGTGTGTTGGATTTTTGTTTTTATTGTATTTGTAAAACACTCTGTGCGGCTGTAATTGTTTTATTCCATCCATTTTGTGGTGCACAAATTGCGGGCACAGTCGCAGGCTTGTCAAATAATAATAACAACAACCATAATAATAATAATAATCATTATAACGTGAGTTTCGTACACAACAAAATGTAAGCTCTTGATCGCCAAATTAACCCTTTGATGTTATTGTTATTCCATCCAGTTAAACAAGTTTGTTATTTCAGGACTGAGAAGTCCTGCCATCTACAGGTGGCTCAAACAAAGGGTTAAAATTTCATATAACGAAATAATACTTTCATCAACATGTTAAATAAATACGGTTGAGAGTTAGTGATTTGTGCTTTTAGTTTAAGCCTCAATGTTTTGTTTTGCTTTGATTCGATTAGCCACACATCAAAAATGTATACAAACATGGAAACCACATTTGTACGTACGTACATGCAACAATACTGTAAAAAGGTAGTGTCAAATGTCTGCTGCACCCAATAACGAAAACTGAACATCAGTAGTAATTCAGCAATCCTGGCAACACAATGCCAATAATCAAAGTGGTCAATGACTATGCACGTTTCCACAAATTGTGACCCTTTTGCAAAGCGCTAATTGCATGTTGCATGCATTTAATGAGAACAATCAGAACGCAACTGCTGCTCTGCATTTTCCTCAACAAAATTCTTTGAATTCCAGTCATTGTTTCGACTGCAGCTAAGCCCTTTGTGCAAGACTCTTAGTTGTTGCGATTAGCGATGTAAACAGAGGGCACATTACAAAAAAACAGTCAAAACAAACTTTGGGGCGAAAATAAAACACATCAAATTAATCCATCCCACCTCTTGAATGTGTAAGCGACCCAGCTCGGCCATCTCTGTGTGGCATAAGCTTTAACCAGCTATGAATTACAAGTCAAGGTCTTGATGTAGGGCAAACAACTCTCAAAAATTAGACTCAGATATAAAATTAAACATATTTTCAAAAGCATGCTCAAAAGCAAGCTAAAAAATTGACGTGAATAGTTTAGCGGGAAAACGGCTTAATGTACAGGGCACAGCTATAGCCATCTGCAGAGCTAGAGCTAGTTGTGAATTACAAGCTTAACATTGGAGTAAATATTTCATTTTGAGCTTATGTTTTAAAGAAGAATGAAGATGAAGAACGTGAATGACGTATTGTGTGTCTTGCGTTATTCATAGGTTAAAATTGAGTTGGCTGACTGAAAAGGCGGTTTGTCAGGACAAGATAATAACGTCGTTAGCATTAAAATATGGCAAAGATGATTTACATAAATTAAAAAGGGAGAAGGGTATTAAATTGTACATTCTTTCACGCATTCTAAGTATGTCCGTTTGTCTGTGTGTGTTTGTGTGTGTGGTGGTGAAATTGCATATAGTCGCTCAGTGTGCGCCATGTCAATGTGCTTTTAATGATCGCGTTTATGCCAAAGCGCCAAACACCCGGTACTCTGTACTCGGTGCTCGAGATGGAGGCCGACTGGTTGACTGGCTAGCCACACAGTGAGTTTCGTTGTCCTCCTCACTCTCGTCGTCGCCGTGGTCGTTGTCGTCGGCCAAGGCTGCGGCAAATGAGAAAGCGCTAATAAAGTGCACTTGTCGCTTCGGCAGCAACAACAGCAGCAGCAGGAAGTAATGTTCCTCTATGGCCAGTAACAACAACCACAACAACAACAGCGACTGGACGACGGCTGTTCTTTCTCATCCTTAGTGGGGCCATGTTTATTGCGTTCATAACATGGATATAGCGTTGGAAGAAAAACAAAAAGAAAAAAATGCGCAACAAGAGAAACGTTTCTAATTTAAGTCTGTCGCGCATAAATTATTGGCCAGCGCCATGGGACTTAAAAGTGGCACAGTGGGTGGTCGTCACACATGCCACCCCAGATGCCCCCACAACACACTCTGACCCACACATATGTGTTTGTATTGTATGTATGTATGTAATTACTTCTTGTGCAGCTGTGTGTGTAACCGTTGGTGAAACCTGTTAAAGTTATTGTTATTGCTGCGAGTGTTTGTTAAAATTTTTGCAATTAAGTTTCAATCCTGGCGGCCAGAGCGTCCATTACAAAACGTTTAGTTGGTCATTCGGCTGGCATTAGTGCCATACTTACTCTACTCTATAACACCCCTACCCCTACCTTTAGACCAACCACCCCCCTTCACACAAAGATTTGCCCCCTCACCCCTTATGCAAAGCTCTTTCTCATACATTTATTCATTTCATTTTGCTTAAGTGACCTTTTTGGTTGAAGGCAGCGCCAGCGCGTGACCTTAGCGTACAGGTTAGCAGCCAGGTTGCCTCTTGCCTCTGCTTTTCGAATGCAGGAGAAGGGCGGGGGGCGTGGTCTTTTCTATATATTTAATGACTGCACGTAGTCCACATGTGTGAAGTGTCTGCCTCTGTTTGTGTATGTAGTCTGTATGTGCTTTGTATGCGTAGCACAGTTCATTAAATGCTCGTATAATTTGTGAGTTGAACTGAACTTTGAACCCGCTTTTAATTGCCTCACAACGTGCTTACACTGGGTCGAAACTTGGCAAATATCAAATCAAATTAGTGAAACTTCTTCCTTGCAAGCAATGCGTCCTACACTTATTATGGAACACAGAATATAACTTTATTCTCTAAATAGCAACTAAAAATGTATAAAAACTATAACATTTATTGAGAATTAATTAACAGTTCAATCAAAAATCCACTTAATTCTCTATAAGATGTTTTTTCTTGTACTCTTGAGATTTGTTATATGGAAGTTCAACTGTACGATTATTTCTCATTTCCTTAAACAATGCGCTTGAAATGTGCAAATTTTGGGTCCTAGCGAATTTAAACCAATCAAGAATGGCTTTTCGTTGACATCAGTCAGTGTCAAACGTTGATTTCTTGATCCGTTTGATATCTCTCGAACCGTTTGTCGATAAGTGAATTTCATTAATTTCGTTTTTGTTTTTTTGTTGAATATTTTACTGTCACAGTACTTGGTTAAGCGACATTATTTTCAACTCCTTTTCAGCGTTTAGCTCCACATTTACTTGTCTAACAATTTATGATTTATACGCATTTTAAAGCACGCTTTAGAAAACCGATCCATCTTTGCCAACAATAAGACATACCATATACTTATTAAGCACAAAACTGTTTAAAGTTTATTTGAATACAACGCAGCGTAATTAATATCACGTATACACACTGTTGTTGATTTAGCCTGTAAACAAAGCGTGCGAAGATGAAGAAAGCAGATATCGAATAAAAATATAAAGTTCAGATTAACATAACAAATCTCAACAAGAAGCGTTTCAATCTGTCACAAATGCACTCAATACATGCAAACTTTATATATATTAATTTTCACAACTATTTTTCATATTACAACTAAATGGGTTATATAAAAGATACAGACATACAACTATATACAGTATTGAGCTATTCTGCCGTCTCTGACACAAACTTTTCCAAGCGCATTTACAATTATTTTCACTTTATTTGCCCATCCTCCCCCAACATGCACCAACTGTTTTCCCTATCTTTGTCGCAGTTCATATCTATTGTTATTGTGTCCAGCAACCGTAACCCCATAGCCGGCCCCTCCCCTTCCCATCCCTTCGCAATTGTTGCGCTACGAATTCATGTCGAGCCATTTGTCGTTGCCTCTCATATTATTTACGCTTGTTTAATTTTTTGCATGCTTACTTATTTTTAGCACCGTCCAAATATTTTAACATATTTTACAACTTTTTAAGCGAGTCTATTCGAGTGCGGCCCCTCATCCCTTCATCCATTCATCCCTTCATTGTGCCATTCCCCACTCCCCTCTTTTTTTCTCTCTCTCTCTCTGCCTCTTGGTCTATTTGCTAGCTCTTCTCATCCTTGAACGTTTGGCCTTGGCAGCTTGTTTCCTTTGAAGCAGCAGCAGCGTGCTTTGGTCGCCATCGCCATCGCCTCCACTTTACATTTACCGAGCATATTTGTTGGCCATAAATTAACACGCCCCTTGCTTACTTAATATTTTTATGGCCTAGTCGCACGCCTTTCCCCAACCAAACAGCCCCGCCCACATTTTTGCTCCTGCAATTTAATAATTTGCTCAACATTAACCACTTGGCGGCCTGTCTGTTATCCTTGGTCGCTTGCCCGCACATCCTTTAACTGCCGCAGTTGTTATCGCTGTTGTTGCTGTTGTTGTTGTCAACGTTAAGAGAACATTTTCTCTCTACATTCCTTCTCGTTTTTTTTTACTGCTAATTATAAGTGGATTATTTGCTTATCCATAAAGGATTGCCGCTTGGGCGTTGCCACAAAAAATGCTTCACTCTAACTTAGCAACTAGCAACACAAAAATACCAATTCCATTTGCTTTAATTTAAGAATACATATTTATATGTGTTAAGGTTCAAAATAAACTTAAAGGTCATTTTGTCACTTTTTTTTGTTGTTGCCAGTTTCGTGTTGATAGCCAACATTGGTGTTATTAATTGTTTGCTTTTAAATTTGGGCTTTACACTAATTGACAGCTGATGTCCTCTACTCATCAGCACATTAATAATTCTGTTACTTTCCACATACATACCTACATGTACATTGTTCATGCAAATGTTAGTTTATTTGATGTCATTTAGCACCTAAGCCAAAAATTTAAATGCTCAGTTAGCCCAGTATCATTATCTGCAGGCAAAACTTGTACGCAATAAATTCATATGATCATTAATGTACTTACATGTATATATAGTATACAAATCTGCCACAAAATAATGGCATGCCGAATACAATTTGCAGTTGCGCTGATAACAGAAATAAATAAACCGAGACGATTGGAAAGATCTTGCTGCAACAAAAATATTTATACTAACTTAAATGAAAATCGGCAATTTTTACATATTTATGTAATTTTACACTTTTATTGAAATTGTATTTTAAATCTTGCTTGCTCTCCTTAATTTCCAAGTTTTTTTTTCTTTCATTTTTGTGTGTTGTCCGACCCTACGTACTAGCAATAACCTCCGAATATTTTACTTAATTTAAATTGAAAAAAAAAACCACAAATTAATTTCTTTCAATTTTCAATTTTTGACGTGTGTCTGTGTGTGTGTTTTGTTCCATGAATCTGCAAGCCATCTGCATGTGTGTGTCTGTAAATGTATTTATTGTTTATTTTCATTTTTTTTTTTTTTTTTTTTTTTTTTTTTTTTTTTTTTCGTTTTGCAAACATTTATGAATTCTGTATTTATTCGTATTTAACCACATTTAAATTGTTTGCTTTTCATGCAATTGTTATGCTTATTTTTTAAACATACATACATATTTCTTATTAAAACGGTTTCTGTATTCATTAGCATTTTAATACTTTTTATGTTTAAATCTACATAAAAAAAAAACCTGTTCAACATATATATATGAAATGATGGCTTATAGTTTATATATGTATATTAATGCCAGTTTTATTTAATTTTATTTCATTTTTGTTTAGTAAATACTTCAAGTTTTTAGCTTCCGCAACATGGACTTTATTTTCACCTTATTTAATACATACATAAAAATCTGTTGTGTGTCTGTCATACATGTACATATAGTAAGTATATGTGTTATTGTATTTAATTATACTCTGTTCCCCAAGGGAAAAATAGTATATTGGATTCCTCTGCAATATCCGCTGCGTTAACCGTCCATCTGTCCATCTGTCCGTATGAATGCAATTTTCTCATTGCTCTAGTAGCTAGAGTCTTAAAATTTCATTTTAAATACAATTACGCTTTGTGTGTTGACCCGCGTCAGGTATTCTGTACCGCCTGCTTTCAGGGCTGGGAAATCTAAGAGTTTCTTCTACAGTTTCAGCGCCAATAGGATCACTTTAAATTGTTGTCCATAGATCGAGATAACCTAATTATTCCGCACAACCAAACCTGATGAAGACTTCATGAAAGATAGAATCTATACCAAAACAACTTTTTCATCTTTTCTTTAGCTATAAGTAGATTTTTGTGCAGACTGAAAATCAGACGAGACTTGGTTGGTGATTTCTGCTAACTGAAATGAAACTAGTAAGTATATCAAGCACTAAAAACAACTTATTCAAAAATCATACTCAATGCTAAGCATATTGTACTAATCTTGATTTGAAATATTTTGGTGACCAGAACGCTGCTTTGAACCGAAAAACATTGGATGCAAATAATTCGAAGTGCGTTTGGTTCGGCGAGTCATCGGATATATTGGTATTGACAGGATGTATGACACGTCTTAAGGCTAATTTGCTTATGGGAGAGAGCAGTTAAGGATCGGTTTATTGAGATAGTATTTCTTAGCCAACACTAACATACATTGAATTTTATACATCTATGTGTGTGTGTGTGTGTGTTGTAGACATAGACACATATACACAAGTACACATGCAAATTTATTTATTTAAATAAATATAAAACTTGTGTGTTTGTGTGTGTGTGTGCGTCGCTGTGCTTATCTTGCGCGCGTTTGTCGTTGATGCTTTGGTCTTTGGTTTTATTTATTAATTTATGTTTTATTGAATAAGCTTGAAATTTGCTAAACGTCATCACATTTATAAAATATACTTTTGAGCTTTAGATATTTATTAAATGTTTTGGTTTTTCCTTTTTTTCTCTTTGTTTCTTTTTTCATACTTAATATTATATATATGTATGTTCTAATTCCATAAGCTGATGATTTGTTTTTTTTGTTTTTATCTTATCTTTCTTTAGTATGTATTTTTGCTGTAGAGCGAATATGTTGAAGAGGTTTGGGGAAATTTTCGAAAATAAATAAAAAACAACATATTTAATTTTGGGCTTGTTGGCTATTGTGGTTAGGATTTGGTTTGGGTTAAACCCAAATTTGGGGTGGGACTATCCATCGTTTATATTTCCTCTTCGTATTTTATTTTTTTTATTTTTGTTTTTTAGCTTGGCCAAATTCCCATAAGTTAACACTTAATAAACGAGCGTGTGTGTTTTTTACGTGACAAAGATTGAAAGAGATATATAAAACACGTTGCTTTTTGGCAAAGTGCTTTGAAATGACACACCGAATTAGAAAGCCACAAGAGACAGGGTGAGAAACAGACAAGTGATAGACAGAGATAGAGCTAGAGTAAGAGAGCGAAAGGGAAAGGGAGAGAGAGTAAGTAAGAGAGAAAGAGTGAGAGAAGTGCTTACGTTTAAATAGCTATAAATTGCTGCATTATTTACTTTGTATGGATAGAGAGTTGCTTATCCAGCTTATCAAACGAATGACAACAATGATCTTGTGGTTTTTTTTTGTTTTTTTTTTCAAATTCTCATTGCTTACAAGCGAACATTAATATACATCTATATATATATAGATACACACGTACATATATATTCAAATTCAAATTTGCCCTACATATGCATTTGAAAAACGCGCGCTAAACGTACAGTATTTTTGTTATAATTATTCGGTAGGTGCAAAAAAAAAAAAAAAAAAAACAATCACTTAGTTATATTTACATACTTGGCCGTTTAGGAGTGCAGTATATATACGATATATAGTATCATATTGTATTTTACCCTTGCAGTTGGTATTATAATATCAATTTGTAAGTCCGCAAAATATATACAAATTTAATTGTTAGATCGAATAATGTCCATTTTCGTCTCTCAGTTTGTCTTGTTGTTTACAATCGGTCGAAGACGATGCCTTTTAACATTTGGTATAACTCAAAAATTGGTCGAAATATTTGAGTTATTCGAAGGGTCTTGTTGTTTATAACACAACACTCTGTCGTTTGACTGCAAGGGTATTCAAACTTCGGTTAACCGAAGGTTAACTTATCAGATTCTACAGCAATTTTAAACATTTCCAATGGGTTTGAATGTCTGTATGTACTTTAGTATTTTTTCTATATATATTTATTTTCTGCATTAAATACTAAATAGTTAATGCAGCAAGTTTTCTCTTAAAAGTAACTATAGTCTTGGGCTTAGCCTAGATAAAACAACGACAAAAAAAACGTCGATTCCCTTTAGGGTCCGCAATTACATACATATACTATGTATGTCAGTATGTATGTATATATATATATATATTTTATTTAGACATCTATAGCTTAACTTGTACTAGAAAATGAATCTTCATGGATGTGTGTGTGTTAGTGTGTGTGTGTGTGTGTGTGTCTGCTAGTTGCTTGCTTATCGAAGTAGACAAGACGAATCAACAAGCCGCTAACACAATTTACATTTGACAATTATTTATAGATTTGAAGTTATGGCAAAGAGTAAAATTACATTTAGTAGCCTTATTTTGTATGTATGTTTGTGTATGTGTGTAAGTGTAGTTGGTATTCGATCACCCAACATAGCTACTTAGTTTTGTTTAAAATTCCTGTTATTTGATAATAGTATTTGTTTTTTTTTTTTTTTTTAGAAAATTGATAAAAGTGTTTGCGGTTTAGTATTTTTGTTTTATGTTTCTTTTAATTTAGCTTCTTCCTTTTTTTTGGGTTTAGGGGGGATGGGGTGGTTTTTTTTTTGCCTGATGCAAACCGTCCTCTTAATATAATGATAACGAGATCAACCGACAATGCACTAAGTATCATAGTATTTTAAGTTCGAATCATAAACATATCCTAAAGTAGAAAAAACGCAAAAAAAAAAAAAACAAACATAACTCCTTGGAGACTTAGAAAGTCCATCGTCCTTTGGCCTCACCTACTGCTCCGTTTCCACCTAATCCAGCACAGCATCGTCCTGGCAGCTATGTCGCTGGCGGCACCAAGCCGTTATCCAACTGGATTCCAAATTGCTGCCGCTCGACGCAGCTAATCGGGCCGATGGCGTTGCTTCGTTGCTTGTCTTTGGCAGTTGTTGATGTTGCTGTAGTTGTAGTTGTTGTTGTTATGGTGTCATGGTGGGTGGACAAGAGACGATGGGTGGTGGATGAGCCCGATTGCGACTCCAAAAATACCAATAATCCGCACGAGAGCAGCAGCAGCAAGAACAGTTCCGGTGGCTCCAAAGAAGCGGAGCTTCCATGATGCATAGCTGCTGGATGCTCGCCTGCAAAAATCCGTACAGTAGTTAGTTAGCACAAAGATACGTTCGGTGCAGCAACAATAATAATATGAATAATAATAATGATGTTGAGTGGACAAAAGAGATTGAATGAAATTGTAAGCCAGCTAACAATGGCGAGCTCCACTGAGTGCTGGCGGCAAATGCAAAAGCTTTATTGTCTATTAATTTAATTGCTGGTCATAAAAAAATGAAAATAAAAAAGCAGTGGAAAACATCCCCAAATACCAAGAGACCTTCACAACAAATTTATGTATGTATTTGTATGCATATACAGTACGACCTCGCTCAACGCAATCTATTAAAATTTGGATAGTTTCGAAAACTGGGGCCAGGAGACCTGTTTCCAAAAAGAGATGTCTTTGCTCACCATTTAAGTAAAAGTATATTAAATAAATCTGTGTTCAAGGCAAGGATTTCATTTTATTTTATTAATTCTTTTTTGAAAAACTGAGAAATAGTCGTTTGCACTTTGTTGCAGTTTATACTTTTCTGAGCAGGTGTTTAGCGAAGATCTCGAATTCGGGAGTTGCAATTATCGAGGAGCTGCGTGTAACGGGGGTTACGTTGAGCGAGGTCGTACTGTAGTATAGTATATATATTTATAGTATTCACATACCCATGAGCGCAACGGGCCAAAACACGCTTTGAAAAATCGATTACTAAACAACATCTGCGATCGCAATAAAATGGCAAACTTTCCTAACAGTTTGCACTTAAGCTTTAAATTAAAAGAAGTTTGAAGTATGTATAAAGCAATAAAGACAGATTTTTGTTTCACTGCCTGCTTGATTATGACTCCCATTAGGGAGCATTATAGCGAAAATAAAAAATAAAGATAAGTACACTGATAGAAAAAGATGTGCTAAAACTAAATTCAAATGTACTTGAGCTAAGAATTAACGATTCTAGAAATTCGTACGAAGACACTTTACTGTGTTACAATGAGTGTACAGAGATTCCAAATACGTATAAGAATAAGTGAACTTGAATTATTTAAAAAAAAACAAAAATACTGAAATCAAGTACGAAATTCTTGATTCAAGTACGAGGCGCAGGCTCAAATAGCACCAGTGACTTTGCTCAAAATTTTTATTTTTTTCTTTCGATTTAAAAGAAGCCATTTATATTATAATATTTACAGCTAAGACACTTGCCACATTAACAAGAGATACTTTGTTGCAATTTATACTTTTCTGAACAGCTGTTATGCAATGTCAAGAGTTCAGATATTGCGATTATCGATTAGCTGCGTGGGACGAGGGTTGCGTGGAGCGAGGTCGTACTGTATATGCTCGTATGTTTTAAGTAACTTTAAAAGCATTCCCATAGGACTTAAGTAAACTTAATTAAGCTTGCAGTCGGCGATGACTGTTGTACAGCAGTCCAATGTGGCTGGGCGGGGGAAAAAAACATTGTCCAGATTAAATGAAATAATTGAAGACACTTAGGAATTTTACAAAATGCTCACAGCTCAAATATTTCACATTTGTGGTTTTTCGCAAAGCGTTTACGCTTACATCAAATTAGCTGTGACACATTCTCAACTATTTCTATTATTAAAGCACACATACAACAATGTAGTTGCATTCCTTATAGCTTTTACAGCTCTTCTACATGTGTAGCAAAGGTTAATTAAATTTAATAAAGGTTAACACTAAAAATGTTTTTGTTTGTTAGCTGACTTTGGGATTTGTTTGGGACAGACATTGCCGTATTAATTTATGCATAATCAAGGATATATCATGACATAACTCGCTTTATGGCAATATCAAATATTATGATGCTTCTATTACAATTTGACTATTTCAATATGATCAATTCGCGTGTGTAATGTGATTTTTGAGTAGATGATATAAGCTGGGAATATTGGGTATTTGTCTCACATGGAGCACCATCGATAAAATGAATACTTAAACATTTTATCATATGAACTGGCAAGAAAGTGTAGGATAATTGCGCCCTGCAGGCACGTCCCTAGTCCGTTACATTGAGTGCAAACAACTTGTGTTAATTACTTAAGTTTTGGCAGTTGTTCCACTTAAGAAGTTGATGTTGTTGTCTTCTGATACCCTGTACACAGGAAACTCGGCATGATAATCTCTCTCCCTCTCTTTTACTAAATGGAGAACAAACAGTTGCACAGCAAAATATGTTTATGAAATTCAGTTCACCATACAGAGTATCTGCTAGTTGGACTGACTATCTCACTGTTAGTTGGAGGCTAGTGAGCTGCTTCTTCTCCTGCTTCATTTAGTAGTTGTTGTTGCTATTATTATTTTAATCTAATTCCATGGCGTATTTGTTGTAGCGTGCCGCTTACAAGCCAAAGTCATTTGCGCTCAAGTTGTTAAACTTTTTGCTTTGTAAGCACTTTTTTCCGGCATCGACGGAAGTAGGGATGATGCTGAAGAAGGTTGGGTTGGGGAGTGTGTGGAGAGTATAATGTATAATATGGAGAGTCGTAACGGAAAGCGTCGAACTGTTTGGTTGGAGAGGAAGAGAGAGAGAGCTACGGGCATAAACGAGTCAAAACTTACGAAAATGTTGATGCCCAAAGTTGCTTAAAACTAATTTTTTACGACTTTGAGCAAATGTGAATATCTCACTTTCTGGTCAAAACAACACCGTGTCACTAAGTTGAGCATCAGTGTGTGTTAGCATATCCGCTAACTAATCGTTTCTTTACTATTTATAACTCTATTTGAAACAAATGAATATTTGAAATGGATCTGGATTATGGATCTTGACTTGTTTATGGGAAATTGCATGGAGTTTCGGAATCTCAGTCGAACATTCAATTTAATTTTCTTAGTGCTATTTTTTATGTGTTTCCAAGTGTTATTGCGCATACGCTCCGCTGTCCGCTCTCAGTTGGCCGTTAATTATTGGTCAAACTTAAATTAAATGGCAAGCACTTGGATTTGTAAAGAGAGAATTAGAGGGAATTATAGAGAGAAAGAATGGAGAGCGAGTGGGAGGGGAGCAGCAGCGTAAGCATGTTGTCGTCAATCACAGCCGCGGTCGTCTGTCAAAGTAAGTCAAACAAGCTTAGTTGGCTTTTTGGGGCATCGCATCGAACATTTGTCTTGCGTCGCTCGTCTCAGCTCAACCACGACAATGATTACTTCTCAGCCAGCCAGCGAGCCAGTCGTCCCACAATTACCCAGCGTCTAGTGGCGTCTGGCCGCAATGATGTAGGAGGTTGAATATGGAAACGAGGGTTTGCATACCGGGCTACTCACCATCGACGATGTGCACGCGCACCGACGTCGGATTGGCATTGGATGGTGAACATGTATAGAGTCCGGAGTCCTGTTGTATGGCCTTTTGTACCAGCAGCCGACTGGTGGTCAGCACACCTTTCTCGGTGACTAATGATATGCCGCCGCGAGGTGAATCGAAATTTATGACCTGAAATGAATAACACAACCAGCGTTACACTAAAGTAAACAAACAGCAAACAGCTTAGTGCCACTGCCACACTGCCCCAGTCAGTGGCAGTGTCACAGTTAGAGCCATCTCTTTTCAGCTCTCTTTTGTCTATACAAAAACAAAACAACAACAACAAAAAACATACAATGTTGCCAAAGCCATCCCTGCTGAGGGCAGCTTACTGCCCCATGAGTTTGTTAGTTAAATTTTTATTAATGATTGTATTTTAGTCCAGCTTGAGTTTAGTTTGTATTTCCCATCTCCCCACCCACCCATCAGTACGAATAAACCATTTCCCAGACCCAACATATTATTTACATATGTACATCGTTGAAGAACGGGCAAATTATGAGCTGGATTTACTAATTTTTCGGCATGTATTTATCTGTGAAGGATCTCATAATGATAAGATGTCACTCACCTGACGATTGTGGGACCAGACGACGGTGGGTGGTGGTTCCGGTGCAAACTTAACAATGCAAGTCAAATTGATGGTGGAACCCATGTTGATGTGTAGCTCCGGACCGCCAACGATATCGGTAATAGGCTCTGCATAAACGAAGAAAATAAGGTACAAGATATTTTAAAAAGTAAATAAATATTTATAGCCAGGTTGAACAAGGAATAGATGATTTTTAACAGAATTCAATGCTAGAAAAATCATCGAATGGTTAAAGTAAAACACAACTAGAAGAGAAAAGTAACTTTATAATCTAAATAATATCGACAACCTGATTTATTGGATATCAGTTTGAAAATGTTCTTTGTTTGCCATAATATACAGTATTTTTTGTATTGTTTTTTTAGGCCAATTGAAAGTTTATCACAATTTAATTTATCGATTTTAACGTTCGAACACTTTATACGCTACTTTTGACAAAGCAAAGGCGAAAGGGTGAAATATTTGAAACAAACCGAAGGTAAGAGTTGTTTGAATGGGGGGAGGACGGCTGGAGCTTTAGGATGAAAAACGCACGCACAGCCTACGCGGAAAATCGAAACAGAAAAACAATCCCAAAGTCTGAGCCAAAGTCAAATAGGAAAGGTTCATCCTGCGGGCTCTCGAGTGATAGTAGTACGCGTGTCACACACACACGCACACACACAAGCGAACGCTTGAAAATGTTGTGGAGTTGATATCAAACAAGTATTACGCATACCACACGTGGGACCAGCTGCCAACCATCAAAAGCGCTTCGATTGTGCTTGGAAATGCGCATAAATGTTTGTTTGTTTGTTTGTGTGTGTGTGTGTGTGTGTGTGTGTGTGTGTGTGTGTGTGTGTGTGTGTCTCTTCTAATGAAGACGCATGCATCAGGTTTATTATTTATGCCATTCATGCGGCACCGTACCAAAAATTCACAAATTCATAAACAAAGACATAAACATGGCAAATACCCGCATTCATCTTTAGGCTTCAACAAATGTGTGCGTGTGCGTGTGTGTGTGTGTGTCCCAGTGGAATTTATGACCTCTTTCCTTTTAATTTTTTTGTTACGCTAGTGTTGTTGGGCTTATTTGTCATTAACTAAGAAAATAAAAATATATAAAAAATAAGCTAAATGTATTTGTTGGTCTTTTTTGATTCATTCATCTTCCACAAAAAATATAAAAAATATTGATAAGCTGTGAGCCAACATTTATCTTAAATACAAGTTTTGTATTGCTGGGTAACTTGCAGTCGTGCAATTTAGCGTAACGTCTCTTTCTATCTCAGTAGTTATCTACGATGATATTTGTGTTTTTTTGCGCCGTTACGCATGGACAATACAATTTCGATTAAACAATGGCAAATATCTGGGCAAAGCTGCATTGGGAATTATTGCCATGACTTTCGCAACGAACAAATGCGAAGCATAGTTAATTTGATGGTGTTTTTCGAATGAGCATTCAACTCTTTTCGCGCTAGTTATTTACGGATTGAAGCACTAATAGAAGAATTATGTCAAAGCAAAGTCCAATCTATTGTTCATTTCTATGGGTTTTTTTTTGTGCTCCTGTCCTGAAAAATTAATTAAAAACACGAAATCAGGCAACAGCAACAAACTAAGAGAACAACGACCACTTGGCAAACTTAATTAATTCCTTGCAAATTTCTCATTTGCTCTGCTAGACAGACTGCTATGAGCTATTGGGTTTGTATATGTATGTAGGTATGTGCATGTACTTTGTTATGAAATAGTTCCTGTGACACAAAAGTGGACGGACATCTTTCAAAGTTCAGTTCTCATTACAACCTGTTTCCATAGTAGTGGAAAGCAGATTAACCGTCCGAATATACATTTACTCATAATTTATATGCTCTGGGCTGAGCTGCATTTGACTTGACCGTCGTCTCTGTTCTCTGTTCCTGAACGAAAGGAAGCCACACGTCTCCAACTTCAAAGATGTCAAATACGGATGCCAACAACAAGCAACCAGATGGATATCAAGAGTACTCTTGAGGCACTTTTGTATCTGTGTGTGTTTCTACGTAAGAAAATATTTGTGGCTGTCAAAGTTTGAATCGTTGTTTCATTTGTGCTCGATATTGATGCATTTATGGGTTATAGAGTAAATGTGGTCTTGACTATCGGATTGAACGAAAAAGCAGCTTAATGACTGAATTGACATTTGAGCAGGTCGAATTTTTATTTTTATTTATAGTATCAACAGAACATTACACTCGACCAAACAATACTCTGTTCAAAATAGTAAGTTAAAGTCCCAAATGTAATTACTCTGACTATATGGGATACGGATAAACATATTATGTTTATTTGCAGGTGCGCAAATTGTTATTGCATTAAGGATAATGCACTTTGTTGTATTGTTGGCTGTTGGTTGTGAACAGTGCATGGAAATCAATCGACTGCGTTGCCTTTTCGATTTGACCTGTTCTGGTGGATAATGGAATCTGTAATTGACAGCGATTCAAAAACTATTAAATATGCATTAAATATTTCGTTGGCATATATGTATGTACTTACGTGTACATTCACACACACATGCGTTCTTTAAAACACCAATACATATACACAATTTATATATGTATATGTATATACACAAATTAAACCAAAAGCAAATGCACTTAAAGTTCAGCCAAGCATTGAACATTGATAAAGAGAGAGACAGAGACAGAGACAGAGAGAGAGAGAGAGAGAGAGAGAGAGAGAGAGAGAGAGAGAGAGAGAGAGAGAGAGAGACAGATGTGAACGACAAATTCGCTTTGACATATTTAAATTGATTGTATAATTGCTGCATGAGCTTCTATTGAATAACCAATTGACGGAGAGACGTTTCTGATAGATATTTTATTTTTTGCTGTCCCTCAACAAAATTAAGTTTTTACATATTTATTTATAGAAAGTCTTTAGCGACATATATACATTATTTAACGCAATCTTGGCAAAGAATAAAGTACTATATAGCGACAAGTATAATTTACTCATTATTTCTCGTTAGTGTAATCAACGCACTGTTTTTATCTTTTGCTTTTAAGTCAGTCTTTTTCTATTTAGGATTTTTCTTCTTTTGCTTTTTGTCTTTAAGCGCCTTTCACGCATAACTACATAATCTAATATGTTTATGTATGTGTATTTGGGGAAGAGTAGTATTTGGTTTAAGCCCCTATACCTATTATATTGGCCTTCATCTGCATATTCGTTATATAACTGCCTTGACTAGTTCTGTGTCTATTTCATGTGCCATACATAAACATACATACAACTTGTCCCATTTCGCTTAAGACCTTTGAAAAACTGTTTCCTTTCCCTAGCTTACATTTATTTGTTGCTGTTTTTTGTAGGTGTTTTTTTTTTTTTGCTGTTTCGTTTTGGTTTTAGTTTCAGTTTCAGTTTCGATTTCAGTTTCTATTTCTTTGGCTGTTTCGGTGGAGTGGCCATGAAATTGTCTAAATTTGCACAGTGTGTTCGCATTTCGCCATTTTGTTGCTTAACCTCCCAACTGCTCCTAGTATTGCTGTCGCGACATGGCTGACACATGCCGAAAGCTACTAGCTTATCCCAAGACGAAAGAGAGAGTTCATAGATAGCGTGAACCATCCATCCATCCATCCAGTTACTTAACCATAATAAACACCATTCCACTGTGCACCTCTCTCGACATGCATGTTTATGCTGCAATGTACTTTTGCTTGTACAACGATTATACCACACATACAAACAAACAAACATATATATATATACGCATATAGTATATACATATATATATGCACATAAATGTTCATAAGTAGATGAAAGCAGAAGCTTACATTTTGCAGGCAAAAGGCGACGGCAACATGCAAACAACCGCAAATGTGTTTGTACGTGATTTGAGGCATGGCCACGCCCACCGCCCACCGCCTACCGCACTCCGACCCGCCCCGTTCACGTTTCATGTCAGCCTGCTGCCAAACGCCTCAGCAAAGTGTTAAAAGTTGAATTATGTGTGTTTGTGTTGACATTATAATAATGGTTTGGTTTATGTTTATAGTCTGTGTTTCCACTCTCAACAGATGCCTTCTCCATCTGCTTCTCTTTCTCTATACATACATATGCACAAATATTGTAGAATTCTCTGTACTCTGTACCATATGTATTTGCCATGTACACACATACACACATATGTATGCATGTAAGTATTTCAGCTTTGATTACTAGTCAAATAATGCGACAGTGCAAAATATCAACAACTTTGCATTATTTATTTTAACAATTATTCTTGTTTGCGCTTGCTCCCTCTCTCTCTGTCTCTGTCTCTCTCTCTCTCTCTCTCTCTCTCTCTCTCTCTCTCTCTTTGTCCTTCTCGCTTTTTAAAGTGCATTTAATTGAGTTAACCTCGCGGAAAAAATACAATTGTTAGGAACTTTTTCTGTTATTCATGAACTATGCTAAAATATTTGTTTGTTAACAAGAAGAATGGGAGAAAGAAAATAAAATTAAGAATCTAAAAAAAACAAAACACTTTTCTTGTCATATATTTAAAGCAAAAAGAAAGAGCTTAAATACAATTAAGCCCATAAAATGATACTATTTTCCAAATAAATTGAATTCATTTTCAAAACAAAGCAACAACAAGCTACAAACCCAACATGCTTTAGTGTGTAGTTAAGCACTCTTGACTACAGCATAAGTACGTGTTGTTTTGGTTTTGTGCTTTATAGCCACAAAATGCGCAAAGTGAAATGCACAACTTGTAATTTATGTGACGAGCCAGCAACCAGCTTCTACTTCTACTTAAGCTCGCCCAATAGCGACACCTTAACCAAAAACAAAGCAACAAAAAAACCAAAGAAGCAGACGAAAAAAAAGGGGCGCAGTTGAAAATGTTAAAAATCACCAAAACTCATGCTCCAATCTCAAAGCTTGATGCTCCTCGGTGGGTGTCATCAAAAGACGACGACGACGACAACGAAGACAACGACGACGGCGGCGACGGCATCGTTGTCGGTCTGTGAAAAGCCATAAAGTGCAAATGGTGCCCAGGGGAATCATCAAACAGCAAAAAGCTGCCATAAAACGACACAAACATAGAAACAACAACAACAACAACAGAGTCAGTAGGTTGTGGTACACGCACACAAACACAATCCGAGACACACACACACACACACATACACCAACTGAAAAGTCTCAGACACTCACAGACTGACATAGAGGAGATAGATCCAAGATATAGATACGCTGTCAAGTGGTCAACAATTTTAGTTTTCTTTTGCGGATACTCCTCTCAAGCAAACACTTCCTGCTTTCGACAACATACAGATTGGATGTCATGAGTATTCTCCTACCCTTTCTCACACACACACACACACAGTCACATATACAAATCAGTCACACGTAGCCAAAAGTAAAAGCATCCAGATATCCAGATGGGAAATGACAGCAACGAGGCTAAGAGGCTAAGAGGTGTACATATGTGTCTTCTTCTACTGCCTTGGGCAAGTTAATTGATACTCACCCACAATATTCAAGTAGACAGAGTGCCCAATAGGCGGTGTAGTCGAGATCTGGCACTCATAGATACCAGAATCCTTGCGCTGAGCATAACGTATACGCAATGTCCAATCCTCGGCATGGGGTGAGTGCATTGCCTCGAAACGCTGATCCGATGTATAGGTGTAACGGCCCACAGTCAACAAATGTATATCTCTATGACGTACCCAAGAGACCTGCAACACAAAAAAGATTATATTTCAAATAAATATTCAAAGCACTTAAGCAAAGTATTATTTTTTAGATTTTTAGAACGTGTGCACAATGGCAAAATCATGTGTGAAAAATAGGTGAAAAGCTCTTGAATGCAACTTTGCTTTGTTTTTTGTGTAACTTATAATTATTTTGAGTTTAAGTTTACAGTTTACAGTTTAAGGGGAGCTAACTTTCCTAGCTGAAAACTAGTCCAATGTTGCATTAGCCAAAGTTGATTTTGCGCTGCAAAAGTTTTGGCTCCAATTTTGCCTTATTTAACTTCTAATTGAAGTCTCGACAGATAAACTTGAGAAGCAACAATAATTAGCTTTATGTACAAGTACTTTAGCTGTTCTCAATTCTAATAACAAAATATTAATAGCAACAATTGCAAAGGGCTCCCTACTGTACTACTTCAACGATTTATCATTTTGGCCCAGTGCCGAGTTGCAGACTCCGCTGCCAATTTCTCGCGGAGAGTGTGTGTGTGTGTGTTGTCTTCTTCATGGGCGCCAATTAAACGAATGATGAGTGAGACTTAAATGCGCGTAAAAAGCGTTAATAATACAACACCAACAACATTTGCCCTTAAAGCTAATAACAACAACTTAGGGAGTCAATTTTGCAGAAAACGTTTACACGGATATTTCCCAGACCAAACCAGATGACCCTAAGCGCGTTGTTGGTGCCACAAATTAAGTAGCAGACAACAAAATGCGCTAATAAAATCAGAATCATTAACTTCTATTAAACAGAAACGAGACAATTTAGATGTTAAATTGGCTAAGTAAGTTGAGATGGATGAGAAATTTAAAGGTGAATATTTTTGTTCTTGTTTTTCGATTTTATTTTAAGCTATTCGCAATCATCATTCTCACTCACAAAAATTATCAGTCAAGTATCTCGAATCGTCAAAACCACAGTCGCAATTCACAAATGAAATTTCCCGAGTTCGAATTTTTAAGAATTTTTTTTTTTATTAATTTAGTTCTGTATGTATTTTTCTTACTACATACATATAATCCAAGCATTGGCGATTTTTTCAAATTCCAAGTAGTTTTTCTTTATATTTTTTTGAATGTCCAAAGTTTGTTCTGCCTACATTACGCTTAACTTCCGACAAGCAGCATTACTACAGAGCACTGGCATTGAGCCACAGCTGAGAAATCTGCGTTGGCAATCACTATCCTCGGCTAACTGAAAGTGCTGCCAGCACTTGGAGCGGGTGTAGAACAAAAATGGTTTAGCAACTTTTTCTGGGCCGCGAACTCTTCTTCGAAAAGCATTATTTAAACGATGGCTTCAAGCCAATGCAGTATAGATAGTAGAAATGCAGTAACATCATTCAGCACTTCGAGTTTTCTTTCAGTCATGTGCTATCAGTAGTTTGTTTGTTAGCACACAGAAAGATAGATTCCTTGAATTATCCATGCCATTGTATCAGAGAAGTTTTATTTTTTATTGAGTTTCAATTGTCTGACCCTTTAAGTTGCCTTAATTTGAAATGTTTGCAGCTATCTGCTTGTATTCGAATTTATTTGAATTTGAAGTGACTTGGAACATGTGCTTTTTATTTTTACTTTTTATTCACAGCATTCATTAAAAATGATCAAAAAAGAGCAGTTGCCGCAAATGGCCAAAAAGCCTTGCATACTACATACAAAACAAACGACAACTAAACATAAGCTTATAAATACATATATATATATATATATATATCGGTGTTTTTTGTCTGGGTAACAATGTGTGCAAACGTCTCTTTGGCCTGCTGCTCAGCTAGTAGGAGCACAAGGACAAGGAGGACAAGGAGCAGGAATAAGCACTTCTAGAGCATTTTAACTTGTTATATGGCTACCTTAATACAACTACTACTATTTCTACGACTTGCAAGATAAATAAAGGCGCGTTCAGCTGGAATAAATTGTTGGTCGCTTTATATTACTTTTTAAGGTGTTCTTTCCTTTTCGCTTTTTTTTCTCTCTTCATCGTTTTTTTGGTTTTTTTTTTGTTTGCTGTATGTGTGTGTGTTTTTTTTTTTGGCCAAACAGGCCTTTTGTGTCTTGCTTGCTTGGCTCAATTGGCAGCAACTTTTTTTTTATTCTCACCCCAAGAGTCCACACCACGCCCCGCCCTCAAACGATCCCCAGCAGGCACTGAGGCTGGAGTTGGGGCAGCAGCAAAGTGTTTATTTATTTTTATTCAGTCGCTCTGTTTTATTCTTGTCGTGCATCGGCACGACTCACCCGTCCCGTTCCGCCCCACCCATTTTAAGCTTCGAACAGACGAATGCTTATATTTTGCTTAAGTTTTTGCACATTTTTATTTATTTTTTCTTTCTTTCTTCATTTACTCGCTGCGGCTGTGGCTGTGGCTGCGGTTGTGACTGCGGCTGCTGCGACTGATTGTTGTTGCTGCTGCTGCTGTCTTTTTGTCACCGCAGCAACAAAAACTACGTAGCCAAGTTAAAAGTTGTTGGCATGCCTTTAGTGCTTTGGAGCATCTTTCTTTGGTTCTTATATTGGTTGGAGTCATTTAAGCCAAAAAGTAAACCAATTGTTAGTTTTAATGGAATTTATTGGGTAAATATTTGCTTAGCACAAGAAATTGCTTGTGAACATTTGCTGTCGTCTTGGTTGATTTAAGATTAAAACTTTTTACACTTAATCCTACCCGCGTACCTAATACAAATACACCTAACACAAATACATATTTATCTGCGGCCTGGAGACTCGATGACTAGAATGCCAATCAAGCAGCTTCCTGACACTTGTAAATTATTTTTGCATACACTCTCTTCATCTTCGTTTTTTTATGAGGTCTTCATTAGCGGAGTGCTTGCGCCGTTAGGTTGACAAGGATATCGCTTTTATTATAGTTTGTCTGTCGATTTCTCTCTCACTTTTTCTTGCTGCCTGTGTTTGTATTGTGTCAGGATTAAGGAGGAGAAAACGAAGAGGAGGCCTTTTATCATACATATGTATATATATACACGTCCAAGTTAAATGCCAACGCCATAAGCTATCTCAAATCCATTGTTATGCATCTTCTACACATTTCGCTCAATAAATGTCCTGCAAGTGGTTTGTGACGAGGGATATCCAAACACACACACACACACACACACACAGACGTATATGTCTAGCAGAGGGTCACCATCTTCTTATCTTGGCAGAGCCAATTTGTTTGGAATATGTCCCTCATTAGTTTAGATACCGATGTATACAAAAGTTGCCAGTGCTCAAGATACAATGTGTCCTAGCTTTCAACATCCTTGTGGCAGCCGCTTACCAAACCTGCAATCTTCTAAACATGATTCCTGTAATAACTTAAAGCTTTTATTTTCTCTTCGACTCTAAGGAATTTTTTTAACAATAGTTAAGCTTTTTAAGCATGCCCCTGCAAATGTCAACAAACAAAAGTTGTCATCACAAGACTTGGCTGCTGCTTTTGTTCGCATTTTGTGCGTATACTTAATATCTGTCAGTTTAATGCGTCTACTTTGTGCAGCTCAACTAAAATCATATTGTGTGTGTTGGGAAATAATTACATTCATGCCCCATCCGGTTGGATACTGAGGCACAAATAACCCCCAATGCCCGATGCCAGTATCCTGCGTATCCTGCTCGATTACCTTTGCGCCCATACTTTGTGCATATTATATTAGCTTACTTTGAACTGTGCTGCAGCTGCAACTGCCATTTGCTTATTAAATAACATAATAAATACGTATTTGATTTACTTTGATTATTATAAAAAATAATAAGAAATAAACGATTTGTTTTGAACTCTTTTTTGCCAGTAATTGTTACAAGCACCCGAGTCGTTCGTCTACCTATTGTTAAAGCAATTTAGCCATAACAATTGCTTGCCATAACAACAAATTGGCTATTGATATGCGAACCGGGTGGGTCTATAATCGGTTTCAGGAGTTTTGCCGTTGTGAATGACAGCCGTGGTTTACTTACATATTTAATAACTAAATGGCACACCTGATATTTCTCGCATATGTACTAGTTTGCGGCAAGAGTGCCGATACGTGATTTAATAAAAGCATAAAAGCATTGTCTGTATGCCAATTATAACTGAATGTTGTTGATATTTTAATTTGTATTATTATCACACACACGCACAAAGTGGATATTGATTAATAAATTGCTCTAGGCATCACAAATTGAACCACCCCTTCTCACAACAACAAGAATCGCGAATGACTTGCGGCTAGTCTGTTATTTGCAACGATCCAATATATACTCAAACTGTGCACAATGCACCTTAAGTATTCTAGTGGAACAAACATGCCACCAATTGCTCTCTTACAGGCTGTGTTGCATCATCTCTCATGCCATACACCTTGGCAAATTGAGTTTGTTCTCCGATGATAATAAAATTTGCAGGTCATAAAAACAGCACAAGCGAAATGTATGTTTTCAATTTTTGTAACAAGCGGAAAAGATGTCCCAAAAGTTGAACAGATAAGAGATAAGATGGGCAGAGCCGGTACATGAACGGTACAGCAAACGACAGTTGAACTCGATAATAAAAGCTCGATTTGGAGTATTTTTTTCATTATTGGATTGCAATAAAATTTATGCACTGATTTGAGTAACAAAAATATTGTAGCATACTTTTCAGGTTAACTACTAAGCAGGAGAGAAAGGATCTTTAAAGAATGTATAACAATGTATGTTAATTTTGTAACTTGTAAAAATGTTAGCTATAAAAAGTCAAAGCTCAATTGATCTAATGTCTTCACAAGATAGTTAGGGGTTTGATAAGCGGTCTTAAAATCAATCTCTTTTGCATGTCGATAACAGTTGAGACGCCCAAAAAGAAATGTTCTTGCGATGATAATGTCATTGTGACGTGCCTACAACATCATCACTTCATATTCTGTTTGCAATTCAATTGAATGCCAAGTTGTTGAACATTCCAACTCATTTCACCTGTTTGCGTTTCTTGTTGTACTCGTTAGAGTGCCAGCAGTATTCTCTTTCTCTTTATTATTTTACAAATAACTTAAATATCTTTAAGCATCGGAATGCTTGGCAAAGCAGCAAACGAATTTCTATTTCTCCCTACGGCTTGACAATTTCATTGTCCTAGTTGCAGCATTGCTATTTTTCTTAGCGAACTTTTATACTTTAGATACGCATTGGAACCGAGAAAACACAAAGGGTGTATTGATTGTTGCTTCATTTTGGAACTTTTAGTTACACGTTCGAAATTTGTTAAAAAAAATCAAACAAACGGAACATCCATTTGATTACGAATGTATTTAACTAGAAATTCAATAAAGATGAAATCTTCTAGTCGTGCACAATTGACTCAAAGCACTCTCACTTGTTTCTACCCGCTTTATTTTTTATTATTTTTTTTTTGTGCCCACCTCAGTGTCAGTTGTCGTCGTGTCAAAGGAGCTGTCAGTGTTTTTTTCTCCTTTCTTTTTTTTGTTGTTTTCTGCATTGTTTAGCCTTCGCGGTTGACGACGCGACGACTACAACAATAGAGGGATAAGAATATAGCTTTGAGTATGCTGATGTTGGCTGAGAAAAGGTATAAGAATGTGGAATGGGCGGTGGAATGGAAGGATGGTGGGGGAGGGTTTGACGCTGATTTTATCGAGTTGGTCTTTTACGCTCCCCTCCGCCCCTCTCTCTCTCTCTCTCTTTGTGGGTGGGCTTAACTTCGCATTTGCTCCACTTATTCCACTTGAACGCTTGGCTAAGAGCAAACTTTGGCTCTAATGTTCTTCAGCGAGTTGCTTTTCTCCAGCTTGAGGTTCAGCGTCGTCTTCGTCTTCGTCATCAGCTTGAGCTTGAGCGTTAGCTATTGTTGCTCGTTGCTATCGATGTTGTTTTTTTTTATTTTATTATTTTTTTTGTTGGCTGTCTAGGAAGTGTGGCACAGCTTAACACGGTTGATCTGACTCCATCTCGTCGTCGTCGTCTCAGTTTGAAAACTTCGTCTTGGCAATTGTCGACTGAACAAAGAGAAGACTGAAAACAGGAAGGAGTGGGAGAAAGGTTTGCGCCACAGAGCAGCGTTCACGTCAAGCCTATCAAAAAGTCTTGGACCAAGGACACAACTCTTACGGAATGACAACGAGACCAGACTTCACGCAACGTCCTTGAGCAAGAGAGTGTTTCTGTGTGTGTGTGCGTTTCTGTGGGTATGTGTGGGTCTAAGGCGTACGTGTTTCGTTTAACATTTGCAAAAGGGCCCACGTGCATGTCGTGGAGAGAAGGATAGAACTGTTGTAGTTGAACTCAAGTGAACGCTGTTTAGATTAGCCAATATAACATTAAAAAGCACCAGACAACAAAAGAAAACGAAGAAGCAAGAAAAAGTTTGTAGCCAAAGCAAAAGTTGCGTCATCGTCTGCGTCAAACGGAAACCATCAGCGTAGAATCGCCAACAAGTTCAGGTGCTTCAACGGAGCACCAACTGCTTCAGCTGCTCATCCAACTCTGACAATGCGCCCCAAAGTATCATGTCAATGGAATGGGAAATGGACGCCAACACGCTGGAATGCAACAAATGCCCGTTGTGTGTGCTCAACTTTTATGGAAGTTTCTTCATTTTTTTTTTTTTTTTTATGTTGAGTTGAGAGAATTGTGTATGTTAAAGGGAATGGGAATCGAAATAGGAATTGGAATGGGAATGGGAATGAGGAAATAAAGCCTTGAGCTTAACTTGTTTGTTTGTTTGTTGGTTGGTTGGGTTTTTAGTTTCAACACGGCAGCAATTTGTGTTTATAAAATTTTCGTAAATGTTTTATGACGGCTGCATTAAAACGAGCAGCAGGCCAACAACGGAAAGAGCCAAAGGAACAAACAACCAGCAACAACCAGCAACAACTGTCGCTGACAAGCTCGTGTAATATATGATTTATGCCATAAGAATGACAGTTGGCAGACCAAGCCCCCCACCACCCTCAACCCTTCCGCACAGTTGGAAATATAATTGGCGCTGGTGGTTTTCGAGGTTTGAGGTTTATACACAATCCACAACAGACACGCCCACACACACACACACACACACTAGCACACAGCAAAAAGCCATCCATCCGCCTAAGCTCTATCTCTTTCTATCTCTATCTCTATCTCTTTCGGTTTATGATGCTTTTCGGCAAGCAGTTGCTGCTGCTGCTGCTTTGACAGTTTGCTTCCTTCGGCTGGATTTGCCAGCTATATTTATTCATAATTAAAATGACTGCAATTTTGGTGACATGTTGTGACATGTGATGACTTGCGGTTGTGTCTTACTCACACAGCGGCATGCATCTAAAATGCTACTACCAAAACGACAGCAGTTTGGCAGCAATTTCTTCAATGACAATCTCTGTGTGAAATAGTTATTGTACATACATACATACCCAATTGACAATCAATTGCCTCAAAATTATGCCAATAAATAACTTTCTTTCTTTCGTTGCTTGCAACAAACATATACATACATACAAACATATATATTTATTATAATTTAAATTGCTTCAATTTTGTATGATATGCGATGAGTTATACTCAACGTCTGCATTTAAAATTCTATCAAAATGACTTGACTGAGTGTGTCAAACAATTTTATTGACTGACAGACTGATGTTCGACTTAAAAGTATGGGATTTTAATGCTCATATGTATTACTAATTCACAATCAATTCATTGCTTTATGAATTTGTTATTCTACACAGAGAAAGCTAAACTATCTCAACGACGCGACCGTCGCGACGGTTGTGGCAAGGCGATAGCTGCACGGCGCGTAAACTAAACATATTTTGTACAACAAATTCTTGCACTTGACATATTAATTCGTTAATTTATCTACAAGAAAAAAAGGTTTCTGCGAATTGTTTATTATTTGCTTATTTTTTGGTTGTACTATAAAAGCCATTATAAGCATTAAAATAGAAAATAAGCTGCTTGTATAAGTTGTTGAAAAAGTGTTGTGTTACCTTGAAGTTAACTGGAAATAGTTAAACATTCTAAAGCACCCACCGCATTAACGAGCTCCCGAAATCTACATATCATCAAGAAAACCGGTTGAAGTGGCGTTGTCTCGGTGTACAGACCTTAAAAGCATTTACAAAATTCTAATTTTTTCTACACTACAAAGTGTAACAAGAATTAAATATATTCCTGTACTATATAGTAATAGCTGGTAACAAAAAAAAACAAGCTCTGTAGTCAAAATACAAATAATATTTTTAAGGTTAGAGGATTAGAAGAAAAGAATGCTAGCAAATTGCATGTTCAGCAAATTGTTTGCTTGTTGGTTATTGTTTAGCGTCTTTTGTTTGCTTGTACATATTGTCTAAAGTGCTTGCCACTTGACAAGCTACTAGTACAATGACAATGTCTATTGTTCAAAACATATAACAATTCGGATAATATGTATTTCTTTTCAGGTGGAAATAATAAGCGCAGCTTGTACTATATGCTATTGTGTGTGTGTGTCTGTGGGTGTGTGTGTGTGTGTGTGTAAGAGGACATTATTAACTTGAGTGACTATTTTCAAGGAATTTTTCATAGAATTTAAGCCCGAGCTTACAACAAAAAAATGTCGAAGCGCATTTTTGATCAAATAGAAATTGTTCATACGGTTCAATAGATGAAAATAAATAAATACATATTAAATGCAATTCACTTGTTATTACTTTTTTCATACCCACCTAAATGATTTACGACTTTTCTTCTTTTCGTTTCTTGAATGTGGCAAAAAGCTGATGTTTTTGTTTTGCTTTCGCTTTCTCTTGCTCCAAACAAAATTGATAATGATCCTTAGCTTTTTGCACGAAAGAGTGCATTATTTCGTGCTCTTTGAACTTTTTTGTTTTTGGTTTTTTGGCCCCCTTTTTGGAAAGTCACGTTAGCGGCAAAGGACAACATATGCATTACTCTCTTCATTTATTTTTTGTTTCTTCAATTTCGCCAATTGCATTGTGCAATTTCATATTTTTTTTCTGCTTATTTGCTTTCAGAGAAACTTCGGCGGCACGCAACGCACAACAAAAGAAGAAAAACAATAACACTGCGCCATAATTAACACATTTTTCAGGACCATGCTTCCCAAATTAAAATGAAACAGAGTGAACAACTTTTTTGTTGCATTGCACCGAGTATCGAACAGAGATCTGCACATCATTAGAGGACAACACACAAAGTACGTTGGCATTGTTGCCTGTGTGCTGTTTACTCATTAAAAACCTCATTAATGCTTGCACATTGCAAAAAAAAAATCCAAAAACAGCAACAAAAAAATTAAACAAAAAATTTTGTTGTTTGCATGAAATGAACTGAATGTTTGTATTTTAAATGAATACAATACAATTGGGTGGTTATCGGATTTTGTCATTGATGATTTTATGCGTTTAATGTATTTTTTTGCTTTTGCCACTGGCAGTTTATTATTGCAGTGAACAACACAAAAAATGTGCTAGAGTTTGCTAGTTGGGAGTGTTGGACGTTGAAGGTACCCTACATATAAATTAAATCCACAAAGTGTCGTATTTTATAAGATAACAAAGGAAAAATAAAACTCAGTTTGTGCGTGTTAAACTCCCCTTAGTAACTAGTAAAAGGTATAGCGTTTGATTATAAAGATAGCCATATTAAATTTTGAATGCTTTTTAACAAAACCATTCGTTCGACGAGCCGTTGGCCAATTTTGTATTACTTCACATGTGGAAAAACTTTAAAAAAATGGTGGCAGCTTAAAAAAAATAGTTTGGCTATTCAAAGGAACATGAAACATGATTTAAACGTAGAATAAAATATAATTCTTTACGCTTTGACTATTCGAATGATTTTGACTGAAACAAAATATTTGATAAAATTTTAATTTGATTTTAATAAATCATGACGACACTATTCATTCGAACTTTGTGATGTTAGGTCTGCCTATGATAAATATTTGAATCTTTTTCATTCTTAGTAAATTGTGTAAATGCAACGAATATTATTATTTTATTTTGCACAAGAGTACAACTCTTTCGAGTTCATTTGAATATACTAGCACCAAAGGCCTGCGTTTGGCAATTTGTATGGTTGGTTATTGACGGTTTGTGTCGGCTGTGTCATAAAACAATTTTGCAATATCTTAACGGATTAACATAAAAAGCACATCAAGCAAAGATGTTGCCCAAACACACACACAAACATACACACATATCGAACAAAACGAAATTTATGGGTGGCTAATAAGCTGTCGAAATGGCCAAGTGTTTGTTTTGATTCGTAACGCTTGCTAATGACACGCACAAAGGGAATGAGAACGGTGAAAAACTCCCTTGGGGGGTGGGGTGGGGACGGTATATACATATAATCGCCTTTTGACTTACCGTTAACCCAAATAGCTATGCTAACGAGGACAGACGGTTAAAGGGAGGAGGGGTGTTGGTGTTGGTGTGGGTGTGGGTAGAGTGGGCTTTGGTTGGTTTCCTGCCACGCGAAATATTCATAACGAAATTGAATGAAATTGCCTACCAAACAACAACAAAAACAACGAAAAAGGGCAGCAAGATGAAATAATAATAAGCACGGCCGTAAATACACCCCCCGCTCAACCCCCCCACCAACCCCCCACCCAACGCACAGGGAAAGCAGAGCCCATCTCACGCTTAACACGAGGCACGTAAAGCAATTTTTGTTTAAAAAACAAGCCGAAGAAGGAAGAAGAAGAGCAGCTGGCTGGATGGCTGGCTGGCTGGCTGGCTGGAAGGAAGAGAGGAAATTGTATTTAAATGGCTGGGTGGCGTTGCCCGCAGCCTTTGACCTGGCACATTAGTTTTTGGGGCCTGTTCCCTCATACACCCACACACACACACACACACAGAGAGAGAGAGAGGAAAGGAAAAGAGACCATGGAAATGGGACACGCTACCAACCAAAAGGAGGACAAGGAAGAGGCGAAACAGAAGCAGAAGCTGGCGGAGCAATCACTGAGCACGTAAATCAAAAAACGTTGACGAAAATAAACGATGCCAAGACGCAAAGCATTTAGTACATACATATATAAACATAAACATAATACACACACATACATTATGCATTAACATTTACATACACATACCAACCTCTACCAATACATGATGTAAGGTGAATGTTTTTTTAAAGACAGTATCTTTTTATACGAATTTTGAAGTTGTGTAAACAGAATTATTTAGTAGCTAAAATTTGGTACGACGAAACTCTTTAAAAATCATTAACAGTCAGGTTTGCATATTTTACTTTGAAACCTTTAAAGCTAAGTTGTCAGCCATTTAGGTTGCCGTGTCAGTTAGTGAGGGCTATTCAGGTAGGGCACAGGAAGCCCAATGTGACGAGCACTAAAACGTATAATCGTATGTTGCAAGCAGCTAACTAAACTCTCTCTTTTCTGTTGAATGGACATTTAGGCCAGAGCCTGTCCATGTCAAACGTGCCTGTCTGTCTCCCTGTCTGTCGGTGCCTCCACGCTGGCTAAGTCATTGATTTAGGAAGCTGCATTGAGGCATTGAATTTGGTTTGTTGACCGTTATGCACCCGTAAATCCCGAACCGAACCGAATCGAACCTTACCAAAGCCGTAACGAATCGAAATAGCGGCCGTTTTTTGAGTATTTCTCATATGTTCGAATGACTTAAAGCCTAAAAGAATGTTTCACTTGTTTATTTGACTCCATCTATCAGTGTTTATCTCTCTCGCTAGGCTTATTCACAAGCTCTCATCTCAGCCCCTTGCATTCTCCCGCACACACACACTCACACACGCGCAGAAATTTATGGCAGCCTTTAGGGCTCTTTGTTTGTGTTTCTGTGTGTGTGTGTTTGTTTGCATTCAAGTCAATGTTGAGACGCAGTGCCATTTAGCACTTACTGAGCAAACTCTCTTGAGAGGGACAAATGAAAAAAAAAATCCAATCTGTAAGTTATAACCCAAACTGAACGCGCGACTGGCTTGCAAGTAGACAAATAACCCAAGAGATAACAGTAATGAAAGAGGGTGCAAATGGGAATAGGAAAATGGGATAGATGTTTCCATTCACAAAGTAGTACTAATACTTCGACTAGTTACGGTTCGATGAGTGCCACAAATTGTTCCCTGCACACACACAACCAACTCTTGAGACACCAGCTCCTTTTAATACTCTTGACCCATCCATTTGTCTAACTAACTATGTTATCCGGTGTCATCCAAAAGACACGACGACCAACATACTCTATGAATTTTGTATTCCGAAGCGAATACTAATTTTTATTTGATTTTTATTTATTGCATTTGATTTATACCTAGTTACAACCAGGAATATATTTTGTTATCTTAACTTAGAATATTTGTATAACCTTCTGGCATTCTGGCATAAGTTTTATCAATAGTTTAGGCTGCTATCAGATGTCTTTTGCTGGACTGTCATAAAATGTAAGCAGCAAAAATTCTTAATATACGATTGCGTATTTGTCAACTTCGACTTCTTTGATAGCTGGTACTTAAAAGAAAAAGTTCATAATAGTACTTACTATATTTTCGTTTGCAACGCCTTCGCTTTTGGCTACGTTTTAATCAAGTTGGGTCGTTCCCAACAGCTTTGAGCTGTTATTGCACTGGGAGCAGGGAATTGCGCAACAAGAGCACCTGTCTTTTTGCGCCTGGCCGGGCAACTGCTTGCACTTAAACAGCGCCTTACAAAGTGCAATTTATTAAAATTGACAGTAATCAATGCAAACAAAAGTAATACGACAATTAGTTAAACAACGTTACCTTTTTTTTTCATTTCTTAAATGAGCCGCTTTCAGCACGAGGCGTCTAAAAAAAAGGGGGGGTTGTGCCAGTGGGCGTGTCAGTGTACCAAAAAAAAACTTATTTAACAAATGCACTAAGTAGTCCGTTTAGTGCACTTAATGAGGCAGGCCGAGAAGAGAAAAGCCATTGAACAATATTTAAACTTCTTCTTTCGTCTTTCTGTTACTTTTAACCTATCTTTTGCTGTCTGTCTGTCCCTCTCTCTCGCTCTCGCATTTTCTGTTTCTAGTTTACTTCGTTTTGCAATAGGCAATCAAATCTAGTGGAAATGGCAGCTGTCGCGCCGCTCACATTCACATTCAAAGTGCAAATGCAAAGCTCACAAATTTAAATAAATTTTTGAAAATTGCTCTGTGTGCCAGGGGAGATAGAGGAGCCTAGGTGGAGGTAGGTGAGCCAAAAAATTGGTCGAAAATCTTTTGGGACAAGGGGTGCGAGAGGAGAAAATGGCCTGCATAAAATCATCGAGAAAAACGCACACACAAAAACCAGACGCCTGTATGTGCCGGGATTAGTAAGAGCGAAGGGAAGATATGGAGATAGAGAGAGGGTGAGGTAGTGTGAGAAAGTAGTGAACGAGCCTTGCGGCTGCTGCTGCCGCCACGAATTGTTTGACAAAACAAAAGGGTAACTCAGGGAGGCAAAAAAAAAGCGAAAAAAAGGGAAACGTTTACAGCACCAAAGCGGCTCACACGCTAAATTGCATTTTCAATTGCTGTTGGCCAATAGGGTGTATATACATACATACATATATGCATGACACACACACACATACATACACGCACATAGCAATTTACTTGTGACATCAACCACAACAATTTCAATTCCAATCGCATAGCATCGTCATCGTCGTCGCCATCGTCGATTGGTGTTGTTGTTGTTTTTGAGGTAGTTTCTGTGCTGGGCAGACAGACAAAGAGACAGACATTGCTCTGGAAGGCATTGGCAATCCAATTGATGACAACGCTTCAATTACACACTAATGAAGTGCATGCAATGAGATTAGATATGTCGTCATACACACACACCTACACACACACACACACATAGACACATAGAAAATGACACCTCTGCGCTCTCCCCTTCATTCACCTGACCTAACCAAACCTTTGCGGTGTGCAAAAGCCTTCAAATGTGTGGTCGGTCGCCTGGAAAAGCGGCTGGTCCAGTTGCAACATACAAAACCACAGATGACAAGCAAAAAGTGTCGTCCAAAAAGCCAAAAGAAGATATCGTTACACACTCAAAATCTTTATGCATTTACATCAACGCAGCAAAATGTACTTGAAGAACTAAATGTAAGAATTAACGATTCTTACAATGCATTTTTGATTCAAACTGAAAGACATCAACTTTAAACTGCAACTCCCAAAAGTATGCTACACTTTTCTTACGACTTCTCGGCAAAGCAAAATTCGTCACTGAGATGACTCTAACATTCTATATACGATATAAATATATATACCCATCGAAGGCGGCTGCTGTGAATGTGTTTTTAATAAGCTCCCTGACGACGCGTCGTTTGCTTACTTTGTATTCGGAATAAATTGATTCACAACAACAGTTGTAGGTAAATATATTAAGTAAATGTATAAGTATAATAGTATATCGGTGAAGAGTGTAAGAAATGCTGATAACATAATGGTCAGTTGTTGTTGTGATAGATGAATATTGACAGCTGCTGTGATTTTCTATCGCTTATTTTTATTTTTATTTTTTGTGCTTTTGTTTGTTTGGCTTTTGAGCTGTCAGCTAGGCGACATCAAAACGATTTAATTTCAATTGACATTGATGTCCTTGGACATGGATATATAGTATATATGAAAAATGCTTGCCCTAACATGTTTTTGCCTGCCATTTATTGTCAAAATATATATATAGCATATACTATAGTGTATGGCATGGAAATTGGAACATGACACTTGAGACATGTGCAAAGTGCAAAGTGCTGTCTTGGCATAAACTAAACTATGAAATTTCACACACACACACACTCCTCTACAGTACATACACTCTTCACACTCCACTTAGTTTCCCCTCAATTTACTTCATACTCCATGCCGCACTGTTAATTGTTATTCATGAGCTTGCATCTTGCGAGTAATTCGACATCTGGAGCATTATAAATGACAAACTGTTGGTCATGTGATTAATTATCCGACTCAAGCCAGCTAATCAGCATCGATGGACGCCGCTTAGCACTAATAAATATACTCTCTACTGACTACACTATATATATGCATCAGTCAGTAGTATGCCAAAGGTGGTAAATTGAGCTCGTGGGTAACAAATAACAATTCATTTTTCATTCTCATTCGCATTGATGTTGAATGAAAAGTTTAAAGAAACCACATCAGTAAGTAAAAGCTATAGTTGATTTGCATACATTATAAACTTAGGATATTGTACGAATAAACCGAGTGAATATTTGATGGAGGATTCGTCGTTTGTCGGACTTGCATTGAATATTAATTTGTTAGGTGGCTGGCTGGCAAGTGGAAAAATTAAAGTTGTAATTGTTTTACAGCTGGCGCTATAACAAACTCAACTCCTACTTCAACTGGTCGCATTTCAAATGAATTTTCAAGTAGACAAAGCCATACGGACTGAGATGCACAAAGAGAAACAAAATGAGAGTGAGAGTGAAATAGAGAACTGCAGAGAGATGTTGAAGCTGGCTCACAACTTTTGCGAATAAACGTGGCAGTACTAGAACGTCAGTCGAAAGTCGACAGGCGACAGCTGCCTTCTGCAATGGCCCCTTGGCTTTACTGTACTTTACTTTACTGTACCGTACTCACTCGCTCTCGCTCGCGCTCTCACTCTAACTCACTCACTCTCTTCCTCTTTTAATAGCAAGCAACTCTTTGCAGTCGCCGTCCGTCAAGCGTAAAGGCTTTCGACAACTTTTCGCTGTACAACTTTTACATTTGAATACTTACTTGCCCTAACATCATCAAAATGAGTATACAAGGTTTCCTGAATTTCTACTTATAATACCATTTTTAATAATTATAATGAGTTTACTCATTTGAAGCAGTTCCATTAAATTGCGATTAAGATTTGATTTGATGATATAATTATTTAGTAAAAAACAAAATCGATTACGATATCAAATAGTCCAAATTGAATCAAGATTATTTTAAAATTAAAAATAATAATCGAACATAATCGCAAAGTAATCCGACTAATTTTTATGATTATGTTTGACTATTTTTGATTATTTAAAGAAACATTTAATATTAAGAAAATTATCTTATCTGTTTTTAGTTCTCTTAACACGTTGAGCAGGACATTGCGTAGTCGGATACTGTAGGCTTTAAGCCATTTTTACTATTTACAGAGGGTAATAAAATTATGTCACCAAATGTCAGAGCATTGAATTAAGCATATCCGACTACGCGAGGTGTTAAGATTTCTAGTCTACGCTAGTTTTAAACTGGAAAAATCTCTAAAGCTTTAGTTTTATTTCAAACATGCTCGTAACTAGTACAAATACAATTATTCATAGCTGCATTTCCATAAAATGTAGGTGCTTATATAATCTCTTCAAAGGTATTTCGTATTCGGCATCGAAATCAAACTTTTTCTACCACTTCTCAGTTTTACCTTGGTGTGTGTAGTGCATACAAGTACCTGCTACTATTAGTTTTAATCACTTTAATTTAACTGAATTTCCGTACACAGCCAGCAGCTGGTTTTTTTTTTAGCTGTACTTACCGTGCGATTTCCTAGATTTTTGACGCGACAGGTCAACTTGACGGTCTTGCCAACGAGACCAGTTACATTGCTTATGATGCTCGTATCAAATGTGGGTCCGCCAGTGCCAGGTGTGGGCAAATCCTGCAGAAAGTCAGTAAAGAAACGCTTCGAGGCACCCTGCGAGCCACCTACAAACAAAAGATATAACAGTCGTAAATATATACTTTAAATAATGGATTTGATTGATTTTCATCTTCCAATTCTTTAACTTTTTTAATCAAATGAGATATAACACATAACATGCTAATAGGTTGGCTTATAACAAAAAAGCTTTACAATCTTTTTTATTTATTTGCAAGCCAAGAACCCAAACCAAAAAATCTCTTCAAAAAAACAACATAAATTTTTTGTTCCTTTGGGAATATCGTTTCAATGTGAAAAAAATATGCAACTTGGGGAGAACAAAAAAATTCATACATTCTGGCTGGTTGGTGCAGATAGCAGATGCGCGATATGCGATGCACGATTCCGTGATAGCAAATGTTGTCTGGGTGCTGCATCGCCCCACCTACACATCTTGTGTCACAGTTTAAATACCGCTTAACACCTTGCGATTCCATCGCCATCGCCAGTAGTTGCCAGCCCTTTTGCGCTTCGTTTTCGTTTTGTTTTTCTCTGTGTTTTTTTTTTTTTTTTCATTTCTTTTTTTCAGCTGATTTTTTTTGCGCTGGTCGAACACGTAAGCTTTGGCGCATTTTGCTAGTACAACTTGCTTCTTGCTACCTTGCTAACTTGCAACAACCACTTTGTTTTAGCACTGCTTCTCGCCCACCTTGCGGCCACAACAATCTCCGTGGCCATAACCACTGCAATCGGCCTTGACATATTTGCCTTTGCCCACAGTATGCAACACCAGCAGCAGCCGAAGGAGAAGATGGAGCAGAAGCATAGCGTTTTGGTTTGTTTGTTTGATTGTTTGTTTGTAAGTGTTTGTTTGATCTTATGCATGTGTAGAAGTACAATGTTCAACATACGTGAGCGCAATTTGGAGGGAAGGAGAGTGTTTACATATAGTGTATCTGCAAGTCGGGCATTTTTTTTTTGGTCTTAGTAAATGTAGCGGTTGTCTTGGTGACCCAAACCAATATATGCGCAAGTGCTTTCCATATTAAGATGTCGAGTCACAGCCAACGGATTTGGAGCTCAACTTCAAGTGTTTGTGTGTATATGGGTACTATATGAGCGTGTGTGTGTGTGTGCTAGTGTAGGACTCTGCTTATCAACCAATAAGCATATAAAATAGACTCCACTCACTAGCTGGGATGACATCTATGTTAGTTGCAGTGCGGTGAGTTCTCGTCAATTGAGCAGGAAATTTAGCAAATAAAATTGTCAACGATGTAGCTTGGCTTAGACTGGTGTCATGGCCAATATCTGATTTCGACTGGTCTGGTTTTTTTTTTGCTGGGTTTCGTTGGCTTATTGACATGAAAATTAGATCATCCTGTTTGCAAACCTTTAACCTTTGAGGTATGCTAAATTCAAAGAAATTTCATATTTCTTAGTTAGGCACACCTTTACCTTAAATATCATATGTCATGGAACAAAAAAAGCCAAACTCAACTTAACGTTGAATTAAATGTTTCAATTTAAGCATGTTAGTACTAGTACTTGTGAAAAGTAATTAAAATTGTAAATGAAATCAACAGTTGAAGTTGTCTGTGTAGAACAAGGTTTTTTATGTTTATTTCTAAGAAGCGGCATTGCCTTTTTCTGCGCAAAGGGCGTAAAGACAAGATTAATTAAAAAGCATATTTGTGCGAGCCCTCAAAGAAATTACGCTAATTAATCAAACCGACCTCAAGTCGGATATTGGATCTGTGAGGATTTGTTTCGAAATTTACAGCACTCAACAACTACTAAAATTAATGAGCTTAATTAAAGGTAAATTGAATAACTTTGTACCAATCAAAACAATGTCGTAGAAGTGTCGCACTAATATGTTAAGTATCATATTGATATCAACAATTTCAAACATTTCATTTTACTTACAATCCCCCTTTGCAAGCATTTGTCGTTTTGAATGGTAGTAATTAATGGCGTTGTGACTGAATCGACTCCCTTAGCCACAAGCTCACTTATTCACTTATTCACTCAACCACAGACATGAGTTTCTCCTCATTCAGTAACTCACGCACAGACAATGACAGCTAACACCCAACAGCTAACAGCCAACTTTGAATATTACAGTGTGTGTCCCCCGCATGGATTTTCAATTTTTGCGACGTTCACTCTTATTATTCACTGAGTTGCCAATTTTATTTTTTCTTCTTTCTTCTTTTCCCTAATGCCCTCGAAGTCGTTCTTTGGTCAGAGAATTTAACTCATTTGCATATATGTATATGCATGTGAATGTATTATGTTGAGCTTGCACCCAAATAGCCAACCAACCAACCGACCAACCAACCAGTCAGTTCTTGGTCAAGAAGTGACAGAGAGAGAAAGAAAAAGCTCTAGATGGTTGCCTAATGGCCATGGCAGCCAATCAACTCGGCAGACATTTGTAAATGGCAAACACTCACCGTCGTCGCTCTTGCAATGACGGCGAGATGGAGAACAAGATGGTTGAACATGATGGCAGAGAAGAGGACGAAGGACGATGAAGTGCAAGGCACTCTCAACGTTTTCAACGCGTTTCTGCAATTTAAATTTCAAATGAGTCTTGTGTCAAGTTCAGCAATTTTTCATTTTCAATTGGCCCTTTTCATAATTTCCGTTAAAGTTGTTTATTTTTTTTATTCACTATGTCTTTGTCCAAGGTATTATAAGTCGTTGTAGTAGTATAATGTGTGTGTTGAAAATCAGAAAGAGACAACTTGAGTTAAATCTGATTACATTATGACAGAGTGCTATGTGATTTGGCAATTCAAAAGGGCATCTAGGGTATCGTCTAGTCGAACTTGGCTTGGGTGCAACTAAGTCTTTTGGAACATTTATATTTTATTTCTGTGTTTATTTCCTGTTATGTTATTTTGTTATCTTCCAATATAATTTGTCACAATCGTATAATTTTTACAAATGGCTGTAATTCCATTCACTCTTCCAAGCTGGTATTTTATTTGTACACCGTTTTTGCTACTTACTGGCACTTGCTGCTCGCTCACTCAAGTTCCACTCCGACATGTCATCGTAAAGGTATTTGTCATATCTATTTATATTGAGAGCCAAAGTGGCATCAAAGTTTGTATCAAGTATAGTTAGTTTTGTTTCAACGCATGCCGAATGAAGCTAACAATTTGTAGTGCTTGCTTGCAATTCCACTTGAGAATTGTTGCACAAGTCAAAAAGCGTACCTAATAGTATATAATTTGCAAAAGAAGAAGAGGAAGAAGAAGAAGACAACATACGATGACGATGAAAATGTTCTACGACAGTCAATTGATGACAGCAGCTCAACGTTGTAATTGTCTGTTTTGAACAGATCAAGTGCTTTGTCAGTGCCTGTCATAAATAGCCCAAAGAATAACAAGCTGTCTGTCTCGCTGTCTCTCTGTCGACTGTGGCAGCAGCAATGGTGACGGCGCCGGCGCCGGCAATGGCAGCGGGTAAGTTTCAGTTATAACTCACACTTCTCACAGCTGTTGTCTAAGTTACACAAGCTACTACCACTATGTGCTATGTGCTATGTGCCAGCAATTTGCTTTCGCACATGTTTTGACAGTAAACAACAACATCAACAAAAACAACAACCAGTGCTTTATCTATGTTGCTGCCTAATGAAAACCGGAAACTGCAATGAGTTGCCTTTTGGGCAACCCACACACCCTTTTTACCCATTTCATCCATTTCAGCCATTTCCCCGAACCCTGTTATCCCCGTTTGCCCTTTTATATTAACAAACAGCTTAACGCTTCTCGGCCTGGAGGCGTGTCAACAAAACAGAACACAACTTGTCGCTGCTGCTGCTGCTGTAGGTCTTGTTGCTTTTGCTTTTGGTGTTGCTGTTGCTGTCAGTGACAGATATTCGCCCCAGCCACGCCCATAACGCATGCGCAAGAAGCTAATCGGAGAGCCTTTAGCAAGCAGCAATCGGCAAGCTGTACAAATGGGCAATCAAATACAGTGGCAGTGGCAGTTGCACTTCCACTTCCAGTTGCAGTTGCAGTTGCAATTGTACTTACCCAGCAATTAGTTCAGTTCCCTTCGACTACAACAATGCATTCCGAGAGTGGTTCCAAGCACTCGCCGCGATTTGCAATCCAATTTTCAATTTCAATTTAAAACGACAAATGGGCAGGCATGATGTGTCGTCTCTCTTATGTCTCTCTCTCTCTACCTCTCTCTCCCGTTGCAGTTGCAGTTCCCATAACAACTCGTTTATCATGATTTTAGTGCGGCCCCTCTACCCACTTAGTATGAATAGAAGTAGGGTATAATGATGATGCGGGGGATATAAATGTGAACCAAAGAACGATCAGTAAGCACAAAATAAACTTTGTATCGGTTTTTTTATTTTTCGTAATAGAACTTTTGCTAGAACCCAGCCCGAGTTTCTAAATGTGCTAAAGGCAGAATTTCACAAACTAAATGTGATTATGGCAAAGCTGTTTTAGTGTCTTGCGGCTGTTTACAATTCTATCAAATAGTTCGACTCGAATGTTTGTCAAAGTTTATTCATATGCTACGGGCTAACTTTAAGTCGAGCATCGAATCGAATCGAAACGAATTGAATCGACAAGAAGAGAAGTTTAACTGAGTTTTTAATAGGCGTTTCGGATATACTGATGACCGCAGCATGCTGCGACATTTTTGCTTAGTTATCCTTAGTCGTGCATCTACCACTCTTCACTCCGCGCTGCCCACGCCACTACCCCCTCTTGCCGTGGCATAGTGTCACTTCACTTTTCCGCCAGCGTGTCTTCTGCGGTTCTGCGGCTCTGGACACCGGAGCTAGCGTCAAATTTTGATTCCAAAAATGTGAGTATCTCCTCTTCTTTTTTGGTTTCGTTTCGTTTTTTTGCTGTATTTGTTGTTGTTTGCGTAGACGTCGCTCCGTTAGACGTCGCATTTGCAGCATATCATGTCAGCGTTGTCATTGTTGTCAGTGCCATGAAATGCCAGCATCACTTCATCCTCACAGCTGCTGCTGCTGCTGCTGCTACTGCTTATCAACCGATGGTTTTGAGGCCGCCATCATCATTATGATCATTGTCATCATCATCATCTGGTTGTCATTAGGTTTATGTCATTGTTCAGCCAAGTGCGCCGACCACAACGACGACGACGGCGACGGGTTGTTGCAACTGTTGTACCATATTTACTCTGCCAGCGCCTGGCTGCAACATGTTGAGCTGCCACGGAATGGAGGGAAGCAATTTGGTGTCTGCTGCTTCTGCTTCTGCTGCCGCTGCGAGTTGACTCTAGCTGTGTCGCTTTCTGTTGGCTTTTACGTGCGCGCATCTAAACTGACATTCCAATTATTCTTATCGCATCATGCCTCCCCGCTCCCCACTACACCGCCCATCGTGCACCTCACCTCACGACCCAAACCAAACCAACCTAGCCTGGCCTTGAAATCCTATGCTCTATTGTAAATGGCGCTGCGTCTTTTCATTTCAACTAAGTCACTCAGTTTTTCAGTCACTCAATCAGTTAGTCAGTCAGTCAAGCAGTCAGTAAGTTGCAGCAGCAGTCAGTCTGTAGTAGTTCCTGTCGCTAAGTTAAGTCCATTTGGCGGCTTTGGTGGCATCTTTCATATTCCAAAGATGAACAATTTAACTCGTTGGCGTTGGCGGTGTTTAGCTGGCAAACGAAACTGAAACTGAACGAGCATAAAATATTGCGCCTTCCTTCCAACTGTTGACTCTCATGACGGTTGAGCCATTACTGGACGTCTGATTTATGTTAAAGCATTTAAAATTAAATGAACTAAACACCCGGCGGCTGGCTATGACAGCTAACAACTTACAACTCAAATACTTGAATCAGTAGACCTTTGGTGAGTTGGTGGGGACTGGTTGGTTGATTTAGGGAAAGCGGTGAAACACGTCGCAATTTAGTTTATCATTTTTCAAAATCGCTTAAAGTAATAAGTTTCTCAAACAAGATTATTGCAAACTAAAAGATTAATTTGGTGAATTTTTGCTATGCCAAATTGAAAATAATAAATTTTGTTTTATCCACAAGAATATCTCGCATATTAATTAAGATATAAATGCGACCAAATACATTGTAAATTTAAGTTTTCGACTTTGCTTATTTAGCTTTGTATCGATTGCATAAACAGAAATTGACTTATGAAACATATGAAAAACATTTCCATTTAAATTACTTGACATTTAAAACTCAACAAATAATAATGTGAAAATTATAAATTATGATTTCATAGTATGTTGTAGCCTAAGGTCAACACAAAATACAATATGTTTGTATTTTGGCTTTTACAATATTTGTTTGAGATAAAATAAATCACCAATTGAAGACTTGTCAGTTTAAGTTCAAAAATCAAAGCAAACTCATCGCTAAGGTTTCAGCTTTCATTGAACTTGGAGCCAGCTTTGAAGTTGTTTATGTGTTAAATTATTGAATTCCAATATTTTCAAATCCAATTAATAACTTGATTCCGCAACAATTAGAAAAAAAACAGCTAGATTATAAAATAAATAATAATAAATAAATAAAATAAATAAGTTGAGACAAGTAAATCTGTGTTTTTTTTTTTTTGTTGAATTTTTGTTTGAGTTTTCAACTTTATGATAAAATTTCTTGCACTTACTAGTTGATTCAACTTTGTTATAGAAAATATAAAAACAAATTTTTGTTCTTCGATACTTTTTTTTTATTATTTTTTCAAATCAATTTTATCTTTGTGGAAAATTTTGCTTGAGCACAAAACAAAACTCCGCGACATTTTTATCAATCTGTTTTGGTTTCGTTTGGGTTTTTTGTTAGACTTTGTCGCGAAGTTCTTTTTTATGTTGCCTTGTTTTCGACACTGAAGGCACTTTGCAACATTCGCTAGATTCCGTCTGCCCCTCTGACTGTCGTCTGCTCCAGGAATTGTACTCCGGAAACAAAATTCAAAGCAATTTCTCACTCAACCAAATCAGACATTGTAAAAATCAAATAAAACACTTTGTTGCTGTCCACTTTTATAGCGTACATATTTTTGTTGCAATTTTGAAATAAGTGCCAGAAAGTCGACTTTAAAATTTAATATTTTCCAAATGAGGGAATTCATATTCATTCATACGTAGTACAACAAACTGTGGCAATGTTAAATCTGCTTCGGCTTGCTGCATTTTAATTAGAAAATTTTGAATAAAATCTTTGAATTGAAATTTTCATGGACAACCACATCAAACTTTTCAGTGCACAATTTGCAGTCAAGCGTTAAGCAAATGATTAGATGCCTAAATTGTAAGTAGTTAGTATATTGGTCTTAGTACAAAAGTAAGTGCTGCCATTCTATCTGTAGCAGCAGCTTTATTGGGCGCATTAAATTAATGTCAAATGCCGTCCGTAGCAACGCAGTTAGCGTTTAATCAGGAAGCGGCGGATTTTCTTTCGATTTTTTGGTTCTTGTGGCTGTTGTTGCTGTTTGCCGCTTGACGTTTTATTGATTGGCAACAGTTAAGTTGGCGCAAAGTGCGCAGCCACAGACAGTCAAAGAACTACGTTGCGGTTCAGCCAGAAGCCATTTAGATTATACCAGATACACACACGCACACACACACACGCATACACACAGGTGACAGTTGGTGTTCGTTTGTATCGGTTTGGTAAAGAGGTATTAATGAGTGCTTGTAGTAGTACAAACGGAGTGAAACAGTAATTTGCCACTTTTGCCGCTTAAAATGGCAAATGGAAAGTCAAGAGCAAAGTCTGTTGAACGACATCGAAGCCGAAAAACTTTTAATGCGTATATAAAAATTGAATTCTATTGTATTTTATTGCACTTTATTGCACTTGTATATATGTATGTATGTATGTATTCAATATAGTACAGTTGAACATTGATAATCCGGACTTCAGTTAACCGGGAACATCTGTTAAATGGGTTGCTGTGTGGTTGATTTTAAATGTGAATTTAAATATTTATGGCCAGTGATTTACCCCAATTATCTGTATTGATAGATGCACTACAAAATAAAAAAATTTAAAAAATAATACAATTGTTAAATTTTCATTCAACTGTATAATTTTATTAAATATTAAAATGTTCAATTCACAATTAATTTTCGATATTTTCACAATCCATTGTTTAACTCATTTATTTATCATCATGTTGTTCATTATTTGACTGTTTAAAACAAATCATCAAACATGCTCACAAAATTGTGCCTTTATGCCTCATTCCTCACTCTTGCCTTTTCACATTTTTGTTTGTTTTTTTTTTCCTTGGTTTATTTTTGGTGGCAAACTTGAGCAACAGCAGAGTCATGGCCACAATAATCAAAGCACGCTTACGGCTTGTTATTTTAAATGTCAGTGGAAGTGCGGATGATATAAAACAATTTCTGCATGGCCGGGCGACAGTTCAGTAAAGTTCGGTTCAGTAAGGCTTTGGTTTGGTTCGGTTCAGTTCCGGGGAAAAGTAGGTTGAAACAACAACTGTATAGCTTAAAGGCCAGTCACAGCCTTAAACCCAGATTTAGCTCCGGCTTTCTATTCCACCTTAGCCGTGGGAACAAACGAAATTGTTTTTACGTGACGCGCATGCAAAGGATGAGTAGCTTGTATATATATGTATATAGCTTCTATAGCTATAGCTAAAGCTATAGCCACAGTAGCAGCAACAGCGGCAGTGGCTTCTGCTGCAATTTCAAAATCCCCAAATGAAGCGTGTCAGCACCGTTATTGACTTGTACAGTATATAGTATAGTACGTTGGTCGCCATAAACTCCACTCTCACCACCCCCTTACTTTCCCATTGCCCGCCCCCCAGCCCCCCCATGGACCGTCCCACGACACACAGCCAGACAATGATTACTGCAAACGGCACTTTTTTCCATTTCAACTGCCGGAGATTGTAAAAGAAAATAATAAATGGGGGAAAAAAAAAAAAAAAATTAAGGAAAGAAAGAAGAAGAAAAACTTACCTGTCAGTAGAATTAGCATGCCTAGCAGCAGGAGCCAATTTGACGACATTTTTGTTGCAAATCTGTTCATAGCAACTGTTCTATGTATGCGCTTGTATGTCGCTTGTAGATCCGAAGCTGCAAATGGAGAAAGTATAGAGTAGACGATAAAGTTTTTTTTTCCTTTAGATAATGCGGCCTTGGCTCAAACCAAAAACGAATGCTCAAGACTTGTGTCGCTAATTAGCTTTTCAAGCTTTTGCATATACTTATATATATATATATATATATGAGTGTTTGTGTGTGTGTTGCAAGTAGTACTATATAAACTTTAACTAAAAGTAAGAGCATTGCAGTCAGACTTTTAAGTTAACCGTAGTTGACCCAAACTGCAGCACATTTTTGTTGATGTGCCAATTTGAGCTGCGGTGTGAGCGAAAAAGTTTTTTTCTGAAAAATGATTTCGAAAAGGAGAAAACTTTTCCCTGTGACTATGGTAGCGCATGCCTTTTGGATACCTTAAAGATTTAAATTATTCATTTGCATGCAATTTTTTAATATAAAATTCAAGTTTTTATCAATAAAAAATTAGTTAATACAGATGATTATTTAAGTAAAATAGCACATATTTAATATTTGCCCTACGCTATCTCTTTCAAGACAAACAATATTCGACAAGGAAAACCCACTAGATATAATTGCAGAACCCTCAGAAAACAACATAAAAAAATTACTCAATTATTTAAAAAAAGCACAACTGTTTAACCTTATTTAACCTAATAAAACTACACATGTATTAGAATGTACACATTTACTTTTAACTTTATACAAATTCAAACTTCATATAGAATTACATTACATTAAGTACATTACATTAAGTACAGCATATACAAATGTACATAGCCGAAGGCCCAAGTAGCCAGTGCTATTTCCCACTTGTTATTGTAGTTTTTAAGCTCCAATATCAATATTAAATAAATAAATAAATAAAATTCAAGTTTTACCTGACACAAACAAGGCGGGTTAAGAGAATACTGATTCTTCTATCCGATCGAATTAAAACACAAGCTTTACAGATTTAACTACATATTTATAGTAGAAGCCACTTGGCGTGTTCTGCAAATTGCATAACAACCGGATGTTTGACACAAACCCTATTTCTGTGTGTGGGTCTCCATTAAAAATTTACTAAAAAGGATATGCACATAACTTGCAGGAACGCTGACCCTAAAAACAGAAGTATACATTTTATATCACCCTGTCGCATGTGGGTTTCTATAACATAATATGGTATAGAGGTGTTTGATAGTTTTAATGCAAATTTGTGTTGAAATCTTTCAGTTGCTCAATCTAAAAACTCTTCATTTATAGTCTTTATTTGATTCACTTGACTTCGTTATAAAAGTACCTTGATTTAATTGTCAGTTAGTGATATAACGAAATTCCTTAACCAAACGACATCAAATGAATATTTAATGATCTGTTTGAAAATTTAATTCAGACAACTTTCCACAACAGTGCCACCATCAAATGGTTAGGTTTAAATTACAAATTTCAAACGTAGTTTTTTTGGTATAGTTATTATTATTTCAATTTATGCCTAACCTGAAAACATGAAAGATAAAGGATAAGAGATAAAAGCAACTGCTTTTGATTATTTGTTTTTTTTTTTTAACTGAACAATACCTGGGCTATTTCCGAATATGTAGGGCTGATAGCTGTGTTCCCGAAAAACAAAAATAAAAATAAATAAAATTGTTGCTCTCTAATCCCCGAGCAGATTGCAATTAAACACAGGCATGACCTCAACAAACAGGCAAACTTCATAACCATTAGACAAAACAACTGTGAGATTTGCATACGACAATACGACGACTGCCAAATACTCTACTCTTGAAGTTACTGAAAAACTGCTTTAAGTTGTTTCGAGTTGCAATGAGAAAAATTTCAGTTATGTAACCATTGTTAAATTGGTAGAACTTTCAAGTTCGTAACTTCAATAGTGCTTATGGGAATGACAACAGTTATGCCCCCATTGACCATTCCGCGAAGCGAGAGTATAAAAATGAAATAGCTGCAAAAACAAACGGGGCAAAATAGCGAAATGGGAAAACAAACAAAATAAACTGACAGACGGACGCGGGGCCGACAGACCGCAAAATGTAACTAAAACCAGAGAACCCAACATAAAAACACACTAAGGCAAATTGGTTTGTTAAAAGCACAATGGAAATATTAACAGCAGCAGCAGCAGTACAAGGATAAATGTATTTGCACATCCATATTCGGATGGCATTATTCAGGCTGTAAAATGGACAAGGATATTGTGCTAGCAGGCAAGAGAGATTTTGCAATTGCTTGGAACAGCACAATTATAAATAGGAACACAATTTATATTTAAATAAATACAACGTAACGTAAATTAATGAGTTTAGAAAAAAAAAAAACTTGCAACTTCGGGAACTCCCTACATGAACTGTCTCTCTCTCTCTCTCTCTCTCTCTCTCTCGGTTTGTGGACGCACGGGGCAGCGTCAAAGCAGAAGGTTTGAATAGTTTTTGCTCATTACACGGCTTGATTTTATTTAGTTTGGTTTGCTGCCGACCAGTGTCGAGTCGAGGGAAGACCATAAAATAGATGAGATAATAAGCTGCAAGCCACTGGGAATTAAGCAAAGTGCAGCTCCCTGTAGCTCCTCTGTACCGGCTACGATCCTGGCTGCTGCTCTCTGCATTTTGCTTTCTGCTTTATGCTTTGTTTCTTGTTTTCACCATCAAAGCTGGTAATTGGGCGCCGAAAAGCAGCTGCAGCATGCAAATTAGGGTCAACCAAAAAAGGCAGCTGATAAATCAAATTCTAATAAAAAATATTCTATGCATAAGTGAAGCAGAAATAGAGAGAGAAAGAGAGAGAGAGAGAGAGAGAGAGAGAGAGAGAGATTCACAATTGAAAACTTTGAAAAATACTTTTAGAAAGAGACTTTTCGATAACTAGGCCAAAAGTGCGAAGCTTGAAACAACTTTTTAACAAGTCAAATAACTACGAAGTTCACTGGCCTCTCACTTAATGCAGTTGCTATAAATAAACTGCATGCGAATGCATTTTGTTGGTATTTTAATCACTTTTTATTTGATTATACAAGTTACAAATAACAATTTCTTATTTAATTTTAGCTTTGCTGTAATAGTTTTAAAGGGTGTACATGAATAAGCAACTTGATTGACTGATTGATTGTTCATTTGTCTGTCAAATAATTGACTTTTTTCCATATTTGAATCACGTTTACTTTATGCCGTTAGCTGTATCTGCTTAAAAGCACTCACACAAAAAAAAAAGTCCTTAAGTTGTTTTTATATCACTTTATCATTTGTTGCCTGGCCATCTGTCTGGTTGGATAGGCGTGTGTGTGTGTGTGTGTGTGTGATGATATTAAAAAAACATTAAAATCACATTTTTAATAGATTACACCACACGTTTTGAAATCAACAACACAAAATCAATGATCAACGACAGCTCCTACTTCTGCTTCTGCTTCTGCTAAAGCTGCTTGTCTTGGTTCTTGTTTCTCGTTGCTCGTTGTTGCCGTGTAGTAAGCTCAAAATTGAAACTCTAGCCGAACTCTGAATGCCGGGTGCATAGAGCAAAGACAAACAATTAGACAATCAATCAATGGCTGAGCAACTGACAGCCAATCGAAGCGCAACGAGGCGTATACGCAACATCGCTTCTGCCACATCACACCAGGGCCAGGGAAAGAAAAGGAAGCCAAGGCAAGGCACAGCAGGAGTAAAAGAGTATACATAGTAGATAAGTGCACTGAACCTAATTGAAATCAATACTAAATGCAATTTAATTCGTTTGCAATCATCCAAACAAGCGACATTCACACAAATCGAAATACTATATGTCCATACATATGCACAGGTATATATGTAGTATGTTCATTGAGGTCCTATCACATTGCGATTATATGGCAGACAGCAGGGAGAAGGACGTAGGCACTCGAGTGAGCCATAAAATGGGTTACAGACTCCGCCACAACACAAACAACAACCACAAGCACTAAAGAACTTTGGACGTCAAGTGCTAAATAATAAACTTTTACTTGTTGAGATACTCGTATAGAGAATATTTTGTGGCTTCGATTGCAGCTTTAACATGTTTTGTTATTTTTAGCAAACGGATCAAAAATCAGAATTAGGATTGTTTTATAAGGCTGCCGCATATTTTTAGCTATTAAGCAGATGAAGTCATGTTTAATCCGTATAAATAATTCGAACAAGAGATTTTTTACTATACCTTATAGCTCTTCTTTGCGAGGTATGCAAAGCTTTGAAGCTAAGTTTGAAGGACAAACATTAAACTTTCGCCCGAACCATGACTTTTGATTTTTATTACTTAAACAACAGCAAAAATCCCTAGCCGATCGGATAAAAGACAAACAATTTGCATATTACAGTATTTTGCCGGTTTTTAATCTTACAAAAAAAAAAAAAAAAAAAAACTATGAAACTTGTTTTGGATTATGCATGGTAAGATTTAAAGGCGAAGATTAAACAACTTTTACTTGAGTATAAGCCAGACTTGCAGTAAAGAGAATTTGCAGCTATATTTGGTGCAATTAAATAGATTGTACAAATTCGACGAATTAGCATTAAAAACATTACAAAACAAACAATAACTCAAGGTGAGTGTGCGACGTGCCTTTAAGATAAAAGATTTTCCTATCCTCACAATTCTTTTATAGTATATTTTGTTATCGAAATAGTGTCATTTGCTGGCTAATTTGTTAACAAATATTATCGTTGTCTGGCAATTGCTTACACTTCCGCTTGTTCAAATTACAATTACGATGCTTTTGTATTTTTTATGAAGCGAATATGCTAACAAAAGTTAGCTAGCTATCTTGCCTTGAGATTTGTATTTGCACTGACATACTTTTTGTTGTATATCTTGTGTGTGTGTGTGTGTGTGTTTTCAACCGCAAAACAAAGTGTTTATGTCTGTAATACATAGTATACTATGTATGTGCAGTACTGGACAGCATGGTTAGTTTGCTGTTTGCAGCTAACTTTAGCTTGCTTTTCGTTTCGATTTTCGACTCAAAGGTTAGCTCTTTGTGGGTATGCATGTGTGTATGTGTGTGTGCACATACTTATTTAAGTCAAGTGCTTGTTACAGGTGAATTTGTATTCTTTCAATTGCTCGGGGACATCATGTTTTCAGCTGAGATAACAAGCAAGCATACTCAAAAATGCAGATGTACTATATAGTATATAAATATATATATTTTTTTATGCTTCTGCTGCTATCGCTAACCACAGAAAAATAAAACTAAAAATAAATAGAAAAGAATAGAGAACGCGAGTTCTTCGCTTCTTCTATCTTCATTTTATGGGAAGTTGGTATATAAATCTGACTGTCTGTGACATTTTACTACTGCATAGCTCGAGAGACTTGTGCACTCTTTTGCATTTATGCTTTAAAAAGCATATTCTGCAGCCAGCCAGAACGAAATCTTCCGCTTGTTTCCCCAGTTGCAATAGGCAAGGGGAAGGAACACAAGCACATTCTAACCTCAAACAAGCACGCTTTATTATGAGAGCGCATATAATGGCATTCAAATCATTATGACTTTTGGATTTCCTCATTTTCTCGTAACAATTTCCCACAAATGTGCCGCGAAACTGGCAGAAAATTGCACTCGTTGCTAAACGACAAGAACTGTCTGTCTCTCTGTCTGTCTGTCTATCTGTGTCTGTGTGTGTGTGTGTGTGTGTGGGGATGTGCTTGTTATATATGCATTGACTAGCTATTCGGGTGGCATTGGTGGGGACAGTCTCCATTTAGCTTTGATAAGTGCCCATCAAGCAGTTTCCAAAGATAACCAACTGCTGACTAAACGGCTGACTGGGCAACTGATTGACTGACAGAAGAGGACAGATTGATTTACTCACTGATTGATTTGCACTAACCAAGCTGAAATATATTTACAAATTTACCCCCTCACCACAAATTCTTTATACATATATCCTCGACAGTCTATGAGCTTAGAACACCGTAGAGTTCATTGAATATCAAATTGTATTATGATAAAATGGCTTTAAGCATTCTTTACAAATCTTCCTAATACCAAAAAATATGTATATAAATATTTTATTTTTATTACTTATTGATTCATTAAAACAAAACCAGCAGAATTTTTCAAACTGTCATTACACTATTTCTAAACATTTTTAATTGAAAAACACAAATGCGTTAGTTTAAATTCCCGAACCGGAAAACATTCTGTGTGTTATATCATAACGTCAAAAAAACACATACGCAAGTGTGTGTTCAAATATTTGTGTGCGTGTGTATGTAAAAATCCAAACATAAAAGTTAAAAGTCGCGGTAAACACAAAAATTGCAACTTGTCTGTCCGACGGACGAACGGACGAACGGACGGAGGGTGAGTTGGCAAACAATAAAAAACTCGTCATCCCGTTAAACCGCCAATTTCCAGCAACTTGTACGCGTTGCATTTCACAGCATCACTTCGATTGTTTTATGCAAAAAAAAATAAGAGAAAACAAAAAAACACATTCCCCGCTTAAGTAATAGAATATGCATTTTTTTCTGCTAACGTATTCGAAAGAAATTGAATATACATACAAAGCAATAGAACTTTAACAATGCAATATCAATTGAATTTTTAAAATAGAACACACACATGGTTGTGTATGTGTACGTGTGTGTGTGTTTGTGTAGAGAAAATGATTGCGATTGGCACTTGTTATTTTTGTGTCCTGTGCTCTTAGCCAATATCAATATTACACACGCATGCCAGTCTTTTATATGTGTGTCCTTATAAAATATTGCTGCAATTTGTTTATAGTACATAATTCTAAATTGCTATTTTTTCAAAGCTATTATAAAGGCTTAAAGTCCATCGGAATTCAAAAAAGGTTATTAGAAACACATGATTTATACAGTTGAAGTGAATTAACATTTATGAAATACACTAACAAAAAAAGCATACCGCAAGAAAATCCAATAAAAATTAAATTTATTAAAACAAATAATTTTAACAAAAATATATTTAAATTCATCTTTTTTTTGCTGCTTAAAATAATATAAATTAAAAATAAAAATTGTAAGAATGGCGCATAATTTCTAAAAATAGTCACGTATCAAACTTTATTCCCCACAAAGAAAAGTAAAAACAAAACACAATTTTACAAACTTCTAAAGCAATCTGGCTTCTAATATAATATTCGGCCATGGCTATCAATTTCTCGCCTGGTCAACTTTATATCGTTTGCCTTCGCGACATTTGCTCTAATAGCCAATACAAACAAACAATCACATTTATACGAATCTACATATACATCTAAGCCACAGCAGAGTATTGTTTACCAAAGATTTTTGTACAAATGTTGAGTTTATTTTTGTTGAAATCTTGGCTTGATGTTTGTCCATTTTGGTAAATAAAATAAACAGATAAACAGTATCAGTGAATGGCTTCTTGCACACGAAGTCTGACAACCGTCAACCTAACTAGTATGCAAAAAAGAAGCAAGAAACCAGCAGCAAATATCTCTATATAAAAAGCATTTATTTATTGTTATGCAAAATATTACGTATACGCAACACATCAATTTTCTTGCTTATAAAAAGCAATGTTAAGTTTTTGAGTGGAATAAGAATATGTCAAGTTTTTAATTTTAGGAATGTCTATGTTACTTATTTGTTTTCATAAGACCAAATTAATTCTCGTTTAATTTCGTTTCTATTAGTTAAAACAAGCTAATGTTTCCTTGGGTTTATTTATCGTAAGTTAAATTTAATATATTTTTAACAACTTCCAAAAGGCACATCTTCATTGTTAATTATGTTAACTGAAGTTAACTTTTGTAAAAACAAAACATTATAAACAATGATGATTTTTGTCCACTGTACTCGAAGCAGTGCATCATTTTAAGAGTGTGAGTTGTGTGGTAGTGTGTGTGTGTGTGTGTGTGTGTGAGTGTGTGTGTGTGGTGCTTATGCAAATTGCTTCTGCTATGCTGCTTCATATCTCTCTCTGCATTCATAAAATGTCATTTTTGCAAATGATGAAACCGGGCTTAATGTGAAAATCAAAGCAGCAGCAGCAGAAGCAGAAGCAGCAACAGAATTGCTAACATCGCGCGTCGAGCAACTGGCGACTTGGCCCGGACAAGGACAGTGCTTTTGTGAGCATCACCAGATGGCGGTATGTGTATGTGTGTGTGTGTGGAATCTGAATGGTGAACGGAGTAGAAAAAAGGGGCGGTTGAGCAGTGGGCTTGGTTGTGGTGTCGATGGTGGCGTAAAAGGTGCTACCAAGTCGTTGTTCGTTGCGTTGTCGACCGCATAAAAGTTTTTCAATTAAGTGCCATGCCCTACTTTGGACTTTGTGCGAATACTCATACACACACACACACAAACATACACATGCAAACACAGTGAGTATCGCCGATTGCACAGTGCGACAGCGTCACTGCGTATGTGGAACATTTTTAGTTATTTTTCACATTTCAACCTCGCTCTCTTGCTCTCTCTCTCTTGTTTGCTCTTTTTATGCATTGCATTTGTATGTGCATGTGTGTGTGTCTGTGTGCAGCGGTTTGTATTGAAATTTGTCGCAGCAATGCGAAAAATTTGCAACTCCAGTTCAAAATGGGACACGTGAATAAGACAAAAGTGGTCTGATCTCTATTCTTTATTTTCTGTTTGTTATTGCAATCTACAATCAACAATTTTCATCTAATACACAAAATGCAGCAGCACAACAGTTTTAACAATTAGCCATGCTAACGTGCTATATAACGGTTCTTTAGTGTTCTGTCTAACCCTAAACTTTAATATGTTGCTACTAGTTTGTTACGCTCCTTTTTATTTATTTTAGAAAAACGCAATCAGACCAGCGGTATGCTAAGTAGAAAGTAGTTTTCATAAGATAAAGAAAAAAAGGAACGATCTCTTCCCTAATGGAATCAATGCCTCCATCAAATAGTTGCTCGAGCAACGATCAAGGTTAAGGGGTTAAAAGTTAAAGGGAAGATCTAATTGACCCAAAAGATGAGTCGATTTAACCGTTTAGTAGAATAAAAGTAAATAATACTCCATGCATAGTTCTATGGCTTAGCAGGTAGAGAAGATTAATCAAAGGGAGTCCACTTGAAGTCAATTTCTGGAACCCAGTTAAAATATACAAAAAATCAAACTTTAATTAATTAACGATCAAGAATAATGCCTGAATCATTATTTTCAAGTGGTGATTCATCAAGCAAGTTGAAAGCAGTATAAGGTAAGGGTACTTCCACAAAATTAAATGACTTGACATTTTGAACAGTTTTGAACAGTTTAAATTGGATGAGAGTTTCAATTTAAAGTTGTTTGTTTGAACAACCTTTTCTAATGGCAGTTGACAATCCATATAGTATAAAACATTATCCCTTTCAAGCCAAACTACAAAAGAGCAAGAAGTGCAACAGACTTGATTATCGCATTAATATTTAACTCGAGGTGTTTGTTATAAGAGTGCTCACTTCAAGTTTCTAACGCACACCCTAGCTTCCAACAAAATGCTGTCCCCTGCATTGTAATTGAAAAAGATAGAATGAAAAAAAAGAACAATTGCACAGAAGGGAGAGAGCGAGAATGGGTAGAGAGTAAGAGTAAGAGTAAGTACAATAAGTGCTGCATTTAGCCAGAGAAACAATACAAGTTGACGTGTGTGTCATTCGAAAATGTTTCATATTTTAGCAATAAGTGCACTTATAGTTTAAATTGATTCTGGTCAAAGGTTTTCGAATGTTAGCCCTATTAAATAGACAGTAAATATGTATAGAACAAACACATGCGAAAGCTACTTATAAATATAAGGTAAAAGTTCACCTCATCAAATCTGCTTCACTCTTAGTCATAGACAGAGCAACTTTTGTACCATGTTTGATGTTACCTATTTGGTTTTTTTGAGGGACATTTGGGAACCCTGCTCGACACCCAACAATTTGGAATGACGTTCGTATTGGCTTATTAGAAATTGTCACATCCAAACCGTAAGTACCTTTTTATACATACATAGTACTATATAATATGTAGACCAATGTGGTGATTGTTAAAATTGCTTTAATTGGTTGCTCTGTCTTGGGTTTCGTAATCATTTTGTTCCCATTTTGCTAACGGTTTAGCTCTGTCATTTACATATTTGATGTACCTACACACACACGCACACACACATATTTAGTGTCTTTGTGTGTGTGTGTGTGTGTTTGTGCGTGTGCGTATTTGAGTTCGCAGTTTGCTGTATTTAATTTGGCCAACACTGGGAAACTTCAATCAGCACACATAACGTGTACGCAGCTTGTGGCTTTGCCTTCTCCTCCTTCCTCCATCCTGACGAGCAACATCAACTATAACAACAACAACAATAACTAAACTAACAACAACAGCAGCAACAACCAAAATGAACTTCAATAACTTAGAAATACACACACACAGATTCAAGCTCGCACACACTTGTTCTTAGCACTTTGAGGAGCTGGCTGGTAGAGAGATAGAGTTGAGTAGGGGAAGGGGCGAGTGAGGGCAAAGTATCTGCCCGCTGGCTTGCATGTGTCTATATAAGTAACTGTACAAGCGACTCACACACACAGCCACACACACACACTAGATAGATGGGAGAAAGTTTGTGCTTTCAGAAAACTTGGATTTCATTCTTGACTGACATTCATTTAAATACTTGCCATATGCTGAACATTAATAAAAATAAAAACAATTAACAGTTACTTGCATAAGGCAGATATAAGAGAAATTTATAAGGACTGCAAAAAAAAATAGTTATATTAAAATTACCAATATAAAAACTTAAAGCTTTTGATATTAATACAAAAAAAATATTATTTATTAAATATATTTTTTTTTTTCAAATTGAAATAATAATCAGCCCAAAGCATTGGATGTATCGGGTTACATTAGATGTGTATTTTAATCGCTCCAATAATTTAAAAGAACTAAAAAAAAAACTTTTTAATTAGTGTGCGTGAGAACTAAACAAGTGAAAGACAGGTGTATTAAATAATAATGACGAACAATTTAATAAACATGCAATGTAAATGAAACTTCTGGTCGTTCGATGTTTAAGTTGACTGACAAATATCGAAATTAAAATGAAAGTTGCAATTTGCACTTGTTACTTAATGGGTAGTTTATTGAACCCAGCTTTTGGCGAGATAAAATCGTTCTGGAAAACAGCAAAAGTAAGCTAAAACAAAAAACTCTAAAAGCAATACCTATACAACAACATTGTTTACAGCGCTAAATCAGCATCTATCATTTATAGATAAATAAAAAAATCTTTTTGGCCACCAAAATGTTGTGAGAAACTATGTTCAACTGACTGAAGAGCAAGTGTTGACCAACAGTTGATAAGTTATCGAGCTTAAAGAATCTTGCGTCGCAAAACTAACGCCAAAAATGACATTTTAATAATATAATAATTCCGTCAATAACTGAGGAAGGGTTGAGAAATACTAAATGCGAAACATTTTGGGGGATGAATTGAAAAAATCGCTGAGCTAAACAAAAGACATTTAAGTTCTTCAGTCGGCTGGCAAATGGTGAACATTGTTTTCACAAGTTAAGCGGTGGCAATAAAACAAGTTTTAATAATTTTGATGTGTCAGCAAAAACAAAGTTATTTTTCGCCCAAATTGAGTGCAATGCGATGTTAGAAAGTGTCATTGACTAGCCAATACTCTATACTAAATCACTTTTGCAGATGTTTAATGCATATTCATTTCCCCGTTAAGGTGGTATGTAAAATAATGTATCGTTTTGACATTATCTTAGCGTGCCACATGCTAATTAGCTTTTGAGTGCTTGGCGCTTTTAAATAAGCTGCCGCAAATCTATCACATATGTATGTTTGCGAGTGTATGTGTGTGTGCGAGTGGACTTATATTCAAAACTAATTAGAAACAGCAATCACGCACGATGTAGCTTAAAAGTGTCTCTGTTTGGCTTGATTCTACTTGACGGCTTATTAGTCAGGCATATGAATTTAATAACATAAATCATTTAAACTAGTAGTTTTGATTTTGTGCTGTCGAAATTGTCAGGTAAGTCGTATTCATCACTAAAGATAGTTTTTAGTCGCAAAATCCTCTTGTGGCATACAGCAGCAGCAGCTTAAAGAGTTAAATGCTTAATCTTCTTCATGTCATTTTCAACTGACTTACTTGCAATGCAAATTGCTCTGCGGTTGAATTATATATATTTTGAAACATTTTCTCAGACAAAAGTAAAACTGTGTCATTTAAAATTAAAGAGTATACAACGTTCGGCACTCTAGTGATAGAAGCTCTTACGGTTTTCTTTTCTTTTCTTGCTTGCCGCTATCCACGTCTTCTTGGCCATATTTTAACTTAATTAACTTAAAACTATTTAATTGGTCAACACAAATGGCTTCTTGGCTGCTTTTTTTAGCGATTCTATTTTTGTTGTTGCTTTCGTTAGCCATGGCGAATCTGTTTTCGACTTGATGCCTTAACGGGCTGCCTTCAGCACACTCAATGACTGCAAATAGTGGTCATCAAGGGTGGCATTCGTTTGTCACGTAGCCTATACGTATGAGCAAGGAAGTGGAACCAGCAGAACCGGCAAGCAAAAAAAACCAAGATGATAGCGAACGCAATGGCGCCAGTCTGAGCTAAGGGCGTGGCATAGGGAAGTGGAAGTGAACGAGAAATCGGGCACGTATTTTTGCATCAAAGCTGCATCGCTGACTTACCTTTAACTTCGATTCGTTTTCTCTGGGAAATTTGTATAAAATGGAGAGTACATTGACCGCCGAATTAGTAGTACCGAATTGAGGTCGAAAGGTTTACCTGCAAGTTGCAAGCTGCAAGTTGCACTTGGCATTTTGGTAACGAATGCAAAGTGAAGCCGTGCTCGGAACTAATGCACAGAACCATTTTTAAGATTACTTCAGCTGTCGATGGCAACACTCTTAATTAGTTTCTGATGCGAATTTTTGTTTGCAAGTTTCTTTTCTTGCTCTTAGCTTGACTGATGTTATTTTTTCTATTTGGCATTTCGCTTTTCTGCAAATTTTTGGCTAATTGGAATTTAATTGAAATGTTTGTCATTTCGAAGGAAGCCACGCAAACATATTGACATATTCGCTCACAATAATTCAACCATCTTTGTCATTTATTTGGACTTTTTCGCTATTTTTATTTTTTCAAAATCCATTTTCTACGTATTTGCCTTTCTGTTTACTAGAATCTGTGTGAGCAATTTGCTGTTATTCAAGTGGAGTGGAATAATGCAATCAAAATAATATTTGTCTCAACATATTCAATATATTTACTAAGCATTTTTATGCTTTTAGTATTTTGTATAAGTCTTTTGTATAAGAGTAAGCCCATTACTGAGAAACTTTGTCGTTTGGTAAGTGAGTTAAAATTTTGATATTCAAATGTAACAAAAAAAAGTTTCATTAACATATTCTCTATCTTTTAATCGCAACAATAGTTAACAAAAATTGTAAAATTTTTGCTTTCTAAATCAAACATGTTGACCATTTATTAATAAAAGTAAACAAAATAAACTTTTCCCTAGCTCGCTCTTGCATACAGAGTTTATTGCATTGGACTGTGATGGTAAATAAGTTGTGGCAACTAAATGAGTTCACCACAGAATTGCCGCATGAAAACTAGCTGTATCCAATCTTGAAAGGCCAGGCACGTTCCCAGAGTCATGAGTCATTTGCACGGCTCGTTTACCTACCACAGCGGGCCAATCCAAAACCAAATCCAAAATCCAAATTCGTGCCGCAGCACGTTTGCTATTCTTGCAACCTCGCAATGGGCAACGACCCTTCAACTGTGACTCTGTCCTCTGTCTGGTAATCATACTACTCGTATTGTGGTATTGTCATTTCGTAATTTACTTTTCGGCACTTACACCAACACACACACACACACTTAGGTACAATTACAATAAAACGTACGGACGAAATCTAATTTCATCTCAGTGTATGCTCAAGCAGAGCATAAAACTAATCAAGTTATGTGGAAACCTCTATAAAAAAATAAAACACTCTTGCCGAAATAAGATAACACGCTTCTGCTTTATTCGATGCATTCATTGTATTCAGTATTCAATTCAAAGGTTTTCTTTAATGCAAATCGTTGCCCTTGGAACTTTTAGTGGAAAGATTAAATCTTGCATGAACAATACAACATATGTTTATTCGAGTTAAAAAAAATATATAAAAAACACGACATTAATAATTTTCGGGCATCAGATTATCGATAATTTGTTGAAGACCCGTATCTTGGAATTGTCTCTCAAACATATAGGAGTATTCATGAACTTCACTCGCACTTGTTATCATCTTGGGACTGAATCAGCCGATGTAGGGCTGTCATCAGACTAGGCCAACTATCTAACATTATTGAGCAGAGCAGCAATTAGCTTTAGCTTTAACAATTGTACCAACTCAGGATCTAGCTGTCCTTTCTCTACATCCGAAATATTATTCTTAAGCAATATGGCACTCAGCAATCGCAAATACTCACGGGTCTCTTCAATAAGGATTTGCAACAATAAGAAATTAAATTTCTCCATTTCTTCGAAAAGCCTTCAGGTTTTCAATAACCTCTTTCTATGTTCTAGTACTTTTTGGAATTGTGGTCTGCTTCAGCAATGCAGTTATCTGATTTAAAGTCTTTGCCTGCGGCTGCCTCCACCTCATCATGATGCGGTTTGGGTTTGTTAAGGTGAGATACTTTTATGTTGTGTTGCGGTGTGTATCAAGTAGTATTAGCATTTGAATTCCACGAAAAGCTAGATTAAATACTTGAACGTGAAATTCTGATAAAATAGTTTTCCGTCTGTGAATGCTTTTTCTAAGTATGAAATAAGTTAGATTTTGAAAGCTTTACGCCTGCTTATTTAGCTTGCTTTCAAATTGTTATCCTCATGCAACTTGTTAACCAATTAGATTTCACTGGTCCTTAGAAATGAACTTTATCTCTGGCCACATTTAAAGAGTCTTCTTCTTGATTCTTGCATTTAAACTTTTCTAACCTGCGGATTATACGCTCAATTTTAGGTGACCGTTTCATTATATTTGCCATAAAAAGAAAAGAAACAGTTAAATGTATATAAATATGATACGCATGTGTGTGTGTGTGTGTGTGTGTGTGCAATGCAAGTTAGCGTTGCCATAAAGGTTGTTAAAAGCCAAACGGAAGTACGGTTTGCGGCTGTTACAGTGAACATTTTATATGAAATTATCATAGACTAAAAAAACAGGCACGTGACCCCTTGCACTTGTCCTTGCCCCACACACACCACCACACACTTCCCCTCTCACTCTCCCTGTTTCTGTCCCTGCCCCTGCCTCTGGCTCTGGCGCAACCACTGTCTGCTTGGCGCTGTGTGCGCATCAATTTCCACAGCATTAAGTTTCTATTTCCATATATAAAAAGACAAAAATAGAAGAGAACTGCTTACGCTGAATCTGTACTGAACTAACTTCAAAGCCCGAATAAATTATTTCACTTCCACTTAATCTTTAATTTATTTAAATTAAAGTTGTTTAAAACAAAAGTTAAAGTCTATATGAAAAGTTAACTGCATTTGTAAGCGCTCTTAATAGTAAATAGATCATACATTAGTTCATTCATTTGTGTAAGGGTATTTGTCATTCAGCTAGCTCATTTCCAGTTGCACTTCGGCTTGGCTCGTCCCGTTTTTGCTTAACTTAACTAAACTAAACTAAGTGGTTTAACTGAAGCGATGCTCAAGTGTGCAGCAGTTTGCAAAGCTGAACGCTTGAGGCTGCTTAGCGGCCAGACTTTGCCACGCTCACGCCCACACACACATACTTGGACACTGTAGTATGCCTAAAAGCATGCAACGTTTTTTTCATTCTCACTCTATGTACCAAAGCGTCGCTTTGTACATAAATTTTAATGGTAATCAGCCAAATATATTTTGATGTTTTTAAAGCTAATCCAAGCCAGATTACCAAAGGGAAAATTGCCCATTGATTTTCCAATTCACATTGCACTTTTTTGTAGCAGTATCTTGCAGAAACTTTAGATATCGCCCTGATTTTTTCTGGGACAAAAACGAAAATCCAAAGGAACAGTCAACCTAATACTTTTGCCGGCCCATAGCCCTACAAGGCAAAGTGAAATAATAAAAACGCGAAAGTGCAATCAAAAGTGAAGCCAATTAATAAAACGCAAATGCCAAAAATAAAGGATATTAAAGAAAAATATTTTCAAAATCAGCGAAAACGAAAATACCAGATAGTTATTAAACCATTTAAAAAATTACAAAAAAAAAAATTAGTTATTGACAACAAAATAAATTGTGTCACAAATACAATATGAGAATTCCAGCATAGTTCGAATACTCAAAGATATTAACGTTTAAAAAATTCCACTTTCCATACAAAAAACTGTGTAAAAAGAAACATACATGTGTGCGTGTGTGTGTTTGCAGATTCCTCGCACACATTCCGTTTGAGACACAAAAGTCGCGTTATGCTATTTGGCACTCGCTATATAAATACATATACATATTTGTAAATATGTATACGTGTTTTTATGTGTGTGTGTGTGCTTGGGCCAAGGGTCGTGGCAAAAAGTGCAGCAACAGAGTCCAGCCTACAGTGGTCTTAGCCAATAATGCGTATACGTTTGTATTACGTATACGTAGACAAGCACTATAATGTATGTACACTGTACAGTAAAGTGCACAGGGAATGGCTTGATTTTAAATTGCTTTTCTATTAAAAAGCAAGCAAAGAATTTACCCATCGCTTTCTTCTTCGAATGGCACATACTCTTTTTTCTCACAATACGCAACAGCTAATTCAACGAACTATAAATATTCACCAAAAAAGTAGATCGCAACAAAGACTGAAGCATGCATGTATTTTTTTGAAAAGCGTTGACAACGAAATGCACTCATACAAAACGACAAAAAATACAGACAGACAGATAATGTACTCTTTTGTTTTTGCAGGGTAGCAGAGTATCAAAATAAAAACGTTACGACGCGCAACTTATAAATTTTGTTTGAAAATCAAGTGAAAAAAGAAAGAAAGAAATGCAGCGAGAAAGAGTTTCTGGGCGGGTATAGAGGGAGAGAGCTATGAAGAATATGTACAAATGCGGAGGTATCAAATCTGGTGCAGCCAACAAGAACAAAAACAAAAAAACAGAAAAAAAAAACAAGAGTTTTAAGAGAGATTGACTTGATGATATCCTGCAACAACATCTCTGCAAACTAAAGCTTTCTGTTCGTCATAGCTATAAAAGATATTTTTAGTACCAAGCTGTTATCTGATTAAGTTGAAAGCAGTTTACTTTATCTTAGTACAAAGCTTGACATGATCTATCTAAAAAAAAAGATTGCTAGAGGGAATTTTAAAGCTTGTCTTGACTGCGCGCTGTTATAGTATTCAATGGGTTAGGAGTTGCTGCTACTTATGAGTGATACTCCTTTATTTTGGGTAAACTTTTTAATGGGTACAATGGGTGGAAAAAGACAAGATGTGAGAAGAAGAAGCAGAAGAAGCAGAAGAGTGCTGAAGCGAACGGACGAAGCGGCGAACGAAGAAAACGTGCAAAACAAATCTTGAAATGTGTGCCGAGGTGGCGTAAAAGGGTATGTTGGCTGGCATACCAGTGTAATAAATTAAACTTTTTACATTGTATGTTGTGTGTGTGTGTGTGTGTGCGCGCATGTGTGTGTGTGTACGTACAGTTATAAAAACAATCCAAGGCATGTGACCATAAATAGCAGTGCAGCAAAGGATAAAACGCAACTGCACAATGCAGCGGGCCAATTTTCAAGATGTGCTTACGCCCGACAGCACTTTATATGAATGTACGAATGGCTGTATACGTATGTGTGTGTGTGTGTTTGTGTGCTTGAGCACCTTTTATGACCAATGCATTGCTCTATGATGGCGTGACCACCACTTTGGTGCCTCGATTCTTCGTAATAGCCAATAATGTTGAATGTTTTTGTGATGGCGCGGCGAATGGGTTTTTAAAACTCATTCAACTACAACTACGAAAACAACGAGAATAAAAGCCCAATAAAAGTTGTCTAGTCAAAAGAAAGATGCCTTTAAGCAATACAAACTACTACACACGTGTATATAAATAACAAACTCTGACTGACTGCTATCAACGCACAAGCCAAACGTATGTCTGTGTACAAACATTGCCAAATGAGCAACGCAGCGCCGCAAGCGATTAGTTCTGGTCGCAGCAGCAGCAGCAATTGCAACAACAAAGCAGACGCCACGTTGAATTTGCCTGCAACATTTAGCGACGCCAACGCAACGCCAACGTCGATGCCAACTTTGATGGCGACGCTTGGGGCTTGCGGTGATTGGGGTGGCATTAAGCATATTCAATGCACAAAAATGCCATCGGCAAATTTAGGCAAATAAAATCTAATGAAAATTTCATGTAACATTTGGCAATGAAGTCAAATTAAATTAGCTGCCTAAAATGTCCAATAATCAGATAACGTATGTACTATGTACTAAGTACTAAGACTTTAATATATGGACATCGAGAAATAGTAATGATGAAGGCTTATGAGCTGGACGAAATTGCATGAAATTTATTCCATTCGATTTTCGTTATAAAGGAAAAGCAAGACTTTTGATATAAACAAAGACGCACATATAATTAGATGAAAGGAATAGAAGGAAAAGTCTAGTTAATGTTGATGTTGGGCAAGAAGCAAGCAGAAACCTTCTCAGTGTCTCGTATGACTTTTCCCTGCTAATCATAGATCAGGTTCGGGTCTTGGAAAGTTCACATTTCTGGTCATTTTGTAGAGGTAAAGCAACAAAAGCTTGCGGTTTTCACATGTTTCGAACATTCGACGATGACTATACACAACCCAGGAGCAGTTAACGAGGAATCTATTCGTCCCCCCCTCACTCTCTCTGCCTTTGGCTGTGACACATGTCGACGTTTCCCTAATTGTCAACTTATCTCGCACTGAAGTGGCAAGCAATTTTGCAAGCCACTGCGACTAATACAAATACCACATTCTTGTCTTTATACCAGACTCTCCTCCGCCCCCTCCCTTTTATAATGCCAATGCTTGTGGTCTATCTGCCTCTGTCTCTCGGTCTGTGTTCAGTTGTGTATTGCCATCATCAAGCATAAATTAACACTGGCTCAACACAAGCGGTTAATCCTTCATTCAGAGACTTTAACTGACAGCCAGCCAACAAATTTGCAAATTTAAATTCTCTCTCTCTCTCTCTCTCCGTTTATCTGAGATATATATACTTATTTAACAAATGCATCTGAACTTCGCTTCTGTTTACCGATAAAATTCAACTCAATTGAAATAATCTCGATTTTTGGGCCACAAACAATTTAAAATTATGTTTTGACCCTTTACAGTTTTCACAATTGTCCAAGTTAATTGTGATTGAAGGTACATTTAAGAATTTACAAAGTCTCCAAATAACTCAAAAAGAAATCGACGATGGACAAATTGTCTGTTTTTGATTAGAGCGAGGAGCTTAATAACATAATTTAAGCCAAGTTGTCTTCGTCTCTGATATTGGCAACAATTTATGCCACATAAAGTTCTTTGCGGCACTTGAACTATGTACTCTTGTTCAACCCCCTCCCCCCATCCACTCAATACTGTTGCCGATGCACTTTTGTGTGTGCAAATATTTGGTTAACCATATTCATGCGGCGCTCGTTTGGGCGCATAAGCAGGTGTGGCATAAAGAAATTTATTTATATGTGATTGTGTGTGTGTGAATGTAAGTGAAGTCCGTGCTGGTTCCATTCGGTCAATATCAATATATGCACTTCCATTACAGGAACACCACACACACACACAAACACACACGCACACACAGAAATTGGTACAGCGACGTGCAGAAGTTCGAGCAAAATATTTTCGTTAACAAATATGCGCGCGGTACGTGAACAAGAAGTTGTGTGAAATGCAAGAGAAGAACAGACAGAGAGAGAGAGGGAGAGAGAGAAAGCAGTTTTTGGTTGGCTGGTTCGATGGTTCGTTCGTTGGTTCGTTTGCTACAGCAGCACTAAAGGTACATAAAACATAAATTTCGCATTAACGATAAGCGCGAGAAAAATACAAACAACAAAAATATGTAAATACCGACCAGTGAGTAAGAGTTCTATACAACTTGATTGATCAAATTCCATATACCCTGTAGCCAAGAAATACTTATACATAAATAGGTCATAAGCACCAACCAAAAGATAAAAATTAATATAATATATAGCAAATATCTACATGATGTTATTATAGTATTTGGCCCAACTTGATCATCATACCTCTTGCTTAAAGATTTTATTGGGTATACATATGTATATATACCAAATATGAGCAGCCGGAAATGCGCAAAAATATGTAACAACAAACTGACTTTTTGGCTTAGCGAAAGAAAAGTAAAAAAATGTAAATAAAATCGTACTGGCAAGGTGCGGAAGTCAAATACGAAAGAATGTTGTTGAGCAACAAGAAATTCACATACATAAATGCCACATGCATATGTATGTATATGTTTATATTCTGCTCAAGATGCTTATTTTGACAGTTGTAAGCTCTTTCGAACGATCGATTTATAAGGATCGATAATATATGATGGGTAGAACAGCTAGGTTGAATGGTTTTTCCCAAAGAAGTTCCACATTGGTTTGCAACCACAACAACAACAGAAAAGTTCCAAGCCGTCGTAAACATTGCAAACTTGTCCAACGGAAACTGAAGAAAGAATTGAATAACAACAAAAAACTGAGTAGATATACAGTTAAACCACCAACTGCCAGCTGCCAGACGGCAGATGCCAGCAGCCAGCAATATGGATGCACTGCATTTGATTGGCACATTTCAAAAGCGGGCTTATGTTTGTTTGCAGCAAGGGAATAAATGCGCTTAGGTTATTTCTATTTATATTTATACATATTTCTATTCTATTATTTACTATTATTTTTTTTATATATATATTAAGCTTTTCGCATTACAAAGAAACACTTACAATAGCAACAGAACCTTGCAACAGTAGAAAAATCAATTGAATTTTATAAATATAAAGCTCACAAATATGTGTGTGTGTGTGTGTGTGTGTGTGTGTGCAACAGAAAATAATTGCACTTGGCGCTAGCCAGCTTATCTCAAGATCTAAGCCGATTTGAATGTTGTTCTACTAACGAATTCTTTAATTTAATTTGAGTGTTTTTTCTTTTTTTTTTCAACGAAATCTCAACTATAATTATTTATTGATTTTCATTGCAATTACTCTTTTTTATTCGTTTTAAAATGCGAATCATAAATATATATGTACATATATAATTGCACAATTTTATTAATCAATTTGGGTGGACATCATTTATATTTTGGTCGGTTGCTGATGCTGTGGCAACTGCTGTGTTGCAATTGTCTTGCTGACGTTGCATTTATTAATTTTGATGTGTTATCAACAGACATTGTTGGCTTTTCTTTCTGCACTTTCAGTCTTCCTGATTTTCTTTTTTACTTCTTTCATCCTTTCCTTTTCTGCATTTAGCCCTGGTGCACTTATCAACCGTTCTGGTTGCAAATGTACCGCGTAAATATGCTTCGTAAATACGGCGGAAGGAAGCAGATTAACACGACAGACCAGGTAACAACAACAACAATGCTTACAACAACAGCTGCGATTGCATTGATTGTTGTTGATGTCATTTAATTTGCTTTTTATTGGTATTTTGCATTGAGTTCTCTCTCTCTCTCTCTCGCTGAAGCCAGAGCAGCCCGGTGGCATCATCCAGGTTAAGTGTGTATATTTGTCATCGATTTTAAGTTTATCTCACGTTTTACCGCGAGTCTTTCAACAATGTTCGAGTATGTGTGCGAGTGTGTGAGTGTTTAAACTGCTGCACACTTTTGCGGCCGATGCGTTTCAAAGAAGAAATTCCATTTTATTCCATTTAATGACCGCCGCCACCGCCAACGCAGCAAGGATTTAATTCGAACTCACTTGCAATCACGCACGTAGCGCATACAGAAATATGCAGGACACGGTGTGGAAGTTGCACGCAACTGCATTCTTACACTAACAAAAAACTCAATCATCACACAAACATTTATGGTTAAAAATTAAAAATGTCTGTCAGAAAAACGTTTTATAAAAACATGAAATAATTCGAATTTCTCAAACTCTCTCTCACTGCTCTTCCAAGGCAAATTTCTTCAAGTGTACATTCTCGTACACATATCGACCAACTGAGAAGTTCGTACCACTTGCCGCTAGGCACAAGCTGCTGCGAACACGAGACCAAGATCCCACCGATGCCACCCACTGATGCTAACCAGTTAAGGCAGCCGTGTTGATTTCATGACAAGCCAGTGAAACTCCTGTGCTATGTAACTGATGCCCGTTACCGTTGCCGTTGCCTTAACCGTTGCTTTTGCAGTTGCTTGTGATGGTGTGTAAGGTGTTAGAGCTGCACTTTGCTATCGATCTTTGATATTGTTGGGCAGCTGCAGGCCATTTTGATTATGATTCGCTTTGATTAGAATGCGAGGCAGAGCAAAAGTAGAGGGCGAGAAAGCAAGGATATCACACTGCTTTTGAGTTGTGCCAAGCATTATTAATTGACAATTCACTAAATCAACGATAAATCACAGTTCTCTCTCTCTCTCTATTTCTCTCTCTGTCTTCTAATGCAATTTTAAATGTAGCTTAAAATCATTGAACATTTTATAGTATGCTTCGCCGCTTACAGCGCAATTAAACTAAGGACTACCGATAATGTATGTGTGCATCTGTGTGTGTGTGTGTGTGTGTGTGTGTGGGGGGCATCAGATAATTATTTTCCATTAAATTACACAAAGTGCCCGTTGTTATTTTTATTTAACAATAACTGTAAGCCCCCAAACACAATGGCCTACACACAACAATACATCCCCCATTCCCGCCACCCAGCCCCCATTCATATGCAAATACTCATCTCATGCATATGTGCTGCGTAAAATGATTATCATCACACCACAAAAATACAAAAAAAAAAAACCATTTAAATCAAAGTACATTTTAATGAGCTGCGACCACTGAACGAATACAAAATAAATGCATCAAGACATTTAAGCATTTTTCCAAGCAGCAGCAGTGGGAGTAAATGGCAGAAGGCAATCAAATTAGTATTTTTCCCATCATTAACTTGTTTTCGGGAGAAAAAAAAGCGTTCCCAAAGATCAACGTGCAATAAAAAAGTGTGATTTGATGTAAATATTTTATTGCCTGGAATTATATTTTTTTTGTATCTTCTTTTGGTGACTTCTTTCAAGAAGTAACATATTTTTTTTAATTTTTTATAGCACATTAAATATTTTATAAGCTTTCAACAATTTTAAGTATCTTATAATCGAACAATATTTTGTACATTTCACAAATTGGATTAATTATTTTATTTTTTTATTATTTCAAATCTGGGATCTGGGACCGTAGTGTATGTGAATCATTGTTTATGTGAATGTTTTTTTTTTTTTTTTTTTTATATTTGTACACTGATATTTGCACTTTCGTTTCGTTTGTAGTATGACAGACACCCTGTGAGAGAGAGTGTGTTTGCGAATTGCAAATATTTTATTAGTTGAATTACGCCGAAAGCCATACGCAGCCGTACGCGGCATCAAAGCTGCAAAAAACCGCCAACATCACGCACTAGCACCCTTGGCAACGTGTCTGGCTGATGGCAACCTTCCCCAAACCAGCCGCCAAATCGCGGCTAAAATGTGTACTATGCATGTACGTATACTACACTACATACATATATGTATATGTATTGTACATATTGATTGTTGACTGTGTATCGACACACACACACACGCGCACTCACACAGGAGACTCAAATTGGGTTGAGGTTTGGCAACAGCCAACAGCGTGCGGTGAGTTATAATTGCTTAAATAATAAGCTTAATGCGTATATGGCTTTGTGCATATTCAATTTGAAATTGTTTAATTCAACTAAGAAACCTTATACTCAATGCCACACAATACCACCCGTTATCTGGTTCGTTTTTTGATATAAGATATAATATTGAGGTATCTTCAACAATTTGAATATCAAGTGTTTTCAAACAATTAGGAGTCTAGGCACGGAGCTTAAACTAATTTGTGTGCCAAAAATGTTAGTTTAGCCTTATAAAGAAGAGCAACCAAGCATTATCTAATTAGTTTTATATGATTGATTGATAAACTCAAAGATCAAAAAGATTATTTCGCTAAGAAAAATAATTCATATTTCTTACAAAAAAAAAACTCCTTTGTCTTGACAAACATAAAGTTGACATGTTAGGATGCAAATCTTCAGCTTTTATTATAGGTACATGATTCAGTTAACTTGACGCTTGGCCTTATTGAAAGTTTGTTGGCAATCAGTCAAAACTTATGTGGCACCCTTTGATACTTCCGAAAAGGCTAAAGAAAAACCTCAAATAACTTGATTCTGATCTCTGATTTTCTCTCCATCCTTTCCTTTTTTGTAAGTTTACTTTATTTACGTCAATGGTTTTGACTGCTTTGCAGTTTGAATTGAAGTGCTAAAAGTTCGAAGGACACCAAATAGGCATTCGACTTTCAACTATTTTCATTTTGCCCAGAGTACATACACTCAACATATTTTACACGACTCGACTCGACTCAACTCGACTCATTCACTCATTCTCTTTTTCTCATCAACTTGATGATGAAACGCGCCTGTCAACGCAGCGGGACCGCGCCCAGGGCGTGAACGCGGCCCTTGGGAGGCCCCAACTGGGGCGTCGCTGCTTTTGGGCTCGTCATAAAACTTAAAATAAGCAAACATGTTGGGGTCATAAGAAACAAACTATATAGCCGACTGTACAATACTTTGTTCATAGTTAAAAGAATAAAAAATAAAGTACATTTAGTGAATATCAAAATAAACCTTAATAAATATTTATATAATGTTTGGTTATTCTTAAAACTTGATCACTTGAGAATATCGATTAAATGTGAAATCATTCCTTGAAGTGAATTTATATACATAGTGTATTTTTAGCAAATCGTCCTTACTTCCTGCCCACCTTTCTCACTTGATTGAATGTTAACGTTTCTACATGCAATATACTCATTTTACGGTTTCGGCAAACAAAAGACCATATATAAATAGCATGCCAGACTCAAATTAAGCAAATTAACTTGTCAACACATTCGACTTGATTATTGCGGGCGGCTCAGCCCGGACTGCTCCTGCTGCTGCTTACGGCCGATTCTTTCAACTTTGCCGCCAAATGGGTGAGGCATACATCCAAAAATGTTTGTCTTACATTTGGATGTGTGTGTGTGACAATGACGACAACGAATATAGTTTCGCCTATTGGCCAAAAATCTTTTCAAGATTGTTTTTGGTCGGAGCCGGGCGGGAATGAGCCAAAAGGGTTTTCATGGGGTCATAATAATTTAGAGCCCCCAGCTAGATTTAAGGGACTGCTGGAGTCGCACACGTCCCTGCACATTGCCCCCTTGGGGGCAGCAAAGTTAAGCTATTTTTTCTTACATTAATCAATACCTTAAAGATACCATAGCGAAGTGTCTGGGCACTAGACTGATTTATGTTTCTAATCTTGACGTCTAACCACAAAGGCTTAAAACAACAATATTGAGGTTAAAGAAATGATGAATGCCCTAAAAAATAAACAAAAAAACAAAAAACAAATAAAGAGTAAATCAGTAAAATAAACTAGACGAATGCTTCCAGATTAAGCTACTTATAGTCCACATTAAAAACTATGATAATGGAAAAAATCAATGCAAATAAGTTAGTTTGAAACTAACTTGATCGAATGTTAAGAAGATGATGCTCTTTTCTAACTTAAAGAGTCCGATTTATCTTATTTGACCCAGAACATAAATACTATATACTGCTTGAATTAGGATAACCATTTTTATTTAGTACACAAAAATGCAAAAAAAAATGCAAAAAAAAAAAAAAAAAAGAATTTCGCAGGAATTCGAAAGAATTTAAAAAAAAAAGAAGAAGAAGAGAAATGCAGATAAAAAAGGCAGGAAACAAAATGCGTTGTCGGTTGTCGGGTCTGAAACTTCGGACGGCCCCGGACACTGCGGTCTGTTTTAAACGAATAAAAATTGAGAAAAAAAATAAAAATGAAACAAAAAATATGAAGGAAAAAACACTTTGTGGACATTGGAATTGCCCACGAGCTGTTTAACTGAGATATACAAGTTCAGTAATGGCCCCGAAGCCATTGTCATCGTCATTGGTTCCCGGTTCCCGGTTCTCGGTACTCGATTTTGCCTGTTAGGATGCTCGGTGCTCTCGCTTACATTTCTGATAGTTGTCAGTTTGAGTTTTTTGCCTGTGGCATGGGCATGTTCTGGTCCAAGTGCGTCTTGTTCTGGCCGCCAGCATAATGCGGTTGCATAAATGCTAATTAATGTTGAATGCCATGCTGTTTGGGAAATCTCTTTTTTGATTCTAACCAGCGATGACTGATTCACTTGATTTGTTACATACACATATTGAGTTCTCTTCATATTTGTTTGAAGAGTTGCTTTCCTAACAAGAAGCTTTGAGCATTTTAAGGCTCCTCCCTTTTTTTTGAGGGATCAGCATCATATCGTAGTTGCCATAGGAACCATGCAGAGTTTATTAACTTCATCATATTAAAAACAAAAAATTCTGTTGTCTATCTCATCCCAATTGTCTTTGCGTTTTTAATTTGATTTATTACTATTAATTTAGGTTTATTATTTACAAGAATTTCGCATTACTTATTTTAAAGGTAGGCGGCGGCGCACAAGCCACAATATTTATTGCCTGCTGTGCTTGTGCTGGCTGGCTGTTGTACTGAAGCATTTTGTCACACTGAGTTCATAACTGCCATCTAATAAAAGTTAATTAAGTACTTCATGTTGTTGGCACTTCTTCCATTGCTTCGTCTACTTTGTTCGTTCCAAGTGCAAATTGGTTCTGTCAAGTGTGTGCGTGTGTGTCTTACTTTGAAAACTTAACTTAAATTAAGCATAAGCGAATATTTATTTAAGAAGTTCCATTGTCTGTGTGTGTGTGTGTGTGTGTGTCTCCCTTTATTTTGTTTAGTAAATAAGTATAGAGCACTTTATGCATGCATATGTAGTATACGACCCGTAGGCTAAAATCCATTAGGATTCGCTTAGCACCAAAGCGAATGATGCCTCTGCCCTACACCGCCCTCCCCTCCCCACCCCACCACTTCTTTAACCGCCACATAAAACGAGCTGACAATGCTTGATATAAAAAGCTTTTGTTCCTGCTTCAACTAAATGGGTCCAAAAGAATGTATGTGAGTCTCTCTCTCTTTCTTTCTGTGTGTGTGTGTGTGTGTGTGGTCTTTCGAAACGGGGCGTTGCTGCATGACGTGTGACAAGTTTTTGCGGTGAACAAAGTCAATACACAGAACTTCGAGTCATTGAGCGGTGTTGGCGTCGGCGGGGGGCAAATGTATGTAACACGTTTGTGGTCCATGGCCGGAAAATTGTTTAACATGTCCAAAGCGACATTGGCCATTTCTGCTAAGAAGGGGCATTCAGCATTGGCATCAAAGCTGAGTTCACATCTCAATTTTTCCCCTCTACTTGCAGTTTAATAGGGCGGAAAAATAATTGAACCATTATCAACGGTAGACGCAACGCTAAGGCGGCCAAAAGGAAACACCTCGACGTCTGTCTGCTCGTTTTCCGACATAGCCAACAGTTTTAACCAGAATAACAAATTGCCAAGAGCGCAAGTTGCAGTTGCAGCATTGCAACGTTTCAGCTGCAAGTCGGATAATAGAATAACAATTAAATTTATATTTATCATACCAGCTTTAAAAGATATTTATTACACCACAAGATACTAGTATCTTTAGCTTCAGCTTAAGTTACTCGTCACTTAAAACTGTCTGTTTAGTTTTTTTGATCGAAAATGCTGACAAAGTCTCATGAGAAAATGGCGAAATTGATTATTGCCAGAAATTGAAATTAAATGCAATCAATTAATCTTATTTAATTAGTATGCACTTAAATTGAATTTTTCCTTTGTCTAAAGACGAAATATGCCAACGCCAAACCATATGTGTTCATACTATGTATGTATGTATGTATGTTCACTCCCAATACCCTATTTGACTGACTTGGCCAGTTTGCATATTGTTTGCACTCACTCTCGCTCTATCTCTGTCTCTCTTTGTCTCTCGCCTTTGTTTATGTTTCCCTTTTTGTTTCTGTGTCTGTGTGGCGCTATCTCTGTTTATCTCGTTTCAGATATGACGAACGCGCTCTGACATGGATGACTGCACTCTGACGCTTCCCAGCATCAAGCATCCAGCATCCAGCTTCGAGCTTCGAGCCAGATGTACCCAGCCTTTGCGCCGCTTACTGTGTCACGTTGTTGCGTTGTTGCGTTGAGCCTCATTAAGGACACTTTGTCTGCTGTCCATTTAAACTCGAGCTTTCTCGTCCAATGCCTGCCGCCCTGCCATCCATAAATTATTTTTAAATGCATAATTATGTGGATTTCCCGCCACACGACAACTTTTCATAATTATAGCCGCTTCTCACACACACACACAGCAAAAATAAGTGTTATGCTTTAAGAGCCAACAGAATTACGACTTGAAGACCTGCTGAAAGGCATACAATTTTAGAACCAGTAGCAGAGTCTAATGACCCCCTTTTATACTATGTGACGTCGAGTCAGAAATATATCTTTTGGTTTGTAAAAGAGATGCTAAAATCAATAACCATCGATTTTCATACTCGCGCAACTCGTGTGGAAATTTTTGTAAAATGTATTCATTTATTCACAATTTTCTGCGGCTTTCCTGCCACGTCATTTCCTTGTGCACACCACACTCATACATACACACATTCATGCATTAATTTACATATGCAAAAATAAAACCACATTTGTAAGTGCTTATGTCCATAAGATTGCTTTATTACTTAAAATAATTCAACCATGCACTTAAACGCTTTAAAATCTTTAAAGCTCTTGGCCAACTCGCTGAGCACTGAGAATGCAGCAAAAGCAAAATGTTTTTAAGTCTGTGGACGGTGGATGCGGGGAGGAAATGCTGATGAAAATTAAACATGTCAAGAACTTGTGTTGTGTGTTGTTTTGTGTTGTGTTGTGATATAAGCTTTGGCTTGTAAAAGTAACAAGCTGGACTTCAATAAGCCAAAGCATTGTTGGCTTTTGTTAGCAAAATAATTGAACAAGCTTAAGCCTTTCATTCGATTTGTATCCTGACTGACTGAGTCGTAGTTCATCGACTCAAAATACATATTTTTGTAAATCAGTTAGTTAACCAGTTTGCACTAATTTCTATAATTAGTTATATTCTGTTCATTTTGGTACACTCTCATCTTACCTCGAACGAAACTTGTTTAATGCTTAGTTAATAATACAAATATGCAAACAAGTCAATAAGCAAGCCGAAACCCTCGAAGACCTGTGAACTTTGTTAGCCCATCGTTTCTGCTTGTCTTGAGTTCAAATTTCTGGCCACTTTGCTCTCGAGCCATGTATAGCTGAAGCTTGCGGTTGTCATATGTTTCCCATTCGAAGCTAACGATGCTGGTAAATTTGCTTGGTCGAGCTGTGTGTGGGAAGAAAGGGAACTGGTTTTGGCACATGCTGAAGTAACACCACAGTTCTGCACTTCTCTTATTGTTTCTGTGTGTTTAATTGTGTATTAAATTGAGCAATTATTGAAATTAATAATACAGACTTGGACTTTGATAAGCATTGGCTTTCCGTAACTTTTGGTTTATGTTGTTATCGCACAAGGTATCTTTTAGTCGGACTGCTTTCACTTTTGCTGTGCAATCGATTTACTCTGCAGGATTTTGATATTAAATTTCATACTAGCTTAACCCAAAAATTTGTATGGCACGCGAAACCAACGAAAATTGCGCCGACATCCAAAATGGCCCATGATTGCATTTATAGATGAGTGTGTGTGTGTGTTTGTGTGTGTGAGTGTGTGCGCTGCACTCTAAACTCAAATGTGAAACACAGGAACTTCAATTTAATCAATTACGCGCTAATGCACTCCAAACTGATGTCTATTAAACAGAATAACAATGAATTTAACGGAACGTAACCAAAACAAGATATAGTGCACATATCTTATATTACTTGTTGCATATGTTTCAAACCTGTGCAGTCGAACTTCCATGTAACGTATTTTTGTCCAGAACTCTGCCATTTCGTTCCATCAAAAACCCTTTCTATATTAATACGAATTTTCTCTCTATAACGATGTTTGTTCTTGTCCCCTTGAGACGTTCGTTATATGGAAATTCGACTGTAGTAGGGTGTTTTAAATACTTAACATTGTCTCCTTCCTCCTATTACACATGCTCAAAAGCATTCACAAACAGACACACACACACACACAACGCCATTTTACTCGTTTCATCCATTTTTTGTTAAATTATCTTTTTTTGGGCAGACATTATAAATAGCAGCCGAAACAACAGCAACAACAAAGCGTCGCCCGCTGGACGAGCGAACGCTTAACTCAACGAACTGCTGACATCGCAAGGGTTGGGTGTTGGGAGAAAGTTAAATATGCCATGCTTGAGGAGAAAGATGTGTGCGTGTGTGTGTATGTGTGTTGTGTGGAGCTGAAGCACCTGCCACGTTCCTGGTTTTCCGTTTGGTTTAGATGCGTGATATCTTTTTACCTGGCAGCTCAAATGTCAGACGAGGAGCGAATAACGAACAACAAACAGCTGTCTAACCCTTGTAACCTACGACCTTTTGGCCTTGGCTATATATATGTGTGTGACGTTGTGTGTGTTTGCGTGTGTGCGTGCAATAAGGCAGGTGGTTAAGTGGGTGTGTGGACCTCAACCTCACCCCCAGCCATCTGGCAATTAAATGCCTTGGAAATTATAGTAAAAAATGTTATGCATGTTCGTACCTAGTAGCCATTAAAAAATGTGTATAAAAAATGGCTCGTAAAAATTGTGTAAATGTCTGAAACAGCATGAGAAATTCTCAACTTTATAAGGTTAATATGTACATATACACAAATATTCTTAATCAGCAACAGTTGTTGACTTGATCTTGACAAGGTCTTTATGTTCTTTATAAAGACATAAAATATAGTAGTTTACTTCAAACATTTTAATCACCCCGAATCACACTGAAAATACCTTTTTGGCAAAAAAAAATTTCATTCTTACCAGAATACTGATAGCGTTGCCAAAACAAAGCTGCTCATACTTAGAAACTTTTCAAGTATTCATTGAAAGTTTAAAAATAATAATTATTTTTTCAATCCATTTTGCAATTCTTTTCAGCTTAGCATTTAAGATTAATTCAAAGAATTTTATTAAGTTTTTTATTTTGTTTACATAAGATACTGCTTATAAAACCTTGACAACTACAATCTAAGAGTATGCATTTTTCAAATTTGGAAAGCATAAATATTATAAAAGAAAAACAACAATAGGGAATAATCATATTATAATGGCGATAAAACATAACCAAAGAGTAATGCTTCCCGCTTGCGCTACTATTGAGGTCAATCGCCTCATCATTTATCACTTATTTTTGAAACTTCCAAAATACTTCATACATACGGATACACAGGATGAGCAGTTCAGCTGCCCGACGCTTCTACTGCTGCTGTACTAGTACTTCTTCTTGTGTGTTCCTGCCAACAACAAGGCAAGAGAAATCTCCGTCATCTTCTTCTGTGTTGTGAGCGTGGTAATAAGTACATATTATGAGTGCTTGAATGGTTTTGTTGGGTTGGGTTGGGCTAAGCTAAGGTGTTGCTGCTGGTCAAAGACTCACTATTCTTTGCTTCACAAGTATGTATGTATGTGTTTACACTCACAGAAACAACTGTTCGATATATGTATGTCAACAAGCATTTTTATTCTTTTTGATTGATTTTGCTGTTTTTTGAAAACTGAATTTTTAATCGAAAATAAATATTTTTTTTTGGTAATAATTTACAAAAAATATGCTCACAAAATAAATATTGAGATTATTTATCGAAAATTTTGAATCTTTTTCGCCAAGTGTATACTTATATATTGTACACATATGAATGCTGTTTTTTTTTTTTTTTTTTATATGCATTGTCTGCATTCCCTTTCAGTTGTTGACGACAATAGGGGTATGCGTGTATTGTCTAGACTGTGTATGTCTGTGTGTGTTAGTATGACTTCTTTACAGGGATTTCAAATTAACACTTGTTGCACACAATGAGGCGATGAGACGATTATTGGCAAACGGATCAAGCGAATGACTTAACAAATGTTTAACTGCCACAAACCCCGGGAGCATTACATTCAATAGCCCCAATGACCGGGAGCGGTGAGTCCATTAATGATCAGAGGACGTGTCCTCCTGGTTGAGTGGTTAGTCATACATACACACACACTTATGTATGTCTGTTATCATCCACACACATATATGCATGTTTACTTGTAGATATGCCAAAAACACAAAAACGCTGCATTGCAATGTCGACTTATCAATCTGTTTGTCTGTTGTGGAGCGTGACTTAAGCTGTGCTTTAAAGTGTTAAGAATACCATGATGCATATGGTATGTATATATATGTGTGTGTGTGTGTGTATGTAATTGCCTGAAGGGCATCCCCCTCTCTCTGTCTCTCTCTCTCTTCTCATCTGACAATGCTGGCAGCATAAAGTTGTCGATTTCATTTGCGCATCTCTTTTCGCCTTCTTGTTTGTTCAGCTGCTGCTACTTGCTTTTATTATTTATTTTATTTTTTATATGTTTGTCCGTTTCTTTTTCTCCATTTTTGTTAAAAGAATGATATATGTATGCATGTATCAGCCAGCCGGAGGGATGAAGAGCTTTCCTTTCCGCCCACAGTGCACACACGCCTATCGCCTGCAGCATGTTGACTGAAGCTATTTTATGTGTGATTGTATTTGTCTTTGCCGCAAACAACAACAAAAAGCGTTGCGACTGCTGTGTCGCAATGTCACAGTAACTACAGTCAATGCGAGAAGCCGCTTATCATGTATGTCTATCTGTCCGTCTGTCTGTCTGTCTGTCTATCTGTCTGTCTGTCTGACTGTCTGTCTGTCTGTCTGTCTTTTTTAGTTATCAGTTTGTTTGTTTGTCTTATTGCTGGCCAAGTTTATTTGCTGGCATCACCATCGGAGAGTGAGAGAGAGCGAGAGAGAGCGAATGACAGCTCTTGTCTCACATAAAAGCCAAAGTCTTATTTGTGAGCAGGACCCTATTCAACACTCCCTCACTTCACACTCCACTTCAATCTCAGCAAACGCAGTTAACGGCGCTCAAACATGCCATTTAGAGACGCTGTTCGATTTTGCAGTTATCGCAAAGAGGCTGCCGATGTTCATACACTCGATACATAAACAACTGAAAGCCGAGAGTAGAGCAGTCATAATGCACACACACACACACACGGTGTGCTGAAAAGTATATCGGTTTAGATGATGAAACACACCTCAGTGCTTTTTAACGCCTTCTCCCGCATCCTGTCAATCAGCGAGCGAGAGAGATAGAGAGAGAGAGAGAGAGCATCAATCAAGCACGCCAATAACCAATCAATCAATCAATCAATCAAGTGGCGCCGTCTGTGCTCTGCCTGAAGGCATAAGACATTTCTTTTTTGGATGCGTCTTAATTCCGCGTCCCGTATTTCTCGTCGTCATCATCATAATCTCCGCCGTCACATACTCATCTATTCCTGTCAAAAAACTTAAATGCTATTTAGAACCTCTCACTATCTCTGTCTCTCCCTCGCTCTTTTTTTTCTGTCATAATACACAAATCAATTTGCTTTATCTTAATATTTTGATGCATGTACTACATCGATCGGTTATCAAAAATTCTAAGAAATAGAAATAAGATTTGTAAGATTTTTTTAATATTGTATGACATCCTTTTTTCTTAAGCTTCGAGTTTTGTCATCTTAAACGCTCGAAAAATGTCTTAGCTTTAGTCAACTTTATTTAACGCATTTTCTTTTCATATTTTTCTCAGTGGGTAACCGGTTAAAGGATAATAAAGAAAAATGAAAGTGAGCAAATAATTAACTTTAAGACACGTCAAATAAATATTTCCTGCTTCCGCCACAAGGTGTTAAGCTGATGAAGACAAGAAAAAAGGTGTTGTTGCACATTCGTCGTTGTTGTTGTTGTTGTTGCTGTTGCTGTTGCTCAGCTCTCTTGTTACTGGTGTCCTTGCTTTTTTGCCTGGCAGTTACAAGGAATTTCAACACTAAAGACTAATACATTACACTACACTACCAGTGGCTTGACTACTACACTTAGTTTGCTACTCGCCGGCGCTCGTTAAGCGTAGAGAGGGTAGGGTTCGCTCGACCCTCAACTTTGTGACTCTGTCAATAGCGATAATAAAATCATTTACTGTCGGACACAAAAAAGGCATCTTCAAGACAAACAGGTATGTATTTGGTTTGGTTTGGTTTGGTCTTTGTTGTTATCGTATTGAAATTATCTTGTTTTATTATTTATATTGTTATTGCTGTGGTCGTTGTTATTGTTATTTGTTGGGCCCTGAACGAAATTTGATGACTATCGGTCGACATTTTTTTCTTTCAGCTTTAGTTGGTGTAGAACTCAAAAAAAATTTACAAGGTTTTGCGTTGTGCGGCATGAAAATATGGAAAATTAAAATGTATTTAACACATTTATGCCCTGTTAACAAAAAGTCTATAAAAGGAGTATGATAGGCAGACGAAGAAGTAATAAAAATCAGAGATTAAAAATCTCGAATAAATATCGATAGTATTATTTATTTAACGTAAATGTGTTTAGGGTATTTGCATGTCGTGCAAACTCAACATAAGCAAACACTCACTTGTTATTTAAATAATACACACCATTGTGTCTTTGTGTGTGTGTGTGTGTGGATGTAAGTGTGAAAAGCGCGCAAAAAATAATACAAAAGAAATTGTTAATAAAATATGCAGTTTCAAAATACGAATAGAATAAGAGCTGTGAAAGCAAACGAGCTACAATCAAAATAGATATGTATGTATGCCAACTGCCTTGCACAGACAAACATACATAAACGTATGTATATATATATATATATATTTACTGTTGTGGGTCCATAGAGATTTTTATGCTGTTGACGCAGCTGCGTTGCAAGTGAAATTTTCACACTCACAAAAACCAAAAGCACAGATCTGCGCGTGTTTGTGTGTGTGTGTTTGTGTGTGTGTGTATTGTGTTTTTCTATTACAAATTTGAAACTAAAACTAATTTCAATGTTTAATTTATGCTGAGCGAGCGCTAGCTGCCAAAAGCGCCTTTAAGTATGCCATGAAAATTAGGCAATGTGCGGAAAAGCGAGCAGCACCAAAAACGATAGAGATAATGAAGTTTGAGCTGTTGTTGATTTAGGACCGTAGAGAGAAAGAGTGCGAGAGAGAGAGAGAGGGGGGATAGAGAAACACTTGGGGAAGATGAATTAAAAGTTACTTGAACGAGAGCAAAAATATATTATTTTGTTTTATTTAATTTTATATTATATTCACTTAAATGAGCAATCTTTTGGCTGGCTTCTTCATCTTCTTGTTCTTGGGCTTCTTGGGGACACCATCCAATTATCTAAAGCTGCCAGTTGCTTGGATTTGTTCACCAAGCATCTTTAGAGCCATTAGGGACGCAATTTTAGTGTTCACACGTTCCGCAAGTCCAGTTTTATTAATCGTTTGAGCTCCCTCTTCAGGGAAAATACATTCACAGCATTCACGGCATTCGTTATACTATCTGCATCCCTCCCTAAAACCCTGATGACAATCAGCTTAACATTTCTCTCGCGAATATATATGAATTCAACATGCAATGCTATATTAGCTGAACAAAAAATATACAAACTTTTGTCTGCCTGACGTCTATCTTTATACCGATTATTACTGATGGCGTTTACATGCCTGACAACTAACATCGTTATCCTCAACTCAATGCAAATATAATCCGATTAATGAAAAACAAGAGCGTTGACTCCCCTGCTCCTCTCTCTCCCTCTCTCTGTCTCTCTCAACTGGTTAAATTGATTCTTAAGCTTATTTTCGGTATTGTTTTTGTCAGTCAGGCTTCGCTTTTGATTTTGGGTGGGTTTTAAGCCATATTTACTAAACACACAAATATTCTTTAAACTCTTATGTGAAGGACTTTCAACTTTCCTTTCCATTTAATCTTATTCATCGATTTTGTGCTTAAGCTGGGATTCCAATCGTTGCTTAGCCGACTATAAAATCAAGTTTCTCTGATCAAAACAAAACAGTTTTATATTTTCCCTTTATTTTTGTATTTTGTTTTGTATTTATCTATGTATCCAGCTATTTATCTAGCTATCAGATTCCATAATACGAGTTACAAACCGTTTTTTTGCAATATCCCAAGTAGAACCAATGAAAATAAAAAAAAATGAGAACTTGATGTGCAATCTCGTGGAATGGAAATGAATTGAAAGCGCAGGCCGTAACAGTACTAGTTCAATGCACACTAAAGCGTTAACAATACAGTTTAATACTTTAGTTAAAACGTGGCAAGTTGCAAGTATGCGAGTTGTATGCCACTTGGTTTTTTAATGTGACACGAGCATATTTTAATTAAATTAAACCAAGCCATGAAAATATTCCAAGCAGCTAGACCAAAAAAAGAAACCAAGACTAAAAGGGAGAGAACGAATGAGAGAGAGAGAGAGAGAGGAAGAAGAGAGATAATGACAAAGCGAGAGTAAGAGCGCAATATAAATGCTGCCAAATTACGTGACATAATTTAGAGGCGATGCCAAACAAGGATATCCTAATGACATTTTCTCTTTGTTTACTGTCGGTGTTGTCTCTCTCTCTCTCTCTCTTGCTCTTTGTCTCTTCCTCACAGACAACACTTCACCTTATCCTGTTGTGGCTATTGCTTTCATTTGGGGTTTTATTTCTTTCAATGTCGCTTGAAACATAGACGATATAAACATCATCATCATCTCACACCGGCAAAACTATAAAGAATTTTAAAGCTTAAACTACGCGTAACCAAAAGATAAAGTGAGATAACATTTTATTATTTTTTGTTTAGCTTATATTCTTTTAGATAGCATAATTTGTTTATAAATAATTTTGAGGTTCCTTTTAAAAACGAAGATTCATTATTCGAAGCACTTTCCCTTCTGTTCTTTTTTTTTTTATTCAATGACTTTATGTCACATAAAGTTTATATATTCCCCATGGTGCGCGGCAACTCCCGCTGCTACCTTCTGAGCTATGAGCAAGTCTGCCAGTTACGTTAAGCTCTGGAAATGGACGTTATAAATAAGGCAACTCAGAGACAAGAGACTCCTCACTGAGGAAATTGCACAGGCCGGGGCTACGAATAGCGAAGACATTATTTTTGCCAAACACTCAAGACACACACACACACAGCGTGCGTAACAAGTGAATGTGTCATCATATAAAGTGTGCTCGACTGCCAGATACTCTTCTATCCAACGATCTTAGCATACCCAATCAGAATTTATGTGCTGAGTATAACAAGTAGCTTAGTGGAACGCATATTTAAACATTCTTATCAATACAATAGCGAAGAGTGAAAGTGACGTGGAGGTGGAGGTGGAGAAAGTGAAGGTGAAATGTGGTTTCCAGGCAAACCGAATCAACTGAATCGTAACAGAACCGAGGTTCGAGGTAAAGTCTAATATGAGCGTCAAGGCGTGAAACGCTTACGTAAAATGCGTAATATTTGCAAAGGCTCGAAACCCTCGTACGTACGTACTACATACATACATATATACTATTTATGTATATATGTATGTATGTATATGTGTGTTGGACGACTTCCGCTAATGAAAGCACCCGTTTCCGCTTCACTTTACACACGCACACAAACACACAGACACCCACTCGCCTAGAGCTCGTTGCTATACCTTTTTTTTGTACTTTTATATATTTTGGTTTACTGTTCAACTTCTGGTTCGTTTGGTAATATATATATGTATATATGTGTATATATGCATATGTGTGTATATTGTTTGTTTATGGCACTGTTGTTGCTCAAGATTCTATGGAAATGTAAATTGAGTTTAATGTTTATGCCTTTCGAAAAAGGTTTAACTCTTCGTGTCACAAATGCTTCTTTTCTCTCTTTTAGTTCGACTTTCTCAACACTCACAACTTACTAAAAATATATATTAAATACTATCGGAATGTGAAGCATCAGTTTCCATATAACATCTAATATATACATATGTACATATGTGTACATGTATGTATGTTGAGCTGTTATATTGTCAGCTGCTTATCAGCATCGGACAGGATGTTGTTGGACAACAAAAAAAGAATTGGGCGCGGAGCGTAGATACCTAAAATTGGCAGGGTTGCCAGGCCTGCCAGGAAACGCGCGCAATCAAGTAAATTACGAGAATTTATAACATAGGAAGAAGCGGAGCGAGTGCGTCGCGTCGCATCTTTTTTTCTTCTTTTTTTTGGTGTCCTTGGCAGAAATTAGGTTTGTTTATTTGTTTGATTGCGTTTGCAAATTGGCGTTGCCTCAATCATAAAATTGATTGCTGCGCCCACGTCAACAAGTAGGCCTATTTATGCTTGCTTTTGTGTATGTGTGTGTGTGTGTGTTATAGTAGCTGACAAACTTAACACCCTTTATCCGGTTCCCCCCGTTACCACCTATCCCTTGCCAAACAACATACATAATCCCAACTGGTGCCGCACCAAAAACCATAAAACTGATGTCGTATTAAATTATTGACTATAAATTCCACAAAAAAAAATGACAAACACAACTGAGTGCTCGAAGTGAGAGAAAAAAAAGCCAGGTCGTCATATACCCTGTATGCAGATTTATAACACATTTTAATTGGTAAACCGAAGCTAAACCCTCCGAAAGGAGCTTAAATAGCTGAGTTTCAAATTTTCCACAGGGCCAGGGTATAACAAAAAATGTGTAAGAAAAAAACTAAGCGATGAGGTTTATTGACAATTGTCGACACAAAGATACCCTGTAATGCCAAAACATCACACAAAGAGCACGAGCACAGATGGAGAGATAAAGGCATTGTAAATACAAAGCACATCGAGAGAAACGTGAATGTGTTCTTTAGTCTGATTTGAATATTTTTATAATGGTGCTCAACTTCACTATACCCTTTTTTTGGGCAATATATATTTTGTGTTGTTTTTTGATTGGAATAAATAAAAAAATAAAAGCAAGGCTTAAAAAACATGAGAGAATCTGACAGAATGGTCAGCAGCAGCGGCGTAGGGAGGGAGCAGGGTGGGTGGGGGGGGGGGAGTTAGCATGAAGAAACCGAACCCTTGCCACACCCAACATATCAAATAAATAATAAATAAATAGCAGTCAATAAAGTGTTGTGGCTGTGTAGCTGTTGTTGTCCTCGAATGGCAGCCTGACACAGCGGGACAACGGGACGAGAGAGAGAAAGAGAGAGAAAGCGAGAGTCAAAGGGACACCAGGACGGAGAGCATGCCATTACATCGTTGGACAACAGCATAATAGAGCGATTTATTTTCAGATTTCGCCATGTTGAAACATTTTTATGGACCGGGAGAGAGTCGTACGTACCGACAGCAAACAAAAAACACAACGCACAGCAAATATTTGAGTTATGTTCAAAGCTAGAGGGATGGATACTCCCGACACCACGCTGTCATTATAAAAATGTTATTGCATTTCATTAGGTTGACGCCATGGTTTTAAATTGACAGCTCTGGGAAAAGACAAAAAAAAAAAAAGCAAAGACCATCGCCATCTCTCTCTCTCTCTCTTTTTTTGTCCATTATCAGGCGAGCTGTAATCAGATTTTTTCTGCCTGATCAAAAAAATACAAAAAAAAAGAATGCAAGTGAAAAAGAAAAACAATACAGATCAAACCGAAAGTTATCTATAAAAAAATGAGAAAACACACATGATGCAATTGTCACAGGCTTAAATTGTCTTTGAATAAAAAATTGTTTTAAATGTTTTTTTTTTTTTTTGAGTCGGATTTTCAAACGCAAAACTTTTTTGAAGTGAAACTTCTATACATTTTAATACATAATTTATATTTATATTCTAAAGCAGCAGTACAGAAGACTACATAAACTTTTCTCTTTTGTGTTGCTTAATGTGTGTGTGTGTGTGTGTGTGATGAAAACTTTTAAGAAGTCGAATATGACAAATTTTGAGTTATGACTTTTTTAGTAGATAATTTGCCAAAATGTTATGAGTTTCATGCTGAGTTAGGTAAAGATAAAAACAGACAGAAAAAACTATATTACATACAAATCGACGCGCATCTCAAAACTTTAGCTCAACTTCAACTTTACAGCCACACACACACACACCCACACACACACACATCTCGATGGTTTCATATACTTTCTATACACACTTAATGGCTAAATTGTAACACCCACAGCATGAAAAGCGTAGTAAAAAAACGAAAGAAAGAGAAAAAAATTAGAATAAAACACACCACAAGCGAAACGTTTTTGAAACGCTTTCGTCATGCTCGAAAATAAGGATCTAAAATGCATATAAAAACACTAAAATCGCATGTTCGTCTTGCCCCACCCCCCCACACACACACAACCACAAATAGGTTTTAGCTTGTGCAGATTTTAAAGTTCATTTTAGACTCGACTCGACGCGACGACGACGGGTGGTTGGGTACACAGTAAAGACTGTCAATGCCAACCGCTCATGACCCAAAAAACGAAAAAAAAAAAAAAAAAAAAAAATATTTACTAGACTCGCATGCGGTCATAGTAGTAGTACACTATTATGCCTTCTTTCTTTGACTTTTTGCGGGCGCTTGGCGCTTTTTGTGTATTTCTGCGGATTTATGATGAACGTTGCCTGCCAAAAGCTTTGAGCCCTAATCGCTTTACCCCTATGTTGCCGTTGTGGCCGTTGTTGTTGCTGCTGTTGTTTCTGTTGTTGCTACTGCTGTCATTGTCAGGGCCGTCTGACGAACGGAAGCGTTCACTTCCGGGTTAGGTTCATTTTTTATTATTTTCGTTTGTTTTTTTTTTTTTTTTTTGGCCACAAACCTTGCTGTTGTAGTAGTCTTTAACTGGTTTTGGATATGCCTGTTAGCTTCCCGCCTTTTGCACAGTTTTCATTTCGTTTCGTTTGAAAATGCCATTTTTTTCTTGCACCCAAAAAATGGTATAGGTTATACTGCTGTTTCACAGTTGTTTAGTTATTGTTGCTCCTTCTATCGCGCTCTCACTCTGGCTCTCTCTCTCTATCTCTGTTTACGACAATTGCAAAACAATACAAGTGACTAGGTTGGAGCTCTGCGCAGCTGGAGAAATACTAAAATGCAAAAGCAACACCCATGGCTATGCAAAACTTAAAAGAATCTTTCTTTCTTTCGTCGTTTTCCCTTTGTTTCGATGAATGCTTTCGTAAGTTGAAATCATGAAGTAGCAACTTGACCGGCCAGTCCCATTGGACATGCAAACTTGGCAGTTACATACAAGTACATTTATATATACACTATATATATATATATCTGTACTTTATATGTACATACGTCTCACGCAAACTAAACAATAAACACTTTGCACAGAGTTTTCCTAGACGATGCGAGGGTTTTCAATGGCACACAGTACGAAATGCAGGCTGTCAATTGAGTTCATTGTGTTCAATGATATACATTTTTGTTTTTATTAATTGCCAACATAATTTACGCTTAATATCACAAAGATATTTATTCAATGAACATTTAATAAGGTCGAATAAGTTTCACGAATATTCCACTTAATAATTTGTCTATTTTATGAACTAAAAGCCAAAATATTTTAAAAGTTTATTCCACAGAAATTAATTGAATCTTACGTGGAGCAAGAAATGTGGCTTATAATTAAATATTCAATAAATTTGCATAGCATTTGATAAATAATTCCTTTTATGGCATTGTTTAGGAAATGCTCCGCAACATTTTGTCTTTTTCAGTAAAAATAAGTTTAAGCTTAGGAATATCTTTCTGCCTCTCTCTCTTCTGATGTTCAAAAGAAACAATCAATTTTGTTGTTGGTTATTTTTGGTTTTGGTTTCTAATTCAATTTTCAGTCGTTGGTTAATTGTATAAATTGAATGCAACCGAATTTGTTACTGTGTATTCGCAGAATGCAAATTGCTTTAGTATAATTGCCTGCCAGGCAGCAAAGAGACAGAGCCAGTGAACAGTGCCCAGTGCACAGTGAATACTGAAAAACCCCCTTTAAACTCGTTCACCAGCAAAAGCGGTCCACAAAATTTCGTTGCTTTTGATAATCTTGCACCAGCTGGCTAGCTGTGTAGCTGCCTTTGGCATCAATGCTACTGCATTCGAGGGTGGGTGTTAAACAGAGGTATGGTCATGCTACATGTTACATGCCACATGCTCGATTATTATGTACCACTGAAAGTAAAGGCTCTCTGCTGCAACGAACATTCAAAAATTGGAAACAGATTCAAAATCTATTTAAAAGTTAAGGCCGCAAATAGTTGTAGGACGCTTGACAGCTACACACACACACACACACACAGGACACAATATTATCTATCCCTCTCTCTTTCTATCTATAAGTATCTCCCACTCGCTTTCGCTCTTACGTGGCTAGCTCTCATTGAAAGTGGCGCTGTTGATGATATGAGGTGACGTTGCGAAAACTTTTTGACACTTTAAAAACTTCACACCACCCACACACACACACACACACACGGAGAGAGAGACGACTATTATGCATACCGTTACCACAACAGGCAGCAGCAGCAGCAGCACTCACTACAACATTTTCACCCACAGTCACATATTTGCCAAGCCTGGTTTTGAAAGTTACGTTAACTGGCTTTAAAGGGTTCGGTTTTGAGCTGTGTGCAGCCAGTGCTGCCAAAACTTGTTTCCATTCCTGCTCTTTGTTATTTTTAGACAATTTTAGTTTTGTTGTTATTGTGTTACGGCTTCGATACCCTGTGGTCGGACCACTCATTGGAAAATCAAAGGCAATTTCGATTGGTTTAGCTAAGAATATTTTATTTTTTTCTTACGCGCAACTTGCGACTTAAGTATACGTAAGAGACAGAGGGGGAGGTAGGGGGGGAGATTTCACGCTCGAAATAAGCTTATAATCAACGTAACGTAACGGACATAACAATGACCCATAAATTGCTACCACGAACCGTACAACAAGGCTGGCAAATAAACATGAATGCTGACTACCTCAACTAATTTTATTTGACTGACGACAATAGAAAAACAACAAAACCAAAAAAAAAAAATGAACCAAAATAAATGAAAAGCAACAGCAGACAGGCATAAATCTGGCGCACAGTGCGCCTGACTTTTTCCTTGATGGATGTCCTCTACCCACCACCCTGCCACCCCTCCACCTCTTTGTCTTGCTGAAATGTTGTTTGTGATGTGTGTTATGTCTAACTGGACCACAATAAAATTTATTTGTATTGTTTGGCCCTTTGTCGTTTTATCTTTCAAGTGAAATAAAATACGAAAAAAAAACACAGCCCTCAGCTAAAAATGGGTAATGCTGCTGCCGGCATTGCTAGAACTAGAGGATACTCTCTACACGGCGCGTATACTTAATATGCTGAAAGTCTTTTTTTCTTCATGCTTTGCAGAGCATCAAACAGTCAATGCTGCCCTAAATCTGTCAAACAAATTGATCGATTACTTCACAATCAATGTTAAGAACAATCGATAAAGGATGTTGCCTGAATTTAACCCGATTCAATTTAGTTGATCTACAACAGTTAAATTTTCAATTTTTAAATAATAAAAAGATAAAGTAGTTCGAGACTATAACTCAAAATATTAAAGTTGATCCATATATTTAATACTAATACAGAGCATTAACTAGTCACAATCATTTAAGTATTCTTTTTACATGTGTTTTCTTTTTGCTTGTGGTGTTTCGGTATTTTTGTTTTGTTTTGGTTTTGGTCAGTGCGTCAGTTTTACGCCTCGTAATGCTTGTAATTGATTGTTAATGCTGTAGTTAAAAGGAACCTTATTGCGATTCGAGTCATAGCATAGACTTCAGGCCGACTTCAACTTCACTCTCGTGACTCTCAAAGGTTATGAATATCTTGACGGAGGCCAAGCCGGAATTTGTACAGTTGTTGGGCTTTGTTGATGTTGCTCTTTATGTTTGTGTTTTGTGTTTTCTGTTTTGTATTTGTGCGTGCCATGGCTTATTTATTATTAAATTCGGCATTGCGTGAGTGTTGCCTGCCTCCCTGCTGCCCTCCCTGCCAGCCAGTCAGCAAGAAGCCGCACATTCTGTTGTAAGTTAATTCGCCTCCAAGCCATCAAAGCCTACTTACATACATACAAATATATATACTTGTGTGTGTGTGTGCGTGTCGGGACGTGTGGGTGGCATGTGGCTGAAGGCCAGAGCAATTGTAGAAAATTCTTTTTTGAAATAACACTGAAATCAGTTAAAAAAATAACAAGAAACCGAACAACAACAAAGAAGAAGGCCAAGGATCGCTTGGGCTTATCGCATGGACCGACGTGACCTGGCCTGCCATCGATATATCCCTTGCATACTTCATGCATATGGATATGTGTGTGTGTGTGTGTGTGAGTCATGCATAAAACGGAAACGTTAATGCTAGCAATATAATAAAAGGATAATGCAGTTGGAATTGCAGCCTCAGCAACTACTTGGTCTCGCATCCGAATCCGAATCAAAATCGACAGCCACATTCCTTGGGGAGCGGACAAGTGAATGACAATAAGCAAGAAAGCCAAAAGAAAGCGCCAGATAGTTGAGATTGTTGTTTTATTGCTACTACTTCGACTTCGAGTCAGACTCGACTTGGGTTGGTTTGTCGTTGTTTGTTCCTTTCCTTTCGTTGTGCGTCTTTCGTTTCGTTTGGATTCGTTTCATTTTGCTTCTTCGTCTCAGATCGCATACAATGGAAATCAGTTGCAGGACACATTTATCATGCAAGCAACAAATGCAACAATGGGAGCCAACTTTCACGACAGTCTTAATTGCAGCAACAATAAATTTTTTACAGCACCATCTCAAAATAAGTGTTCGACTTTACAACCATTAACAATTAAGTTTTCGGTAAGATAGTCGCTGTCTTATCTTTTTTGATTCCAAGAAATATTTTAAATAATTTTTCTGGCAAAAGAACTTGGCAAATACTAATAATACATCTCCTTAATATGGCATACAAAATAAATAAATATAAAGTAACCAAAAAATTAATAAATTATAAGTCAAAAATTCAAACGAAAAAACAAAAGAATAATCAATATCAACAAGGTTTTGTTTGTGTTTTTTTTTTGCTGTCAACCTCACCTCGAATTGTTGCAAACTTTGAACTTAAAATTAATTAGTGGTGGAGGGAAAACAGAGATATAAACTGAGCTCAACTCAAAAAAAAAAAACAATTAAGACAAATGAAATGTAAGGCGAATAACAAATATCTGATGATAGATTTGATTTCAAGTAACTAGGCCAGAGCTAGGGGAAGGCTCAAGTATAATTAATTGAGCCAAGACACAGATCCGGGGGCGTAACAAAATAGGCGTGGCAATTGTTATTGGTATTGGTATTGCCATTAGCCACGCTGCCAACACCAAAGTGGTTGGAATGAAAATGAAGATGAAATGAAATGGAAAGCGCAAGCACAAAAATAACAATAAAAACTGAACCGAACCGAACTGAACTGAACTGAAATTGAAAACGGGCAAGCGATGCCAACATGAGCATGGACAAGTATTTTGTGATTGTGATTGTGAACATGTGGCGGGGCGACAGAGTGGAGCAAGTGGAGCACACGTTGGAGGCGTTGGTTGGCAAGCCACTAACAACAACCTAGAATATTCTTACGTGTTTGTGTTTTTTGGGTAAGTATCTCAACATTTGTTTTGTTTTTTTGTGTTTACTAACATTTTACACTTGTAATGAGTTGACCAGCAAATCCTTAACTAGGTGAAGACGGGCCGTCGCGACGGGGCCGAAGGGTCAAATTAGAACTCCCCCGTCTCGTTCGGCACGCAAGCAAGCAAGTTGTTAGCCATTCAAAATGCATGGCCAGCACGGAAATCTCTCTCTTGAAAGTAAATTGCGCTGAAAAACAATCACGCATAAGTGCAATACAAATACAAACAAGCTTATTGGTTTTTCTGTTGTTGTCCTTTCGGCCTCGCTAGCTTTCCGCTCCTCTCCTCTCATCTCTTTCTCTATCTCTTTTACCGTTCACCGTCTTCACGTGCCAGTTAACCAGCTACTATCTAGTAGAAGGTGGATAGGATATTATGGGATTGGTTGGAGGACAAGGAGAAGAAAAAGTGTGGTTATGCAATTCAATGTTTATATGGAAACGGAAGCTGCTGCGCTGCTTAAATTGAACTGCAACGAGTGCAGAAAATGCAATTTATGTGCACTAAATATGATATTTACAAATGAATTTACTTCTATTCCCATTGCAGCGAAATCCGCGCACAAAAATCCAAGTCAACACTGAAGAATGATGGCAAAATATGCCACTTAGGTCCGTCCGGCTCTGATTAAGTACATAAGGTACTTAGAGCCAGCTATGAATCCAATCTAATCTAGTCAGGTTGAAAAACAGCAAAACAACAGCTGCCAAGACGCTACAATAATAATAACAAGTACCCTTGATGCTAATAACAAACTATTTTGTAGTTCAGGATAATATACAATTCAAAAGTGCACTTTGAAACATTTCAACATACTTATATATAGCAACATTCTATTCTTCACGCCATCATTCGAATGATCAACTTTCAACTTCTTAACATCAACAGTGCTGAAGCATAAACTAAACACATGTCAAACCCAATACTTTCTTAAAACAAGTCACAAATGATGTAAAATAATGTAAATTGTTGAGAACACCAGCTTGCTCATTTTCTTGTTTATGACATCTGTAAGTGCAGCGTTTCAACTGTCAATAAATGGCAGCAACAAACAACACTGATGTCTGCCAGCAAGAATCTCAAATTCACAGACAGACAATAAGTTCTGAACAACTGATGCACCAAGTAACAAAAGCTAACCAAGGCTAAATCCAACATTCAGAACGTATACAGTATTTATACTATATAGAATTTATAATCGAAACGTGGCAGCAGCATCATAAAAACCACCCGTCAAATTAATGTTTGAACATTAGGTTTCGTTGCAGACGACATTAACTTAATACGCATCATAATCACATTAAGCTTGACAGTTGGGAGATGGTTCTGTCTTTTTGTTCCAAAAGAAACAAATATTATGAGAATAAATAGTTCAATGAATAGAAACTAAAAACAAAATGTTCAAATGTTTTACAATTGTGATTTATTTTTTATTTTTTTTTATCTGTAGACTGATTTTAGTTGATAGTTTTACTCAAACATTCTAAATATTTGATCAATGATATCGTGATTTCTGTTTTTTATTTTTTAAAGAAAAGATGCGCAACAATTTTTATTGTCATTAATTTTTATTAGCACAGTTACCTGCTGTTAGCTGCTACTTAGCGCCTTACTTTCTGGATTTATTTTTTATTTATTTTTATTTTTAAGCGACGTAGGCGTAGATTAACGGAGATGTGGCCCGTTGCCTTCTTGGCAAACTGAGCGACAAATGTCTTTTAAAACGCTTGCTATTTTTTATTTTTTATTATATATATTTTTTATGTATTGTACTTCTTACTTCGTACGTATTTGTGAGTAAGTGTGGTGCACTTTAATCAGCATTACCAGCTGCTATAACAAGAAAAAAAATGTTGTATCAACATACATATTCTGTGTGCTGAGTTGCTTAACGTTGGTATATATTTTGTTGTTTTTATGTGCCCAGGTGAGCTTAAAAAACAAGAAAAAAAATATAGTCAGATGTCGCGAGATGTCGAGTTTGTTGCCTATTATTACTGATTGTTGCTGTTTGCTTGTTGCATGTTTGCCTTAACAAACTGAATTTTAAATTTCTTAAGAAATATATATGATTAATATAAAATTCGAAATAAATGTATATCTATATCTTTGCCGTATTTTATGACTTCTTTTTATGACCAGTGAAATGTGTCGATTTTTTGTACATACACATACATACATATGTATATGTATGTGTCAAAGACTATGTGTATATGTAGACTTTCATTTGCATTATTTTCGTTCAATTTGGACTTGAGTACATTTCACATTTGTTTTTGTATTTTTTCATGTTTTATTGCGCCAAATTGATGGCAACTTTATTACGACTGGATTTTGTTTTTGGGCATAAACTCAAATTGATGTGTCTTCACTATGACAACTTTTGGAAGAACAACCCAATGATTGTTTATCGTACCCAAATTCGATTCGAGACAGACACAGAGTGTCGGGTAATGGATATACTCTCACTTGGGGTAAACGCGCTTCGATTTTGCCTGCAGGCAATGCAAAATGCATTGGATTTCCGGGTTCAAGCTTAACTTAACCAGCGCAGCAATTGTGCGATGTGAAATTCAAAACTTGCAGCTTAACGTTGCATGAAACGTGTCAGCTTTTAAGCTTGCAGCAGCAGCATGTCATGTTGCAACATCATATTTGTAGCACTTAGCAATAGTTTCAACAATAGTTTTGGTTACTAAGCTAGTCTTGATTTGGGCACACGCACATAGAGAGTTTTATTGGGGGCAGCCCGCTAAAGTATGCAGCATTTTTCTTAGTGCAGTTGCAGCATTTTCTCGACTGTTTACATTTCACTTGGTTCGCCGTGCAACGCCTACAGCAATTGGGCAATACTCGGCAGCCGAAAGAGGCGCTAAGCTGTTCACGTGAATGACTAAAACGGCGATAACGGGCCCCAAGTATGGCGGGGCAACGGCAGCAGGAGCAGCAGCAGAAGAATCAGAATAAGAACAAACAAACAGCCAAATGGGCGATGATAACAAGAGCGTGTGGTTTACCGTACACTGTTCACGGTTCACTGTTCACTTTTCACGGGCAACTCAAACACACACACACACCCTCAAACACAAACACACACACACACACTCATGCACATACTTAGCAAATTGAGAAAGAGAGGCTTTAGCATCAGCATGAAGCTTCAGCAGTTCGGAGTTCGGAGCAGAGCAACACACAGCACAGGAATATTGTGTGTGGCATACACTGCAATGCACACTGTTCGTTTTTGGCTTAACGCGACGCGTGGCACAAACCGCTGCCTTCGATATCCTTTTCGAGACTGAATCGTATCGAAGCTAGCTGCTGAACGCGAGTCAAGCTAAGCTTCGGCAAATACTAGGACACGATGTGTCTGTTGCGCCTGTATGTGTATGTGTGTGTGTGTGTGTTTGATTGTGTGCAAATATATATTGACTATCCTTAGGTTCCACATGGCACACGGAAGAAGTTCATATATAGAGACACGCACCTTTGGCAGGTCGGCGCCGTTGTCGCCGTTGCAAGGCATCTGCCCGCTCGCCCGCTCGCGTTGCCACGTGCGGGGTATTTTGCCGAGCGGCGCACGCGTCGACAGCGTCTGTGTGGATGCCAAATGTGTGGACTGTGGATGCTATTTGGCATATGAGATGCGCAAAATTAGGCTAGAAATATTACATATTTATTAAAAACTTTCAATAAATAAAAAAAATATAATGTAATCCTTAGTATTATCAAAAAAAAAACACAAAATATTATCAACAAAAGATATTAAATTTCAATTTAAGAAACAATTAAATTAAGTGAAGATGGACTTTATCTGACATTTATATATTACAAATTTAAAAAATGAAAATAGATAGTAAGAACCTTAGAATGGTAATGCATTAATTAGATTATGCAATAAAATATCTTTCATCACGAAAATACAATTTTTAATACTGCACAAATATTTCTGGAAAGTTTGTTATTTTCTTTCTATAAGTAACATTATCAACTTACTTATTTAAGTAATTTTAAAAATATATAAGCTTATTTAGGGTATTCAGTTGCTATGCTGATGTGTATTTCTGCAAGTCAAATAATATTTATGTAGAGCTATGATTAAATGAGAGCTTGACTTTGTTTCAATGTTGACTCTGACTAAAACAAACGTAATATTTCCCATAAATACCAAAAGGGTTCAGCATTTAACTCATTTGAGCCAGTCTGCAATATAAAACTATTATTTCTCATCAATATGGAATACCCAACCATTCAATTGCAATGATAACTCCTTCTAAAATTCCCTTACAATATACTAGCTTACATTTTACAGTTAAAAATGTGGTTCTTTTAATTTTATTTAGAAAACATATTTTTTCACTTAGATCATAATTTAAATATGCGAATTTCTGTAGTTTTTTTTTTTTTGGTCTCTTATCAACATCTCTATGAACACAATTATGTGGATTGCGTTTGGTTCGTGTGCTTAAGCGTTTGCCGAGCTCCTGATTCGTTAGCGTCGCGTCGCGTTGCCGACACGCCGACGACGAGGACGAGGACGAGGACGAGAACGACACTGTGAGGATGCAGCGTGAACGAGGAGTGCTCGAAGCGGCGGCAGTCGTGTCCGACACAGAATCGCGCAGGCACTTCCACGAGGACGTGGGCCTTTTCGACTTGACTCGGTTTGATTGTTGTTGTTGCTGTTGCTTGTTGCAAGCGAGATGTTGCTTCTGCTGCTGTTGCAGCTGCTGCAAGTTCAAGGGAATTTGCGCGACTCGTCAACTGTATCGGCAGCGACGCCAACAAATAAATTATACTGGCACACACGCAACGAAAATGCATGCAAATTAAGATGGCAGCCGCAGCACTCACGCAATCACTCCTATAAAACACACACACACACACATACATATATAACCTTAAAGTCGGGCACTGTGTCAGTCTGGAGGCAATTTTGTTTTTTAGTTTCTTTTTTGGTGCTAGGTGTGTGTGTGTGTGTGTGTTTTGCAGCGTTTGCTTTGTTGTATCTGCTTTTTGGTGAATCACTTACGGTCGCCCACTTGACCAATTTCTACTCTTCTAGCAGACACATTTTTTGTCTTTATCTGGTTGTTGCTGCTGCTGTTGCTGCTGTTGCTGCTGTTTGGGTTTTGAGCCATTTCCACTCACTTTGTTCTCTTTGCGCACTTTTGCCGAACGGCAGTAAAGTTGATTTTCGGCTACCCCTTTATCCACCCACCCATCCGCCTTTGAGCCCCCCGTTAAGTTCTCATTAAAAACTGCACAGCAAAAGTCAAAAGTTGCAACTCTGTTGCACGCAGAGTGACGACCTCACAACAACACCAACACTCACACAACCAAAAACCGCTGTGCGTCAATCTTCGAGCCATGACATCCAATGGCATAAATAGTGCAACAATATTAACAATGTCAGCTCTAAGAAACTTTTCATCATTTTATTTCGCATTGTACAGCAACAGCAGCCCGGGCAACGTGCAACAAACAAATACAAATACCCAAACCCAACAAGCCTTTTGGCCCGTTATATTTTTGCGGCTACCTTTGTCGGTGAGGCGGGGGGTCAGCAGTGTCGCTGTGGCGCAGTGTTGTTGGGCATCCAGTTTACCGTTGTCATTATACCTGTCACTCACAGGCTAAAAATGTAATGAAAATTCCCATTCAAATTGTCAATTAAGTCGAAACTTTTCGTACTCTACACTTTATTTTGCCCAAATGCATTTTATAAATAATAAACGAGCCGATCTGAAAATAAACTGTATGCATATATAAAATATATATTATCAAATAGTCAGCTAGACTGACGTTTAACACAAGAGCACTAAGATGGTTTTTCTTTAAGTTTTTGCCGCGCAGCTGGCTCTTATTCAAGTTGAAATCTTACGTATACGTAACATACCAACATTAACAGCATTGTTTAGAGTGACTGGCAGCTGAAACACAACAGAAAAAGTTGCATTTATTCCATGATAATCAAGTCAAAAGCACCAAACTGTGTCTCTCGTTCACTGTATTCCGCTGGCAGATGAATGGTCAAAGTGACCCAGACAGTCATTTAGGCATCGGACCAACAATGGGAACGACTCGCCGACTAACAACTCCCAGGCCATCCATATACATACTATGTATTTGCCGATTAAAACGGATTGGTAAGGTAAGAACTCATTCGTAGAATTGAGTCGAACCTAGCTGGCAAAGGACAACTTGGGGCGATAATCAATAATTCTTCATTGCGACAAAAGACTTTATTCAGCATTTGAAATATCGATTGTTTGAATCCGCTGCTAAATAGCTCTGTAGTTTTTTTTGGTAGGGGAATCTGACGAAAGGAGTGGGGAATGTTTGCATGATACCCTACAAAATATACTCATACATATAATTTAGGTTTAATGGTCTACATAAAGTTGATGGCATTAAAAACTATATTCTATAATAGGCTTGTCTGAATCTTTGTTTTTGGCTTCCCATTTGAATGGCAAGTTGGTGTATTTGTTTTTGTACAGAGTATATTTTAGCTAAGATTTTCGCCAGATGCGCGTAACGTATTTAATTGGTAACCATTAATCATTCAACAAAACAAATATGCAACATTTAACGTCGTAATTGGTTTGCTTCTAAGAACGATTTATTTTAATACTTTGGCAGCGCCTAATACAATTTTTTTTGCAAAATATACATAAATATGTGATAACATAAAGCTTGGCATTGAACGAAACAGGAAATTATAACAATGTAACAAAATGTGTAACTTAAAAATATATATTGCATTTGGAATTTCTTCTAATAGCTTTCAGCTTTGTCTTTAAAAACAGTTTTGCCCAAAATTAACGGTTCATAATAACTTTATAACACATTTTCAAAGAGGTTTTCAGTATCAGGGTCAAGCAAACATATGAGTAACCAACAAGCTTAAAACACAGTTTCAAAAGAAGCTTGAATTAATAATTACTCGCAAATCAATCAAAATGTACAATCACAATTCCATTCCGATTGCAATTCAAAATGCAATTGAAGAAAATCAATGCAATTACACATTCGCAGTGCGTCCGAACTGAAAAGACTTACAACAAAAGCTGCTTAAACAAAGACAAGCAACGCTTCAGTTTCCACAATGAGCACAACAAGCCCTTAAGTCCCAACTCAACCCAAAACCTTTAAACATATCAAAAATAGAACGACTTGGCACCTGCAGGTGATATACTTAATTATAGTTAAGTAATTAACATTAATTATTTGAGATTGTCAAAAGGACTCGCTTTCTAATTAATACTCTTGTATCCATCAAAGAACCAAACACTTCATATTTCCCTTAATTGCAGCTTTTTACCACAACTACAACACACACTACACGCACGACAAATAAGTGCAGGATAATCCCTACATTCCCATCTGCCAGCAGCAATAACGTTGGTCAGTCAGTCATCCCCTGCATCAGCCCCTTTGCCGCATCCGCTCTGATTATTATAAAATAATCAAATACATTTCATAAAGTATTTTTAGTTAAACACACAAATGTGTTATATATTTGTATGCAATTTGTATATTCGTAATTGAAAAGTCACATAAAGTCCAGCATTTGGTAAAGGCTTCAGTGTCGAACAGCAATATTCACAACATTTACTAAGAACAGGTATTAATTGAAGGACTTGTTAAATTATCAACTTTGTATGACTCAGTAATTCGATTTTTATGTTTTCTTTGGTATAATGTTATCGAAAAAGGATAATTTGATAAATTAATTTTTAATATACATGTATGTCATTGATTACTTATTGTCATCGCAATTTAAGAGTTCTGGTTCTAAGTAACAAACCGAGGTTTTAGTGAAAATTTTCATAATTTTGCTCGCTTAAGGCGGATGTCTGGTAACTTTTACCAAACAGTGGTAAAAAATCTTCCCAACAATGTAAAAGTAAGACTTTTGCCGATTGTTAGAATCAATCTTTTAAAGATCAATGTGATTAATTTAGTATTATTTAAATTTGTGCTAGCCATGAACGAAATCACACAGATTAATCAATCGCAGGAGGGCATTATTGCCAAAGCAGATTTTTCATGTGCTTGACTCGATAATATTCGCAATGATTTAATAAATTAAATAATTTTCTACTTAATCCCATAAAATTGATATGTTTTTCTTTGATACAAACTTGTCTTTAAATTTGCATAATTTTAAAAAAAGGTTTAACTAAGATTTGTAAAGGATTTCTGAGGGCGCAGGATGGAATTAGTGGTGTGTAATATATCTGTTATTTGTATTATGGATCTAAAGATAATTTGTAGTTTTTTCTGTTGCCTGACAAAGGATTTTGATTTTGCAATGCGACTGCAACATTTTTTTGCTTCTCTGGGAGCAGTCTCATCGGGTAAAATTTATTCGCAAATATTAATTTCAAAATTTCTTTTTAATTAATCTGAAAGGGGGTTCTTTAGTTTTGTCGGTTCAGATTTTGAAGTGCTAGCAAGTGAACATTTCCTGGTATCAGTTTGGCTATCAGTTAAAGCAAGTCTAGCGTTAGTTTCAGCTTTTTTTTTGGGTTTTTGAGTCTTTGTATGGAATGGTTGTGCTGGTTTTATTCACTTAAATAATATCTTAAGCAAAAACAATCAATTTGCAATAAGAATGAGTTGAGATTTTGTTGTTGTTGTTGTTTTTGTTGACGCAAAGAGCATTGTTTTGGCGTCTTTTGTGTAAATGCAAGAGCTACAACGACCACGGCAACGTTGCCATTGTGTCACTGTGTGTGTTGTCGCTTACCTGAATGCCTTTCACTCAGCGCCAGTCACAGGCTCTAGCTACGGCACCAGCTCCAGCTCCAGCTCCAGCACCATTCAATGCTGGCGTCTTCGTCTTTGCAACCGTTTTCCTTGTCCCTTGTTTCAATTGGATTGTTCTTGTGCTGGCAAAAAGGCTGCACTGTGTTTAGCGCGGCGCTTTCTTGCAACTTAAGTGAAATAAAATACAATTTATTTGTATATTGTTTTGCTGTTGACAATTTCACGACGGCTGCAACTTTCTAGCGCCGGCGGGTTATCCTTGAGTGGGCGCTGAATTTTGGCCCAAAATACGCCTCATTAATACAACTATTTTTTTTTTTATAGCGCCTTGAAGTGGGGGAAGGGTTGTTGAGTGAAGCACTGTTGTTCACTGCCAAGTGACAGCTGGAAAATAACAACACGATGACGAAAACTGGCGCATTTACTGCATTTAATTGCGTTTTAAATTTGATTTAACACCATGCAAACAGCAAATCAATCCAATAATTTTTTACATGGCTCATAAGGATGAACTTAATTAACTGTAATATGATCACAGGGCTGCCAGACTATTTATGACAAATATAAGCGCACAGAATATGATCGATAACCGATAGTCGCGAGTAGAATCATAGCTATGATAATTTTCTATATAATAATCATTTAAATGACAATTGATCTTTGTGAGTAAAAATAAAAAAATATAAATCCATTTATAGAATATGTATCCATATATGAGACTGTATTCGAGTAAGATTATGTTAAATGCGTACCTGGTCTGTTAACGAAATAAGTATTGGCAAACAAGTTGGCATGCCCATTATGCCAACGAAAATTCGCGTTGGTATTTAACAGAAATTCAGTACACAGGAGGTTAGTGCAAAAATTAGCTAGACGACAATTGCTTAAAAGTGATGCCTCTTATTTCGGTGGATGTTTGAAATATCGTCCATTTGCAACGCATCCTTTAACAAATCGACGTGAGTGGGCTAGTGCAGGGGATGACTGACCAACATTAATGCTTCTGGCAGATGTGAATGTAGGGATTATCCTGCACTTATTTGTCGTGCGTGTAGTGTGTGTTGTAGTTGTGGTAAAAAGCTGCAATTAAGGGAAATATGAAGTGTTTGGTTCGTTGATGGACACAAAAGTATTAATTAGAAAGCGAGTCCTTTTGACAATCTCAAATAATTAATGTTAATTACTTAACTATAATTAAGTATATCACCTGCAGGTGCCGAGTCGTTCTATTTTTGATATGTTTAAAGGTTTTGGGTTGAGTTGGGACTTAAGGGCTTGTTGTGCTCATTGTGGAAACTGAAGCGTTGCTTGTCTTTGTTTAAGCAGCTTTTGTTGTGAGTCTTTTCAGTTCGGACGAACTGCGAATGTGTAATTGCATTGATTTTCTTCAATTGCATTTTGAATTGCAATCGGAATGGAATTGTGATTGTACATTTTGATTGATTTGCACGCAACCAAACAATTAAACCAAAACTGTTCGTGTTTTGCGTATCGAGCATACAAAATTCATAACTTTTCTTCATTGAGTATTGAGCTGTCGTAATTTAAAAGCCGATTATAATTTTGATTTAATTTCAGTGTTGCCCAATTACATATAATGTGGGCTATGTTTGCCTAATTTGTCACAAGCAAAATAATTGGTTATTCAAAATAATTCTGTGCAAAACCCTTATTAAAATTTAATGAATGTTAATTTATGTATAAATACTGATTTATGAATATTTTGTAATTTTTAACCAATTTTAGAGCCGTAATTTTTGTTTTTTAAATTTGTTAATTTAATAATAATTATTTAACAACGAGCAGAATGAACATTATTAGAATATTTAAAATCCGCACACAAAGAGAAAATAAGCTAACTTGGAAAGTTTAGTTTCAGTTAACTAAAAACAACTATTCTCAGTGCAAGTTCTTTACCCAAATAATCTTGTATTGGGTCAACCTGGGCATACAATTCATATGTTATGAGTCTTCGAAAATAAACTCAATGCAAATGCCTCGGCTAATTTTGAAATTGGGAAATAAACTTGAGAAATGGACAACAACGGCAAGAACAAGAACGAGTTGGAATAATCCAAGTGTAGAGTAGTATTCATACGATTCGTGTGTACTTTCTCTTTGAATTTGAACATGGCTTAAATAGGGCTGCATTTTGTCCCTGTAGTGCAGCAGTCGGCCCAACGGTTGCCATATGTCTGTTTGAATCAATTATTTTGTGATGTAGCACATCGGGTACACAGCTTAATACCTCTGGCCAGAGATATCAATGACCAACATTCACCAAATCAAAGGTATCAGAACGGATAACACACCCACTCTCTGTCCCTGCAGCCCCTGGCCTTTATTTCCATACATACGTTAATGCCTACATACAGCTGTGAAATTAAAAATAGCACCACGAATTATTCTTACAGACCAAAAAACAAACATCTACCTTTGTAATAGAATTGTTGTAATATCTTTAACTTCTTATTAAAATTATTTTAATCAGTGATGAGTAATTATGCCAAAAATCGTTAAATGTATAGAAGAGTGGAAAAATCGAACAGATAAGTTTTCGATTAAAACGATACAAAACAACGAAAAATATTAATATAAGAAAAAAGAAAAGTGTAAATCATGTTCACCAATCTTACCAACCTTAATCGCATCTGTCCATTAAATATGCCTTTTGAGCATTAAAAAATAAATTCACTTGAGAAAAACTGCAAGGCCAGATGTTTGTTTTTTGGCCTGTAAGAAAAAGTAACATAGTGTTGCTATTTATAATTTCGCAGCTGTCTGTGTGGCGATCAATTTGGCTTTTACAATCGACATTGAGTACAAATTTTGTGTGTCTAAGGAATGTAAAGACATATATGTACTGGGTAACTTCAATAAGGAGCAAACGTTAAAGTGTTGAGTTGAGATCATTTGATATAATATTAACGATGATGATAATGATTTGTTGTTGCCTAACATGTACTTTGAGACAATAACTGAAGTATTTATACTATTTGCTGATACTGAAGGAAAAGAGTGTATTGGTTTTGTGTTTCTGTGGGCGTGACAGATAGGGTGTCAAGACTGGGCTTCTACGCCTACGGGAGCTGGGAAATCGATAAAATCGATAGCTGAAAAACTGGAGTTACCAAATTTGGTAAAAAGTTAACTTCTGCCGTCCCCAAAATAACTACATATATGAAATATTTGTAGGCCACGCCCACTTCTTCCGACCCCAGCCGTATATGTATTTTTCAATGAATAAATTTAATTTTTCTTACAGTTTTGTAATTTAAATGTAGATTTTTGGTGTTTAAATTCGTATTTCTATGTGTTAACAAAATATGCTACATCTATAACCAATTAACAATTGCAACACAATGAAAGAAACAAAAAATATCATAAAAAAGGAAAAACTTTCAACAAGATTAACATTTCCTTTTTGCCAAGTGACATTCCTTGGTAGCACTGCAACTTGACATTTCAAGTGAGGCGTATAACCTGCACATGATTACAAAGACATTCGTTTTTCACTGCATATAGTACCTAGAAGTATGTATAAATACACATATGTTTCTACTGCATGCATGTTGTATATTTACTTAAAGCTGATGGCCGCAAACGTTGTTTGGGCATTGTAACTGACAGCGGATGTAATAGTCGCGTGAGTGATGTCGTCACAGAATTTCAGACCGGAAAAGAGAGAGCAGAGTGAGAGAGAGGAATGCGGAAGCAGGCTGCTAGGTTCATTTCTAATTTATTGATGATTTTATCAGCAACCAATGGCAAAACCACAGGCCAGCAACGGTAAACAAACAAGGTGGCGCAAAATGCTAAACGGGCAACAGAAGCAACAACAACATAAACATCAACCTGGGACAAGCGCCAACAACAATAATGCCAATGTTAGACAGCTGACTTCAAATTCGGCTGGGGCTTAGCTGGTCTGGTCTGGTCAGGGCTGGGGGCATTTGTGAAAAATTTGCGTTGATTTGTAAATCGCGTCAGGTGCGAAAATGACGCCATATTTGGTGGCCGCATGGCAGCCATTTGCAATAAATGGCAAATGCAGAGCAGAGCAGAGCAGCAACGAGCAATGGGCACAAAGCCCAGGATCCAAACAATCGTCCTGTAGCTGCTCAACCCTCCCGCCGGCTGCTTGAACTGCCCCTCTTGAACGTAAACTGCAGTGCAGTGCCAGTGCTTACAAATGCAAATTGAAACATGATAATTGCTCTCGTCCTAGGGCCGGCTTATACATTTTTGTGTGCGTTTTCACGTGTACTCTTACGTATGTATGTATTTATGGATAAACGTGTGTGTGTATGTGTGTGAGAGTGTGCGTGTTTCGTATGCTCTCATAAGTCTGGCTCTCCACCGAATGGGTGGTATGTGTGTGTGTGTCCGTTCGAGCTGGTGTGCAAGTGCGGATTAATTCACTCAACTGCAAAACCGCTCATTGCTGTAACATTTACGCAGCGGCGCGTTCTGCGGTCAGCTCGGGGACATATCGCTCTCTCCACAAGCAACATTCCGCCCTTTTTGGCCGCCGAGAGTGCACGGACAACGGACAACAGCAATTCCTGCCCCTTTTCTAACAACGATACACTGCAACAACAACAACCATTGCGTTGCATCGTCACTTTTTGTGGCACAGTTATGGCCGAAGCCAAAAGCGTTTAGAAAAACCGTTGCTCAGGCTTGCAGGCAAACAAAAACAATCCCGAAGGCAACAACAACTTTCTCTTTCATTCAAAAATAAAAATCGATCAATCTAATTTTGTAACATCGTTTGGATAAAAAGTTAACTATTAAGAGAAGAATTAACCTATAAAAAAATATATGTTTTAAATTAAATATTTAAAGATATATCTTATTAATTTAGTGCTGATTTTTAATAGTCGACAAATAATTATATAATGAAATAATTTCTTAAATCTATTTAAAAATAAACAAATTTTGGATATGTGAGTTTTGAAAATATGATTTTTTTTTAAATTCATCATTAAGTATCCATGATTACAATAATAAAAAATTCACATATCTTTCTTTAATCGAGCAACGAAAAACAGTGTAGCTCTCAGTCGAACTCTCTTTATGGGAAAGCTCAAACCATTTTTTATTTCATTTTTCAAGAGGCATAGGAATGGAAAATCTGCAATATGCATTTTGCCAGCCTCGCAGCTGAGTTGTTTGCCCGATTTGCTGCCCAAATATGATTATGGCAATCTGGCAGCCCAGCAGCCCAACAACAAACCTTTTTAAACGATTTGATGCACAGTTGAATGGTGAGCAATTTGAATGTTTTAAGTAAATTGTGGGCTATGAGCCATATTCGAAACACGCCAGAGTCAACAACGGCAACAAAAAATATTTAATGAATATGGCCAACAATTCACCAGACGAGTTATTTAATTAAGTTTTAATTGTTATTAAAAAAGCTTTTATCTTTGAATGAAATATTCGTTATGAATATTACCCAGTCGAAGAAGAATGTTGTTAAGTACATTTTGAGATGATATCTCATTAATCTTAAACAATTTACCTTAAATCTGTGCAGTCCCGTTAGCGAGATGTCCTCGACGTCCTTGAATGAAACTTGTCATTCACAATTTTCAATTGTTTCGAATCAACCCTTTGATTCAATGACGTAGAGCCCGCTAACGAGACTGCTAAATATTTAAATCTTAAATAAATATTGAGTATTTTTAGATGCATTCCATTCTTGCACCATAAACAAAAATCAATAATATTAAGCTAAAATATATTTAATAAAATTCGTAGAGTAAGTACTACATTCGACTTTACTACAAAGCGAACGAGGAAGTAACGAAATGAAAAGCTGAACTTGCAGAAATTGATGTGTTTGCTATATATCTTTGCGATTGGCTACTTTAGCAACGAATCTATCGATTTCACCCGCAAATATTGGTCAAGTGATATGGCTTATGTTGGCTTAATCTGCTTTTGATTTGCTGGATTAACTGGATGATTTTCTTTTTGATACTTTGCCCCTTATAGTTAATTCATATAAGAACGAATTGCTTGGCTTGATTTTTATATAAAGCTCCCATAAGATAGATGACTTCTGTTGGGAACGACGTTGTATGCTTCAACCTTCAAATATAGAAACTACTATGAATAGGAAAATGAATATCTAAGCTGATGAACAGAGCATTTGCAAGTACTTATAGTTCTTTATATTTTTATATTTAATTAAATGTTGCAGCTTAGAATGCGACAACTTTCACCCTAGTTTGCAACTAGTAGGTAAGCTGTAAGCACCTGTTTATTAACACTGATACCGTCGTTATCTAGGAAAAGACTTGCAATTTTCAACGCACTTGCCACATTGCAAAACCATCTGTTGCTGCCTGCGGCAAACAAGTAAACGAACATTGCAGTTGAATGTAACTGACTGTGTAATACTTTGATGCCAGATGAAAACTGTGGAAAAAGGCGTTCTTTTCTGCAGGGGTATTGGGGTTAGAGTTGGTTGTTCTAATGGGCGTCGTTCACCCCCTGAAGTATGATTTTACTTATCAACATGATTCAAACTTTAAGGCTGTGGGATTTTTGTCTTAGGATTTATTGAGTTACATTGAAATAAAAACATCAAAACTCCAAAGCACAATTTTCACTTCTCGTTGCATTGTTCAAGCATACTGCTTTTGTCGCTGTTGAAGCTAATGTGAAAAGCATAATGTCAATCTTGGTCGATCCATGCCATAAGCAAGCGATTAAAAAACTGAAAAGAAAAAACAAAAACCAAACAACATAAAAACAAAATAAAAGGCTGCCATATTGTGTGCTCGTGTCATTTGGCTTTTACAATGCCAGCCTGCCTGCCTGCCTGGCTGCCTGCCTGCTTGTCGGTTGACTGCCGCACATAGTAGCAAATGTGTGGGTGCTTGTGTAGGGAAGGGCGGGGTCGGGTCTGGTCGGGTTGGGCGGGCACACGGCTTGGAGTGTAACTCTAATAAGCCGTTAACTGCGACTCGTTGCCGTCACCGATTCTTTGTGCTGTTTTCTTTTAATTGTTTCCACAGCCTAAGCAGAGCTTCAGGGTTGGCTTTATGGGTGGTCTGGCTGCTGGCTGGCAAAATGCCTTGATAATTTTTAAACAAACTTTGCGACATTTGCGTGCACGTTTTTCGTTTTTCGTATTTCGTTTGAAGCAAACGCCGCCAACATCTTTGTTGGCAAACTAATTACATTTTCGTTTTCAATTAGAATAAGGCAACGCAAGCGAGAAAGAGAAAGCGAGAGCGAGCACAAGCTGTGGATCAGACAGCATGGAAAAGCTGAGAGCACAAAGGACATAACTTGAGGGATACTGCGACTATATCACACGCCCACAACAACCACATCGTATTGTCCGGGCTCCGGACTGTATAGGCCTAGGTGGACAAGTCCCAAGTCTGAGTGGCTTTGATTCATTTGCCTTCCGCTTGCCGCTCGGATGCACTACGCAGGGAATTAAGAAAATTGCTACACCAAATAAGCACAGCAGCAACAAGGGAACGAAAATGCCAAAGCCAAAACCAAAATAGCAGCAGCGTGAAATGTGCGCGACAAACGGCATAATGACATGCTTATGATCAAAAGAATCATTAATACTTAGACAGTTATCCTTAAAATATATACATATATCTTTTCATAAATACATTTATACATGTTGCTTTTCAAGTTAATAATGGAGAAGTATGCATTACATCATGGATGTTTATTCAATGAATAAAAATCATAATCTTTTCCATCCTCACAGAGGTTTTCCCGACATTTTCTATCGTCAAAACCTTCTACTGGCAATTACGAACAACTGATAATTTCATTCTCATAATACAATTTAAAAGAAATGTTTATAAATTTTGAATGTCTTATATTACATATTTTACTATGTTTAGTTCAGAACAACAGCTAAGGGCAACTCTCAATTTACACTAATCAAAAATAATACATATATACTTATGTGTGTTTGTGTGTGTTTGTACCGTTATTTGTTAATTAATACTGTCAATTTGATCAAATGAGATATTTCTATTGAAATATAATACAGTGAAACTTGGTCTTCTGGCTGACTGTCTTAATTACTTTTAGCCATTCATTTTAGAATTTTCCCTTTCATTTACACTGCTGCTTTTCACTGCACTCTCACACTCGCATTTTCTCTCACTCTTTCTCTTTCTGTCTCTCTCTCTCCCTGCTCTTTTTTTCACCATGTCTGTAGAATCTTTGTATTGCACCTGAACACAAAATTAACCTCAATTAGCTTGAGCATTTGAAGTTCGCAAACGGGCATCATGCAAACTGCATTTGAAATGTTCATCAATTTGTCAGAAATTAACAAGACGGAGTTCATGAGTGTTCGTTCAAAAGGGCATAACTGAAAAGATGTGCTCTCTCATCCAGCTACCAACTAAACTAATTGGAAATTTGTGTTTGAGGTGCGAAGCATGAGGAATCAAATAATAAAAGCAAGTTAGAAATATGACCAGAAATAATGAAAAGCGTGCTGATGAATGCCAGATATAACACAAAAGCTTTATTTATAAGTATTTTCACAAAGATATACTATATATATTTATATTTTTTTTTTTTTAGAAATTTTCATCTTATAATTTGTATCATAACATAAATGTTAATCTGTCTTTTTTTATAGTTGAAAAAAATTCAAATGTCTTTTCTGACCTGACATTAAAACTGACACATTGAGGGAATATACATATGTATCTTTTTTTGCAGCAAGCTGTGCCACATATGTTAATAATCAATTATTTTTGATGGCACGTTTAACTTATAATTAGCACGTTGTTATTTCAGTTATTTTTCGAGCTTATTGTGAGTTCGGCTTTAAGTATATGCGTAGTTTAAAAATGCAAAAGCGACACACACACACACACACATTTGCAGTCGCTTCATTGACTTATGCAAGTTTGATGATGCTATTTCGTTAATGAACCTAAATTTGCTGACCCAGCTGCTCCTGCTGCTGCTGCTGGCCACAAATTGCTGTTAAATGTCGCCGCCTCCTGTCCTGTACCCAAATTGTATGCATTAAAAAGTTACCAGGCAATCTCTCTCTCTCTCTCCATCGCTCTCTCTCTCTCTCTGTCTATCTCTGTCTCTGCGAGACTCAGTTCAATTGTTTGCCTAATGTAATTTGCAATGCGGCAGCTGCTGATGCTGCCTCAGATGCTCCTTCTGATGCTTCTGCTGCAAGCAGCGACGTCACCAACACAAGTGCAAAAAAAAAAAAAACTTCTAGCCAAGGTAATCAACAATCAAAATCCAAGCAGTCGTCGCTGCCATTCTCAACCACCCACCACCACCACCCACACCACCTTCCCAATCCCTAAACTTAAACCCAAACCAAAACCCTTACCAATACAAGGAAGATCTTGTCTGGTGTTCTGCCCATTGGCCATAGCGGGCTATTTGTAAGGCTGCCTTTGCTCGTTTTCGGTCTGGTCGCTGTTGATGACGACAATTTGCATGTCAAATCCATTAGGAGCATGTTATCATCTTTCTTCTTTTTTTTTTGCACCACACACAATCCACCTACTCCACGACACCACCTGATTCTTTATCGCCATCTCATAGTAGTTGCGTCAGTCACATTTTTTGCAATGCATTTTATGCTCATTTTTTTGCATTCGTACATATAGTGTCTCTCGCCGGTTACTTCTTTTGGCTTGTTAAGCGCAATTAGTTGGTATTGACCAAGTCCACCCACACACACACACACACATTTATACTGCTATCATACAAACACACACGCGCATTCATACATACATGTACATATGTATTTGAAAGTGGATATGCACTTGTCACATCAAGTAAAGGTGATAGTGATGTGAAGTGAAGCGAAGTAAAATATGGTCGAAAATTGACAGAAAATTTTCAATAAATTACAAATTAACGCGACAATGCACAGTTTAGTTAGTGACGCATACAACAACAACATTTTAAATACAGGCCAAAACAAACATCAAGTTTTGTAATGTTAAAGGCGTATTTTTCTTAATAGTGCTAAAAAAAAGATGCGGTAAAAACATTTGAAATAAATTAATAAGTATTAAATATATTTTACTTCTTATTACATTTATTTTAATAATTGAGCTGTAAAAAGGCCAAAAGCATTATCGTTAAGCATACATAATGAAGAAAACACTAAATACAAAAAGTAAAGCATACTTTTAGGCAAAACAAAGCATGACAAGTTCTAGCAAATTGAAGGCTTATAATTTTCCTAATACTAATTAGCCTTGCAAACGTCTGTTTTGTTTTCTTATGAAATCCCAATTACAAAAGGATGTACAAGGAACAATAGCTTAAAAGCGAACTATTCAATCGAATAAGCTTGCCATTGTTATCTAAGAAAATGTTCTTAGCATTCAAGATCTGTGCATGCGCGCATTAATGAGCAGCTTACGAACCCTCAAGTTTGGTACTTAACAATTATGCTTTGATATGCACTTAGATAGTCGCTGCAGCTGAGCAAATGTGGTCATCTTATTATTTGTAATTGATGCCTGTTGGCCATTGCCACAAGGGATAAGAAACTATGGAGACGAAATTCTATTCAACGTCACTACCTAATCGCACGTATGAATAAGTATACTGTGTGTGTGCGTGCGTGTGCGTGTGTGTGTGTGTATAGTGCTTGTAATTAAAATAGTTTCAGTCAAGCCATATGCAAAATGCACAAGTATTTTGTTCAATCTTTCATTTGCATGGAAAGAAAGCTTTTAAACGATTCGAAATGAGTTTTTAAAGCAAAAATTCTTATCAATGAAGTATCCCCTTTTTATTTATGTATTTAAGGAAAAACTTAATATGTTACAATACACAATCATGCGAATATTTTTCAAACTAACTGTCTTCTTTTTTTTTGCTTTGCTCTTTGCTCTTTTGACCATATTTTGCTTATTTGCATATTGCAAATGATAGTTGCTCTATTGGCAAATAAAAAAAACTGCATTTTCTTGCAAAACGATGATAAAAATAAAATGATTTTCGACATGGCCATGGAATTCAATAAGCCTGCCAACCCAATGTCTTAGCAGAAAGGTCGTTTGTGTGTGTGCGTGTGCACAACAGCATTAATGAGCAGCTTACAGATCACAAAATGCCAAGCAATTTTGATTTACTTGGAAAAACAATGACAAGAATTTTAATGCAAAATTTAACAGCTAAGCTTCGATGCTTCAAGAATATATATATTTATTATAAAAAATGCATATATTGCTGATTAAATGGTCAGTTGATTGACAGATTGCCAACTTTCCAAGTGGCTTAATTCGGGCTCAAAATGTCAATTAAGTAAAGTAAGGAAATTTTGATTAAATTTTTTATCGCAGTATGTATAGCATAAATTGGACAGATATCCATATCTTAATAGAGAAGATGCTCGTTAAGCACACACTGGGGAAAATATTCTCAAATTGTTTGTTAGCACAACTCGAATACTTTTAATTGTTTATAATTTTAAATAGTTCCCAACATCCGCTCGCCCATGCAAATGAAGCAAAATTGCTGCCGCTGACTTTCAACGAAATTCGGCACACTGAAAGACAGACTGAAAGACAGACAAACTTTGCTTAGAAATGTGACCACATGGCCAAAGTTCTGTTCGCTGCTGCAGAGACACAAAATAATATTACCCAGCAGTAGTCCGTCAGTAGTTTTGCTCGAAGGCAACCATCCGTCCCGTGGTGACCAAGCAAAAGCCACTGTTTTTGCCAACCAGCCAGCGATGGGGAAAAAACGAGAATGAATGTAAGAGAGACTGAGAAGCGGGGGAGTGGACTGCACACAGAGTGCATGTCAAAAAACGGACAGCAATAACAACAAGGAATAATGTTCCAGCTGTGTGTTTGCCTTTTATTTGATTTCAGTGTGAATATGTGTTTTCTCTGTTTTCATTTGTTCCTATACTTCTCTGAACAATACGAAAGGCAATATGTGTATGTACTATGTATGAACATTGTCCATTTTGCAATCGGTTGCCGTAGGTCCGTTATGCATCAATTAATATGGCAATACTACTTTTGACTCGTATAATAATACGAATCAACAAAATATAGAATCATCAGCACTGCAAAAATCTTCGGCATTTCGCACAGACATTATCGAAGAAACCCCATAATGCATACCGCCCACCCATGGCTCCACCATGGCGACTCCTCTCTCAGAGAGTACACAAAATCCTCTCATATACAAAAACTATTCCAAGAAATCTTCGACGACACCAAAAAACCATGTTCACAGACGGCTTCCAATAATACCCTTTTATTCATCAGTTTTTTCGGCTGAAATCACTGCAATCACAGATGCCCTCAATATCCCACAAAAACCAAACCCGGCAAATACGCAATATATACTGACTCCCTCTCAGCCATAGGCGCATTCCGATAACTACCTATCCATCATCCAAACAACCTTACCAAATACCTACCAATATTTAAAATCATCTCCATTCCAATAAAATTTAGAAATAAAATCCGAAGGTTACGCAAACAACGCTTTACTTAACAGTTCGCTTAGTTTTTAAAAAACTCTAACTTTGATAGTAAATAAATAAATAAAATCCAGTTTAAACAAAAGAGTCGATGGCCTTATCTGCCATTATTTATTATTATAAGTTTACTGAATATAAATAAATAATAATAAACAATCCCCAACTTTTCACACACATGTAAGGCAACAGTCATTATTGTCACTTTCCAATGACACGAGAACTTTTAAGTTAATTAGTGTGTTGCGGGTAAGGAATTTTCCAAGATCATCCTATTGTACTAGTAAGTAGTGTTGACAACGTGGCAATGCAACTAAGAACTGGCGATTGGTTGGAGAGTGTTCGACTAGAAGATTTAATTTAAGCACCTTTATTTTGTTTTTGTTGCTGTGCGTGTTGAATTTTAAGAACTAAGCGCCCTTCACATAGTAATGTAAAGCGTTTGAAATACGAATAAATAATCTTCCAAATATATTTCTCCCCTCTGGGTTTAATGATCAAGCTCAAAACAAATTTAGCCAAACAAATTCACATGCATAAATATATCTACTTCTATTTTCTTATCCTGTACCTTCTTATCCATAGCATCACCAGGCATGGAAATTACGCGAAAAATTGGCAACGATAAAATTTTTTTAGTCCGATAAACATAAAAATCGAAATGTGATTTCTGATTTTGAAAAATCCGCCTCAAGGCATGTAAAACTGCCAGGAAATTCTCAATGGAAACGTTGTTTTTCGTTCGATTGACTTGAAACTCAGTTTATAAGAATAAATTAACAAAAAAATTCGATTGCGATTTTCCGATTTTGAAAAATCTGTCGAAGTTGCCTGGAAAATTCTCATATCCCTATAAAATGGTTTGTCCTGCCTCATTCATTTTATTGGCAATCAACGTGGAGCCGAAACCGTATGGCGGCATAGCGAAGCCCGGCAGCTACTTTGCTGTAAATAGTTGTTTGCTAGTTTCCAAAGGTTGCGAGTGCAATTAAAAACAAAAACAGAACAAAACAAACATAAGGGAGAGCAAAAATAAAGTTTGGTATCCAGTGCCAGCCGAGAATCGTACTCGCATATGGTATTAAAAGAATTATACTAGAATAATTTTTTGCATTATAGTACAAGCCTGTTGCGTATGTGTGTGTGTGTGTGTGTGTGTGTGTGTGTGTGTGTGTGTGTGTGTGTGTGTGAGTGTGTTTGTGAAACAAGCCAAATAACCACCAAACTTTTCTCGCACATTTGTAATTATTATTACTATTTTCCCCTTTTTTTTGTTTGTTGCTGTGAACTTTTTTCGCTTTGCTTCTTTTCCACTTAATTTTTTGATTCCCATCAGGGGCAGAATAATAATAAATATTCGCAACAAATATGAAAGTAATAAATATGTAAGAGCTAATTGGATTTGATAGTTGGGCAGTTTTATTTTGCTGAAATCAATTAGCAAATGGCATTTGATAGCACCTTCAACTGAAGCTTTTGACATTTTGACATGCGACTCGAAACTTGAATATGCCTAATTGCCCATTTCATATTTGACCTATAGGACTCATAACATAGTACTTAACACTGTTGCAGAAGTTGCAATAAGGATTGAATTTGCTGCTTCCTTTGCTTCGCTCCGGGTGCAAGTACGCCTCTTTTTAAATATCTCCGGCTAAGCTCTAGTTGATTTATTTAAGATTCTCTATTTCGATTGTTTTTCAATAGAAAATATATAAATTATATATTCTTGTAGCGATTCATACCTGGCTCATTTCAAATCCATTAAATCCAAACTAACCAAACACGTTAACATGAACGATTCTATAAATAACGTTTCCAAGGTTTTTTGGCTAATTGCCAGGGGCTGCGAGTGGAATTAAAAATTGTATTTGTTGTACCTTGTTGGCCCAAAGATACTAGCTGTTATTTAGTTGATATTGTTGACTTTTGAATGTCAGCTAATTTAAATTCATTTGGCCAACTTACTATATACTGGCTGAAGTCGGGAAAGTTCACTTTTGCATCGTTTTCCTTAGGCCATTGAATTAAAATTGTATTAGAATGCTCTGCCTCAACCTCACCCTCACCCATCACCCTCCCCCTCTTCCTTACTTTGCTAAACACCTTGTGCTTTGGCGTCTGTTCGAGGACTATTTTCCGTTGTTGTTGTTGCTGCTGTTGTTGTTGTTGTTGTTTATGGTTGTCGCGCATGTAAACATGTGGCCGGGGGCTGCTTTCACTTGGCAGGCATTGCTACAAATTTTAGGAGCAGCTCTAGGCACACACACACACACAAACATTAATAGAGCGTTTTCTGTATGCCTTTGGGACGGCGCAAACACACACACTTACCAATACAAACGTAGGAACGACACAGCTGCATATCCATAAGCAACTCACAAATGTTACGATTGTCCTTGTTGGCCCCACAGGCACCAATAAAATAATGTATACACATACAAACATACATATGACTTTTCCTAACTGCGCCTCAAACAGGTTTTTTATTTATTTATTTTGTCATGATGGATTTGTGACCGTCAAATGCTGCGAATGGCATTTTTCACAGTAGGTTACTAAACTCTTCAAGTGGCAAGTTGAAACTATTCTAGGTGAACCAAGAGACAAAAAGAGTGTTGAATGCAAGATTTGCTTTATTAATCGGCTTGGCTATGAAACTTGCTTAAAATAGATAAATATTTCCATAAAATTTTAATTATTTTTAATCAATGCCTTTGACAATTTAATAAGGATCCATTTCCCACACAACTGCTAGCCTAGAATAGATCTAAGTTCTCTGGGCTGTATAACTTTTCGCATTCCTTTATTCAACTAACTTTATTCTACTTTTGAGATGGCTGCAAGACTTTTGCTCTAGGGAAACGAGCCAATAAAAAAGTTGGAAAACTGATTTTCCAACTAGTTTTATATATGTATGTTTCGCACCTGAAGTCAATCAATATGTTTGTTTATCATAATATTTGTACACAACAAAATATATAAAAATAAAATATCAACTATAAACTAAAAAGTTTTAAGGGTAATGCTCGACGGAATATTCGCTGATATTTTGCAATTTTCCAAAAACTAAAATACAAACAGCTGCCAAACATTTGGTTTCAACTGAGTATTTTGTTTAATGAATTTTTCACAAATTACAAAAATTAAAAAAACTTTTCCAACTATCCAATGAAAATTTATACTATAAATATTTATACTAGTAATAAAATTAGTTAACAAAATGAACAAAAACGCTTTTCCTCAAATTGTTCTTGTTAACTTAAACAATTGATTCTCAATGGCATTTGAAAGATATTTGCAACATCTGCAAGAATTTGCCCATAAAAATTTGAATGCTTACAAACATATACACATGTACGTGTATTAGTATGTATGTGTGCGGCACAAATAAATAGGTGCAATACCAAAAATAACAAACTAGCCATTTCTTTTACACATACTTCACGTGCCACATGCATCGAAATGTTATGGGAGCTTTTGCTGTTTCCCGGTTTATGCATATATGTACATATGGTATGTATGTATGTACGTATATAGTATATACTTTATACATACATACAAACATTCGTTCATAAATATGGCTTTGCCGTTTAATATAAATCGCAAAACAAAATCTCAGCCATTATTTGGTATTATTGAAGTAAACGAATTTTCAAATGCAGGCAATTGGAAACGGGACAGCAAAACACACCACACACACATACATCGAGCGAGCGAGCGAGCAAAAATAAAAACACACTCACCAAAATGAGATTAAAACGAAGGCAGCCAAGGAACAGGCACACACACACACACATGGACACGTACACACAGACACAGTGCCAGTATCAGTGGCAGCGACAGCTTAGCACGTCTTTGGTTGTGCCAATAAGGCGCAACAATTCGCTTAGCCGGGTCGTCGAGGGGAGAGTTTGGCTAAGTCGTGTCAATATTTCAACTGCCGTTCATATACATTTATACCTTTACCTTCGGTATCGAGTATAAGAACACCAAATGTTAGTTTTATATGGCATTGTTTTCTGACGAAACTTTTATTATGCTCTTTTATTAGTTCGATATTTAAATGGCACTCAAAAAATAACATTGTAATTTATTTTGTTGTAGAATTTCAGTATTACAACAAATAAAAATATGGGTGTGATCATGTTTTTGATAATATTTTATCAAAATTATATTGGTGAAAACCTTTCTCTGTCTTTGATTCAGTACCAGTATTTTTTAAGCTTTCCCAAAGTGTTCTTTCGTTAAAACCTTTTCCTGGCTCAGCCATTCTCAATCGACGAATTACTGTTAATTTCTTAATCTTCAACTAACATATACTTGTTACATAGATTAAAACATCACATAGCTTGACCTGTCTTTGCATCATAAAGTCTATCATGAACAAACTCCAAAAACATTCCCGCTTCCAGTTGCAAAACAGGGGCCGTTGGACCAAACTTAATCTCCTTTACAGTCTGTGAACAAGTACGCACATAATAGTTCTTTAGGATGTGTACTAGACCCAGTTTAGTTTGTAGCAAACCAATGCGACTGCCAATGCAGTTATGAGGTCCCAAACCAAAGGGATGATACGTCATGGCATCAATCTTTTTGCGATTCTCTGGCGAGAAGCGTTCGGGATCAAAGTGATTTGGATTTGGCCAATACTGTAAGGACGTTTGGTTAATAATTTGTCTAAGATATGGATTATACTTAACAACAAACCTTTGGATCACGTTGCAGTCCATAAACTGGTATGAACACAGGTGTGCCGTTCTCTAATTTGAAATCGTAGTAGGGTTTCAGAGAGAGATCTGGCTGACCCTTAATGCTCTGATATTCGCGATCCAGAAAAGGTAGAATTGGATACAATCGCAACACCTCATCGACAAACATCGACAAGTAATCCAAAGAATGAATTTTCTCATAGGTTAGCTTGCCGGTTCCCTCTTCAATCAAAGCCTTACTAATTTCTTTACGCAAGCGTTCCTGCAGCTCCGGCTGTTTCGCCAGCTCTAAAAGACCAAAGGCCATTGTCGAAGATGAGGTTTCAAAGCCAGCTGAAAAGAACACTCCCGCTTGAGCGACCAGAAAATCCTGCTTGTGGGCCAAATGTGGCTTGTCGGGGTTCTGTGCGGCCTCCTTGCGCAGACCAACAAGAACGTCAATTAAATCATTCCTTACGGTTCCTGATTTCTCCCTTTCCTCCATTACATGATTGATGGTAGTGCGAATAAAGTTCGAGTAGCCCTTCGAAAATAGCTTGATGCGCAACAGCGTAACTAGCTTAGGTAAAAAAAATGCAACAAAAAAGTCCTTAGCTCGACTTAAAGTTGGGTCAAACAGTCTGCGTCCCTGTTCGCGAAACTCAGCATCTGGATTCGCTAAGCTATTTGCACGCACCCCAAAGGCAATAGTGGCAATCGAATCGGTAGTGAATCTTGCACACGCATCCTTAACCTCCATAACGTAGCTGGCTTCTTTGCCGGTTTCGCGGGCAAGAAGCTCTTCGAGATCCTCAGCTACCTGCGAAGTTATTCGGTTGTTATCAATCATTTAAGTCATTTTGATTTTAACATACCTCCTGCATCAAAGGATACATTTGTTTCACCTTTCCACTGGTAAAGACAGGTGTCAACTTCGTCCTTATCTCCTTCCATTGCGGGTTGCGCACAAAGAACAGGTTATTTGAACCCAACGCATCGCCATGTGGATCAGATCGTCCGTAGCGATTGGAGAACCGATTGAAGTCCTTAATAAGAACGGACTTGATAAGTTCCGGTTCGCGTATAACTAGGGCAGGCTGGTTCATCACATAGATGCCAACGACAGCCTCATCCTGCATCTTGGGATCACTGTAGATCGCGGAGAGGTGCAATCCAAACGAATTGCTTTGCTTAAACACCGGCCCAGTATTGCCTATAATCGGAGTGGGCTGCACATAGGGTATTCCCTTGCGTTGCCAATAGCTGTGATTGCGCTGGAACCATAGATATATGGCACTCAATGCGCCCAAAATAAGGAAAAGCGCCGCCGTTAGGACCATTTTGGCACCTGTAAAAAATATCCAGGTGAACGTTTTTGGATGTTATCACTTAGAACAAAATTAATTTCTTATCAAGACAATGAACTTAATATTTTAACTTCGTAATCTCATACATTTTATATTATTTCTTATCAGTTTGCAATTTTCACTTGTTGTACCGCTTTAAGTTTAACTTATTATTTCACAATATTAAAAATCCTTCGGAGTTAAGTTAGTTTTGTTTTCTTAGATTTCATTAATCTTTTTCCTATTTACATATATCCCAAACGGTATTCAGTATTCAAATTTGTGGTGCATCATTAAACAATATTGTTACAGTATTTAACTTTATTTCTGAACACGCACTGCACTTTGAAAAGATGCGCTGAAGATCCAGTAAGTATAATTAATAATATTTAACGCGCTCGAACGTCCGACTGGCAATGAGAACGTCGGGAACACAATTAGAAATTAGTTAAGGTTGAGAACGCGTTTTTATAGGCAAACGTTTTGGCAAACAGATTACAGAACGGCACGCGAAAACAAACACAAGTTTTATACTTATAATAAATAATTACATAAGCAAAAACTGATAGAAAAGATTGCGAAGCAACGCATAAAGATTGTACACACCCTTATAATTTATCAGCCACTATGTACTTAATTTTATGTGTGTAAATTTCGTAACACAATCACGTTTAAAGGTCGTACTGTTGTACGCACCATTAATACATTTAAATAAATATAATTTTAAGCAAAATTTATAATTATTTACATGCAAGTATTGATCGTTCCCTAAAGCGATAAGAAGCGGAATTTAAATTTATTAAATAAATACATACATACATACATGCTTACACTCAGAAATAGAGAACAAGCCAAAGCATTTATTTTTAAGTAATTTTAATGCAGAACTACGAGAAAACAAAGCATTCTATTTTATTTATATATTTATACCCTTCACACATGTGAAACAGGGTATATTGAGTTTGTCATGAATCTGTAACGCCTTAAAGGAATGATGGGAGACCCCATAAACCAGCTCAGGAATTGATTTCCGCGTGTCCGTGTTAACAAACATTTTTATAGACAAAATATAAAGTTTATATGAAAAAATATCAAGTTTTTAATTTGAGAAGAAGTAATTTTCTTTTCAATAAGATTTTGGTTTTATTTTAACAGCTTTTTTGTAAAATTAATTTCGTTGAAGCTTTAGAAAAGGTTCCAAAAAATCCCTTTTACTTAAAGGCATATTTTGCAATAAATTTGGTCAATTATTTTATTAAACGAATTTAAATATGTAATTATATATTTTTTCTAAAACTTTATTTTAGTTGTCAGTTGAAGCGCATTATGCTTAATACTTTTGTTCATCCAACACAAAATCAATCAGAAAAGTTAAAGGATTATTTTTGTATGCTTAAAAATGATTGCCTAAAGCATTATTTTGTATGCTTAAAAATTATTTCTTAATAAGAAAATTTTGGCACGCAGGCTTTAAAAAATTCTGAAGTGTTTTTTGTGTTTTCAAGTGTACATCTATGATATGCTGGCTGCATTAGTTCGTTTTCGTGTGTGCTTTCGTACATACATACATACATAAAATACATATGTAGATACGTACATACACATATGTATGCCTTTGGCAGCAGTCAATGGTGCTGGCAGCGGCAGCGACCTTCGGAGGTGGCCATGCGCGTCTATAGACAATGACAGCGCCAGGAATATTGATGCCTGCGAAGCGTGCCGCTGGGAATGTCATGTGCCACACAGTGTGCCTGCCATGTGGCATGTGTTGTGCATAAGCATTGGCTGACCAGCAATGCTCCATGCTTCGTGCCTCAAGCTGCATGCTTTCGTTGGCCCAAAACACTTGACCACAGTGAGAGCATGTTAAACACTAAAGAGTGGAGACGCTGCTTGGTCATGGGGCCAGGGCGACATAAATTAGCGCCAGCCTGACTTCAACATTCGCCCAGCTCTGCTACTTCTACTTCTACTTTTACTACTTCTTCTTCTTCTTTTCTTTTTTTTTGTCATCGTGTTCGTCTTTTTTTGTGCATTAAATTTAAGCAGCTTACACACAGCTACACAGCAGTGCCAAAAACTTGTGCGGTTTACTTCGTATAATATACGTAGTATATAATATGTATGTGTTAGCATTTGGGCAACGCAGTTTATTACAGTGTGTACGTATGTGTGTGTGTGTGTGTGTGGGGGGGGTCAACACTGCGTATACTTAACTTGCTTGGACCTGGTCTTGGACTTGGGCTGCTGTTGCACATCACGTGACTTGCCAACCAAATAAAATACTTCATCGAAGTCACATGGCGCACAGAATTGTGTAATTGAGTGGTGCTCAAAGCATATCCGCATGTGTGTGTCTGTGTGTGTGTGTGTCTGTGTGTGAACTCATATATCATACACAGATCAAGCTCATTTCTCTGATTTACAATAATATATGCATGCACTATGTTTGACTGACCTCAATTCTCAGCCAAACATTCTTTGTAGATTGAACCTTGCTCTTTTTGTGTTGACCCAACAGCAGGGAATGCAACTTGGCTAATCAGACCTTCATTCGATTTTTATCGATAACTGGGAAACGTTTCGCAAACGTTAAGCGAAAATGTATTAAATTTCAGCATTAAAGTTCGAAGCTCCGCCAGTTTGAAAGATCAATGTTCTCTCCTTCATGTTGAAGTTTTATTGCCAAAAGCTTGACTTAAAAGGTTCTTGCACACTCCAATGTAAGCTGGTAGAGATATGCAAGAGTGCAAGTGCAAGTGCTCGTCGCTCGTCAAGTGTTTTCCCTTATTCCCCGTTTTTTTTTTATGACTGGCAGGTACTAAAGGGCCATCAACAAAAATCTTTTGCAGAGCACATAAACATGTTGAACGGAGAATGCTTCACCTTGCTGCCATATTGTTTATTTAATGCAAAACATTTGCTTGCCTTAAAACTTTCTGGGTTTCTTTTATTCGATTGATGAAATTTTAAATTTATTATTTTAGAACCGGAAAAACTTTAGCACATTAAAAGACGGACAATGAAAAAAACTTCAAAAGTAAACTTATTTATTGCAATTTAACTTATCTTTTTATTGCCAATTGATCCATTTATACAGTTACATTTAACCAATTGATCCATGTTTATTCAATTGCTTTGCTTATGCTTTGAACTAAAACCGTTTAAAACATGCCCGAAAACCAATACTTGACACTATTTGTGTTTAATTATGCCACATTTGATTGCATTAGCCATAGCCATAAACACTTTTTTTTCGTAATATGTAGGTGGATGGTAGGGGGTGGGAGGGAGGTGTATTGTATTCGCTGGCGACATGCAAAATCAAATGAAATGAAATACAACAAAACCGAATGCAATAATAACCGCAAAAATGCAATTTAAAACAAATCTAATTCGAAGGCATCTAGCATCAGCCAAACTGTCGTCGCACAGTGCAAAACTTTGCCACAAAATAAAATAAAACTATTAATTAAAATCAACAGTGTCCCCAAAAAAACGGCAAAGCACAATAAAGACGAGTTTATAAGCTGCTAATTGTATTTGTATTTATGCAAAAATCTTCGAAGCATAATGTTTATTTTTGAAGGGTTCAAAAAACAATTATTATTATTTCTCTAGGTTTTCCATTGAATTAAGTAGAGAATTATCTAATTTATCCATAACTTGTACTGTATAGTTAAATTATATAGTAAGTGCCCAAAAACTATATTCCAAAGACCATCGTACACTTAACGATCCAACAATATTGACATTATGGCTTTCCAAGCTTGGACAATAGAATGTTTAGCTGTTAGAATGGAACCACTGTGCAACGCTCTGTTGCACATGAGAGAGAAAGCGGGGGGTCGCCCGTCAGCTTACCACTGCCACTGGCACTTTACCTGACAGCGCTGCATGCCACATGCAGCATCACTCCACGATAATTTTTAATTGAAAGCACGACTTTTGAGCCTTGGCCCACAAAACAGTAGCTGCATAAATTTCATTAGTAAACTTTTAATACGAAAAATTTCGGAATGAATTTAATTAGTGCAAATTGACAAACATGTGCGTATACGGAAGAGAAGAGCGGGACGAGAGAGTGGGTGGGAGGGACACCACAACATTAATATCAAGCCAACCCAGTTAAAAATAAAAAGATGACAACAACAACCAAAATAAATCCAAATTAAATATTGTACATTATAACGCCAAACTCCATCAACAGATCCTGACAGCTGGCTGACAAGCAGTAATACAAATTTGCCCATTGTTTGAGCATCAAATTCCACACACACACACATGAGTGTGTGTCGACGCATAAACATTTGGCATCTAAATGGCCAAAAATAATGCCAACTTATACAAAACATGACAAGTGGCAACTTGTGCAGTCGCATCCTGCAATTAGGCATCCTATGTTGAATGTCTCTAGGCAATTTAACGGCATATTCGACTGGGTCAAGGACGGACATAACGACAATGCGACAAAATCTAAAAACATATTCATATATTACCAGCAAATATTCATACAAATACATATACGTTTCAGTTATTATAATACATCGAACTGAGACATTGTTGCTGTATGTTCACAATTTATTATTATTATATTTTGAACTCATTCAAATTGTTGATCAAAAAGGGAATTTTGGATTAGTTGTGCACAAGGCTCTTAAGTAATTATTACTTATCATAAGTATTAGTACATAATTCGATTATTGAGTTTTTATTTTTTTTGACAAAATAATCTTTATAATAATTTTTTATATAATTAGTTTGCCTAATCGTTAAATAATTAAAGATAATCATAAAAGGTAGTCGGATTACTTTTTGATTATTTTTTTGTTATTTTCAATTATTTTTTCCAATCCTTCAATAATCATGAATTTATCATAAAACTATTAATTCTTGTGCAGCATTTATAGCTAATATTTTGGTCGTCTAAGTCGGTCTTGAATACCCTGTAAATTGAACATAATGATTTGTTATCGTTATAAATTTAAATCAACAAAAAATATAGTTCTAAAGAACTTGATCCTTAACTGAGCTAACTCTTAATCCAGTTATTCGATTTCTTTACTTTTTTTTTACTATTGTAGCTTCGTTTAAGCCAAACTGTCGCTTGTGTTTCCTAGGATAGTATTGAAGTTGTATTTACCGGATAAGTACATGCATATATTGCATAAATAAACCGGCCATTAATTTCACTTCAAATCGGGCGATATAAGTCATCTTTGCTTATCAAAACTCTTATGAAAATCCTCGTTAGCTTGTTTGCATCAATTTTATCCAGTTTCTCGATTGTAGCCTATTTGAAAAAGATTGGTAAATCATTTGCTCACATTTTTTAAAGGCTTACCCGATACGATAGCGACTATGAAATATTCCATTGAGAAGTCCTTAAATGGTAATAGTTAAAAGTCTGTACAAAGAGTTTCGAAATGCATTTTGTATCTTTGCACGCAAGGCAGTGAAGGCAAATAAAACCCATAAGCTCTTGGTTTAAAAGTCCAAAAATATATCCTAATGTACAAAATCTAAGCCTTGGGCACTTCTGACATTCCAAAACCTTTTATTGCTCTGGGTTATTTCTCAGCAACATGCGAAACTTAAATTTACTTCGCTATTGAGACGAATTGCAGCTGTAAAATGGTTGATGATTAACATTGCCAGCAAAGGCAGAAGAACACATTGCACGCCTTGCTGTCCTTGCTGCTAAAGCCAGCGATGCAACCGATGCAAACCTGAAAACAAAACAGACAAAGTCAAGCTTTAAAGTCATTTCAACTCTTAATAGAATTTGATAGGGCTACTTACATTTAAAATAGACTTCTTCCTCGCCACTTGTTGTTTTTTGTCATGTTTATAGGTAAATAGTATAAACAGGTTTAATGAAGCTATCAATTATATTATGATTCTGCGCATTTCCATTTTGATAGAAGAGGTTAACATTATATGCCGCCATAAAAAGTTAACATTTTGTTTGAAACATTTTAGACCAATTTGATTCAATGATTTGCTCATTGATTTTTATGCTCTAAATAAATAAAAGCAATTAATAGTTCGATGTCATACAAGCTGCAACCGAAATTTGTTTAAATAATTAAGTTTAAGTTTAAATAATATTATAATTATATTGTTTAAACTTCACGAAGATGGGGTATTTGCGCAGCTTATAGAGCATTTTTGCGCATGTTAACGCACTTTGCTCACAATCAACAGAAATGAGTCAGACAGCTGATGGCTTAATGTTAATTTAAATTTTCAGAATTCTGAAAAGAGCAAGCGACAAAGCCATGTAAAAGGACGTGAAAATAATTTTAAGAAATGTATTTTTACAAACGAGAACAGCAGTGAAGGTTTTTATTTATATTAACATTTTTTTTTAAATTATCCGCCCAAAATTTTAACGTACATATATTTGATGTTAGCAGTATACATCGATATTTAACAGAAATGTTAAGTATCGATATGGCAATGCAACAAAAACATCGATATACCAGCTAAGCCGACGCACCATCGACATTTCAGTTGAAAAAATTTCATTGCACAAGGCGGACGTTATTCGAGTGCGAGCTTTTTCCCCAAGTTTGTCAAGTAGCCGGCATTTTACGCGCGTTCCGTATTTACATAGTAAGTGACGCGCGCATCAGGACGTAAACAACGGTAAAGCGTTCAAAGCAGACGACGGGGCTGCAATTTATTAAAAATAGACATTGCGTCCATGCGTAATTCAATACACGCAGAACGCCGGATAGTGTGCGTGCCGTTGTTTCTATTCTTTTGTTTTTTTGTTTTGGTGCAATTTTCCCAAGTGTATACTTGCGCCAATGTACGTGTGCATGTGTGTGTGTGTGTATGTGTGTGACACTGTCCAATTGTTTCAATTTGAATGGCAAATGCTAGCCGCCGATCTCTCTGAAGGTGAACCAGCTGCTTGTTTATCGGGTTTTTGGCGCTGTTGTTGTTGGTTTGACTTGTTGACTAGAATTCAAGTGCAACCCTTTTGTTTAAGTTTTCTATGCGCAATGACGTCAGTTGGCCGATCACAAATAATCACGAGCGCCTCCATAATTACTTAAATATTGCGATGAATCATTATCTAAATCAAATCACGAATCATTCTTATTTCTCGACTCGACTCGAGTCACGGATTGGTTTTCGGTTTTCTGTATTTTCGTACAGTTGCAAACATGTTCGATCAAGTTCAATGCTAGAGGCCATGACGTCAGCGGCAACAACAAATTCTTAACCATTTGTCATGAGCTCATGCTCAAGCAGAGATACTATTAGGCGCAGAGCAATGTTTAAACTTATGAGTAAGAATCATTGTTTCCGGCATATATGTATGTAGTATAAACAAACAATAATAATAATAACATCAATGACAACTACTCCCAACGATCGATTCTGTGGCCGAGTCGACCTGCTTATCGGCTGATAATGAGAAAATTGTTCAAGGCACACGCGATAAGATAAGATACAAACACCACACACACACACACACACACACACACACATGCAGTACAAAAATTGTGCACAATGTGATAAATGTTGTTGTTGTTGTAATTGGCCAACAACAACAACAAAAAAAGTACAATTTTGTGCAATGTTTTTTTTTGTTTTTTGTTATTTAGCTGAATTCGAGAACAATTCTTCGATATACAACAACAACAAACAGCAACAGGTGAGCTTAATGCGGCTTATTTTGTCAACAATATTGTAAAGAATTTGTTGGAGGGGGGGAAAGTGTGCGGGGGGATTAACCCACAAACAGCTCTATATTTCCACTTCAATACACGAAACAGTCTGACAAATTTCTAAATAAATGTTAACAGTAATAAAATGAGCGAAACGCTTTGGAAACGCGCGCGTTTATAATCGCCCTTGCAAAGCCTTTTCCAGTCAACTTCAAACTGTAAACGACGCGCAAACAAACAAACAAACACAAAATATAATAAGTACTTATATATGTATATAGTCACGTAGTATTTCGAGTTAATCGTTTATTGTTCTGGTTTAGTTAAATGCGACGCCTTATCTTAATGCATATCCGCTTGTTTCTAGTTTTTTTTTGCAATTACTTTAAGTTAATGTTTACAAATTATATTACATTATACTATGGATCAGATTTTGACCCGCATTCGAAAATAAGTTCGAGTTTTTGGCAAGAGAGATCTAGAGCAAAAATGCGAACTCTAGCGGTTGCGTGATCTCATTTTCCAGCCAATTTAAACAAAACAGCCTCGCCAACAACAACAACAACAACATCGTCAATGATGCCAACAAAAATAAAAAAATCAACACGAACCGAAAAAATAAACACTGATTCTGAATCGGTTTTTAGGCATAAATCAAAAACAACAAAACAGTTGCATCTGTTGAGGAAGCAATAATAAAAATTAAATTCCAACAGAAACGATTAAAGTAATTTCTTCAAAATAAAGTACATATGTAAATTGTCAAAGCCCAAACTCCCTGAACAAAAAAGATTAATTTTTCATTATCCGTAACTATGAAAATACACCTGAAAAAGAGCTTCAATCAATAATCCATTTTAAAATAATAATATTATTAAAGTAAGTGAAGAACTGCAAATAAGATAAAGCCGATGGATCCGATGATCAATGAAGTGACAGCAAAAACGGGACAGAAAATAGGTTGAAAAAAGAAAGTAATTGTGAATGCCAACTGAGAATTAGATCTTCAATTCAATAGGAGAAACACAATCTGCCTGAACAAAAGCCAAACCAAGAAATCGCTACAAAGTTAAGCATATACAATATTAATATATATAAGTATAGATCATATCAATTGTAAGGCTATTCACTTTCGTTTTTTTGTATATTTCGCATATGAAATTACTTTTTAGCGACACCTTTCGAAAAAAGTTCTTTTCGGTTCGATCCGAATGCGGGGTTCGGGGTTCATTCAACCTGAGCTGAGGCCGTTCGGCCAATTTCGTTTGCAGTGCTTTTAAAAATAATTTCAACTGTCGATTTTTTGGCCCAGTTTTTTGTTTTGTTTCATATTGAGGCGTGCTGATGCGTGTGCGCCGCAATTGTTGTAAATTGATATGGAGTTGTATTTGTTTGTGTGTGTGTGTGTGTAACCTCATTTGCGTGGCGACAATCAAATGCAATTTGAGATTAGCGGCACATCATCAGCAGCGACAAACCAAAAATGTAAATGTAAATGTAAATAACAGAGTCGCTCTCTCGCTTGTCCCTTATTTTCAGTGTGCACTGCTCACTCAACAGACGCTGTCCGCGTTTCATTTACACTAACAGTGCCATGTCCGTCTCACTCGCACGTGTTTGCGGAATGGACCACCATATGTTATTCCATCATGGTGTGGGTCGATGTTGTCTGGAAAAGACAGAGAGCGAAAGGAGACAGCAGACAGAAAGTGTAGAAAGGGTGAATTGAAAAGTTGCTTGCAGGCCACTTTTGATTGATTTATTCGCAACAAATGAAGACATTTATCCAACTATCTTTAGACAATAATTGGCAGCTATCAATTTGAATATTTTATAAGCAATAAATTGCAATCTTTCTGCTTGGCCATTGCCAATTATTCCACCCAACAAACACAAAAAGCTAAAAATAAATATAAAACTAAAATCACCCTCAAACCGCCGGTCAAATCCCCAAGTTGCTTAACAAAAAAAAAAAACAAACTGGGGTGGTTATTATTATTGTCGTTTGGCCCAGTTCGTTGTCGTGGCCATAAAACTGTCGGGTCGACCATTCGCCAAGTCGTCCAACGTCTAATTTATAGGGCGAAAAACCCACAGCAACAACAAAAAAAAACGCATCGAATCGCATGCATGGGGCCCATCAGGCAGGCAGTGCAGGCCAAGTCTGGGCATTATTGGTCGGCTTATTTCAAGGTACAATATTATATGGCAAAGCAAGAAGAAGAACACATGCTTAGTTCAGCGGGGTATATAGTTTCAACTGCTTCTAACAAATATGTCAAGTATATTATTCTCAAAGCTGAAGTTTGTCTAATCAATTCTCATAAGAAAGGGTGTCTATTGGTCGGCTATTGCTTATGATTTCCGGTTAATATGAAGCTTGCGTGCACATGAAGTTAATGCAACAAATAGAGGAGGGGCGATTAGGCTATTAAAGGGGCGGCTTGCTGCAATTGCCTTTAAAGTGCCAAAGGCCCAAGCAATGTGTGTCAAATTGCTATATGTGGGCAAGTGCGAAGGGGGATAAATATAGTCCTAGTATTCAATAACGATCCGCTGCAAGAAACTGGCCATCTGCGAAGATGACGCAATTGTGACGAAATTATTGCAACAAGAATAAATCTGAAAATATATACTTATAAATATTACAACATAATCAACATGATCTGCAGCGCATCCGATCTGTCGCCCACTCGAATTTGATTCGAAAGAATCCCAACGAAAAACTAAAGAATACAAAAATACTGATCCGAGTCAATTGGGCGTAGCAAAACGAACTAAAAGCTTCAGGTGTCTGACGAAATATTAACACATACATAAAGATTGGGGGGACGGGACAGCTTGTGTATTTGGCACATTGCTTAATTTTATCATCGTTCGGCTCTGGCTCTGTAGACAATCTGGCGAGACAGCGGCCAGCGGCTGTTGGAAATTCGTCATTACAAACAGAAATGAAAATGTTTAGTTTCTAGTATTTTATTTAAATTTATGATTTATTAACCATCTAGTTACACAAAACCTGAGATATATAATTGATTGACTGCAAAATAAGTTCAGCACTTTGCACTTTGCACCTTGTACCAAAATTATGCCAATTTATTATTGTACTGAAATTTAGAACCATTTGAGAAAAAGTAATTCATTGTTTTTGCCAAATTGCCCCTGAACTTTGGCTACAAAATCACAATTGAGATGTGAATTTACGCAGATGAAACTATCGAGAGAGGCAAGGGGCAGCATTGTTAATTGAATCATCGGAGCATTCAGTATGCAAATTTGAAATATGACACCAAATATTTCCATGCTCTTGAGATGATAATAGGAACAACAAGATATCTTTGTGTTGCACTGAACTGAACTAATTGCCCCATAATTTCAGTTAATTTGTTTAGTGTAATTAGCCGAGGCGAGACGAACGTGACACGGACTTAAATGTAGTAAAGTCGACATTTTTTTCTTTTTGTTTTTATTTATTTGCAAATCGACTCACACCTAATTACACATATTCAGTCATATATGTATGTATGTATACCCTGGGCTGGAACAAAAGAAATGCTTTGTATAATTCGGGTTTTGAGTAAAAGTATGAATTATTATTAAATTATAATGATATCTCAATTGATTTATGCATAAAAAGGAGATCCAGAAAAATATCAAAAAGGGTTGGATGCAATTGTTTTATTATATCTAAGTGTTATAAATAAATAAATAAAAATAACAATTGTTTTTCAGATATTTTTGGATTACCAAATCCTTATTTGGTCACGGTTTTACGTGCCTTTTTGTCTGGAGTATATGTGTATATATATAATACGAACATTGTAATCGTAGTTTTAGCTTGCTCAACAAATGAGTCACGTAGTGAGGGGAGGAAGCCAAGCGGGGCGGTTCGCTCGATTGAACGTTTAATGGGTAATTAACAGTGAATGTTGTTGTTGTTGTTGCTGTTCCGAACATGCAAACAAACCAGCCGATAAGAGTCAGCGCCCCTTGTGGCACAGGAAAACGCCAGTCCGATCAGTGGGGGCATTCAATGCCTATGAATAGTGTGTGGGTGGTCATACACATACATACACACACATACACATACATATACGTATGTATATATGATGGCTCGCTTCCCACTTTTTAGTTGCCATCTGGCTGGCGCTGATTGAGCAAGTGTGGCAAGCGTTGAGGCCTCTTTTTTTTCGCTGCTTGCCACATCTACATCCATATATCATAAACAGATATTTATATACATATATGTATATGTATATATTGTGTTGTAGAGATCCGGACACTTTGTGTGTCGCCTTCTTGTTGCAAGGTTATTTGAAAAATATTTGATTATTGTATTCTCCAAAATAGAAACGGTTCGCCGAATGCTTGAACTTAATTTGTTTGTTTATAAACATTTTCGGTTGGCTTTTGAACTTGCTCGTTAAATGTGAGTTTTTTTTTTTTTATATTTTTCACTTGATATTTTGCATTCCTAAGCAGTATTTGGATCACATCTTTTGTTCAGCAAATACTCCGATACATATTCATAGATCCTACTTTATGTTTCTACAAATTTACATACATAATGCGGGTAATTTGAATATTTACAGTTGACACTTTTAACCCCAACGACAAATAAGCTCAAAAGCTATCAAAATTTATCTTTAAATTTTCTCAAGAAAAAAAAAAAATATAATCGATGTGGAAAATGTTTGACAGCTGACTGAATTTATGTATTGATTTTTCCGATATTAATCGATTAGTTAAATTTTATAAGGCATTCGAAAACAAAAAATTCGCATTTATCGATAATTTTCTGCAGCTTTAATTTACTTTTTAAGACAAACTTTGATCGAAGTGAACTTGCTTGAACGAAGCGAGTTTGTTTTTATTATTTTAAGGCTTTTTTCGATTCCAAAAACACAATTTTAATTTTTATCTCAGTGATGCCAACTAAATTTAGTTGCAATTTATTTTTGATTCAAAACTCAAAGTGTTTTCCAACCGCATCGCATACGAACACAACAACAATAACAAAGCCCAACGATTTGTCTATCATTTCGCCTCCTCCCCCGGGCCAAATTGGCGCCCACAAGTTAACAGGAAACCACAACTAATAGGCGTCGAGATGTGCCTTTTTCGTTTCGTTTGCTTTTCTTCATATACTTGTAGTGCCTTGTACTATTTTGAGTGAGTGCGAATTTGCGGTTGCTTTGGCAACAGTTTTGACTATCAACGAGGACTGTGACTGGGACTGCGATTGCGGCTCCATTCGCCCACTTTGGCCAGCCCGCAGCAAAATGTTGCGAACATGAATCAACGAACTGTTGTTGCACTCTATGTGTAGGCTGCGGGCGTGGCAGCTACAAGCAACAACAAAATACCACAACCAACTCCCAAATGGGTATAGCCTCAATTCGAATGGTTCTTGACTTATTTTGATGCAATGAAAGATCTACTTGAATGTATGGCTACTATATATGTATATCGAATACATTATTACCAAACGGAAATGAAGCGCCACCGCTTTCACTCCGTTTCCCCTTACGCCTTGCAGTTCCCCCCAAAAATATGAAATGTGTGTTTTTTGGGTCGCCGGTTAAGCAACACGTGACTCTCTCTTACACCCTTCCCCTCAGTCAGATTGAGTGGTAATGCGCTCACCCATAACTCCTTCTAGTATGCCCGTATTTGATAGGGCTAAGAGCGTTGCCCTCCCCCAACGTAACGCGTTACGCTTCGCCAAGCACTTGGCATTGGAATTTCAATTTCATTTGGAAAAGATGTCGACAACGCCCCGACACATCGGATCGGCGCACTATATGCATTTCTCTAGTGGAATACTATTTCGCTTTGCCTCAACCAAGTTGCTTTTCACTTCTTTGTCTTGCGAAACTTTCAACGCAAGTGAGGAAATGCATTTGCAATCGCATTGGAATTCTGCTTTTGGATCGGCATTGAGTTTGGGGTGGGTTTCGAACTCTGTCTGGATGCTTGAAGGCTTGGCATGGCTTTGGCCATTAAAGGTGGTTTGGGCTTGTGGCTGTCAAACTGTATGCGCGCACAGTTGCTTTAATTGAAATTGCAGACGGCAAATAATTTCCGGCCATGAAATTCGAGTGCACCCTTTTATTTTTACGATTATTCGTCGTCATCGTTCTGGCTGTTGCGCCAAGGGAGATGCCCTCTAATCTAATTAAGTGGGCCGGGTCGCAGCCAATGTTGATGCTAATGAACATGATGAAGATTGAATCCCATGCGTGCATTCGGGTTATTGCCGTGGGGATCGCATTTCTACAGTTCTCTTTTTATACCGACACGAAATTCGTTTTTTATGTCACCAAAGTCACTCAAAAAAATCGAAACAATCTTAGTTTTATAGTTTCGAAATCAGAATTATTAAAGGGTCGCAGCGTTAAGTATACAAAAAGAGAACGTAATATGCGTAAAACCGTTAACAAATTTAAGCCAAGTGAAGAAAATGTTTCGAATTAATATAAAATAAAACTCCTTTTTGGTAAGCAAATCTTAGGTTGAATTTTATTAATTTACATCTAAATTGTTAGTACAATAAGAGATTTTTCCCAAAGTAATATTCTTTAAATAAAACGATATTTAACCTTTGCTTTAACAAAAAAAAAACTTCTTCTGATTTCGTGAGCAACTTTCGAGTGTTGTGACTTTATTTTTATTATTTTTCTCTTTCGTCCTGGTTGCACGGCGTGTGTCAACCACCACAGTACAACATGCGGGGACCATATTCACTGAACTGTTTGCTACTGTGTTTACCTTATGCAAATTTCGTTGGCATGAGCCCAAAGCAACAAAGGCAGTCAGCAACCCCATTTGTGGCCAGTTTTGTGCCCCAAAGATAAACGGGTTCAAGAAACTTTTGGTGACATTTGGCCGGAAGACGTGTGCTGGCTGTGACCCTAATTGTGCCTAGGGGTGGGTGGGCTTATGGGTGGTGTGGTTGGTGGTGTGTGTGTGTGTGTGTGTGTGTCTTGTGGCTCGTTATGCACTTGGCAAAACAAAATTCTTATCGATTTTCTGGGCTTTTTCTTTCTATTGTGTTTCTGTTTTTTGGCCAAAAAGCAAGTCACTGGGTCGCCGACTGCCAGGTAGTAGCGGCTGTTGTTGTTGGTGGTTGCACGTTGCAAGGGCTGCGTATGTATGTAATGGGTGTTGTGACGGGCGGGGGCGAGCGAAGAGTGTTGGTGGTGGAAAGGAAGCACGGAATTTATGACACCAATTATTTATGAATTCGAAATTTGTTTGGCGCGTTGCCAAGACTAAAACTGTAACAGACACCCGAATAGACCGAAAAACTGACGCAATTTGGATACGGATATTTGAATACACTGAGAAAAAAAACAAACAAACAAATTTGAATGGTAAAATAATGAACTGAAACGTCTAACGGTACTTTACCAATATGTTTAAAACTGAATATAATGAACTCAAAAAATATAATATAGCCCCAAAAAATATATAAATTCCAAATCACGAAAAAAAGTTAATTAAGCTTAAAAGACAAGGTTATTTCTTTGAGTGTACGAATGCCAAAACACACGTTTACAACCTTAACGGAATGTATGTCTAAAAATATATGGTATATACTATATAACTAAGTTACTTTCGTACTCTCATTTCAGGCAAGAACAACAAAAAACACGCTGCTGGGCTCAAGGACGCGCCGAAAAAACGGAATAAAAAGCAGAAAAGAAAAGAACCCCCATTGAATAAGAATAACAAACAGATATATACATATATATATATATATCGCTAGGCAAAATCGGTTAATATGTCAGGGCGCAGAAGTCAGACACAGATGGCGCCACCGCCGCCGCCGCCCAAGCCGAACAAGGGGCAACCAAATGGCAACGGTGCCCTGCCGAATGGCACCACCGCCAACAACAACAACAACAACAACGACAATAACAACAGCTACAATAACAGCAATAAAAGTGTCGCAGTCACAGCAGCGGAAGGCAACGATTGGAGCCCAGGCCAAAATCCAAATAACATCGCTCAGAACAGCAACGCTGCCCGCAGGAGCCAGACGCCGCCGCGCACCGAACAGGTCGTAATGACGCCACGTGGCAAGACCGCCAACAGCACCGTTATACTCATCGAACGCAAGCTCATCGATGAGATCAATGATCGCGTCCATGTCGCTGGCGGCGATCACACTGGCATCATCATCAACAAGGACACTGTTGCGGCCCAAAAGAGCGCCAGCAAGGCAGCGGCCCTTTCGCTCGAGTTTCGGGTGTTCCTTGTCAGCGCGAATACGGGCAAGCATTCGCAGGAGTCGCGCACCTTGCGCTTTTGGTTCCGCGATTGGCTAACCAACGACGAGAAGCAAGCGCACATTGCCCAGGACTTTTTCAAAGAGCTCGTCAGTCCGCAGGACTTTCCCCGAGGTAAACCCAAATTCAAAAAAAATAACAGCTCAAGTTTCTTTAAAGAAAAAACTTAACAAATTGCAAATACTTAGTTCAATTCAAGTCAATTGAAAATTAATTAAAAGAATTTCAGAATTTCAACGAGGTCATACAGCTTGAGAGTGTAGAAATTGTTGATAACTTTGTAGTTTATAAGAACGTGCTATCATTGTATCCATTGCAGATTATGTTGGGTTTATCAAAAAGATAATGAAGCTGTTGCAGCATGGCTATGCCGAAATACAGTCCATTGAGATTGAGCTGCGCATCTTGGAAGAGACATCGGCGCCCCCATCACGACCGCGTAAGTATAAGTTAAGCATATCTGTGTGATATTTGTTTTTGGTTTCAACTCTCTTTCTATCTCTTCAAACAAATATGCGTTTCCGTATCATATTTTTGCTCTCTTGATCCCGTTTTATCTGAAACAAATCTGGTTGCGTTGGTATTGGTATACTATATATGCGATGTGTATTGTCAATATGTTTGGGTTAATCAGCGCGCGATGGCTACATAATCTACTGCTATGGGGACTGCAATCGCAAGTTTGAGGAGGCGCTGCTGGCGCAAAGGAAAACAGGTGATGGCGACAATCTGATGAAGGCCATTTGGCTGGACATGTACACTGAGCAGCTGAACGCACGACGCAAATGAATCTCAGCTGCTGCTGCTCTTTTAACGCCAACTAATCCTCGCCAGACACCACCACCACAACAACAACAACAACAACACACAGCAACACCAACAAAACAACAACATCAAATAAGAATAAATAATAACCAAGACACTTTACTTTTTTGTGAGCTACTCGTGTCAAGCGTTGTTCCTTGTGGCCTCTGTCTCTGTTTTGTTAGTTTGTTCGCTTGTTTTTTTTTTTCATTTCCTACTAATGCACGCACTAAGTCTTTATTAAAAAAAAAAAGAGAACGCACTGAGTTTTTTAGTACAAAATATACAAGTATATAAAGAAATAATAAAATTCGTGCGTCTTTTTTACTCTAATAACAATCAACTGTTGTCTGTTCGTGTGACTCTTAAACTGTTTTTGGGGTGGGGCGAGGGGGATGACTTTCAAACTGTTTAGCTTTTGCGTGCATTGACCTTCAGTATCCTCATCCTGTACTACTTGCATACTTTCAAGCACTTTCCTCTTAAGTGTCCCATTTGTGTCTGGTTGTGCCTGCAATTAAGTTAACGCAAACGCTGCTTGAGCCTTTTAATCGCAGCCTCCCTCCCTGCCCAACACCAACCTTAACACGTCCTTTTGTAAATGTATCTCAGCCGCCGTCGTTGTTCCCCTTACCCAAAAACTTACCACTACTTAAGCTAACCGTTAACACGTTTCTCGAGACATCCATTAAATGCTGCAAAGTGTTTTGTTTGAAGCAACCATTCGCTAATTTTGTTCTATTTCTGTATTTCTTTGGGCTCAACAGTTTCGCTGGAGGAATCACAATTTGAATCTCCGCCGCTGACACAGGAGAAGGTCCTTGAACTGATTGAGCAGGCATATCCGAATCCCGTTTCGCCCGAAGACTTGGCCAAGTAAGTTTGTTTGTTTCATTAAACTATAAACGATTCAATATGCCTCTGATTTGTTATAGGGACTATGGCTGGAGTGAGCAGGATGTGCTATTGGTTATACAGTCGCTGCAGGAGCGCAATCTTATCAAGCTAATGGAATATAACGCCTATACGCGCATACATCACGAGGATAAGGAGATCAAGGTGGTCAAACAGATGCCGACGATAGCATCGAACAAGCAGCCAACGATAGCAATCATAACGGCACAGTATTGTGAGAAATTAGCCGTTGATGCGATGTTGGAGAACAAGGAAACTTTTGTCCGCTATACCACAGTCGGTAGGTGGCGCCACGCGCACGGAAATTGAGTGCAATGCCTCCATATATATATTATCTATTTCTCATCTCTCTCTCTCTCTTTCTCTCTCGTTCTCTTGTATGCTAACTGTTGCGATATGCCAACCATCCAAAAAAAAAATTATACGAATGTTGAATGCATCTAATATATTTGCTTGTTGCCCCCATATGCCCGTACCTTACCCCCCGCCCATGTGAAACTTCAAAATTATTAATATAAAATTAATGAATTTCGAACGCAAAATCAATATCAATATATATATACATAACAGATTCCGATCCCAATCTAACGAACTCACTCAGAAAATCCAAAAAGAAACGCAGATTTGGTAAGCACCTACAAGTCGCCTACAATTTAAAATACAATACATTTAACCATTGTCAATGTCACCTCAATGTACTTGTGTGTAATCTAATTTGTTTGTCTCGGGGTCAAGTTCACATCAATTTGTGCAAATCAAATTCTCATCAATCTAAGACAACTAGTAAGAACTCTATATATGATAACAGATGAAAATTTACACTGTCAACTTAATTTCATATATGTAAAAAAATGATAGGAATATTCCTTAGATTTCATATAAGAATCTAAAGTTAAGCAGTGACTTTTACTAAAGCTCAAAAATGCAAAGAGAAGAATATAAAAGAAGAATTTTGTTTAGTTTAGTTTTTGGTAATTTTTAATGCTTTCCAAATGTGATTTTATGGTAATTTCTCAAATATTTGGGACAAATTGTGAACTTGACCTTTTTATGTTTTAGTATTAATGTTGTTATTGTTGTTGCCTATTGTTTATTGTTGTTGCTATTAACTTAAGGTGTTTTTTGGCCTAGAATGGTTTTTATTTACTTACCCACAACATTCACACACACACACACCCACACACATACGTGTACATACAACACGCACACATGCATATGTATATGCCCACAATGATTGATGGATTTTTTTGTTTGCATGTAGTTGTAATAGAAAAAATGAGACTAATATCATTTAATATATATTCCGCAGGCGAATCAAATGTTTATACCTTGGGCAACATCGGAGCACATCGGATAGTCAGCACAAAGCTGCCATCGGCGGGCAGCACGCGGGAGGCAATGACAGCGACGGGCAATACCACAACCAGACTGTTGGGCACATTCCAAAAGGTTGACTATGTCTTCATTGTGGGCGTTGCGGGCGGCGTGCCCCACTACACCGACTACAAGAAGCATGTGCGTTTGGGCGATGTAGTCATCTCGTATGTGGACAAGCAACGGGCACTGATCAATAGGTAAGTCTTGGAACTGAACTAGACAGCAACCAGTTAACTTACTATCTTATCGCTCTTCACAGCAAGGAGAAACCGTATGTTTATGTGTACAAAAGCGGTGAGGATGTCAAGACATATTTCCCCGTCAACGATTCACTGCAGCAGATCGCCGAGAGCCTGCAGGCGAACATGGAGCTAAAGCGTCCATGGGAAACGTATTTGAGCGATGCACAACAAACGCTCGCCCAGAAGACAGAAAGCGACTTTGGCCGCCCCGATGCCAAGACGGACAAACTGTTCATGAATATTGGCAACAACGAGGTCATCGAGGTGGCCCATCCCATTGCCGCCGATGAGATTAATGGTGTGACGCGACTGCGACTGCATTTGGGACCAATTGGCTGTGGCCGCGATCTGGTGCGCAGCGATGATCTTCGCACCCAATTCGCACGTAAATTTGGTCTGCTTGCGACCGATGTGGAAATGAGCAGTGTGCTGGACAGCATCATTGGCAATTGTCGGGAGAGCTTCATACTGGTCAAGGGCATCGCGGACTACAAGGACGGCATGTCGACACGCAAGTGGCAGAACTATGCCTCAATCTCCGCTGCCGCGGTGGTCAAGTCTGTCATCTGTGGCATGGACGCGCCGACAAATGTTTAAATCAATTCCCAATCAACGCCCACTCAGCGCGCATTTAGCTATGATTTTAACTTCTTGAAAAAATAATTTCTGTTTTTAAGTCTCTCGTTTGACAACAACCCCCCCTGCAATGTATTTATCAAAATATTTTTATTACTTTCTACGCGTTATTAACCAAAAGTGAGCCCCGATTATTAATCTGGTGGCCCCTGCAAATAGACCAAAACGTATGCGTTGTCCTAATACCTTAAATATGAAAATGTAATATGTATTAAATAATTTCTTGTTATTTATTTGTTATGCTTTTGTACTACATACATTACGTATGTATGAATATTTATACAAATAATTTACCTTTAAAAAATTATGTATGACACAGGCACATGATGTATTTATGTCCCAATTTTTATTTATGTATATGCAAACATACATACCCTATAAATAAATGCTGCAATATTAATTTGCAAATAAAAAAGAAAGTGCAAACTAAATTTTCGTACAATCATGGCCATTTGCTCTGTCTCAAAGAAGCACTCGAATTTTCAAATTGAGCGCAGATAACAAATGAATGAACCTGGGCTGGCGATTCATCGATGACGCTGCCAACCTATCGATAAGCATTGCCACTGTACTTGTTTTTAAATATACATTTGAATTTTTGCGTTTGAAATAGTTGCAGCTACTATGCAGCAGCTAGTGTTGAGTAACATGCCATTAGTAAAATACTGGCAGCCTTGCCATTTTGTCTTCTTCTTCAATTATCAATTTGACATTTGCCGACGCGGTTAAACGAACAACTTTTTGCCGGCGATGTAAAACAGAGTGAGTAGAACTTAATAATTTAATTGTACCAAATACCAAGAGAAAATGTTTTTTTTTACACTAAAATAGACCTAGCTCAAAGCAGGAACAATATTAAGTAGACAGTGGCCTACAACATTTACGAACCTTCGACATATTAACAACTTACTTAACTAGATTCAATGCGTGTAAGCAAGACCCGTGGCAGCCATAGCCTAAACTCACACTTGTACAAAATATAAACGACATCGGGCTGCTCTTCAAGTAACATTGATACGCATCATACAGTAAATTGTGTTGTCGTAGGTAAGGGTATCAAAAGGTTGGTGAACTTAAAAGAAAACTTCTTAGATTGTCTAACAGTGAGTGCGCCACCAGAGAGAGCGGCCATTCGCCATGCGGGTTAGAAAGAAACAAGACAAACTTGTTAAGCTCAGACACGTATGTTTTGCTGTCTCCATCTCACTCTTTCGCACGCCAACGCCGAAGAAGTGTTGAGCCTACAACGCAACATATTAATGATTATAAACACACAAAGGGCGTACGCAGCTATTCGCAAAAGGGGAATGACACTATTTTTATAAGTTGTTTACAATTTTAAAGCGAACTGCAATGCAAATGTGTGCCAGCATATTAACAATAAAGAAGTGCACCACCACCCCCTTGCCCTTTCGCGTGTACGCCCTTGTCCACACGTACACATTACGTCGTTGAAGTCGAGAGTCGTGAGCTTGTTATAAGCGTAAGCGACGCTTCTGGCTCGTCTCATTCATTCGACTTCTGTTGTGAATGCCGTTTGTTTGTCCGAAGTTCTGCACCGAATAAAAACAGAAACCACGTGCACACGTGCTGCGACGCAGACTAAATCAGCGACTTGACGTTAAATTTCAACTATCAATTTAAAAACACATTTTCGAATAAAGGTCGGGCGAAAATCGAAATGTAAGTGGAGTGTTTAAAAAAAAGATTTTTCATAATTAATTAAAAATGTTGAGCATCGATTGAACAGATAAAAATAAAACATATCAAATTTCACTTCAGTTCTTGATTAAAATACAGTCGAACTTCCATGTAACGAATTTCAAGGAGACAAGATAAAACTTAATTTTAAATAAAATTCGTTGTATAGAAACTTTTGTTTTTTAATCGAGTTTTATTCAAAATACTGAGAAATTAAATTATTTTGTGGCCAACTTTCGAGCCTTAGCTTCAAGTGCTGTCTTAAAAAACAAACCAAATACAAATTTCGCTGACGCCGGCGGGAAATGTTTTGAGTGCATTTAAAACAATAATAAAGTAAATAAAAATATTTGTTATGTACCGAATATGCAAGAGCGTTCAAGAAATATTCGCTAAGGGGAAATTCGTTTAATGGAGAGCTAAACACACTGAAATTGATCCCAAAATGCAGTTAATATTAAATTTCGTTTCATAGAAGATCGACTGTAGTTTCTATTCGCGCTCTAATCTCCATACAGACAGACATTCGAATGTATATTTGTTTTGTGATATTGTAAACGAACCGGTCTCAACTTTATCAGTGAGTTGGTTAGACTCTGTCCCCAAATAGTAGTAGACAAAAAACCGCATGTTTTTGTATATTAACTATTAGTTTTTAGTTTTTTGTTTGTCCTTTTTTCGAATGCTTAAAAAATAGAACACGCATATATCGTAAATTTTTGTGGCAGGATCAAGAACGTGTGAAAAAGTTAAGATTTTAAAGTTTTATCTTCATTAAAAATTGGGTTTTTATTTTGATAAGGGTCGTTATTATGGTGCAACACGTTGCTAGTCTTCCACATTGCTCAAAATCATGCCAACATAAATACGTCGACACAAATATACCATCAATATATCTTGCATTGTTGGTATGTGTATGCGATAAGTGCCCCATGTGGATAACATTAATGTGCGAAAGAGCTCTAAACCCTTCGTCAAATAAATTGTGCCTTGGCTTCTTACGACAATTTTAACTTCACTAACTGTCTTTGATTATTTTTAACGATGTACAACTAAATCGTTCATAATGGACAGTAAGACTCCCATATAAAGTCGGCAAACATATTTAATTCAACTAACTGTTAACAAATGAAATAAAGTAAATCACACTTAAGGTAATTCAACTTAATTTTAGTGATTTATTTATTAATATACGAGCAACAAATAGTTCGTGTTGTGTCAAACTTATAACTACATAATATTGTTTTGCTTAATTGAATAATATTTTATGGATTTGTATACGTACAAATGAACATGCAAGCACAATAATAATTAAACAATTCTTTGTTTTTTTTGTACAGAAAAATGTCGACAACAGATTGTTATCTTGTGTTGGAGGATGGAACCGTTATGCCGGGCTATTCGTTCGGTGCCAAGAGCACGGCCACAAGTTGCGAAGTAGTGTTCCAAACGGGCATGGTTGGCTACACGGAGGCGTTGACCGATCGCTCATACACCGCCCAGATATTGGTGCTGACCTACCCCCTGATTGGCAACTATGGAGTACCGGATCCCAACGAGATGGACGTATACGGTTTACCGGAGCACTTTGAGTGGTTCAAAGGTGCTGTGCAGATAGCTGGTCTAGTGGTAGGCGAGATATGCGAGACGCCATCACATTGGCGTTCAAAGCGAACGCTCTCCCAGTGGCTGTTGGAAAACAAGGTGCCCGGGATTAGTGGCATCGATACGCGTGCTTTAACCAAGAAGCTGCGTGAACAGGGAAGTTTACTGGGACGTATTGTATACGAGGATCCGGACCAGCAGCCGTTGGCACCCTTCGTTGATCCAAATGAACGCAACTTGGCACTGGAGGTCTCCATCAAGGCACCAATGCTGTACAAGTCTCCACAGTCGAATGGCATACGCATTGCCATTATGGATTGTGGCCTGAAGTTGAACCAGCTGCGCTGTCTGCTGCAACGTGGTGCATCCGTGCAGCTGTTGCCTTGGAGCGCTCAACTAAAGCCGGATGAATACGATGCACTCTTTCTGTCCAATGGACCGGGCAATCCAGCCAGCTGTCAACCAATTGTGGAGCATGTGAAGCGTGTCTTGCAAGAGGGTAATAAGCCCATCTTTGGCATCTGTTTGGGCCATCAACTGCTGGCGTCGGCCATTGGCTGTGACACCTTCAAGATGAAGTACGGCAACCGTGGACACAATCTGCCCTGTCTACATCGCACGAGTGGACGTTGCCTGCTCACGTCACAGAATCATGGCTATGCCGTCAATCTGGAAAAGCTGCCCAGCGATTGGGAGGAGCTGTTTGTCAATGCCAACGATAATACCAACGAGGGCATAGTTCATCGCACCAAACCTTATTTCTCGGTTCAGTTCCATCCGGAGCATCATGCTGGTCCCCAGGACACTGAATTCCTATTCGATGTATTTTTGGATGCCATTCGAGAGCCGTCGACAAGCGTGCCTCAACTAATCGAGCGTCATCTTCGTGCCACACGTCCCGAACCTCAGCCGAGACCGCGCAAGGTGCTCATTCTGGGCTCTGGCGGTCTATCCATTGGCCAGGCCGGTGAGTTCGACTATTCTGGCTCTCAAGCTATCAAAGCAATGCGCGAGTCTAACATCCAGACGGTGCTCATCAATCCCAACATTGCCACCGTGCAAACCTCCAAGGGTATGGCGGACAAGTGCTACTTCCTGCCACTGACGCCCGACTACGTCGAACAGGTCATTGTATCGGAGCGACCGAATGGTGTCCTACTCACCTTTGGCGGACAGACCGCTCTCAACTGCGGCGTCGAACTGGAGCGTGCGGGCGTTTTTGCTAAATACAATGTACGCATTCTGGGCACACCCATCCAATCGATTATCGAGACTGAGGATCGAAAACTGTTTGCACAGCGTGTCAATGAGATTGGCGAGAAGGTGGCACCCTCCGAAGCTGTCTATACCGTGGCCGAGGCCCTCGAGGCAGCGGGACGTCTGGGCTATCCGGTTATGGCACGAGCTGCATTCTCGCTGGGTGGCCTGGGCTCCGGGTTTGCCAACAATGAGCGGGAGCTGGAGACGCTGGCACATCAGGCACTGGCCCATTCGCGTCAGCTGATTGTGGACAAGTCCCTCAAGGGCTGGAAGGAGGTGGAGTACGAGGTGGTACGCGATGCCTACGACAATTGCATAACCGTCTGCAACATGGAGAACTTTGATCCACTGGGCATCCATACTGGCGAGAGCATCGTTGTCGCACCATCCCAAACCCTCTCGGATCGTGAATACCAAATGCTACGCAGCACCGCCCTAAAGGTCATTCGGCACTTTGGCATCGTCGGTGAGTGTAATATTCAGTATGCTGTCTGCCCCCACTCGGAGCAGTACTACATTATCGAGGTGAACGCTCGACTGTCGCGCAGTTCGGCTTTGGCCAGCAAGGCGACAGGCTATCCACTTGCCTATGTGGCTGCTAAGCTGGCTTTGGGTGAACCGTTGCCGGAGATTCGTAACTTGGTGACGGGCAATACGACGGCGTGCTTCGAACCCAGTCTGGATTATTGTGTGGTGAAGATACCACGCTGGGATCTGGCTAAATTTGTGCGTGTCAGCAAGCACATTGGCAGTTCGATGAAAAGCGTTGGCGAGGTGATGGCCATTGGCCGAAACTTCGAGGAGGCATTCCAGAAGGCATTGCGCATGGTTGATGGCGATGTTCATGGTTTCGATCCCTATCGTTCGCCCGTTGACAAGGACCAGCTGTCGGAGCCAACAGATCGTCGTCCCTTTGTATTGGCCGCAGGCTTGAAGGCCGGCATGTCCATTGAGGAGCTGCATGATTTGACCAAAATCGATCGTTGGTTCCTTCACAAGCTGAAACACATCATTGACTTTTATGGCGAACTAGAGTCGGCAGGTAGCCAATTGACATCGGAACTGCTACTTCGTGCCAAGCGCATGGGTTTTGCGGACAAACAGATTGCTGTTGTGACCAAGAGCACGGAGCTGGCAGTGCGCCAGCAGAGATTGGAGCAAAATATTCGACCATTTGTCAAGCAGATCGATACCGTTGCGGGCGAATGGCCGGCGAGCACCAACTATTTGTACAATACTTATAATGCGTCGGAGCATGATGTTGTCTTTCCGGGTGGACATACAATTGTCGTCGGCTCGGGCGTCTATCGCATTGGCTCCTCGGTGGAGTTCGATTGGTGTGCTGTCGGCTGTTTGCGTGAGTTGCGCAACTTGAAGAAATCAACGATCATGATCAATTACAATCCGGAAACCGTTTCCACCGATTATGATATGTGCGATCGTTTGTACTTTGAGGAGATTAGCTTTGAGGTCGTCATGGATATCTATGAGATGGAGCGATCCGATGGCATTATACTCTCGATGGGTGGCCAGCTACCAAATAATATTGCCATGGATTTGCATCGCCAGCAGGCCAAGGTGCTGGGCACATCGCCGGAATCGATTGATTGTGCCGAGAATCGTTTCAAGTTCTCACGCTTGCTGGACAGACGTGGCATACTTCAGCCGCTCTGGAAGGAGCTGACCAATCTTCAGTCGGCCATCGAGTTCTGTCAGGAGGTCGGCTATCCGTGTCTGGTACGACCATCGTATGTACTATCCGGTGCAGCCATGAATGTCGCATACTCCGATCAGGATCTGGAAACTTACCTGAACGCCGCCTCCAAAGTGAGTCGTGAACATCCAGTTGTCATATCCAAGTTCCTTACCGAAGCCAAGGAAATCGATGTGGATGCCGTTGCGTCCGATGGACAAGTTCTATGCATGGCCGTCTCCGAGCATGTCGAGAATGCTGGCGTTCATTCAGGTGATGCGACTCTGGTCACTCCGCCTCAGGACTTGAATGCTGCGACACTGGAGTCCATTAAGCGGATTACTCGCGATCTCGCTGCCGTTCTGGATGTCACGGGACCCTTCAACATGCAGCTCATTGCCAAGAACAACGAACTAAAGGTCATTGAGTGCAATGTACGTGTCTCGCGCTCCTTCCCCTTCGTTTCCAAAACGTTGGATCATGACTTTGTGGCGACGGCGACGCGTGCTATCGTCGGCATGGCTGTGGAGCCCATCGATGTGCTCCATGGCGTTGGCAAGGTGGGCGTCAAGGTGCCACAGTTCAGTTTCGCTCGCTTAGCGGGCGCCGATGTGCAGCTGGGCGTGGAGATGGCCTCCACCGGAGAGGTTGCTTGCTTTGGTGACAATATGTATGAGGCCTATCTAAAGGCCATGATATCTACGGGCTTCCAGATACCCAAAAATGCCATTCTTCTCTCGATTGGTAGCTTTAAGGTAACAGTTTTAAATTATTTTCCATATGTGCTATTTTATTAATATTTTTAAATTTGTTCTTTTGTTTAGCACAAAATGGAGCTGCTTTCCTCGATACGGGATCTGGCCAAGATGGGCTACAAGCTGTATGCCTCAATGGGCACCGGTGATTTCTATGTGGAGCACGGCGTTGATGTGAGTTCATATTAACAAATCTTTAATATTTTAAAGGGCAATGTAAGGATATTGTATGCTTAGGGTCATTTGATTAGTTGTTTTTACAGAAAAACCGATTTGGTTTCATTTTTATACTCGATACCGAAGGTAAAAAGTTGTTTGTCCATTTGACCGTCTGTCCCCGTGTCTGTCTGTTTGAACAAAACTTTTTTAGAAACCCTTTAAGCTGCCGATTTAAAACTTTGCAAATATCTTTTTCTATGGCCGGGAAAAAACTTATCATTATATGTTGTTTAAAAAAAAAAGGTATAAAATAATGATTATTAATGCTATTTGTTCGCTTTCCTTATCTTCAATTTATTTGCTGTTGATAAACAGCAGCATTTTAGCGAAATAAAAAAATATCATTAACAATGATTATTTTTATTTAATTTTTTTGATAATTTAATTTAATAATATAATGATAATCATTGATCTAAACATTAAATGATAACGGTCCCAACTATTATTTAAATTTTATTTTTTAATTGCAAAAAAAGCTTATGAAATAAACGGTTTTATTTCGCTTCACATAATATAGAAAATATATAATGCATAGATCTATTAATATGATTTAAAGTTGAGGCGTATGAATCAGTTTTTCAGACATGAAACATGCTTGAAACGTTCGATCAATACCAGAGAAGCTTATCGGGCAAACTTAAGTACCATTTGCATTATCTCAATGATACTTAAGTGGGAAAGTAACCCTAGAAGTGCAGAGAAAGTATGTTGTTTGAGTACTTATTTCAATTAAAGGCATCCTTTAGCTTTTGTGTATTTCGCTTTAAAATGTCGCGCAGCTCGTCACGCCTCGATTCTGGCGCCAGTGTTTGCATCAGTTGCTCCGTCTTGGCGTTTATCGTTTGCAATGCAACCGGATCAATTTGCAGACGTTGCATAAGCAGGCTCAGCATTTGATTGCCATCTGTGGGAGCGTCGATTGGTAGTGATGGCACTGCTACCGGCTCTGGCTCTGCATCAACAATAATGTCGTCCTCATTGGATTTTGGTGGTGATCTTCTTCGTGTGGCTGACGTTGACGGTGTTTTGGCACACTGCTGCAGCGGTGTTAGCTCGCCCGAATGCATTTGCACCACATGCTCAACAAACTTGAGCGATTTGCGTCGCATTGGACTTGATCGAGGCGAACAGCAGGGGTGATTTGGGCTGATTCGTGGACGCTCGATGCCGCTGGCCGCCTGTCTGAGTGCCTCCGAATAGTGCTGAGCATACTGAGTACAGCCGAGCTGCTGATAGAGCCGGCACAGACGCTGCGCCTGCTCCAAATACAGCTGGGCATGCTGTGTATTACGGAACTCCGTTGCCTTGGCCAACATGGCCAGCATGTGATCCAGCAGCAGCTCGAGCAGATTTGTGCGTCGCAAGATCTCAATGCCATCGTTAAGCTGCACTCTTTCCGAAGTGTGTGATGCACCCGAGGATACCCGAGGATGCGTCAGCAGGGGCATGTCCAGCAACCAAGATTTAACGGAAACGCTTCGCTGATCCGCGAGCTGCTTCAGCTGCTGAGCGCGTAGCATTTGTGTCTTGCGACGCAGTTTTCCGCGCGTACGCTCCTGATGCATACGCATGCCCAGCAGACCCTCGGCATCAGTGGACACCTCGTGCTCCACCATAACCTGCTCCGGCTGCTCCGGATGCTGCAAAAGTGGCAACTGTTTGCGTGCAAACTTTGCCCAGCTGCGCAACTGCAGATAGTCCAGTGTGACCAGATTGTCAAGCAGTCTTGCATAGTTGAGCTTGGGATAGAAGTCATCTGCATGCTGAAGATTGCGCAGCGCCTGCAGCAGATGGACCAACGGCTGCTCTGCTATGCCAGCCATAATTGAGCGCAATTCCATGAGTGCATCCTCGGGCACATGCTCGAAGAGATTGCGCCGCTCAATGAAGAAATCACTCAGATGCTTCTTGGCCAAACAGTCGGCGAAGGTGCGCACAAAGCACACCAGCTGCTCGCCCAGAAACTCGTCGGGCCAATCATTGCTATGCCTCTCACACTGCCAGAAGAGATGTGTGCGTAGCTGCTCCATAATGTGACCCATGGCCGGGCACTTGTCCGTCATGAAGGTGCGCACCAACGCCTTCATCAGCAGCAGCACCTTGAGCTGCATGCGCGTCAAGTGGCGTTCCAGATACTGCTCTGCCTGTGGAAAGACAATGCGCCACTCGAGCTCACGGAAGGGATTACGTGAACGCTTGGGCGTATAGCCCGCGGGCACCAAATGATAGCCAAAAGTTTGGATACGCTTGCGCATCACCGTCGTTGGCCACTGGAACTTGTCGCCCGTGTGCAGATCCGTGAGCTGTGGCCGGGCACGCAAATTGAACTCAAAGGCGCAATCCGGCCAGCTGTGCGGCACATGAATGGCGGGAACCAGCTCCTCCGTTGCTGTATATATGGTGCAGCCACTAAAGCTGCCAGCGGACAGCTGCCGTTGGCTTATGCCCAAATCCGGAGCCAATTGCTGACGCAGTAGCTCACCAAAATAGTTCATAAATTGGTGTGAGCTGAGATAGCATTGCTGGAGCAGAGCAAGACGTCGATGCTGTTCGACGCGACACTGACGCAATACCTGCACCGTCTCATAGCCACTCCGATTGCTATCCAAACCTGACTGTTGATCACCATACTCCATCTCTACATCAGTGTCACTGCCACTGTTGCTGTCATCGTCGTCGTCATCGCTTTGTTCGAGCCAGGCGGGCAGGCAGCTATTCAAACGACAGACACACGCTTCGGGCAGCACATTGCGCTGCAGTGCATCGTGCACCAGCTTTAACTTCAACTCATCCATAGGCTGTTGTGTGTTCAAACGAGCTATATACACATAATCGTAGTCACCCTCACCCCCACGCCAGCTACTCGATCTCGAACTATTAATTGTTCCATTACCGGTACTATAGCCAGAGCTGCCATCGGTATAGACAGCTGTATCAATGTCACCCTCATCGCCATCGCTGCTCGGGCTGCTCGGAGTCGATATCCACTGCTGTTGCATTGAAGTCGGTTCACGCAGCTTTAGACGCACATAGCCCATCCAGCGACTCTGCTCCAGCAACTGTACATACTGACGGCGACAGGGTGTCGTTCTGTAGTAGTCCGTCTCCAGCAGCACCTTGCATAGAGCAGCTATAGAATCATAGTTGGCATCATTTGCTCGCGCAATGTCCACGTTGTCGAACACCACATAGGTGCGCATCTTTTGCAGCGGCTGGGCCAGTGAGGAGCCCAATGGACGCTGTGGTGGACCATCCCTGTGAACAACGTATGATCGTATGATTCGCAATATATGACTTTGATCAAATGACTTACGTGGGCTTGAAAAGTATCCGCTTGGCAACTGCTGCATCGATAGCACTTGCGTGCAGGAGGCTGTGCTCGGTTAGGGTCTGGGCGCAGGAACGCTGCTTTGCCAGCAACTGTTCATCGATGGCAGCCAACTCGTGCTCAACGTGACCAAAGAACTGCATGCCGAGCACCAGCTGATTGAGTAGAAATGTGTGCAATTGTCGTTCGAGCTGATGTTGGGTCTTGTGCTCGATTGTGCGTTGATGCTCCTCGCGCTGCTGTTCCAGAGTGCGGGCATACAAGGCACTTACACATTCGGTGGCACTGCTGCCATTGCTGCCACCTAGTAGACGCAGCTGTGGCGCCATATTGTGGCTGCCACGTAAACTTCGTGGCAAGCTGCCGCTGCCATTGCCAGCTTTTCGCTGATGTCGACGCTTTCGGGCGTTGCGCTTTTGTAATTTGGCCAATTGGCGTTCACGCTTCTTCTCCTGGCGACGACGCTGTTGGACACGTGGTGGCGCCTCCGCTGCTTGCAGTAGCTGCAGCGGATTAGGCAGCGCATCATTGTCCGTCGGTTTGGACCAGTTGCAGCCCATAAAACGATATATTTTTTGTATTATTTGATGGTGGTTCAACTTGACCAACGCAGTGCAACTGCTGCAGTTGTGACTCCTTTGTCTTCTGATGCATCGATCACATCGATTCGAATAGAATTTCAAAGAAATTGTCGTCGTTGTCGCTGTCGCTGTCGATGGTTAGTGATAAGATCAAGTGACAAGTGTTGACTCTTCCTACGCTTCCGGCTGGCCAAGCGAAGGGGAAGAGTCACTTATCAGCAGAACAACTAACTGATCGACGCATCGCGTAGTGAAGCAAATAGGCCAAGATTGTGTCGAAAATAATTAAAACTTTGTTATTATGTTAAAATGCTAAATTCCATTTTCCTTAGCACATTGACCCTTAACACTAGATTTTCTACAATTACTTTTGTTTAGGTTCGTTTCAAGTCAACATTTCAAATGTCAAAAGCAAGAACAAATCCCATCACTATTGCTGATATGATAAACTGCTTTGTCTATCGACGCTAATGGACTGATCTATTAGTATAATGTTATATCTGACAGAATGATTTAAATAAAGTGATAAGCTGCACGTGTTGCTAATTCTTAAACTGTAATTAAAAAACTTGCATAACTTAGCCTATCTGGTTTCCGTTCGAGATCTATGTACATGCAACCAATTTTAATATGCGTTATGCAACTTCGTTTCACTGTGCAATTGTCGTTTGTTATGTTTTGTTGCTTAATGCTATTTTATATTTGTTAAATATAGTATTTTCCAAATAGTACAAGTGAAATTTAATGTCGCGATATCTTTATGTGTGGCCTGAGCAAACATTTGTCAATCGTTTGTGTCTAGGTCTAGGCATGGCCTTGTCCTCCAATCGATCGATCGATCTAACTCTGTTTGTTCTTTTTGCAGGTGGAGTCAGTGCAGTGGACATTCGACACGACACTACCCGATGACATCAATGGCGAACTTACACATTTGGCCGAGTTTCTGGCCAACAAACAATTCGATTTGGTCATCAATTTGCCCATGCGTGGTGGTGGAGTACGCAGGTAAGAATATATACACAATTTATATTTACAAGAATTATATGTTTATTGAACTCTAGGGTATCATCGTTCATGACACATGGCTATCGGACACGTCGTCTGGCTGTCGACTATTCCATACCCCTGGTAACCGATGTCAAGTGCACAAAGCTGCTGGTGGAATCGATGCGTGTCACTGGCCGCAATCCAATAATGAAGACGCACACGGATTGCATGACATCGCGCCGGATTGTCAAGTTGCCGGGCTTTATTGATGTGCATGTGCATTTGCGAGAGCCGGGTGCCACCCATAAGGAGGACTTTGCCAGCGGAACAGCTGCAGCGCTCGCTGGCGGCGTCACTATGGTCTGTGCCATGCCCAATACGAATCCGTCAATCGTTGATCGCGAAACGTTCAACCAGTTCCGGGAACTAGCTCGCCTTGGCGCCCGCTGTGATTATGCATTGTATTTGGGCGCCTCGGATAACAACTGGGAGCATGCCCATGAGCTGGCGACGCAAGCGTGCGGCCTTAAGATGTATCTGAATGATACGTTCGGCACGTTGAGGCTGAGCGACATGGCCGCCTGGCAGCGTCATCTTTGTCGCTGGCCCAAGCGGGCGCCACTCGTTTGCCATGCGGAGCGCCAGAGTATGGCGGCCGTTATAATGCTGGCGCATCTGCTGGATCGCGCGGTGCACATCTGTCATGTGGCACGCAAAGAGGAGATACAGCTGATCCGTGCCGCCAAGGAGAAGGGGTGGCGAGTCACTTGTGAGGTTTGCCCGCATCATCTGTTCCTCAGTACACGGGATTTGGATCGCTTGGGGGCTGGCATGGCGGAGGTGCGTCCGCTACTCTGCTCCCCCGAGGATCAGGACGCCCTCTGGGAGCACATGGAGTACATTGATGTATTTGCCACGGATCATGCGCCGCATACGTTGGCCGAGAAGCAATCGGCCAAGCCGCCACCAGGTTTCCCTGGCCTGGAGACAATTCTGCCACTGCTGTTGAATGCTGTAAGCGAGGGTCGCTTAACGCTTGAGGATATCAAGCGCAAGTTTTATCGCAATCCGCGCGTTATCTTCAATCTGCCAGAGCAGCCGCAGACCTACGTTGAGATTGATCTGGACGAAGAGTGGACTATAACTAATAGCGAACTGAAGACTCGTGCCGGCTGGTCACCCTTCGATGGCACCAAGGTAAAGGGTCGCGTCCATCGCGTCGTCCTGCGCGGCGAGGTTGCCTACATCGATGGCGAGGTGCTCGTGCAGCCCGGTTACGGACAGAATGTGCGCGCTAAGATGCCGCCGCCACAAAAATCGGAGCTCGAGGGCAGCGATTTGCTTAGCGACACCGATGTCAACGATACGTTCTCCCGTCTACTCACTGAGGGCTCCACGTCCCGTACGACAAGTGTTCATTTTGGGGATGAGACTTGCCTGAGGCCAACATCGCCGGCGGCAAACAGCTTATTGCGTCCGGTATCGCCATCGCCACGTCTTCGTCTCGACTCCTCAAGCAATGCGGCACTGAAGGACTATCTGCAGAAGAACTCATTGATCGCACCCACACCCAATCCCAATCCCGTTGCCCATTGTCTGGTCGGCAAGCACATTATTTCCGTGGACACCTTCAACAAGGAGCGATTGTACGATCTGTTCAATTTGGCTCAGCTTCTAAAGTCGCGCGTAACGAAAGATCGTCCCGTCGACGATTTGTTGCGTGGCAAGGTGATGGCCAGCATCTTCTATGAGGTCAGCACACGCACCCAGTGTAGCTTCAGTGCGGCAATGCAACGTCTGGGTGGTCATGTGATCAATATGGATCAGGCCACCTCATCGGTCAAAAAAGGCGAATCACTCGAGGACAGCATCAAAATAATGGCCAGCTATGCGGATGTCATGGTACTGCGTCATCCCGAGCCAGGCGCCGTTGCGGTAAGCACACACTTTAAGTACTTAAGCCTAAAGGAAGACAATAACATATAATTCCCTGTTTCTTTTAGCGCGCTGCTTCCTTTTCACGCAAGCCTCTGATTAATGCCGGCGACGGTGTCGGCGAACATCCGACTCAAGCGCTCCTGGACGTATTCACTATACGCGAAGAGATTGGTACTGTCAATGGTCTGACTATCACAATGGTTGGTGATCTTAAGAATGGACGGACTGTGCACTCATTGGCACGTCTCCTAACCCTCTACAATATCACGCTGCAGTATGTGGCACCACAAGGTTTGGGCATGCCCGAGGCCATAATGCGCTATCTTCAAGAACGTGGCGTTACCCAGCGCACGTTCGATACCATTGAGGAGGCACTGCCCACCACCGATGTTCTCTATATGACACGCATACAACGCGAACGCTTCCAGACCGAAGAGGAATACAAAAGCGTAAGTGTTGATAATGTTGCTATACTATATAGTAAGTAATTTAGTTAGTAACAAGTCATTTAGGTTGTGTTTAACGAATTAAGCTATTTTTTAATTAACTTGTAGGTAATTGAATCTCAAAGATAACAAGAGCTCAGCTCACTGCACCACATTTATGCTGTTCATTTTAAATTCAACTGTTTATATACAATATATTTATGATCTATGATTTTCTGTTTTTCCACAGTGCTGCGGTCACTTTATTGTCACACCCAAGATGATGACGCGTGCCAGTAAGCGAACGATTGTGCTGCATCCGTTGCCGCGCGTTGACGAGATCAGCCGTGACTTTGACTCAGATCCTCGGGCAGCATACTTCCGTCAGGCCGAGTATGGAATGTACATTCGCATGGCGTTGCTGGCCATGGTCGTCGGCTGTCGCAGCGTGGCACTTTGAACGCATTTCCTTGGAATTTCCACAACCAGAATTTTCATGTTTCTACTATTTTTAACATTTTATACATATAAATACACAAACGACTCAAGCGGATGGCTTGTATTGGCACAATAAATTCCATTATATATTTTTGCGTTAAAAAGTGCATTCGAATAATAACAGCTGGTCGCCCCGGGTTGCCGTCTCGGCTAACGATCAAGAGGCTATCGATAACATTTAAGCATTGCCAACACTAACGCAGTATTCGCATTAGAAAAATGTGTGGCAGCATTGTAATCAATTTAAATCGTAGCATAATATAACCATGATTACATACAAGAAACAAAAAAAGAGAAAGATTGATTCTATGAAGAAAAAAATTCGCTTAAGTTTCTAATGTCAGTCTCAAGTGTTTACAAAACATCACGTGCTGAAAAAGCGCCAAATATAACGCTAAAAGCGCTCAATAACAATCGCTGTGGGCCATTGATTCTCCTTGTCCTTGTCCTTGTTCTTATCCTTATCCTTATCAACGACACTCAGGCTAAGTGTGCTCTCCGCAAAGGCGGCATTCAGATTGCCCACGAGTTGAGGCTGTGACGGCTCAACGCTGGTCATAGCCACAGCTATAGAATTAGCATTCTGTTGCTGTTTCTTTTGGATGATATCCTTGTTGTTGTTCCTTTGAAGGCAACAGCCAAACAATGCTTAAGTCAACCAATCAATGCAATGTGAATGTGTCTACTTACGTTTTGCGCTTGCGACAGGCAACCATCGAAACGAGTACGGCTAATATAATAATTGCAGCTAATAGACCCGACAAACCTGCCACCATGGTCATCATGCCATGCGGTTCCCCATCAGAGGTCACCTTTGTAACTGTGCGTAAAAACGAGAGAGAGATAGAGAAAGATTGTATTTTTAGTAAGCTTGGCAAAACGTGTGCGCCTTGCTGTCTACTGCGTTAACTGTCTCAGGGCCAAATGTGCGTTCGATGTTGAACTTCAACTTGAGGTTGATCGTTGCGAGCATTGAATTGTTTTTTTTTTTTTGCTTCCATTCGGCTTACCTCTCCAACTGGCAATGGGGGAAGACAGATCGCGCCTACACCAAAAGTTGCACACTTCCGGCCATTAGTTATTAGACCAACCGGGTCACTTTCTAAGCCGGAAGCGAGACAGAGCGAGAGCGAGAGGGAGAGAGATAGTAACTACACTTACTTGAATCTTCGACGACAAAGCGTTTGCTGTTGGGCATTGCCGATGCCTGCATATAGCTATCCGATTCCATTCTCAATATTAGTTTCACTTGATGTTGCTTCGATCTGTTGAAATACGAAAAACAAAACAAAACAAAAAATAGTAATAATAAAAACAAAAAGACCATGAAACACCTGTCCAAATATTGTTTAGCTGCAATAGCAACCTGGCAAATGCATAGCACAAAAAACTAAAAACAACTTAAAACTTTAGCTAGCAATAACCATTTATTTCTATATTGATTATTAACCCAGTTGCAGCAACACTTGCTGCCCACGGCCACGCTCGACTTCATCCAATTGTTGGCCAATCTCCAAGCTGAACTCCCTCTCCCCTAAGCATCAAATCGAAGCGGCTACGCATTGTGCTAATTAATTGATTTGTTCGCCAATCCAATCTGGCCTTATCATCATAGCGACATTAACCGCAACAACAAATATAATGTTGACAAGTTTTTGGTTTCAGTTTCGTTGTTGCTGCCGCCAGTGATTTATTTGACTTTAATTAATTTTATTTAATTGCTAAGTGCCCGTTCCTCTAAGCGTACCCCAGAAAGTGTCGTATCACAAACACACAATAAAAACAACACTGCCCAACACCAAACAACAAAGTTATACATAAAAATTGCTAGTTTAGTAACTTATACTACCAAACACAATCGAAATTTGGTGGGAACATGTTTTTCCTATCAATTAATAGTAGTACTATATGCAGATTTTCATTAAGCTTTGTGTAGAATTTTTCGATCTTTAAAGCTAATTGAAAAATTATTCTCTAAATGAATTATTTTACCGATTTTAATATATGTACAATGCATATTTTAATAAACATAACAATAAGGGTTTTTTTTTTTTAAAGCAAGTAAACAATTTTGATGTTTTTGTTTCTTTTAACTTAATTTAAATTGATATGGTTTTGTTTTTTTTGATATTGTAGTAATAAAATTTAAAATATCGATCTGGTTTATAACGTAGTATTATTTTTTTGGCAATTAATTGGTTAACCTGTTTGGGATAATCGCTTGAAAGACGTCAAGAGATGGGTGAGGAGTGAGAAAAGTGATAAATCTTAACGCAAAACGCAACTCGTCAATGGAAAACGAAATGGCACTTAAAAAAAAAATAAAGTACACAATCAGCGTTAAATGAGATTTTGCATAAAAGTCAATGGACGATTTAGAGAGAGAGCTGCCGAACACATGTAGAATGTCATGTAAAGAGGCACTACTATAGCCTATAGCCATAGTGTTGTTGTTGTTGTTGTTGTCGATCGTCGATCACGGGAAGAATAATAATGTTGACAACTTTTGCTGATGTGTGTCGCGTGTGTGTTGGTTTTATGATATAAGCATGATTTGCATTTAAACAAAAATTGTAACTATCGAAAACAGTAAGTACTTAGCTATCAGGCATACTTTTCCCTATATATAAGTACTTATATTGTGATATAACTGAAATGCTAGAATGTGTGTGGGCTTCGGCATATCTGGGAATGGAGAATATATGAAAATGGATAGCGCCTCGCTGCTATGGGAGGGAGTTTGTGGGAGGGCCGGGTTGCATGATGTTCCTAATCAGGCGAAATTGTTGCGAAAAAAAAAGAAAAATAGAAAAGGAAATGCGGGCACGATATAACATTGTGATTATAATTAATTTTGTGTTTTTATTTATAATTTAATTTTAATTTATTTTATCAAATGTAGTTGCGGCGATTTGCAAGTTAATTGCACAAATTAATAGTTATAAATAACAACAACAGAACGGGATTGTGAGTGAGTGGGGGGGCATGTGGGAAATGGGGTGTTTGGAATGTAGAAAATATTTAAATGACATGTGCGGCACACAAACCCATGTACCCCGACACTACAACTACTACCCTAACCAGAACAAATGAAATAAATATGCTTAAGTCGCCAAATTGCCAATTGCACACAGACGGACAGATAACAATTTGAGAATTAAATAAAAAACACTTATAATAAATAATAAATTATAGATAAGCCGCTATAAGACGACAATTGAAATGATTGTTAGCTAAAAAGATGCTCGATCGCCATAAAAGATGCTAATTTGTTAAGATCAAGATATGTAATTAAGAAAAGCAAAAAAATAAAACAAAAACAATGTTTGAAAAAAATACTTTGATTTTTCACACACGATTATCAATTACCATAATTTGAATTTTTATTGTTTAACATTTCGTACACATAAATTAATTGAATTTCATATTGACTGATATTGCAAAAAAATCTCGTTTGATCTACTTTCCAATTGATTTTTAAGACCAACACACACTTTCAACACTCTTTCGATCCCACCACAAAAACAAAAAACTTCGTTTAAGAAAATCAAATAATTGACAAAAAAATGAAACAAAAAAAACATACACAATTAGAGGATATTATTTTGTTCACTGCTTAGAGGTTCACTTGACAAATGGGGTTTGATGATCTTCTATTGGTTTTGGGTTCTTTTTAGAAACTTTTGAAACTGTGAACTGACGTCGACGACGCTCAGTGTACGACTAATGCGGTCTACGTAAAGCCAAAACGTAACTTTCGATTGCGCCAAAAGCGAAGCGACAACGCGACGCAGACGCAGACGCAGCCGCAGACGTCGACGTTGCAGCGCACGAAGCGACAGAGTTGCGCTTATTTAACGGAATCGCATACGAAATTGCTACTGGAATTTGGAATAGTTCAAAGACGTACCCCCCTGACTTAAATCTTCCATTCAGATTCAGTTTAATGAGCTTAAATCAAATGAAATTGGATCCGACTCAAAAGTATGAAAGTGATGCGAAATTTCAATGTCATTCGTACTACGTAAATACATATAATGCATCCATGCGATCATATCAATATTGAGACAAGCACAGACACATTACTCATTCGACCCGTTGTGCCTTATGACGTTCGATTGCTGGAGGAACAAGAGTTTTCGATTTCGATTTCGTTTTCGAATTTGTTTCCAACTGATAGGCCAAACCCAAAAAGATGTACAGGAACACAAAAATACAGCAACATTCTAGCATAAGTTTTTTGTTGTTCTTTTGTTAAATTGTTTCGAAGATTCCTCAATTCCCCAGCTCCGTCTCCGTGTCCATCTCCGTTATCGTTTTCGTGTCTGACTATCGCTAGGCGGGCAAACAACACATGTTTTTGTTCTGTTCTCTGCTGATTTTCCCTGATTTCACTAATTACCAATTAGATGAATCACCCACCATTGAATGCCAACTGTTGCAGCTTAATGTAGTACCTTTTCCTGCCTCGCTGCAAGCATTCTCAACTTGAGGTGTTGCGCATCATTATCCCATTGAATAGTATGTTTGATTTTGTTCATTTAATATGCAAAGTCGAAGTAATGACGTCGCTGGTTTTTCTACTCGTTGTGTTTAGTATAAAGGCAAGCCTTTGATCGAAAACTTTTGATTTTATTAGACCAAAGCCAATTGGCTTAAAAACAATTAGGCTCAATTGCGACTATTCGGCTTTGCCCAATTCAATTTTAGTTTTGTCATTGTACTTTCGTTGTTAAATGAATTTTCATCTAGTATAGGCGAAATAAAGTTTCACACTCACTTATAGATAAATCAAATTTAAAATTGAGTTTAATCACAAGCTTCCTGCCTATCAGTTGAAAAAGCTTTAAATTTATTTATATAGATTGAGTGGGCGTTAAGGAAAGTTAAGTGTTAATGATGGATAGCTTTTACTTTCGTTAACGTCACAAGTTTTTTTTCGTTTGTGCTATGCTTTTTTTTTAGTTATTGCGACTTTTGCCAAACGAAATTCTTGTTTGTCATTTATCATTGTTGTTGTGTCGAGTGTCGTCGTTTGTACTATTTTTCAGTGTCTCGGTCCCTTTTGAAATTGTCACCTACAGATAAACAACAAATGTTTGCAGTTCAACTAAGTATTCGACAATACTACAATATATTCTACTATGTAGTATAAACAATGGAGAAGTGCTACATGAGTTTTCTTTATGGCATCGGGTTTGCATTTCATACTCGTCGTCGTCGTCGTACTACAAGCAAAAGTCAATTAAAATGGTTGTCAGACTTAGTATGGCATCGGCGATTGTTTACACTGGATTATATAATGCATTGCATCCATATGTACTACAATATATTATACAATTTCACGATAGAAAGTGAATCTACTCAGAATGGTAAATAAATATGCCATAACATCGGCATCAAATGAATATGTATATATTTTTTCAAATGAATTTCATTAAAAAACAACTAATTGAGAAATTTATTAATTTTTTCTTATAGAGAAAAGTCTTTCTCTTAAAATGTTTTGAAAAATACTCCGAAACAATGGAAGATGCAACAAAAGTTGAACAAATAAGTTTTTTTTTTTAAGTTGAATGAATTCAAACCTTGTTTTTGATAAATGATTAAACATATGATAAAAAGAAATCATCTTTTTTAGATGCATACAAAATGATTGTAGCTATTATTATGATCGGATACTTTGAGTAGCTGCTGATTTATTTATTATTCCTGAACGCTTTTCTTGAACAAACATCTATTGTACAATATGTTGTGACTCTAATTGATCATCGATCGATACTAGAATGGCACGATTATCCTACCATATATGCATATGTATTAGGCATTTGTTGTACATATTGAAAATGTTTAAGTTAATGCGTAATTTTCTGAACTGGCATCTGTTTTGACCAATTCCCATATTGCTCATAGCCAAATGGAAATTTTCACAAGCACACACACACACACACACATACATATATAAGTACACAAAATGAATGTACATTTGTGTTAAGTACAAACCGTTTTTGGCCACGCCAATGACGTTCAAAGATTTGTGTAGGGTACAAACTGCACTGTCGAATTAACAGTTGTTTTTTTAGTTTAGTTTTTAATCGTGCACCTTTTTCGAAGTTGTTGTTGTTGTTGTTGTTGGCTTTAAACCGATTTTGACACACAGTTTTGTTCGCTTGGCACTTGTTTATTTAATTATAGTCTCAATTTAAATACATTTACACGGCACAGTAGTAAAACCAGTCATGGTTATACTTTTTTATAATTAATGACAAAATATGTTCAGTACATTTTTAAAGACGATATCTTATCTATAAACTCTCTCTCGCTGTCTTGAAGGCATCGGCCCCAATGAGAAGGCCAACAAATTTCGGACATACGCCTTTCGTATTTGTTTGTTGATTTTGTTTCGCTTTTCGCATTTCATTTTCATTTGTGTTTATAAATAACTAGAAATAAAACGTACAAGTATGCAGTATAGTACGTATACTTTTATATGTGGTATATACATATGTACAGATATATGTATCTTTTTATTTTGTGTTGTTTACTTAGCGACAATAGAAAACTAAACACAAAATGTGTCTATAACTTAAATGTTCTATTTTCGGTCTGGATGGAAATTTAATAAACAGATTTTATGTTTATGTTTTTCGCTCCAAAACTGTAAATATCTCAGCTTCAGCTTAAAGTTATCGATAATCGATTGTCGGCCAGGATATTTTTGACGTTGCTAAATGACATATCAATACCCAATAAATGTTCATATTACATCCGCATAGCAGTTCGTTATGTTCGAGTGTTGCGCATGCGTCGCAGCTGCATGTACAAAAATCGTGACAAAATTGGCAAATTGCCATTTAGCCAGCAGCGGCCGCAGCCGATAACTTAAGACAGTCAACAAAATGATGCATGTAAACACGAATCGAATTGCAACGGTCTCAATTGTTACAGCATTCGGAAGCGCTCTACGGCTGGCTGCTACGTAATATTGACGTCAACGGCCGGCTATTGTGACGCCCAGAAGCAGCAGCAGCGCTCAAAGCATCTGTTACAACAATAATTGTTTTGATAACAACTATGTATGTATGTTGGATTCATTGTCAAAAACAACAAATGTTAGGCGGCCCACTCCCACTCCCAATCAAAAACAACAAAAAAAAACATTTAAATTGCCGTTGCGGCTGATAAATTACAGTAATCGCAACGCTGTCGCCGGCGGCGGCGGCTGCGTCGTCGGCGAACATCAGTGTTTCTCTTTTTTGCGCGCTCAGTCATACGTTCTTAGCTCCCGTATTTGGCTGTCTCGCTTGCGCTTAGCACGACTTACAAAAGCTCAATAAACAGTTAGGTAAAACGAAGCTTAAGTGCCGTTACTGAATTGCGAGTAAATGCCAAGTACATGTGTACGCAGTACTAAATAGAAGCTTAAATAAAATATGTAGTACTAAAATATAGTAGTGCTATGATATTTAAATTGACTTGTTTATGTTGATTGCAAATGCTAATTGGTTTTTTCTATAGGTTTTGTCGGCTATTTTCAAATGCTTGTACATCTAATTAACCCATTGGTATGTGTTCAATATCGTCGGTACACTATCGCGCCCACTAATATATGTATGTAATTGGGCCAGTTAACGTAGTTCCTTCTTGAAAATAACCAACCGTCATCGAGATTATGGCGACATCGAACCCACTTCACACTTTCATTAGTATTAACCATTTTCCCACTGATAATAAGTCTAATAATAAAAATAAATTACAAACTTTCTCATTCAGCATTCATGTCTTTATTGTAATTCGAAATATCGTCTATGGTTAGGTTTAAGGTTCAATCAAAGGGTTGCACTTCATCAACTTGCTGAATCTATTTGTGCAGCGAAGGGACGCTGCCTTTTTTGTTCTTGGCCAGTCCAAAGTAATCCCACCAAGGTGTGGACCTCGAGCCACTGGCTGCCACTGGGGTTGCCTCACTGCTGTCTTCTTCTGGTTTTTCCTCCTGGGCATCGTTGCTAGCAGCAGCGCATTCCTTTACACTTACGCTTCCAGTACTCTCGACCACTGGCAGAGGGGCCAAGTTGGCATTAACCAACACGACGGACTCCTCCTTTTGGGCAGCATTCGTAACAGTCTGTGTCTCAATGGTCGCATTCGATTGCTGCGGTGTCGGCGCCAGCGTGGAATGTGGCGACTCAACCACATTGTGTCGGCGACGATGGCCGCCGCCAAACATCTTACCCGCATACGGCAAACACATGTCTTCAGATTATTTTTGGTTTAAAGTGCAACAGAAATTTCGATCTATTGTTTTGGCCTAAACACAAATTTGTTTTATTAGCTGTGTGTTTTGCTGTTCGTGTTTTTGAAATTTTAACTAACTGACTGGCAAGTCAAGCAAGCCTGAACGAAGATGCATGGATGACTAGACCTGGGAAGGGTGGGGAGCTTGAGCTTGAATTTCAATTTAATTGACATTTAATTTCTTTTATTTAAATACATTTAATTTTAGGCTAAACACTCCTTCTTGACCTTGACCGGTGTTCATTCATCCCGGTCGGGCGATCCGGCAAACCTCTTTGGATAAGGTTAATAATGACAGTAATTAACACAGCAATGAATAGCAACAACAAAATAACTAAGTAACAAACAAAAGTACAATAACCATAACAATTATTGGCGCTTGCTTCTGCTAGTGATCTCCCTGGGAGATCGGAGCAACAGTTCCCTCGGTTGGCGTCTGTACAGGCGCCTCTGTGTGGACCTGCTCTACCCAGGCTCTTTGCCAGACTATTCCGCTGGCGTTTCATTTCTCTTTGCAGAGTGGTGTTCCAGATGTACCGTATGTACTTAAACCTTGTGATCCAGATTTGGCATCCATAGCACCAGCTCAGTTAGAGGCTGCTGAATGGAAGCAAACTACCGTCCTTCCAGATATATCCAAAATATGGCCAGTAGTTGCGTTGCAATAATCCTTTCTGTCGAATGCAACCATTATTTGCTCGACAGCCCGAAGCAGTCGTTTGACAGTGCTGTGGCCAGCTTGTAACCCGAACTGTTGATCAGGAACTATCCTCTGAGAATCCATCATCTTGAGCATTCATTCATTCTTTAAAAAAAATAATAAATAAGTAATAGTATTTTTCAAAAATGAATAGACGACTTTGATTTGTTTCTTCTTTTTAAGCATACAGACAATTCGACTCATCCTAAAAGTATGCATTGATTTTGTTAGTCATTAAAATTGACTAAAATCTTAAATTAAGCACCAACAATTTCGTGGCGGTCTCAATATGATAAATTAAATGAGATTACTGCTTTCCTGAAGATTTTTAGAGTGTTATCGTATTTTAGTTAAAATTATTTTTCAATCTAAAAAAAAAACACGAGAACTCAAAAGGGTGTGCAACAAGCATACAGAACGCCGGCGCAGCTCACACCGCTTGGGGTCAGGCAGACAGCCAGGCAGGATCTATTTTTAGATGCGCTGCATCCGCTGTTTCAGTTGTTGCTGCTGCTTTTGTTTTCTTTTGTAGTGGCCTGGACTGAATGCAATTGTGAATTTTAGTGTATTGCTGACGAGCGTCTTGTGAAGATGGCTTCCTTTGGTGTGCGTGGCATGAGCCAACCGTTGGGCATTAAAATCTGTTGCTGTCGCATCTTTACATGCATCAATTTTGGCTTTGTGCTCTCGCGGTCCGGACTTATGAAGCTAATGCAGTTGGGTCTGGCGACATTGTGTGAAGGACTGCTTATTAAATACGGTGTACCATATGCGGACTCCATTGGACAGGCGCTGACCAGTTTCCTGGCCACAACTGGACATTGTTTCACCACAACGGCCATACTTCTCATATGCTATTGCTTCTCGGATAAATCCTACGGACTCATACGACAGTCGCTATTTGTAAGTGCCCCTTATATCGATTTACATATCTATCAGGCATTATGCTAAAAATAATTTTTGCGACAGGAGACGCTGTTCAATGTGATGGCCAGCTGTATGTACTTCAGTTCAGCTAGCTATATGGGATTTGCCTGTGTCGTTTGGCTGCATCCTCAGTTTCTGGTTCGACCTGGCTTCTGGGCATACCCAGCCATGACTGGCGCCTATGTAAGTCTCTGGTTATCTAAGTTGTATTTTTAAATGTCTAACTCATAAGTTTTATTTAAAGTACATGGGCTATGCAGCGGGACTTCTACATGCCATTGACGCCTTTCTTGCCTTTAAGCATTATCGTGGACATCGCTAGAAACTGTTGGACATAAATCATGTATCTATCTATGTAAGTGGCAAAAAATAAAATATTTTTTAAGTTCTTAGTTTACTGGCAGATGTAATTAAAAATAAGAAATTAGTCCATCCAATCAAAAACAAACAATCTTGCTTCGCTGAAATTAGTGTGGCTTCAATACAAACTAAATTCCAATCAAATCTGCAGAAAATAATTATTTGTTACAAAAAAAATCATATTAATTTCCATAAAAACTGAGACAACAAAAAAAATTTTCCAATTCCAATTTTTCCGGAAATTTTCCATCTCTTGGGAGTCGGATTTTCCAAAATCTGAAAGTCAAGCACATGTAACAAGGTATATAGATTATATGGAAATCTTCTAATGCTGATATATATTACAAACTCACCAGGGTTTTATAAATAACAAATGCACAGCATATTTACAAAATATTTCTGTAACGATTTTTTTTTATCATTTCAAAGTGTTTTAAAGTGCCTTAATTTTTTTTCTAACTCATATTTTTCTTTCCTTTGCCATTTAATATGTAAGATAACTTAATCCTTGCCTACACATCTTTTTAATGAATCATACTTAATTTTAACCCAACTTTGTCAACTTTATATAACAATCATATTTGCATAGTTTGGCAAGATCTGGAAACGCTGTCAGTTATGGGATCTCTTAGAGTCTAAGTTAAAACCCCCCCAAAAAGAATTCACAATTACAATATAAATATATTGATTTGAATGCATTTATGCGATTAGTTACGGTTAATATAAATAACGAGTGTAATAATACGAATAAGTACATATGTATGTATTTAAGGCACCATTAGTTGAGAGAGACTTACAATAAAAGCATTAAATATTTATAAATATATACATACAACATATAAATGAATATGTAAATGGACTAATTTTGTTTGATGAGTGTCTGGTTTTGCATTGTTTTTGGTTAGATTCCGACAGTCTAGTCCCAATACTATATTAAGCAATTTTGTTGGCTGCTTTGAATTTCCTAAAAAGAGAAAAATACATTAAATATTGAGTGAAAGACGTTTATGACAGATGTTGATTTACTTGAGCTGTTTGAGCGCCTGGCTCGTCTCAAAGTCTGCCTTCAGCAATCCAATGCGCACCCAGCGTGGGCGCTCATGAATCACCTTGTGTATCAGAAATTTGAGGCCCAGCAGCAAATGCTCAAAGATGACAAACGATAGATCCGGTATGGAGGGCACCCATAGCGAAAAGAATTGCCTAATGGGAGATCAAGTGTTCGATGTGGTAAAAAGAAGAGAAGAGGGAGGATTCGAATCCTGCTACTTACTTGACATTCGGCTGAAGAAAGAGCAGGCCACAGTTGCTGAGCAACGACATGACCGAGAGCAGCTCAAAAGCCAGCTGCCAGGCGCCAATGTTTTTGGCGCGTCGCCCGAAGGGACGCTTGAAAATGTTGCACAGCTTAAACATGTCGATGTGGACGGCAAAGACATTGTTGATTAGGGCGCCAATGGCAGCGAATGGTGCAACGGCAGCGAAGAGCACAACGTAGCCAAACTGTATGCACACCTGCAGATAATCCTCATAGGTGGACTGATAGGCGTCGAGGCCCGATTCGTAGAACGATTGTTCGTAACGTGGCTTATTGGTGATTAAGCTCAGTTTCTCTGGATCGAGTTCCGTGTGCCGATACTTGGCATACTTTTGACGCAGCACAGCCATTAGGGGAATGCCAATTTCCTGGGCAATGCACAGCAGCTGAAAGATGAGCAGCTGCATCATCAGCTGGTACTTTAGTTGCTTCAGATCCTGCAGCACGAACGCAATATAAAACTGCGAAAAGAAATTGTTGACAATTTCGAAGAGTATCAGCTTGTTGACACGATGCCGTTCGTATTGCGAACGTGTGCGATGATTCTCCAGGTTGGTGAGGAATGTGGCGAGCTTCTCGTATGCCCACGAAAAGATCGCAATAAGCACGGATTGGACAATGACGGGTATGTATAACAGCCACGAGTCAGCACCAAAATCGGCCAACACCTCAGCCTCGATTTGAAACTGATAGAGTGCAAACCAGGCGGCAGCAAAGACACAGCCCAGGACCACTGGATACGAAATACAATACATTTGCAGGTACGTGAAGCGCATGGGATACATCAGCGTCATTTTGCCAGTTATGGGATCCGGTCTCGCTCGACCCTTATAGGCGGCGCGCGGCTTATCCAAGCTGCTCATCTCAATGGTGCCCCAGCGATAGGAGTAGCCGGCGCACTTACGCTTCCACAGCTCCAAAAATATCTAAAAGCCCAAGGAATAAAGTTAAATAAATAAAACAAAACAACTTTTTCAACTCACTGTCGTCCAGATCACATAGAAGCTGCATACCAGCGACAGATTGAGATCCATCAGGCATTGCAGCAGGCCAAAAAGTGCTGGAAAAACCAGCGCCTTTGTGTAGAATTCGATGAAGCCAAAGTAAAGGCCAATGCTGGAGCCAAAATAATTGCGTACATCCTCAACTGGCAACGTAGTACGTTTGAGATTCCAATTAAAACGTTCCAGATATAGCTAAATACATCGAGAATGAATACATATAGTATATTCACAGTTGTTATACATACAATATCATGCAAGGGAAACATATCCTCGATGTAACCCTTTTGTATGTAGGATCTTATTTGTGGCTCAACCACATCTTTGATCAAGACGGGCGTCTCACAATAGCTAAGTATCTGCTCCTGGGTCATGCCGGGTAACAGAAAATCCGAGACGCAGCCATAATTAAATTTTTGCATGCTGCCCGTTTTGGTCATCTTTTCCAGTTCAGCCGCATCGGCCAGACGCAACAGTGTATCCAAACTGGCTGTCAGATACAAATACTTTTCGGTTTTGCTGCAAGTAAAAAGTTAGTTGAAAGAGAGATGCGGATATATGTAGAAAGAGTTTGGATTTTACCTAACAATTTCAAGTGTAGTTTGAATATCAAACTCCTGAATGATTTTCTCGACATCCTGACAATGGCGCAGCTTCGCCTTCTCCGTAAATATGATGACTATATACGTCTGCAATAATTTTGCAATGAAATATAGCATATAATATAGCCGCCACACAGAAAAACTAACCTTGTCGAAAGTCTCCGCTTCATCATCGTCGTCAATGACGTCGATTGTGCCATATTGCGATCGCTGCCTTTGTAGCGCCTCAAGTTTAAGACTGCGCTGGCGGCGAAACAGTTGATTTTCAATAATGTTTCGTGTGCGTGGACCTGGAACAGGGATAAAAACAATGTGAATACCATACATACATAAGTACATATGTACATATATGTATGTATATGCATATACAATTGTACATCATCACTTTACTCACTTTTGGCATCTTCAGACATTATTTATGAGTCGTTGTCGCTGGCTGCTGCCGCAAATGCGAATAACAATGACAGAATTTTGCCAAAGCGTCGAATAAGTGCCTCTATATACAATTAGTATATTAGTCCATACAGACATGTACTCTATATACATACATACATACACACATGCAGACGCATGCGTGTGTGTGTGCGTTTATAAAAATTATGTTTGTCCCAATGCCAGCAAGAAAAATGCTTTAATAACGCCAAAACATTTTTAAAACGTGGCCAGCGCTGAGTGCCAGAGATCGCGGCTATTTTCACATTTCTCTAGTTTTTGCCGGTTTGTGTTGTTGTTCTTTCGCATTAACACTCATTTGTATATGTGTACGTTGTTGATCTGTTGTTTTGTTGGTTTGTTGTTCCACTCACCCATAATGACGTCACAGAGCCGTGGCCAACAGCTGATTACTTGACTTGTTGAGTTGTTGTTAATGTGTGCTAATCACATTTTATAGTTAACATGCATTCTGTGTCATTTTGTTTTTATACAGTACTAATTAAAGTACTATATATAAAGGTATTATATAAGCACAATATTATTCATTCATTCACCCATATGTTGTGTGCAAAAACGCTGTCGATAAATCAAATCGATTTTCTTTTTTTCATACATATATTTCCTGGTCGATTAAGCTTAGAAATTAAATTCACTTTATAATTATATTAAAACAAAAAGATTGAATTATTTCGTTTAATTTTTGTTTTCGTCTTAAGAAAAGATTGGAAAATATAAGTGAGTGTTTTTTTCTACTATATCCAAATAATAATCCATTTAAGAACGCTTTTCCTGCAGTTATTTAAAGTATTACAACTTTCCCTCCAAAAGAAATCACTACAAGCAGTCCGGCAACGCCATACTCCAATAAGTGTTGAAAAGTGCAGCTCACAATTGCCGGTTGCAAAACATCGATTGCTCGATTTCTGTCTGTCTTGTAGTTTTCTACGTGCCGAGTTAATTTCTAGTTTATTTAATTTATTTAGCACAATTAAAAAGGAAAACAATTTGAAAAATGACTAACGCAACCACCAATGTTGCTGATCGACTCAAATTGGGAGCACGCGAAGGCGTCACTTATCCTATAATCATGAAATATTGCGGCCACTGCACAATGCCAATAGAGGTAAAATAGAAAAAAAAAATCAACATATTTTGACTTTATATTTTCGTATAGTATTGCGAATACTATCCGGAATACGACAAATGCAAAGAGTGGCTAGAACACAATCTGCCCGAGGATTTCGAGCGACTTAAAGTTGAGGAAGAGCAGTCAGCGGCAGATGGCACAGACGACGACAAGAAACGTCAAAAACGTGGTGGCAAAGGACTGCTGCGGGTCAAGAAGAAGGAGGATGTCCCAAAACGCATTTGTGTCTCACGTGCTGCCCGCGGAAAAAAGAAGTCCGTCACAGTTGTAACCGGACTAAGCACTTTTGGTGGGTATTCTTATTTTAAGACACCATATAAAATACATTTATTCTCTTATCAACCGCTCAACCGTCTTATGTTCCGTCTGCAGATATTGATCTAAAAGTGGCTGCCAAGTTTTTTGGAACGAAGTTCGCTTGCGGCTCTTCTGTCACTGGTGATGATGAAATTGTTATACAAGGCGACGTTAAGGATGACCTATTTGACGTTATTCCTGATAAATGGGCCGAAATCGATGAGGAAATCATCGAGGATCTGGGCGAGCTGAAGCGCTAATCAAAAGTCTCAATGTTCAATTATAATGCCTACTTTCTACGCGCATCATATGCAACACCATGAACCAATAAATCATTTAAAGATCTAATTATCACTTTCAAAATTCGCATTTTGCTGCTTGTGCGTCAGCTTGTATGTTCAGTACAGTGTTGAGCGCTGACTTTGTCAAAGAATTGGGATAGAGGATTCAGATTAGGTAAAATTCATGCCCACTTTCTGAACACATTACTTATGTTACCATCTTATTTTATTATTGTTTAACTACGAGCAATTTGTAAACATCTGCAGCCAAAGTGAGTAGTATCGTTTTGGGGTATCACAAACTGAGTAAAAGTACTTGCCGCCAAAAATCGATTGACTGCTTTTTGGCAATTAAAGGTCGCGCTATGCAATTTTTGTATTGCAAGCTTTAAAGAAATAAATTGAACTACTTTGATAATATAAGAACGCAATTAATTTCACATTTGTCGGAAATTATTTGGTACTCGATGCAAACGACATCAAAAGCATCGACAAACATATCGATATATCAAGTTTTTTGACAATATTACTTTAAATTGATATTCATTGAAATACATTGAAATTATCAGCTTTGCCTCAGATTCTATTTTAAAAGTATTTTATTTGAACAAAATTAGGCACAATTGTAAAATGGGCATCGCTGAGACAGATAAAAGTGCACTCGTTGGCGCAGCGGACCTCAAATCACAAAAGGGAAGACAACGCGCGTTTTTAAAACGCCGAGCAGCACAGATGGGCAACTGCCATTTGCAAAACAATTGGTCAATGTGTACAGATTTGCAGCGTCAGTGGAATCGTCGGCGAATGCGGCGCCTCTTCTTGTCAGAGAAACCAAAGACCGTGGAGGATCAAGCTACTTGCCAATCCAATCTGAGGCTGCGACTCTCGGCCTTTTTTAGATATACTTTGATACCGATGCTTTTGGTCTTGGGCTTGAGCTGCGGCATCACATTGTACCAACACGGTACGACCATGTCGCAATTCATGCAGCGCTACAGGAGCCACTACTATGCTATAGTGCACAACAAGTTGGACTATTGTGATCGCAACATACCGCTGCGCAACATCTTTGAAAGTTTACATGACAATGTGCTCAATCAGGATGTGGCACTTAAGCAGCTGGAACAGGCCCTAGGCAACCAGAGCTCATTTCAGCCAATTGCGCTTGTGGGCTCGTCGGGAGTCGGCAAGAGCCTGACAATGAGCCTGCTGCTGGAACAATATCCGTGGACGGAGAACGTGCAAAGCATTGCCTGGAACGACTTTGATCTGACGGACGATGAGGCACGCTTCCAAATATTTAAGCGTATGCTTCGCAACTTGGCGCACTGTGGTCGCAATCTGTTAATCATTGACAACATGCCCGCCTGCGATATTGACTTTGTGTCAGCAATGAATGCCCTGGTACGGGCACAGGGTGACGTCGCCGATGACATAAGCGACCTGGACAAGAAGCAGTTGACCATTATCTATGTTTTCAATCTAAACGCAATGCTGCCAGACGATCAGTATGGCGAACAGCTCGATATGGTGCAGCAGATGCCACAAACCACAGTGATAACCTATCGTTCTTTTGACCGCTACGATTTAGAAAGATGTGTACGCCACGAGGCAAAAGTGGTGGACTTGCAGTTGGCTGAGCAATACATAGAAGAAATGGTCAACACAATCAATGTCAAGACATCTGGCTGCAAGACAGTGCGCGCCAAGGTCTTGATCTACGGACGACCGCAGTGACGAGCAGCCGGAGAGAGAAGAGGACTAGAAATATTTTGACAAACACTGACTACACCTATTGCCAAGCATGGGTAGTAGTTCTCCAATCTTATACTAATTTCGTTTCTTTTGGCATTTAATACATTAATGTATACGCTATATAAAACTTATCACATTTCTCGAAAAGCAAGACTGTAAAATTAAAATGTTACCAAATGTATACTAGAATATTAAAATAATTTAGATATGTTTAAAGCTAATAGCTATAAGATTATTAATGTTAATGCATAAACTAAGACGAAACAAGAAGATTGTGTAGAGTTTCCATAATGACTAAAAGCGGCATTTAGTAATAAGTGTCTAAATGTATTGAATATAGACGAACTGACATTACCAATAAAACTCTGGTTGTAAAAATTACTAGGCGACTCAAATTTAAATAAATGTCTCTAATATTTAAGAATATCACAGAGTATGCCCAGGTTGTTATAATTTATATTTTTGATATAGTACATAGTATATGTTCCTCATTGTAAACGATTTTACTTTGTTCCTTTACAGTTATTAATAATAAATAATTCTTTGGCTTGTCAAATTTAAGCGAAAAAAATATCAAAAAAATATTTGATCAATGTAAGCTTAGCAAATGCTGTATATTAAATCAAAACTCACACAAAAAATCAAAATAATATTATTTTTATCCAGCTTACAAAAGTCATAGCCTAACCTTTGTTGCTGCTTTAAGATGCTGATCGACAACGAGAATACCGCTGGCCTGGAAGCTGTTCAATATGAGTATATTAACGACTTGCACGTCTGGTGGCTGCCTCAGGACTTTACCCAGGCGGACTATGGCAAGTTCAGAGAATATGGCAACAGTTCCTGCACCCTCATCTCATTAGCGTTTGCCGAAAGACTCTCCAAGATCAAGGACTTCAGTCAGTTCCAATCACAACTGCCGGATCTCGCCTGGGATCTGATGGGCGATTCTATCGACGATGGAAATCACGCCTATAAGGATAATAATAAGGATAATGTGGACAACATGATTTTCACAGTACCGCAAGGCATCTACGCACTTCAATCACACAGCAAAATTGACTTTCATCTCGACGAGTGGTTCTTTACACATTTGTACACCGAAAACCAAAGCAGCTTATACATCGTTGATGGTGTATCGAAAATATTTCACACCACCATTGGACGTTACCAGGAATCAGAGTTTTGGGAAACGTATCCGAAGCTGTTTGCTGCCATCACTGCCGATAGTCGCTGTGTGATGTTGGGCATTGATTTGACCACCTCACTCGTAACGCTCTTCGATTCCCATAGCCATGGCAAAGACGGAGCTGTTTTTGCCCAGACTACGCTATACTACTTGGATTCGATGATTAACTGGTACGTCAATATGATAGAAACCAAGTTCTCAAGTCATCCGCCGATATTCGAGATCTCATTTATAAGCCCGATGCCCGATGTGTCGATACGTATTCCACCTGTTTTTGACGAGGATGCCAATAAACTCTCCTAGAGGGATATCAATTTCACAATCCTCATAATCTATACGCGCTTCAATGTTAAATTCAATTAAACAATCTGTGGTTGCAATCAAAAAATGCCTGTTGCTAATTAATTCAAAAGCAATGCTTGAACAAACTTCAATCGTCAATATCTCTGGTGTTACTCAACCGATTTCGATAAAACTTTCACAGATGATCATTATTATATCTTGTGTTTTTGGGACTAAGTTTTATAATTATCAAATTCAAAATCTTGTTGCTAAAAACAAGTCAGTGAGAGAACTAATTTTTGACACTTTTTGTATAGATCTTAAGATCTAGCAGTTTTGGAATAAGAATAATTTTGATTACATTCTGATTACAAATCATTGACGAAGTAACAGGAAAATGAGTGATAAGTATTGAAAAAAAAATGTGTGTGTGTTTTTATTATTATTATTGTATAAGGTAGTAGTAGGTAGCATATAAATTTATATAACATACGATATACATACATACATAATATGTAAAAAAAAAGACATAGCTAGCTTAAATACTTTTATTTCCACACACGCTTTCGCATCTGTTATCTCTATTCTCCAATCTCCTCCAATTCGCAGCTCGCTTCTATGTTTGCTTTTAATTGTGTTTTCGATACTAATCTCACTTGACGATACGCTAGTGTGTGTGTGCGTGTGCGTGTGTTGGTGTGTGTGTTGTGTGTGAATCCTTTAGAATCCTGCGACGCCGCCGCGCTTGCGTTTATCGGCATTCCCATAAATTGCCGTCGCATTGCGTCCAAGAGCGCAAACAACGGAGCTTGCACCATTTTTGGGACCCAAAAGATGGAGTTTGTGGCCCCGTTTCCGCAGCAGATCGAGCAATGCGTCCGAAAAGTTGTCATCCTGGAGCTCGAGCTTATCGGGGAACAGCTGATTGTAGAAACGGGGCGCATCGATAGCCGTCTTTAGATCCTCACCGAACCACAAATATCGAGCAGCCACCTCGACAACAGCTGCAATTATCTTAGTGCCACCGGCAGCACCAATTGCCAGTCGTATGTTGCCCTCGGGATCAGCCAACAACATTGGCGACTGTGAGGACATGGGTCGCTTATGTACATCAATGATATTTGCTTGCGACATTGGCACCAGAAATTGATTCACCTCATTCGAAAAATCGTTCATACCATTGTTCAATATTATACCGGTACGTGAACCAATTAAGCCCGAACCAAAGCTGCAAAAGATTTCGTCAATGAACAACAAATACTACTATATCGAAAATGGTATTTCCTAGCTTGCTACTCACTAGTAATTAACGGAGCTGGTTACGGATACAGCATCGCCATTTGGTGCTATAACTGAGAGTGCTGAGGTGCCATACGGATCTTCCTCGGAGCTGAGCTGAGCACCGTACTCGTGGGGACCACTTAGCACATGGCTGTCATTGATCTTGGCACGCTGCTGAGCAGCATACTCTGGATTATTCAGCTGGCTAACCAATTCGCGCACCTCATTGAAGCGAGGATCGCCCAATTCGCCGCGCCGTGCGAATCCAAATTTAAGTGCCTCGGTAATGCGATGTATGGTGCGGGCATAGGACTCATCATCGGCCAAATCGGCACGGGTGAAGTTGTAGCCCTGGAGAATGCCGAGCACGTGCGATACAATGGATCCACTGCTAACTGGCGGCACAGCATACAGGGTATCCTGACCCAGTGGCATTGTTACGGACAGTCGCATTTCGGCTGTGTACGCATCTAAATCGTCCTGTGTTATAATGCTGCCCACCTCCTTCAGATCCTCGGCAAGCATTTTGGATATGGTGCCATTGTAAAAGTCCATCGGACCATTGTCGGACAGCAGCTGATATGTGTTGCATAGCTTTGCCGGTGGCGTTATTTTTGTTCCCTTCACATGGTGTTTACCCGTTTCCGCGTTCAAGAAAACGGCCCTGTGAATTAAAAGGGTCAGCAACTCCCTCCCGACTAGAGCAACTAGTAATACTTACTGATAGTGTGGATTGTCCTTCATTTGATGCCATGCCAGGTGCAGTGAGCTCTCTTGATGCTGTGACATTTCATAGCCCGTCTCGCAGATCTTAAGCGATGGTGCCACCAGATCTTTCCAAGGCAGCTTGCCAAAGCGCTGGTGCGCCAGATGATAGCCCATCACCTCGCCGGGCACCGCAATGCTCAATGGTCCATAGAAAGAGGCATTCGGCTGAGTATCGAACATTTTTGCATCGGCGGCATAGGGTGCTACGACATGTGCGTCGATCTGGTAGCCCTGCCGAGACTCACGATCGTAGATGTTCATTAGCAGGCCACCGCCAATACCCATACTTTGGGCAACAACGAGGCCGTTGCACAGCATTGTGGCAATTGTTGCATCCACGGCGCTGCCATTGCGTGCCAATATGTCGCTGCATTGGAAGAAAATAGAAAATCCTCGATTAAAATCGATAAATCGATTGTTGTATTTAAACTTTCATAGCTTAAAAACTAAAGATTTCTTCAATTCAATTGGATTAAATAAAACATTATCTCTGTCGTTTTTCGTTCTTCATTGAAAATATCGATAAGTATCGATAAAAATGCATCTCGTGGTTACCTGCCAATTTGGCTGCAAGGATGCGCATCCGAGCAGACGGCCGCGTGCTCGAAGATGCCCAGTTTGGAAACGAATTGGCTGTTGTAGTCGGTTATTTGTGTTGCTGGTGATGGTGGCGGTGTTGTTGGTGATGTCGAGGCGGCAACGGCGGGTCCAGCAATTGCGATCTCTTCAGCTGTTGTTGCTGTTGTTGCTTCAATGCTGCCGTTGTTGTTGTTGTAATCCGGTTGCTCATCTGTTGAATTAAATGTTATGAATGTGTGGCTTGTGCTTGGATTGCTTGGTGCTGTTGTTGTTGTTGTAGTAGTTGTTGTTGTTGTTGTTGGTGTGCTTTCTGTAGTTCTTATTATTGTTGTAGTTGTTGTTGTTGTAGTTGTTGTTGGTGTGCTAGTTGTTTCAATTGTTCTTGTTGGTGCTGGTGGTGCTGGTGTTGGTGGTTGTGATGGTGGTGAAGGTGACGATGCTGCTGCTGCTGCTATTACGGCTTCGGCAGCAGCATCTGTTGCTGCCGTGCTGCTGCCAACAATTGATGCTGTCGCTGTTGCTGTCGTTGCTGTTATTGTCGTTGCTGTCGCAACTGTGCTGTTGTTGGCTCGAAAGGGCGTTGACTTTGGCCAGTCTTTTGTAGTATTGGTGGTTGTTGTTGTTGTCGGTGCATTTATTGGTGGTGTTGTTGGTTATTTTGTGAGTTAAGGTGTAAGAGTAGTTTTTTTTTATTGTCAATATATTTTCTTTGTGCCACAATAGAGAAGAAACTTAACATAATCGAGAGCTGGGTGCCAGAGTGCAGGATTTTGTGATGAGTCTCGAATGACTTGAAAGGCATGCAAAGCAACAACACATGCAACATTTTGTTTTCATCGTGTTTGTAGATATTTATATATATTGACGTAAACATATACCATATACATATATATGAAAAGATTGTGTGTGTGTTTGTGGTGGGATTAGTTGCCATTTTGTATATGAGTGGGTTAGAATTGTGGTGGTTGGTTCTTTGGCCACGTTTCGTTTACTTTGTCAATTGGTTCCGTTTACCACTTACCGCTAAAGCACAGGCTTATGATCACATAGCTAATCAGGGCAAGGCCAATAAAACAGATCAACACAATTGTCAGCTTTTTCATCCAGGCCAACACATTGGCGCGCCTGCAACAAACAAAAGTAAACATGTTTAAAATAAACTCTGGGTCAAGTCATTCAATTATTTTGTTTTTTTTGCAAATTTTTACTTTAAATCAAGAAATCTATAGCTCACTTATAAACACTTAAAATCTTGCGAATAAACAATTTAAGTGCTGTTAACGCATCCTTTTTCCATTGCAACACTTATAAAACTTATATTAAACGTTTTAATGCCCCAAAAAAGTATGCTACGTTTTCTGTAACTTTGAACTATAAACAAATTGACAGGAAAAATTACCAAAATATTCTTTTATATTTCATTTAAATATATAGCACTGACCTACAACAAACCAAAATTTTTTCAACTATTACCCAATTATTTTCATATAAAATAATTCCGTAAGAATGTTAAGAAATGTTTAAAGCAAAAACACAAACAAAAAAATATATGTATATAGCTTTCTTTTTGTGTAAATAAAACTTACATCTGTTCGCGTCGCGCCTCTTCAGCAGCGGCTGTATCCTGCATCAGTTCACCGCCATTCTTCTCATCGTCATCCAGTCCGCTGGACGATTTGAGTGGAATTTTGTTCATGGCGTCGTCATTGCTGTGGTGCACCATCTTATGTGCATCCGCTGTAGTTGCGGTGCTGCTGCTGCAAATTCTGCAATTGAACAATATAATATATTCCTAATAAATATACGCGAGTTTAGATTTTTAGAGTATGCAACAGATTGTGTCTCCTGTGCACAGCTTTCAAATATGCAACAGATTTTGCACGAGTCTCAACATCAACTGAACAGCTCAACAATCGACGCGCTGTCAAGCGGCATCAACAACAGTGCTGCCCGTTGGCCCGCTGCACGTTACACATTACACATTGCGCTCTGCCTGCGTCATTGGTAACAGAGACGTCGGCAGCTTTGATGGCCGACTTTGATGGCAGGATGTGGCTGACGTCGTCGTCGTTGTTGCGGTTGCATGTCTGTGGGTGTGTCTCCCAGCCCGTTTCCTACTACTACTTTCCACACTCAAAAAAATACCAGTGTTTCTATGTTTGTATTCGTTGCTTTTGCAATACCAACAAAAAGTTGTGTAATTCAAAAATGTTTTCCCCAAAAAAAAATAAACTCAAAACGAAGACAAAATATACATCTTATTTTCGTTTAAGGCCTGGAGACTTTTTCGCTCTTCGTTTTAGAGCAAACATTTTTATTTTTTTAAATATATCTTTTAGTGTATTTTCATTGTTTCGGTGTGCGTGTGCCGCAAATGGGTCACAGACGGCAAACCCGACGCCAACGCGAACGCTGACGTCGACATAGGACGCAGGACACAAAACACAGGACATGGCAAATGGGAGTAGTGGGCTGAGGAGGAGGGCTGCTTGCAACTTAGTGGCATGTAATGCACTTTCTTACGAATAGCTACTGGCCATAAATAATAATTGAATGTTGTGATTGGCAGGCTTAGCGGGCAGCGAGCGGTGCACAAAGATTGTTGCCTGTAAAGTGGGTTAATTGCAGTCGCGTTTGATGCAAAGCACGGACATCAAGCCGACGGCACCACAACATTAGCGCCAGCAGCGGCACCTTTGCCCTCACATGACCCGGACAATAATGTTGTTATTGGCCATGTATGCTATGTACCTAAAAGGGCGAGTCACGGATAATACGAATGCCTCCCAAAGAGCTAGGGTATATTTGAGGTATATACACTATGATATATAACTGTTCGAAATAAACCCAATTGACAGACAGTTCAGTACATATGGTATAAATGGTGTTGCTTTGTTGAATTGATGGCATAAGATTGCAAACGGCTAATGTAATTGTTTTGATTAGAGTATAAAGAATTAAGTTCATTTACATACACTACATACGTATATACTATATACTATATGTGCAACAATGAGTATTTTTTGTACAAGTATTCAACATTCTAAGGAATTAAGTTTGCCAGAAGCTTTATCCCCGCACATGCAAACATAGTATCATGATTTTAGATGAATAACAGCAAGTTAATTGCCTTATCGCGATCAATCAGATAACGCGATTGTACCGAGAACATATAGTACGTATGTATACATGTATGTAAACATGATGTTTAGTGGGTCGCGCTTGCAATTTCAGTGGTTGGCCTGGCCTGGCCTGGCTATTTGCTATTTTTAGGTCAACTGCATTTAATTTCATTTCATTTTCGTTTAAATGGCTGCCTGGGCAGCAGCAGCAGCAGCGACAGCGACAGCAACAACAAAAGAAAAGAGAAGAAGAAGACGAAAAGCACCCGCCACAATTACTGTGTGGCATGTGGATTGCAATTTGGGTTTACGACTCCGTCGCCGCTCGGCGTTGCGCCATTAAAAATTCGAAAGGAACCAACAAACCGAAATGAAAACAAAATTCCATTGCACTGAGTACAAACAATCTGTTCCCGGTATTGTAGAGCCATATTTATCGATGACTACTTTAACATCTACATCGAATTTTTGGTGGTGGCGGTCCCATTTGCAAGCAGCTCACGGAAATTCTCTCTCTCTGTCTCTGTCTATCACTTCCTCTCTCTCTCTCTCTCTCTCTCTCTCTCTGGATGTGGCGCGTGCGCAGCGCCCCAAAACCAAATTTGGCAAATCAACGATATCCGCACTCTTTGCGCCATGTCCATGGCCAACGGCATTGCTGTCATTATAATGACACAATCATGACCATGATGATTAGATGCGTGAACGTGATTAGGAAATCAATTCATGGTTGGGTGTGCCTAAGCCAACCACTCCACATAGTATAGTTCGACAATAGTTTGATTTATAGCAAACGCTTTCATCAGCGCCGCTTTCCAATTAACTTCCACTTTCAGAATTTTCCCTCAGCCATTTTGATTTTCGGAACATTAATTATTTTATTAAATCTTTAAGTATCCCAGATTATTTGAAAAATTGTTTTATTTCTACAAAAAGCAAAACAATTTTGCTTCGGTAGGTTGATGTATGGCTATATTTTCATTATTGTATCACTGACAGGAAAGGGGATAAGGGGGCACTCCATGAGCCCCAATGGGGTCAGCTAGATACTAGTTGAAAACGATCGTATAATTAGACTATTTGTACTATGCGCGAAGTACATAAATTTAGTAACAACTGCAAATTGCAATTGTTCTTGTTCGCTCTCTTTGTTTGTTTTTATGTGTTTATGTTGTTTGCATATATGTTTTTCACACTTGTTGCACACACATTAAATGAATGGCATTGCAGTTCCATATAAGTAAGTATGTCATAGTACTATAATATATAGAAGTGTGTGTCGTCTGGGTTGCCTGCATTGTCTAAGGTCTCAGCTCAATTGGGTATTTTTTTTCATTTTTCTATTATTATTTTTGGAAATGTTGTGTGTTGCTCTAGACTTTTGCTTCCGTCTCGCACGCACTCCTCCCTCCCTCTCCCCTTGGCCAAACGGTGCCCTTTGGTTTATTTGATTTATTTGCGTGCCGGCTTGTCTTCATGCATTTTAATGTATTTCTGTCAAATTGTTGATTTAATTACTTCGCAAACGTTTTGCTAGCAAACAAACGAATTGAATAAGTTATCGTGCCATGGCTTTGTAACCCATGGTCAATGCTCCCCACTAAACATTTGAAAGATCATTTTTGACAAAAGCACCTTTCTTTTATCATGTACGATTTACAGGAGACCCGAAAAGTTTCTCCCGACCCGCTAAACTTAAAATAAAAATAAATAAATATTCTACTTTGTTTCCAACCTGTTTCACAATCTTAGCTCTAGATGGTAAAAATAAATACCTGTATATAGTTTATATAGTATTGCACAAAAAGGTGAATAACGTGTTCGAAAATAAGGTCAAGTTTAGCTGCAATGAGATCTTCGCTTTTTTGTGTAATAAAATATAAATTAAATTATATAAAGAATGTATTCAATCAACCTATTAGATGTAATCAAAAAGTTGACATAACAAATTCAAATAAAGATTTGCAAAGCAATTGAATAATCAGGCAAAAGAAAACCGCTTTGATACACACAAAAAAAAAAAAGCTGACAGGAAATTAAACAAAATAAAAATAAAATATAAATGTTGCACACGCATTTTGCCAAACTATTAATTATATTAAAGATTCCATTCATAAATATATTAAAATGTTTGAACAAAAATAAGTTTGATAAAGTAAAGATAAAACAAGTTTTGAAAAGAAAATCTCACAGCAAACTAACTTTTCCCAGCTGCATAAAAAACAACACAAATAATTGATTCTATTATATATTTTTGCTTAGTTAAGATTCTAGCATTTAGAGCGGGTTCAAGTCGAGATCAAGATCTTTCGCATGCAAGGAGCAACTTTAGCAGCAGAACAAGCAGAGTGAGCGAAGAAGAAGGAGAGTGAAACAAAGATCTTGCATTGATCTGGGAGATTTGCGTGCCAGCATCGCATTATCGCTTAATCGCATCTTTCACATTTTCACATTTTGACACATTCGCAATTCGTGACAGTGCAAATTGGTTGAGGCCAAAGTTCAGGGCCGTTTGGCACATTCTCATATTGTGCGGACAACATATATGTATATAGTATATTTAGATATGCGGATAAATAGATGAGGGCAGACACACACACACACACAGACACAAACATACAGCGGCTTATTAGTGTTATATATATATATGCATATATATTTTTAGAGAATGCCTTAGATTGTTGTACTACAGTCAAATGTTGATTAAGCTGTCAGTAATCAACGGCTGTGGCCCGGCCAATGCCGATATGATATACATACATACATACATACTATATGTTGTATGTGCAAGATTCCCGAAAGCCACCGGAGATGCCGTTTAGCTGTAACTACTGTACTATATGTTGATTTAACTGTGTTGCCCATTGTTGTTGCTTGACTACTTAGTTCCAAGTTGTAGCAAAGCTTGGCTGGATTTGACGGGGTTTGCTGGGATGCAGCTGGTGGCGCGACAGTCTACTACATATGTATATGGCTATTAAGTGGCTGCCATTCAAAAGTGTATCCGAGATTTGAGCTAACAATTGACACTCAAGTTGCTGTCACTCGTTTGCTATTGCCTCGTTGCCTTTGTATAATGACTTCAAACACAAACACAAACTACTTGTTGATAAAGGCAGATTGGATTGTGGAAAGAAATGAGCTGCCGCTGGCTAGCACAATGATAGCAAACAGTTGTCCCTCAGCTTGACAAATGGACATGTTGCTGCTGCTGCTAATGTCGCGACTAGTAGCAGCAACAGCAGCAGCAGCACCACTACCGGACGCAACATTTTGTCGCTTCTTATCACTTGGACATTGCCGGCATTACTTACTAGTAGACCAAGCGGCGGCGGCTCGTTATGATAGCAACCCAGACAGAACGCAACTGCAACAGTCACAGCAGCAACAGCAGCAGCACCAGCAACAGATAAACCAACTAAATAAATGCTGTGTCAAATTAGCAATAGAAAGATCAAGTCATACAAACTTATCAGTAGTCATTGTCTTCTTGGTAAAAGAAATTGATTAAAATTGAACTGAACTGAATCATGTATAGAAAAATGTATTGAAATGGTATCTGGTATATATGTATGTATATATTGTACAAGCTAAGGAACAGACGAAATAATTTACGAGCAAAACTTGAAACCCTTTCATTATAGTATGTATTACAGTCAAACTTCGATACAATGAACTTCTTTATAACGAATTCATTTCCAAAAACCCATTCAATATTACGAATTATCTCTACAACAATATTGTTTTCTTGTCCCCTTGAGATTCGTTATATGGAAGTTCGACTGTGTAAGTGAATTCTATTAAATATAACAAAGCTGATTTCCTGTCAAATGGCAATTAGTCATATTGAGTTTTGAAGAATAGCTTATCTCAAGACATGTCTTGAATTACTCAACACAATGTTTGGTGTATCAAATTAAGAGCCCAAATATATATTTTGAAAATCTAAAAAGTATTGAAAAATGTGTAACGTAAATAATTCAAGTTAGGGCTTCTACAATATTTAAAATTTGATTCAAGAGGCTGCAAAAATTGAAGTCAAATCTATGACCAAAAAAATAACATTTAATAAATAAATCAGCAACTGCTTTTAATGGAATCTGCCCCACAAATTGATCACAAAAGATTTGTACTCTCTTTCTTGTCATCACTTGTGGCCTTTTGTGTGTGTGTATATATAATATATACTTATATATATAGTGTTTGTAAACATATTTCATATTTTCATGCTTTAAACAATTTTCAATGCATCCAAACAAGAATCTCAACAAGTGTTCGCGTCTGGCATCTGCTCTATATATATATATATATATATATATATTTATACATTAATTATTTTTTTTCGTTTTTATTTTGAATTTTTCTTTTGGCTGGTTATTTATTTATTGACAGCAGCAGCAGGCAAACGACATGCCACAACAACAACAACAACTTGAAGATGGCCGAGTGGGCTAGTGTGGGGTGGGTTGGGATTTCGTGGCAACAGTACGCCAGATGGGCTACCCTCATGGGCATTGCGCATTTTTTTGATTTTTTGTTACTTGGACTTGTTGCCATTTGTTGCTGTTGTTGTTTTTTGTGTGTGTTGCCCGCCAACGTTTTGTCGCTATTTCTGTTGGACGTGTGTCTATCTGAGTTTTTAGGTGGGCGAACCTGGCGTCTAGTCGTACGCCGATCAGCTAATGCTGATGCCGGGCCCAATGAGAAAGAGAATTAACTTAGCTTAGCAACATAATCGCATCGCACACACACACACACACACACACAAACAAGCAACATAAATTTGCATTCGCTTTAACGCTACGCACACGCACCAAACAAAAAATTAAATAAATTACTATAATAAAATATAGTATGCAGTATATAGAAAAAAAAAAATACATTTGGTTTGTGTTTTGTCACCTCTTTTTTTGTCAAAATAAAATCGTTGTTCTTTTGTACTGAGAAAAAACGAACCCAAAACAAAAACGCGCGCGCGTTTTTCAAACGCACTTAAAACGCGGAAAGTTTTATTATTTTGTTCGAATTTCGAATATAGAAAATGTTCTTCTGCTTCTTGACTTGTTGGTAATTACATTTTGATACGCGCCACTGCCGACGCTATATAGCTCTGATTATGATCAGATAATTTCTCAATAATTTTTTGTGATTATTTCTTAGATTATTATGTTTTACTTTTAACTTTTTTTTGTTTTTTTTTTGTAGTCGCGTGTCTCGTCGCAGCGCTGGCTGCTGGTCAACTGAATTAAGAACGGGACGCGTTGCGGCCGCGACTGCGACGAAGGCAGCGAGAGCGACGGCAGCAACAACGACGGAGGCAGCGACTGCGGTTCGTCTGGCCGAGGCACTTCGTCAGACGGCTGTTGCTGTTGCTCGTTGTTGTTGTTTCTGTTTTTTTTTTTGTTGCTATTGCTATTGTTGTTGCTGTGCAGTGCAAATTGCTGCTGGTGTTGCTTTGGCTGTTGTTGTTGTTGTTGTTGCTGTCGTGCGGAAATCAAAAAATTTAGGCGGCCCCAATGGACATAGGCCGTGATTGTCGCACGGAGCCGAGCAACACACAACACTGCACTCGCAAAAAACTACAAAAACACATCGAAATATATTTTTGAAATATTATAAATACTTCAGTTATTTTCTTTGTGATTTTTTTAAAACGGAAGTAAATTTGTTTGAACTGGAAATATTTTCTACTCATTTGAAGCATATTTATAATTTACAATTGTTATTTATTTTTTACAATTCTAAATAAAATTGATTATTAGTTAGATATCTGAAGAATATGTAATTTTTTTTTTTTTATTTTAATTCAGGAAAAATCTTAAGACAAAAAAAAATCACCTATTTTTGAATCCTTTGAAAATATTTAACTTGTTTGATTGTGGCTAACATATTTTTTTTGGCGTGTAGGGTAACTGATAACCGGTAGGGGTCGTGTGTGTGCGTGTGTGTGTGTGTGTGTGTGTGGCAGCCATGGGGCGTCTGAACTGAGCTGCGCCACCCACCCGGCCATTAAAAGCAATTTGTTGACAGTGACACACAAAAATGGATACATAAAGCGAAGCGACAAGTTTACTATAAGCTGATGACAAAAAACCCGGCCCAGTTACAAGACAAACCCCTCTGCTGCCCCCCACCCGGCCGGCCACTCAACTTAACCATTACATCATCATCATCATATATTAATTCCAAACTAGACACAAAGCAATACATTTTGCGTGTCAGAAGTTCCGAGTTGAGCTTTCGTGCCATTTCAATTGCAATCAATCGATGCGATATATATAACAAAAGAGCTAAGAAATTATAATGGCAACTTGTTAAAGTTTCTACTTACTAAGTTTGGATACTTTTACAGTTGTACATATAGATATAGATAAATAACTCAAAGAATCGTTTCGAAAACGATATCACAATTATGTTGAGATTTTTTCTTAATCTTCGCATTTAAAGTGCAGATATGAACAAGATTGCTGAGATCATGAGCGATGACGCTCCATCCGTTCCATTGCTGGTGGGCGTCCTACGTCGCAGTGATAAGACAAAAGCTATAGTCGAGCGCTGCATCGGTTCACAGAAGCATGTCGATGGCGTGCGAGCATCGTACACAAAACATTGAAATGTGTGTCAACAAATTGCACAAATTGTCAACAGCAACAGTTGCCGCCGTTCGAGATGCAACTGTAGCTTGAAAACAATGGGCCGGCATACTAGCTACGTCAGCAAGGTGGAAGCTGCGTGGGTGGTTCGGGGTCACACACACACAAACACAGTCTGCTAATAACGGTAATTTCACACTCACTGGATTCGGAAACCTTTATGTCAAACAACAGCAGCATTGAGCCAAACTTTGGCTACCGGTTTGTTGTTGTCATCAAATCAATTAAACCACATTTGAATAGTGGCTCATCATTGACTTGCAGCCAGCAACAACAAGCGAATGTGGGACGACGTTCGTTGTCTTATGGCAGTGGGCAGAGCGGTTCTTTTTAATGCCAACTAGGCGTGGTTCACACAGTCGGCTTATACTCTACGGCCTAGAGTCTAAGCAATAAAAGATTGTTTTTATCTCAAAAATTTATTTTGTTTTTGGTATTTATTCTAGGAAACATCTAAAAGTTAAGAAAAGAAAAACAAAGAAAATGCTTGCAAATAAGTTCAAAATAATTAAAAAATAATTAATATAAATTTCAGTTCGATTCGAATATTTCGAATTCAATTAAAATATGAAAATTATGATTCAAGCTATTCATATTTGTGAATCTCTATGATAAACTTCTAAAACTATATCACTTAAAAAAAGTTATTGTTATCCTTTTGTAGAGTATTTGATTAGTCGACACAAGGCATACCAAACATAAATGAGAACATTTAATAAAAGATGAAGATTGGGAAGATAAATTATTTCAGGAAATATATGGAACCAAATAAAAGTTTGCTGTTTTGAATGCTAAGAAGATGGAAACAAACAAAAGTTTGTTGATTTGAATGTAATATAACGAACCTCAAGGGGACAAGAAAAAACTTCTTTGTAGAGAAAATTCATAATATATAGAATGGGTTTTGGATAGAACCAAAGATCAGTTTTTTTTTTCAATATGAATTCGTTTTTTATATAAACTTCGTTATATGGTAGTTTGACTGTATATGCATGTTAAACTGCATACTTTAAACACTTCCCTGATATAATTTTATGCCTCACAGATTCAACAGATATTCTCTATACTATACAGATATTGTCTAGTGCTGTGGGCGTTGTCGATCGACTCATTCACAACAAATGCTGCAACTGCAACAGCGCGTTGGTGGCTTGTTGGCTTGCTTGTTGCAAAAATGACGTCACCAACAAGAGCAATCTAACCGTACGTGTGGGTGCTGCCCTTGGCCGCACAAGCATACTAAGCATAGACCATTCAAGATTTGGCCCGACAGGTTCACAACACTTGAAACTTTTGAACGCAGGGAGTTTCAGAGCGGCGGGGGGGGATGGCAAGGCAATTGAACTTGTCGCTAAGCCAATTAAGCAACTTCATAGGGCCATTCAACAGTTTTTATGTGTGAGTGCATGTTCGTGTGTGTGTGTGGCTACATAAACATATGTATATTGCGGCTTATAAAACTGCCGCGCCCCTTTCATGCCCAAAAACGTATCTGTCAGTCAGCGTTCTTTAAGTGTCAGTAAGTATGCATGTACTTACGTATGTGTGTGTGTGTGTGTGTGCCGCACTTAGAATTCACATTAATTAGTTGAGGAAACATTTTTAAAGTGCTCCACTTTCGATTGGTCTGTTGTTGTTGTTGTTGTTTGTGTTGTGGCTTGCTTTCATGTGGCCCGTTCGCCCCATTTCCCTCTGGCTCCCGCCTTGCGCGCCGCAATGTTCATCATCCTGCAACTATTTTCAGTTGTGTCTGACACACATTGGCGGCAAAAAGTCATCCACACACATTTGTTTACAACCAAAAACCGCGCATCTTCATCTTCTGATCTACTTCAACTCCCCATCCCCCCACCCCCCCTCACGCACACAACACGACAGTGTGTGTGAGCTTACGGTTTCCCGCAACAGCCTCGCTACACTTAGCAAAATTTAAAGTACTTGTAAAATATCTCTGATAAGCCAAAATAAAAGTTTTGTTTTGGTTACCTTATGTTCTGAAAATGTTTTTGAGCTAAGGGACTTGATCCCCGCCAGCGATTTTCTATTCTAAGAAATATTTTGTGTTTTTCTTCAAGTGTGAATATTGCTAACTCCCATTCCTTGTTCTCGACACATTTGTTTGTCTTTTGCGCACTTTGATGGATTATCTGAGGTCGATTGAACAGCCTTCTTGTCCATAAGTAGATGCTTTATGGCCCGAAAGCAAGTGGCAAGCAACCGAAAAGCAAACAAAAGCAGCAAGCTTGCCCCTTACCAGAACAATATTTATTTTATCATTTCTTGTATCTGTAAGCAGCCAGCAGTAAAGCCAAACCATCCAACATCCATTTATTAATCTGCCCATTTGTTTGCTTTCGTCTAACTCATCTTTGCCGATCGCACTCGAGAGCCTTGAAATAATGTTCAACATAATAGCATTTGCTAAACTAAATATCTATTGATTGCCATTGTCTATCAGAGATTGTGTTGTTTAGATTGGCTGTGAATATTATTCTAAGCACAATCCACAAATAATGGCCAAAAACTACAAAGTGTAGAAACGAATTGATGTTAAGTGCGAATATAATGATATATTGTGGGTAATATTTCTTATCAAGAGAACTTTGTGCATGTACGCAAGTCCATTAAATTTAAGAAAGATCAATAAAATATCGATATATTTACCTTATAAAATTGTAAGTTAAAAAAAAAATTTTTAAACCTTAATATTTAATTTATTTTCACATTTTAATTAAAATTCATTATATAATTTAAATTTTAAAAATTTTGCATTTGTTTTAAAATGAATTAATTTAAATTTTATGTCGACATTTCTTAGTTGACAGTTGAGAAATAAAGAAGTAAATGCAAGGAACATTCTATGCAACTATTATCCTCACTTTTTTCTGTATAAAATCGTATTCAGTTTTATTGAAGTATTCCAGGTATTGTTTGAAAAATTGCTCCTTTGGCAGTAAGCAGTTCCGCTTTTGAGAGCTAAAACTATGTTAATGTACTTACGTTTGCCGCGATGGAAGATTTGAGGCGGAGGCGCCAACGCCGCATGCCGTGGAATGCATTTGCGAACTTTTGTTGCTGTTTTTGTTTATGTTCTGCTGTTCAGAGATTTGTTGCTGCTGCTATTGCAATAGTTGTTGCAAATCCAATGAATTCACCAACAGCTGCACACACTTTTCGCGCTAAATGTTGCAAATGTTTATGCAGTTGCACGAGCACTAACAGCAAAAAAAAAAACCAAAACACACACGCACGCACCGTAAACAAACAAGAAGAACAGAACTATAAGTTGTAAAAGAAATATGAACGTGTGAACTCAACACAAAAGAGAGATTGCAAAAGTTGATGAATGAAACTGCAGTGAGTGCGATGTTGTGGATGGGGTAGTTTGGGATTGTAGGGATATGCCAGGTGAGCTGGCCAGTTCTAGTGGTTAATGTTGTTTTCGAGTTTCAGGTTAAGCGAATTCACAGCTCGGTGCACGACGTTCAGTATCTGACTGAATTTTCATTTCCGCTGAGGATGCTCAGAAGCCAAAGAATACCAAAAAACCGGCAGCGTGTCGACTGAGGCAGCTGACTGTAGCGTCAGCAATATCTACTCCCGTCCACATTCACATCCACATCCACCCACGTGGCTGACCGTCATTCTGCTGTTGTTGTTCTGCTTCTTATTGCTTAGCATAAACACCAACAAACCGAAATAAAAATAAGAACGAAATTAAATGCCGCTGCGTTTTGTTCATTTGTGTGTGTGTGTGTGTGTGTTGGTGTGTGTAATTGTACATAGTAATAATTATATATATTGTATATAGTAATTGTTTAAATTCAGAGCAGTTGGGAGGGGCATCATCAAACAAAAAGAATAACATACACGGCGTATGCGTAATCTATATATATATTAAAGGCAATGTATGTTTGAGTGCGTGCGGATGAGTGGCTTATAGACTCTGAAACCGCTCAACCGATTTTGATGAAATTTTGGTAAGCTATGGGATACTTTTAGCAAAAAAAAAACATATTGCAAGTACCACCTTTTCCGACCACTTTGCCATATCTGTCATTATTCAGCACTAAAGATACTTTCTTACTTTATCTTAACTGCGATTTTTAAGCTCAAAAGAAACTTTCTTACTTTGTCTTATCTGTGATTGTTACCTCACAAATATCTAAACACTATAGAAATATTCTTAAATTGTTCGGAATGCCTTAAAAAAAATCAGCAATTGAAACAAAACAAAAAATAAGTTTGACAACCAAAGAAATATTTATAAAACAACTTATAATCAAACGTTAAACTTTTAATTCCATATTAAATTGGGTTATATGACTCTGTTGCTGGCTCTAATTATTTTTAAACTATAAAAATAAAAGATACATTTAATTAAAATAAATTTAAAATGTTAAGAAAAATAAATATATATTTTAAGAAATTTATTGTTGCAAAAGATGTTTGGTAAAATTTTAACTTTTTGAAAAAGTCAATTAAAAGTAATGTAGGAGGCTATAAAAATGGAAAGAATTAATTATTTTTACCATGCAACCAACTATGATTGCATGCAATTTAACAAAACTTTGTAATAATATTTTTATCTTCAATCGAACAATGTATAATAATAACAAATTATAAAAAAATATATATAAGAAAATATATTGCACAGGCATAAAAACGAGACGAATTTTGTGACATTTTTATGGTTGAAAGTCTTTTTAGTGGCAGAGCATCTGGCAAGCGTTGACTGATGTCTCTCGCGCTGCTCTGCTATTCAAGTCGAAAGTCTATTCCAGAGTTCTTAAGCCGCATGAATTTGTTGTAGCTGGATGCTGCTGCGGCGTGATGAATGAATCACAGCCAACGAAAATATAAAACAGGGCAACGAATGTGTTAAAGGCCACAACCAACACACACACACACACACATACAAATGTACAGATAATCTTTACTCACACACCTACATACAAACATACATACATACATAATGATTTGGGCCCGATTGTTGCCACGCCACTCGTTTGTTTACATTCACAGCAATGCTGCACAACTTTGCAGATCGCGTATACGCCGCCTATGACGACTACGTGTTGAACCCGCCACCAGCCTAAACAGGGCGCGATTTGAGATTTTCCAGCTGGCCCCATCGAGCGAATGCTGCCACAAAAATACTAAACTATGCCTATGCCCAGTGCCACATGCTACATGCCACATATGGCCACTTATTTTAGATATAATTATGTGTGTGTGTGTAAGTGTGTACACTAAGAAGATAAGTTTCCTAAACTTTTAAATTGAAGAAACATAAATTTTAACCGGGAAAAGTTGCTTTTTATTCTAGTTACTTCTTTTAGGGTTTGGTTTATAAATTGATCAAATTGATTAATTACCAAGGCATGGTAAGAAAAAAAATAGGAAATTAAGTAATTCTCAATATTTTCAAATCAAAGAAAATTAATTCAATCTTAAAATAAGTGTTAGTGGTAATAGTTTCGATAGAGGGATTCCCATAGTAAAACTCTAAAAATGGCAATCTTGAAACTTGGTTGGTTTCTTTCTCAGTGTAGTGCTTGAAGAGCAGATGATGAGTTTTTGGTGGAGCCAAGTGGCTGCCATTTGGCCACTTTTCCACTTGGCCACTTGACATTGGCGGGGCAACTTGCGACTTGCGACTTGTGGCTAGTTGACTTGTGACACTTGCCACCCAAACGCTCTCAGACGCGCCCCAGCTCATAAAACTTCATATAGATATTGTTGTTATTGTTGTTGAGTGTGTGAATGTTGTATCTTATAGTTATTTACAATCACACAGACACACACACACTTGCACAGAAAGAGAAATTAAACCAAAAACGCACTTTGTTAGCAAGTAGTTGGCCATTGAGTGACATCAGTGCGACGCTTTTAGCCAACGTTAGCCCGTTGCCTTGTTGGGCTTCGGCACCCAGACACAGCCGAAATAAAATTTCATTTCTATCCATCCATTAATTTACAACACTGACACACAAAACCAAAAACCAAAAAAATATCGGGAAACAAACAAGGCGAAACAAACGCAAAATACCGCGAAATCGAATTTTCAATACGCTGGCAAATATCTCAATTACAAATTGCACAAAAATCGCAACAATTTTGTTTATGTAAGTACTTGTTCCTTGATTTCCTATGGTTTTATTAAGTATTTTGTTCATATTATTAAAAGTACTTCTATTTCTGTAAACATAATCGACAATATTTCATGGTAATAATTTCTAGTAATATTTCTATATTTCATAGATACTTAAAGTAAGAACTTTTGGTAAATTTTCGAAGGTCTTTTTAGATTTATATCAAATTGCCAACGTGATGACAAAGTAATTAAGCTTCAGAGAAACTTTTTTGTGTTTTGTTTTTTCTAATTTCTTTTTGTGTTGAGCAAAGTAAACTTATTAAAATTGAAGTCGCGTGGCGATTTGTGATTAGCGATTAGCGCCATTTAATAGCCGACCTCAAATTGGTCAGCGTGGGGCGCAGCGCTTCCGGTGGCAACAACAGCCACCCACCCTCCTACCCCTCACACCCCAACTACAACACTACTTTACCTCAATTTCATTTTGTACTTGGGCAGCTCCACTTAAAGAACGCGCCGGCGGCCAGTTCATTGGCCTCTTAGCGTGCCTGGGTTTATTTATTTAGCTTTTGGCCACGTCCGTTGCATGTGCGTAAACAACAGCAACATTCTAGTCCAGATAGGGATAGACAAGAGGATCGCGCAAGCCGCGCAACGTTTGCCACAGATTTGGCTTGTTGCGCTCCACGCTGCCAGCAATTACTCTATGCTGCTGCTGCTGCTGCAGCTGACTGTACGGAGGCGGACGCGGTGGCATCGGAATTATGCGGCGGCGTCGTCTTGGTTGTTGTCGCACGGGGGTCAGCCAGGAGAGTTCCGCCTGTCGGCGTTGACGTCGCTGCCGGAGAGTGCGTGAGACGCAATATGGACGCATTGTCACATAGTACACAATCTCAATTACCGAGAAAATGCTGAAGCCCATGAAGAGACCGAGCAAGCCGCCAGTGTTGGCTGCAAATCAAAATTCAGGTTAAAGCAGACAGAATGGGAAAAATGCGTTTATCCGGTTCACCCACTTTTATGGACCTCAAAATATCGGATGATCCATTTGCCCAAACCAAAAACTATTTTTAAACATTTCCCGACCCCAATACTTACATAGAAACTCAGTGAAACCGAACATCTCGGATTTAGTGGTGCTGCGAAAGTTATTGTTGAGATAGTAAAAATGTAGTATGGATAGATCGCTATCCTCGCCGTTGGGAGTTGCGTTAAAGAGATGCGCGGGCAAATCCTCACCGCTCTGATAACCAGGACCCCCAACAATTGTTGAGCTGGACATGGTCGACTTGTAGGTAAGCTCAAAGCAGCCCGGCCAACAATTCTCACACGACAAATTCGTATTCGATGACTCGATTTCGGTCTGGACACGATTCGTGCAGTTGTTGTCGTTGGGTCCGCACACCCGAGCAGCCGGATCAATCCTGGGCAAATAGTAGAGGACACAGCTGCAGTCGCGCAGCAGCAGCTTCGCCTCGCATTCCAGTTCACAGTTCTTGCGCGAGTAGGTGCGATAGTAGGCCAGATCGTTCTCATCGGAGAACAGGCAGCGACGCACTGATTTCTTAATCGAACGAATGCTGGGCGTTGCATCCTCGTAGACCGGTTCGATGGGTATGCGTGCCTCACGACCCGCAGTGACCACAAATCCATAGTTGCTAACCTTGGGCAGCTCGGCGGGATTGTGGACCAGCACCTAAACATAAAATTCAATTCATACATGCGCGGGGATGCGTTACGTCTAAGCTTACCTTAAATCCATTTCCCATCGACTTGGTGCAGTAGTATTCCGCCCTCGAGGCATTCAACACGACTGTTAGACCCATGCGACTGCCTGTTCCGCCCGAAACTCTGGGATAATAATAATCGGGCAGTTTTCTAGCATAACCCTTCTCCGGTGTCCAATCGATGGGCTCGAAGCGCGAATTCTCCGATACCGGCTCGATGCGCACATCATCCGTATAGTTGCGAAACAAATAGATGGGATCGAGTGCATTGAATGTGCAGCACAGACCATCATCCGTCAATATCGAGTTGAAGATCAGCGAACACGCCTCCTTGCGTGACCCAAAACTGCAGTGCAACAACATGTCGTCGCAGGGCTGTGCCACCTCCACCAGCAGGGCCTTGAAGTATGTCCAGGTGCCAACGTAAGTGATGGTCTGGTCATCGCCCTTGTTGCACAGACTCATCAACAGTGAGTAATTACTGCTGCTCCGTGAGATGCGCTCGACACGGCTGCGCAGCGCCTGGTTAAGATTACAGATGGTGACGGCCGGAAAGGGCATGTTGCTGGTTAGGAGCTGCTTGGCGCTTGTCGAGATGATGATTGGTGAGGCGCTCCACTTGATGTAGATGTTCGAAATGAAGAAGCCCGAAAGGATGACAACACCCACAAAGGATATGCCAAAGAAAACGCTGAAAAGGTAAGGAAAGTAATAAACATTTGTAGAAAGATTCCCAAGTATTCCAAACTTAGATCAAGAAAAACTTGGTAAACACTCTTCTTTAAAGTTCAAGTCTTGAAACTTTTCGAAATATAATCAAACCGGTCATACCGCTCGGAATTCGTTATGCGCTCCTCGGCAATATACTTGAGACCATGCAACGAGCTATTTCTTAGATAATACTTGATGCTCTTCTTGGCAGCCTCGCGGCTGCACATTGACTTTTGTTCGTCGAGAGAGTCATCACTGTGACTGTGACGCTCCTTATTGGTCATCAGATGGCGTTTTAGTGTTTTGCTATCCCCTTGAAATTTCATCATTGAACTAATCGAGCAACGCGACACGCAAGTCCCATATATACACTTGCAACGACCGTCGAATCACACTTCGATCGCATCGCAGCTCATCAGCTTTAAGCAAATTGACCTTAAGCAAATATGACTGCAAATACGAACTGCGAAATTGAATTGTCCAGCGACTCTGCAGTGGCAAACGGCGCTTAATGCGTTCTGTGGGCGTGGCTGAATAACAATGTTTGCCAACATCGAAATGGATTCACCTGCATTTCAAATTATGCAAATCCATCAAATCGCCAATTTGGCGAAATGTTCAATTTTCATTTGAATTGTGGCAGCAGCAGCAGAAACGCTAGATTTCGGGTTCCGGCCACATGGTGGTGGTGCCTGCAACTTTATAAAAATAGCAGAGGGCATAAAGTACGAGTGCTGACTGTACGAGTATATAAACAATAGCCAACGCAAAAAACGAAAAACCAAAAAATCGACCAAAAACTTTAATCTAAACAAATCCAAATCGAAATTCACGAAATTCACATTCAACAAAACAAATTGAAATCGAGGACAAACATTGTCAAAATCCCATAAGAAATCAATTAATCATTTCTGAATTTGTACATAAGAAAGTAAAATCTTTAGTTCTTATTGCCAAGATGTTTACATTACTTTCAATTAAGTACTTAAGTAGGGATTGTTCTTGAATTTAGTCTTAAGTACTATTTTTATCTGAGTGAAAACTGTGAAATTGATGCAAAAATTAATTTTGTATAGATCGTAATATGCCGTAGAACTAAAGTTCGACCAGCAAAGATAATCACTTCTACAATTTTGTATATTTTTATAGTAACTTCAACAATTATACAATCAAAAATACAAAAGTTTTTCCTTAGGATTAATAATTTTCAAAGATCATGTTTCATTTCTCATGAGAAAAGTGGTTAAAGCTTTGTACATTCCATTTCGTATAAGTACTTTGTATAATCATAAGTTAATAAAAGGTGTTAAAATTTGTGTGTGTGTGTGTGTGGGGTGTGTTGAGAACTAATTGTTAAACTTAAAGTAATCAACATTGAGATCCAGAATAGCCGCATTGGGCGTCTCCTTCATGGTGAGCGCCTCGACGGCATTATCACTGGCATGATCGTAATGCGGCAGCATTGCGCCCGTTCCATGATCAACTGTGGGCGCTGCCACAGCTACTGGTGGCTGCATAAGATCGCTTACGTTGCGCAACAGACTTTCCTCGGATGGTGGCAACAATTTGCCACCAGCAGACAGATTCAATCGCTGAGCAGCCTCATCCGTTAGCGTATCATCAAGCGACATGCTGAGACCCGGATAGTCAACCAGATTGCGTGTGCTGGACACAGTGCCACCGTGCAACAGCTGCTGTGGCTCTGGTTCCGGTGTCGGCGCCTGTGCCGATTCCATTGCCGACATGTCCAGCGCATACTGACCCTCGGGTATGCCCAGAACGCGTGCAATGCGCGCATTAATAAAATGCAAACCGGATGTGTTGCGTATGAGACGCGTGCTGCGCAGCTGCAGCTGCTCCACAAAGTCCGTTAGCTCGTGCAGAAAGAGATCAGCACGCTGTTCCTCGCTAAGGTGGCTGTGGCGCTGCAGTTGGGCTGTAAGAAGTCCAAACAGTGTTGGTACATTCATTTGAGACATTTGTTGCTGCTGCTGCTGTTGTTGTTGCAGCAGCTGCTGCTGGTGTTGATGTTGTGCTTGTTGCTGTTGAGCTGCAATGGCGCTGGGCATATGATCGGGAAACTTAACGTAATGGCGCTGCAAACGTCGACCCAAAAAGATCTTGTTGCAGCCTGGACAGATTGCATTCTGTGGCACAGCCCGCTCCCTATGCATCTCTACTGCTTGTGGTGCTGCTGATGTAATATGCATTTCTGCTGGCGCACGATAGTCTTTGTCTCTCAGTTCCGCCACTAGCATTTGCAACATGTGTGACGAGCTTGGGGTTGCTACGGCTGCTGCTGGAGGGGCACATGATGCGGTTGCTGTTGCCGGCTGTGGCATGGCGGGACGTGTAATGCGTCCGGAACGCGTGCGTGTCATTGAATCAGCATTGAATGCAAGCACAGGTACGCTAGTTGGTTGTTTTATCTCACTTGTTTTCGCTATGCCTGCTGTGTTTGCAGTTGGGGCTCGTTTTCGGGCACGGCTCACCTTAAAGGAGGACGTTGAACGCGTGCAGTTAGCTGGGTACATGCCCATGCCGACGGGATCCATGCAGCGATAGATGGTCTTCTGATTGGTCAGTGAATCGGTGCGGACAACTTCATTGCGTTTACTGCAAGACAAAGGGAAATGTTATTATATTATATAAATGTTTGTGAGACTGTCGCAATCACCGATCGATGACGATGTGATCTTCCTTGGCCAGGCGATATAAATTGTAGGCTAGCTTGGCTAATGAGTCGCAGTCTTTGTTTGCCACATTAACCAGCTCAGTGGCAGCGGCTTCAGGATCAAAGGTATAGCATTCTGAAAAGTCTGGTGGTGGCACTGCGGGCGGCAACAGATCAACGCAATTCAGCAGTGTTTGATGATAGTCGCCACTATTGCTATTGTTGTTGCTATTGTTGTTGCTGCTGCTGTTGTTATTATTTTGCTGCTGTTGCTCGGCTGCGGCCGCTTGCAGCTGAATAACAGCGCTGTCCAGTTGCTCATCGGGTAGATCGAGGGCAAAGCCAAGCAGGGCATCTTTGTGAAAGTTGCAGCCGGTGGTGCTTGGCTCAACACTGGCGCCGTTAAGCGGCACCAGTAGATTCTTCATTGCTGGTTGCCAGTTTTTGATTCTGTATCTAAATGCAAGGTCACGTTGTGCGGTTATTGGAGACTTCAAAACAACATTAAAATGCAATTTGTATTTGCCATTCACCATTCACCATTAAACGATAAGCGAAAATAATCATCGTATACTATTATATCGATTGCGGAGCGCGATGAGTCGTTGTGGTCAGTCATCGATTTTGTTATCACATATTAACATTTGCGGAACTTGCGGCTAAATTCGCAATTTTTATTTATTTAAACAAGATCCATACAATTATTGGAAATTGATCATAGCAGAAGTGTCAGCATCGTTTATCTTGTTGGTGTCAAAACGACAGTTCCCCGCCATCCCCACCCTTAGTAACGTCGTCGACGCACGACCGTACACAAGCTAAACATTTTTCTGCGTGCATGTTGGGCAAGATGTCGAAAAATAAACTTAACTTGGTGTTGCCGCCGGTTAATGTGGATGCAGCTGTTGCTTCCACACAGGCGGCACCAACGCCACCATTCAAAACGCCTTCGGGAACAGAGTAAATATGATTTTCTATTTTTCACGAAGTATATGTACATGTATATGTACATGTATTTGTTGCACTTTTAAGACCCCAAAATTTTTGAGTTTCAACCTTACACACACAAAATTGCTGTTTATATTGTTATTGTTGTTATTATTGCTTGCCAAAATGACGCACACAATACGAACATATAAAGACACACACGCACACACACACCCACGTACACCTGCAGACGACATACGTTGATGTATGCACGTTCACATTGGGTCGCTCGCCAATAAGAACGATTCGATTGGCCAGGAATAATTCCAGTTGCTGAGAGTCCTGCTAAGCTTAACACAAAAGTTGCTTTAATTTCAATGTACAATGCAAAATTATATTGAAATTTAATAATTTATTTTTCCCAATGTAATTTATCAATTGAAAATTAATTAACAAAGTAATTTTCCCAATAGAAGGGATCACTTTACTAACTGTGCGTGTGTGTGTGTGTATTTACCACTAACACAAGCTCATCCTACCAATCCTAATTGTCCACAAAAAAAAAAAAAGAAAAAATGTTTTTGCCACTTTTCGTTTTGTACTGCAAAAATTCATTAAAAGTTAAATTCAAGAACACACAGCTTGCTGGGGAAGCCAAAAGCGTCAAGCATTGATGCTTTAACCGAGACGTTGGAAGGCCTGGACATGGACGACACTGAGCGCAAACGAATCAAAGTCTTTCTCAGCCAAAAGGAGAAGATCGGCGAACTCTCCGAGGAGGATTTGGAAAAGTTGGGCGAACTGGGCTCCGGCAACGGCGGCGTTGTAATGAAAGTGCGACACACCCTTACGCATCTGATAATGGCGAGAAAGCTTATCCATTTGGAGGTGAAACCAGCGATCAAGAAGCAAATCCTACGCGAGCTAAAAGTACTTCACGAATGCAACTTTGCGCACATTGTTGGCTTCTATGGTGCCTTCTACAGCGATGGCGAGATAAGCATTTGCATGGAGTACATGGACGGCGGCTCGCTCGATCTCATTCTAAAACGTGCCGGTCGCATACCCGAATCAATACTCGGACGGATCACGCTGGCCGTTCTAAAGGGTCTAAGCTATCTGCGCGACAAGCATGCGATCATTCATCGCGACGTTAAGCCCAGCAATATACTCGTCAACAGCAGCGGCGAAATCAAAATCTGTGATTTTGGTGTTTCGGGTCAGCTAATTGACTCGATGGCCAACTCATTTGTCGGCACGCGCAGCTACATGTCGGTCAGTTATACTACCCTATTTATAATAGTGGCTAAAAATAATACAGTATACGGCTTAAAAACTTTAACTTCCTCAAATAACAATGCATAAGTCTTAACGTTAGACTTTTGTTTAATAGCTATTTTTTGATTTCAATTTTCATAGATTTTTTTAATTTCGCTATCTTAACACTTCGTTTTTCTGTTGCTTTTTTTTATGTATCATCAACTAATAGCGTTTAAAAGATGTTGCACTTCAGCAAATCACTTCCCATTATTGTGTTGATCCATTGATATTTGTACTCAAATGTTAATTGTGAATGTCATGTGATAATTTGATTGCAGCCGGAACGATTGCAGGGCACACACTATTCGGTACAGTCGGACATATGGTCGCTGGGACTATCGCTGGTTGAAATGGCAATCGGTATGTATCCAATCCCGCCGCCAGAAGCCTCTGCGCTCGAGACCATATTCGCCGAGAATGCCAATGAAGATGGCAGCCAAGCGACACTGGAGCCCAAAGTGATGGCAATATTTGAGCTGCTCGACTATATTGTCAACGAGCCACCCCCAAAGCTGGAGCACAAGATATTTTCAAATGAGTTCAAGGATTTTGTCGACATATGCCTCAAAAAGCAGCCGGACGAGCGTGCCGATCTCAAGACATTGCTGGTAAGTCAAAACTAGTATATATTTGTTTAATTATTTTTTAATTTTGTTATTTTGTTGTTGGCAGAGCCATCCATGGATACGCCGAGCGGAGGTGGAAGATGTCGACATATCGGGTTGGGTGTGCAAGACAATGGATTTGCCGCCATCGACGCCAAAACGCAATACCTCGCCCAACTAATTATGTAGTAGCATTCCTTTATTTTAAATCGCACACGCACTCAATGTCGCACATATGCATATATAGAGTTCATTATTTGTGTGTAGTAACAACATATACAATATGTATTTAAGCGATTATACTTGTTTATTTATCAACTTGCTCTCCTATACACTCTTTGTTAATCTTGTTTCTTGCATTTTGTGTGCCTATTGTGCGTATCAATGTATCTGACTTTTGTCTCTGGCCTTTAAAATCAAACAAGCAAAAGAAACGAACGAGAAAAACTTTAAAATAATTAATATTAAAAAGTCGAAATCGTAATCACAATTAACTGTTTTTTTTTATAAATCTCAGCAGGCCTTGGAATTTTGAGAATTCGTGCTGGCTTCTCAAATCATTCATCATTATTTATTCAGACAAGCATTAGCCGTGTGGAAAAAAATCGAAAATTTTTAATTTAAAAAAAATTTTCATTTTTGTCAACAATACTATTTGGTGTGAAAAAATGTCGAACATTGTGAAATTGTTGAAATTCAGTCAAAGCGCTTTGGTTAACATCCGACGCTCAGTCTCGGTTGCTGTAACCAACCTGCAAAAGGTTAAAGGTGATCCCCTATTGAAGGCAGTGCCGCAGAAAAAGGAGGAGGAGATTATGAAACCAATTGACGCAACCCCAGCACAGCGCAATTTAGTTGAGTTTGTAACTGGCGAAATTCTGGCAGAACGTCGTGTTCAAATGCGCCTGCAGTCACCGTGCATTATTGATGGCTTTACGGCACACTTTTCCGGATCCAAGGTGGAGCTAATGAGGGAGACGCCTGGCGAGCGTATCAACATATTTTTTAATGTTAGCAAGAGTATACCAAGTGAATGTGATGGAACGAGCTGGGAGGCTCCAGTGCGAAGTGCTCCGAAGTTTGAGGTGTTGATCAAGCGAAATGACGTACTGCTTTCCATGTTTTGTGTATTCAAGGCTTCGGTCTTGGAGGATGAATCAGAGATGGATGTTGTTGATCCGGAGAGTCCAGAATGTCAAGTATTTGAGGTACAGGACCTATCACTGTATAAGAACGGTTGGAGTGAAGACTGTTTCACTATTGACGCATCCCTTATTGATGAAAATCTCCAAGTATTGATCATGGACCTGCTTGAAGAGATGGGCATCACAGATGACTTTATCCGAAAGCTTTCCGATCTGGCTACTACACGCGAGCATGCTCTCTACATTGACTTCTTGGAAAATCTCTCCAGGTTCACTTTGGGCTTACCCCAAACAATTAAGAATGCAAACTAATCTTTGTTAAAACATATATATATTTTTAACGATCCAAATTAAAGCAAACGTTTTTCGAGAAAATGAAAATTCAAAGGGTCTTCAATTGCGCGCATTTGTGAACGCTCTTAAAAGTGTGGCAACGCCATTGGCAAAGCCCCAGTTATTTGTCACAGTTGAGCTTTGGTTGGCAACGCCGTCGTTACCTGTGACGACAGCAAGCAAAATGAAAACATTAAACGCTGTTATTGTTGTTGGAACGGTTGTTGTTGGTCTGCAACAGTGTGCCAAAAAAATTTAAAACATAAATAATAAAGCTGTAGTTAGTTTTTTTTAATAAGCTGTGTGTTATGCTTAGTCACGGATACAGTTTCAGTACGCAATTGCCAGTAATTATGAATGTATTTCCTGTGTAATTGCAATTGCAGTAAAAGCAAAAACAAAGCACCAGCAGCAGCGCAGCAGATCCGGACGCAGTAAAAGTTCTTTGTCTGCGTGACGCGGCCAGTAGCAGCGTCGCTTACTGCGACAGTCTTTAACGACTGTGTGTGTGTGTGTGTACATTGTATGTGCGTTGCTGTTAAATTTGCAGTTGTTTGTTGACAGCGAGAGGGCGACGATACACGACGACGTTGCGCTGTTATAGTTGGAGTTGCTATTTGTATGTACATATGCATGCGTGACAGTGAATGCAAGTATGAGTGCGCAAGAGCAAGTGAGATGAGGCTACCCTGTTAAGTATATCTTGTGTGTGAGTGCAAGTGCAACTAAACAAAGCAACAGCTTACCACGCTTCATAACAACAACAAGAGCCCAACAGTCAGTTAAACTAGGTGCAGCAACGCAGACGTGTGTTCGCGTCGCCAGTAAGCCAACTGCAAAGTGCAACAAATGCGATGCACTAAGAGGAAAAAATACAAGAACAACAACAACAATTAACCGTTTGATAAATAAAATTAAAATACAACAACAACAACAAAATGTCCTCTGTAAATGTGAACGGGAACGTACCAAACCAAAAAGAGAGTCCCAGTCGGGACTCGACAGCCTCAACATCAGGCCACATATCGATGATGGCCGAAAACACGCTGGAGTCCTTATCGCGGGACTATAGCCTGGTAAGCCTCAATTCAGCTGGCAGTCAGGAAGAGTTCTTTCGGTGTCGCGACCATGCGGACGGTGTATTAAAGCGGATGCAGCTCTATGTGGAAAGTCAGCAGCTTTGCGATGTCGTGCTCATCGCTGGCATCGATGGCAAACGGTAAGTGGACAAAAAAACAGAAAAAAACTCGTACATATGTATGTACATACAGATACACACAGACAGACAGACAGCTAAAGTTCATGGAGACAAAGATTGGAAAGTTGTTGCAATGCGCAAAAGCAATTTCTTGCAGACCGTTTTCCTCCTCCCCGCCCCCCTTTTTGCCGTGGCCAACCTATTTGGCTTATTAGCAATTCAGGCCGGGCCATGCATTCGTCTGACCTTCACTTTAGAGCACTTCACTCGGTTCTTTGTCTCTCTCACATGTCGAATTCGCATTCGTGTACACACCACCAACAGCAGCAACAGAAACAGCAGCAGCAGCAGCATCACCCGCAGCAGCAGCGGTCGAAGCAGCAACGCAATTCCAACAGTAAACACGACGCTTCACACTAATTGTCTTTGCAGCATATTCGCTCTCTCTCTCTCTTATTTGTTCTCGTGAGCGTTCATTTCGAATTTTCGATCCACTCAGAGAGCGAGCTTGCAAGAGCAAGTGATTGATGTGTTGTTCTCTGCACCGTGGATCATAATTAAATTGTTTTTGCTCACTTTGACAGCTGAGAGACAAGCTGAGTTTTTGCTTTATTTTTTTACGTCATGTTACCATTTGAAACTGTTATTTTAATCAATTGAGTTTAATTTTGTTATTTACCATCGCATTCTTTTGGTTTTATGGGCAGTTTGAAAATAATTAAATATTAATGGTGATTAAAATGTCATGCTAAAATTTGTTCTTTTTTTCTAATACACATACATACATATTGTATGTATTTTTGAATTTTCCGTAGAGTGCCCGCTCATCGCTTGGTGCTATCAGCTTCGAGTGCATATTTTTCGGCAATGTTTACGGGATCGCTGCGCGAGACCAAAGAAAACGACGTCACCTTGGGTGAGGTACATGGCGATGCACTGCAGCTTCTTGTGCAATATTGCTATACGGGATTCATTGAGCTGCGCGAAGATTCAGTCGAAACGCTCCTGGCCACAGCCTGTCTACTGCAGCTGACATCGGTGGTTACAGCATGCTGCAATTTTCTAGCACGCCAACTGCATCCATCGAATTGTCTGGGCTTTGCGTTTTTTGCCGAACAGCAGAGCTGCACAACGTTGCTGCGGCTGGCGCAGGCGTACACCTGCCAGTACTTTATGCAGGTGTGTCAGAATCAGGAGTTCTTTCAACTGAACGCCAATCAGCTGGGCAAGCTGCTCTGCAGCGACGATCTCAATGTGCCATCCGAGCAGGATGTCTTTCACAGTCTCATGTCGTGGGTGCGCCACGATGCGCCCAATCGTGAGCAGCATATTGCCGAGCTGCTGGCATTGGTGCGTCTGCCGCTGCTGCAGCCGTCATTCATCATGGATCACGTGGAGAGCGTGTGCAGCGGCAACGAGTGCCAACAGCTGGTGATGGAGGCCTTCAAATGGCATCTAATGCCCGATCGTCGTTCGCGCATTGCCACCGAAAGAACAACGCCGCGCAAATCGACCGTCGGCCGTTTGCTGGCTGTGGGTGGAATGGATTCGCACAAGGGCGTCATCACCATTGAGAGCTACTGTCCGCGTTTGGACAAGTGGACGCAGTGGAAGCACATGACTGGCCGTCGTTTGCAATTTGGTGCCGCTGTCATGGAGGACAAATTGATTTTGGTGGGCGGACGTGATGGCCTCAAGACATTGCATACTGTCGAGAGCCTCGACCTTAATACGATGGCCTGGGTGCCACTCAATCCAATGGCAACGCCGCGTCATGGCCTCGGCGTTGCGGTGCTGGAGGGTCCGCTCTACGCCGTTGGTGGACACGATGGTTGGAGCTACCTGAACACCGTTGAACGGTAAGCTACAAAGCTTTTTATTTCAAAATCGTGAAACAGAAGAACTAAATCGCGTACTTGCAGCTGGGATCCGAGTGCGCGCACCTGGAGCTATGTGGCGCCCATGTCATCGATGCGTTCAACAGCTGGTGTCGCAGTACTCGGCGGTCGCCTCTATGCTGTGGGCGGACGCGATGGCTCTGTTTGTCATCGATCCATTGAATGCTATGATCCGCACACCAACAAATGGAACCTTCTGGCGCCAATGAATCGACGTCGCGGCGGCGTTGGCGTAAGCATTTACCATTTACCAAATATCCTAATATATTCTGAAATTGCATTCAACTGCTGCAGGTTGCCGTTGCAAATGGCTTTCTCTATGCCTTGGGCGGACACGATTGTCCGGCCAGCAATCCGATGGTCTGTCGCACCGAAACTGTTGAACGTTATGATCCAGTTACCGATACCTGGACACTGGTATGCTTATTTATATTACCAATTCCTGATCCCAATACCCACTAATACAATCCTTAACAGATTTGCTCGCTGGCCTTGGGACGCGATGCGATTGGTTGTGCACTGCTTGGGGATCGTTTAATTGTCGTTGGCGGCTACGATAATAATCATGCGCTCAAGAGCGTCGAGGAATATGATCCGGTGCGCAATGCCTGGAACGAATTGGCACCCATGTCGTTTCCACGTGCCGGCGCCTGTGTCGTTGCCATACCAAACATAATCCCACCAGCAGCTCCACAGCCGCCGGCCAGTTCTACAGTTTAGTTAAACTTCAATTATTGTTGCTGTTGTTGTTTTTTCTGTTGTTGTTGTTGTTCATGTTGCTGTTGTTGTTGTAGTTCTATGTGTATGAGCTGTTGTGTACTGCCACTGCACTATGACAAACTGCCGCTGCTACTACTACTACTACTACTACTACTTCTACTTCTGCTACTATCTACTCCTACTTTATTCTTATTACTATTTTACTATTATTATTTACAACAAGAGCGCCGCGATACGCGTCTGGCACGAGCCTGGCCCGGTCCAGTCCAGACCATTCCATTTTTAGAACATTATACACATACATTCGCACGTACACAAACACACACACACATCAAAACACAACCAATTTCTAAAAAGAATGAAAGAAAGAACAAGCAATCTCATCCCAAGTGATAAAAGAAACAAATTTAATGAAAATATCAATGCTCAAGCAACTGCCCAACTGTGTAACTAGTTTTGTAACCGGTGGCAAATGCATGCTGCGAGGCTTCCAAACGCATTCCTAACTAAACCGTTTTTAAATATATTTTTACAATATGCATTTACATGTATTTAGATATTACAATTAATTCGATGTATTATCTTATTTGTTTCCATCACATTCCATTCTCAAAATTCCATCTTATTATGTATGTCATCGTCATCTACTATTTACATAGTACATACAAAATCATTCTGTCGTACGCTTTATATGCATGTTTTATTCGGTGGCAGTTCATTCCACACACTTACACACACAATATGCCTTAAACATTCAGTGAACATTCGTTTGTATGCTAAAAAAAATATAAGACTGCGCCACCTCCGCCAATCAAATCCTAATTGACTATTTTATTGTTCATATGGCATGCATGTGAAGTGTACGACAAATGCTTCGGTTACTACATACAATTATATACAATATACTATACACAATAAACATACATAGCTTATAGATAGTGCAAATTTACAACGACAAAAACAAAAAATATCATCATTCATCATTAGCAATTTTGATTTCGAGTGTCTATAAATAACTAACGGCTTTGGCTGTTCAAATTGCACTCCCATTTAAATTACATTATTATTATTATTATAATTATAACATAATTACAAGCATTTATTTCTAATTGTTTATTATTATTTTCTTTCTATTTCTTTTTCAACGTTTTTCTTACGGCATTTATGCGAATTTATTTAGAAAAAGAAGAAGTGGAAGCCAGTTAGATTGGATCCAATCTGCTATAGGCGTCGTAGATCCGTCGAATTTGTCGACTACTATCATATGTAATTACGAAAACTATCTATATTTAAGTGAAAAGATAAAGAAAAAAAATGCAATCAAGCATAAGCCAAGCCAACAACACAAATGGTATCTTTTAAATATTACGTATTATTTTTTACAATCATATTTATATTTTTACACAATCAAAACAAACAAACATATGATACGCATAAATGTATACACTGAATATGTATTTTTTGTAATAAAATGTATTCTCTATTTATTCGTTGCTCAAATGCAACAGCAAAATGTAATTCAAATCATAACGATAACTTCTCAACTCTCAACTCTCAACTTTTTCTATCGATAAATGTTTGGTATTTTGCAAGCGATTGTACTGTTTCTCGGTGTACTATGCAATTGACATTAATAAGCATGTATTGTAACCTAAGCAATTATCAATGAAAATGTTTTTAATTGATAATTCTTTCAACTTGGTGTTAAATGTTTAATTCTTCTCTGTCAACTGTTGGTAAAAAAAAAATGTCTTTTGCTCGGCATTTTCACTTGGTCACACCGGTGAGCTGTGACAATTTTGGTATTTTTGCCGTATCTTTTAGTATAATTTAGTACTTCCAAATTATTGACATACAATTGCAACTACAAATTTAATTAAATTGAAATCCAATTAGCGAACTGTGGCACTGTCTAGTTGGTCACAGACGGCACTATGGATGGGGAGCAGCTGAAACGACTTGAACGGAAGGAGACCGCCCACATCGATGGCATACTCAGCCAGTTTAATTCTAAGGTATAAATCGCGCTCACAAATCCCCCCACATTTTATTTATTGTTGTTTGTTGTGACTAATAAGTTTCAATCATAATCGGACGGCGCGCCCGCAGAACGCGGATCTGCTGGTGTTCGACAGCTTTCACACGGACAACCAATGGCATGACCTATGGCTGGCCATATTCGGTATACTCGATGATTCAACGTTGGCGGCGATGCACACGAAATGCTTAAACACAGTCCGAATTTTGACCCGCGACGAGTTCAGCCTTCAAACGCACTTCATTGAACAGGAGCTGGGTACCCTGCTATCCCTAGCACGCTTAAACACCAAGACCGTAGATGTACATGAACCTGAACCTCACCTTAGCGATGCCCAGGCCGAAATAATTGCCGAGTCCCTCAAATGCCTCTGTAACCTAATATACCAAAGTGCCGACTGTCGGCGTCAGTGTTTGCGCCAGAAAACCTGTCTCGATGCGATTGTAAAGCGTTTGGCCTGCGCCTCATCGACGCGTTATCCCTGCGCATTGGAGTACTATGATATGAAGCTGTTGTTTCTACTTACCGCACTGGAGCCGACGGCGCGCACTCGCCTCCAAATCGATCTCAATGGACTGACCTATATGACCAAGTGGCTGGACGATAAGTTGACGGAATGTGCCGTTGCCACCAGTGACGAGCAACTAAACATCATTTGTGAGCTGCTCAAGGTGATGTTTACCGTTACCAGTGCGCCGGACAAGAGTCCCAACGAGTACGAGATCCAAAGTCTGCATTTGACGGGCGTGCTGCGCGAACTGCTGCTGCACTTTGGCAGTCTCTCCACGGAACGGGAGCGCGCTGTCGTCACACACGCAATTAACCTGCTAACAAACATATCGAGTAGCTGCCTCACCGAGCTCACGCTCAAGTGCAGCAATGCGGATGCAGCAACGGAGAGTGCTACTGGTGCCGTAGAGCAAACGCGCAAGTGCTGTGAACTGTGCTTTGAGAAGCGCAACGTGCGCTGCCTGGCGTTCCTATTAGACTATTTACGCAGCGGTCTCGCCCAGCAGGACGCAGAGGCTACCTCCCACGAGCTGCTGTCGCCCGTGTTGACGGTGCTGGTGAAATGTGCGCGTAGCGATCGCATTCAGCGTCATTATTTGCGAATGGAGATATTGCCGCCACTCAAGGATGTTAGCCGGCGGCCAGAGATTGGCAATGAGCTGCGCAATCATCTTTGCCGCTTCCTAACGTTGCCCGCCATGATACTACGCGACCTAGCCGCCGAACTGCTATTTATATTGTGCAAGGAGGATGTTGGACGCATGATCAAATATACGGGCTATGGCAATGCGGCTGGCTTGTTTGCCAAACGTGGCGTTCTTGATTGTCGGCGGATTGAGGGCACCGACTACTCGTCGGATAGCGAGGACAGCGACACCGAGGAGTACAAGCAGCAGCAGCAATCGTTCAATCCAGTGCTGGGTTGTGTCGAGCAGCCCAAGCACAATCCGCTTGACGGCATGTCCGAGGAACAAAAGGAATACGAGGCACTGCAGCTAGTCAATTTGTTGGAGCAGCTGCGCAAAGATGGCATTGTCCAGCCGGCGCTCATCGATAAGGATGGCAAGCCACAGCCACTGGAGCACATACTTCAGCTGCAGGAGGAGCTGCCCCAGCAGCAGTTGGAACAGAAGCGTAAAACATAAGGCTCGGCTCGGCTCGGATGCGATGCGATGACAAATGTCCAATATGCAAAACAATCGATTTGGTTCTTCCAATATTGTGGCAGCTGCCACAGCGGCATTACATCGTCTTACTATTGCTGCCACACCCTCAAACCGAACACTGCGAACCCCTTTCTATATACAAACAAACATAAGCACATTACAAAATATAAAGTATAAACATATATGCGGATGCAAGATTTAATAACGCCGCTTCCAATCAAATAGACAAATTGTTATTCCAATATATAGTACTATATATACATATATCCATTTACAAAGCTTATTTATACAAATAGAGACAAACACACAATATACGTACAATGGTCAAATATTCAATTCTCCAGCAGTCATTGCAATTGTAATTAGATGGATTTTATCGTATCTAGTAATAGAACGTTGCAAAACATTTTTTAATTAATCATTTACATGTTTATTATTATCCAAGACAAAAAGAAAATACCAAAAAAAACCAAAGCGAAGAATTCTTTCTAACTTTTATTATTATAATTAATCGTCTTAACGAACAAATCGCGTATTTATATCTCGCTTAAGATGAACTTTCATTCTGTATGCATAATAATTCGATATATATCATACTTATATAGAGCTTTATTGTGTTCAGATTTCTATAGTTAATGACTTAAAAGTTCCATGTAGTATTTATTATATTATATATGGTATTTGAAAATGTACTTCTTGTTGCTGATATTTACTAGTTCTATGCTTATTAAAAACTTGTCAGTGAAATATTATATGTATACATTCGAACTTTCCTTTTACGAACATCCGTACAACAAAGTATTCTCCATAACAAAGATTTTTCTTCTCCCCTATTTAATATATTTTACTTTTATGAAACTATATCTAGACTCTAGTCTAAGCTGATTTTGTGTTGTAGGTTCTTCTTTAATTAAAACTATGGCACAATTTTTTGATTTATTTATTTGCATAATTCAACATAGTTTTTTTTTACTTTTATTTAATTATTATAATTTATGCACAAGGACATGTATGTCTATATTTGAATGCTACTTGCGAGTTGCATGATGCTGCATGTCATTTTTCGGATCGAAGCTACTATAGTAAATGGCGTCCTGAATGCGCACATGCTCCGCATAGGGATCGTACCTTTTCCTCGACTGCTTGTCGGGATGCCTGGCCTGCTGCTGTGAGCTCGATTCTGGAAAATAATTGGAGTACATTCGCGGCTCGGATATAGATTTATTTTGGCCAAGCGCGCACTCGTCGCCGCTGTCACCCTGATTCGGCATTAATGCCAACATCGGCGTCGATTCGGTTGCGGTATGAAAGCAACGGCTGTGTGATTTGTAGACATTGTTGAGATCTGGCAAATCGTAGGCGTTGGCATTGCTATCGTCGCGTGCGAGAAATTCGCGCAATTGCAGCTCCCGATGTTTGTCGCGCTCCAGCTTGGACTGGCTACAACTGGCAGCTGCAACCAGATCCACCTCCACACCCGAATCACTTTGCGGCGATTTGACTGGTGGATTCAGTGGCGGCGACGGTGTCATCGACGTTGCCGATTTAGTTAGCTTTGTTGGCTTTGGCGTTCTCGGTGTTTCCAACAATTGCTCAATCCGTTCGCGCAGGCTCTGCTCTTGGAGCACCTGTTGATTGTCATTAACATAGTTGCAAATCTGTCGCTTACATTTGTCCATCTCATGCTGCAGCAAGCTAAGACGCGACTTGAAGCAAAAGTATGCTTTTGACGTACTCAAATCCAAATCCTCGCTGGCCACTTGCCGGAGTATTGGTTTGTTTCTGTCCTTAATCAGCTGCTCGCTGCGATGTTGTTGCGGTTGTTGATAATCCAGCTGCATCAATGGATCCAACTGATCCATCGTTTTCCATTTGTGCTCAAAAGAATTAATAAAATCATCGTCCGAACTTTGTTTTGGATCTGCCGACTCCGTTAACACTTTCGGCTCTTTTTTGACCTGCTCCGTTGACTTTTTTGTTTTGACCAAACGGCGCTCTTTGCGTTCTTTGGGCAATGGGACGGGATCGGGTGTGGAACTGGTCACAGGCATCGGTTCCATCGCCAGAGGCAGCGCTGCTGGCTGCACCTGCGACGCAACTGGTGCCTGCCACATATTACCGACATTATAATGCGATCCCCTTTTTGAGACCAGCTCTCGACGCAGTGTCGCCTCCGATCGTTCGATTTCTTTGTATTGGTGTTGAGTACGATTCAACTGTTGTTGTTGTTGTTGTTCCTGCTGCACCAACTGTTTTTGCTGTTGATATAATTGTTGCTGCAACTGTTTTCGTTGTCCTTTATTTGGCTGTGGCTGCTGCTGCTGCTGCTTCTGTTGCTTGCGCTGTTCAGCCACCCAGCTCTTGGTCAAACTGGATGCAGTTGCCTTAACAAGATCAATGTTTGCAGGTGCCTGCAACTTTTTGCCAGTAGGTATTTGCATTGATGTACTGAGGAGGATGAGGAGGAGGAGAGGGATGATCATTGGACGTTTATCTAAAAACTGTGTCAAGTGGCGACGAAATTGGTGGATTTTTCATTGTTGTGGATGACATTTGAGCTTCGATGTTACGAGCGATGACAACATCTGAAAAAGCGAGCGAGCAGATAGAGAAGCTCACCCACGTTCATCCTGCCTCGCCTCAAACAAACCACCAAACGAAAAACAAATTGCCGTCGTCCTACTTACCTGGATTTCGATATGGATCGTATGCCACGCGTCGCTGTCACTGGCTGCGTATCGCTGCTTCCGGCGACTGAATTCTTTGCCGTGGAGCTTCTGGGATGATGTGCACTGGAACGCATCTCGGGCGATATCATGTCGTACAGTGCGGCGCGATACTCCTTCACACAATAGCGAATATCGTCGTTGAGCGACGGCTTGATGTCTGTGCGCAATTCCATGTTTGCCGAGGTGCTGCGAAAGCGCAGCACATACGGATGCGCAATGGACTCCTTGGCCGTTAGCCGACCATCCGGATCGAGAACCAACAGCGACTTGACCAGCGACATGGCATCGTCGCAACAACCGGGCATCAGGTCGTCCAGCGAGTGCCTTCGATCCCGCACTATCTTTTTGCTGAGCAGCGTCGAGCCAAAGCTGGCGCCAATCGATTGGATATCACGTTCTGTAACATCTGGCAGCGCATTCACAATCTTCTCAATCTGTTGGGACACAAAAACGTTACTAAATGCAGCAATCCTTAAAAATACACTAGGCAACAAGCTTTTCTTTTTTTTTATTGATTTTTTTGTTGATCTTGTTGCCTAGTGAAATATTCTTCGAACCAAACCACATATGAGACCTGATTGATTGTGCTGGAGCCTTGAAAAAGCGGCTTCTGGAGTATCATCTCGGCCAGAATGCAGCCCAGACTCCACATATCTATGCCCTTGGTATATCTAATAAAGAATTGGCGAATATTCAAATATAGATACTCTTTAACTTTTCTTTTAACCTGACATTCACCTGCGACTGGCAACCAAAATTTCGGGTGCACGATACCAGCGTGTTGCAACATAATCGGTTAGCAAGACCTCCTTTTTCATATCGTCCTGGGCATTGCCACGTCGATTGGAACCCAAAGTACGTGCCAGTCCAAAATCGGCTACCTTAAGTCTACACATAATCAAAAAATAAAGGATATTTAATTCGGTAACAAAGACAGCGATATCAACTAACCTGCACTTGTTGTCTATCAGAATATTGCTTGGCTTCAGGTCCCTGTGAACAACGTTGCCAGAGTGCATATATTTGATGGCATTGATCAGCTGATACATGACGAATCGCTTGTGTATGTCCTTAAGGACGTCACCCTTTTTAATGACATTGTGTAAATCACTATCCATGTACTCGAACACCAAATAAAAGTCCAAATCATTGCTAGCCCTTAGTTAAATTTGTTAAATTATTATTTTATCAAAATGCGAAAGCGGCGTTGCACTTACTTGAATATATCGAGCAAACGAATAATGTTGGGATGATGGCGGAAAGAGCTTAGAAAGGATACCTCGCGATAGGTGCGCTGTGCATCGGTTTCATCACGGAACGCATCGTAGATCTTTTTGAGAGCCACAGTGCTCCGCTGCCGCTTGTCCGTCGCTTTCCACACAATGCCGTAGGCGCCTTTGCCCAGGCGCTGATACAAGTATGTATTAGCAATCGATAACGATAACATTAGCGATAACAACAATTGCTTACCTTACGCACTTCGAAATATCGCTCGACATTCTGGTCCAGCTCATAGATGCGTTTGTCCTGCGAGGTCGTACTCTCACTGGCCATAGACTTGACTTTCTCTTTATCTTTGTTCCTTTCTTTGTGATGGCTTTTGGTCAGCGGCTCTGTAACTGGCTTTTGGCGCCGCATATGTTGGGCCTCCTCCTTTTGCCGCTGGTGATGATGATGCTTTTGATGCCGCTGCTGCGAGCGCTGTTGCACGTTTCGACAGCGAAGTCGCGGTCTCCGCTTTTCCGCCTCCACGCCTGAAAGGCCACTAAGACATTCAATACAATCGCAGGCGCTTCGCATGGCGCGGCTTCGGCTATTTTCGGTATGGACGGACGCCAGCTTGCAGCTGGGGGATGCAGTTGCTGTTAAGTGAAATGTTCTTGGTGCCTGTTCTCGCCCAGTTCTCATATGCAAACAGCGCTTAAGTATGTATATTAAAAAGCAACAACAAAAACTCATGAAGCAATTTGATTGAAACTGAATTATTGTTAGATCGATCGGAAAGTGAAAGTGGGCGAGTTTGGCCTAGCAATGCTGACAAATGGACAAATGGAACCGGGAGCCACAAGAGTGCCCAGGGCAACGTCACTTCGTATTGTTGCTGTTGTTATTGTAAAACAATCAATGAACGCCTCAAATGCCACCAAATGAGTCTGCCTGCCTGCCGTACATGCAATCGAGAATAGAGCAAAATGAATTTGTTTAACAATAAATTTGCATTGCCCATAAAAATATACATGTATGTACATATGTATCTACATATGTATCTATACTGTCTAGCAAAACAAAAGCAAATTTATTGGTAAAACTAGAAGTTCGAAGTTCGAAATATTCAATATCAGTATCTGATCAAGTTAAAGAGCAAAGTTTTTTTTAATTCTTGTGATTAATTGTTAATAGATTTTCCTTTCAAGTGGTACTTCGTTTATGGTATTATTATTCCACAAAGTTTTAAGCGTACGTTTCCAAACAGAAAGTTTCCTTTTAACATAAGATAATATAGCTATATGAAACGCCGATTTCTATATCCTTAAGTTCGGAATGTTTATAATAGAACGCTTTTGCCCTCATAATTGTATCGAATTCAAAAGGAACAGAACTTCCTTGTAGCACAGTGCAAAAGTGCCAGCGAATGCGACAAGTCGTTGCAAATCAAAATTTGTTATTGCTACTCGAAAATCAAGTGGCAAACAAAAGTCATGTCACTTACCTGTCAAATCTTGAAGGTTTGGGGCCAGAGAGCTGTGAGGCAGGTGTGATTATTATTTGCGATTTCGGTGAAGGCGAAGTTGATGGCAATTGGTGGCTAGAGGGCAAGCATTTCTATATGATTGGCACCAGGAGCCAGAGAAAACACACAAAACAAAATAAAAAAACACACAAATCAAATCGGTAAAAGTATAATTTCGATATAACACGAATCCAATTGAAACTGTAGAAGAAATCGAGGCAAAAAATATTTGTGAAATTTATTTCGTCAAAAATAAAAAAGTAAACTTACTCTTCGAATTCCACGATTTCAAATAACGCAAAAGCAATGAAATTAAAATTGACGAAAGTGTTTGATAGATTTCAAGATTCTTCGATTGATTGATTGACAGATCAGATTTATCGGCTGTCACTTTAACAGCCGAATCGCTGGAACTGTTCAGCTGCTGCGAACTAATAATTTATATGTAGGTTTTACTTCGTTTTAGTTTTTCACATGCAGACCCACAAAACTTTCGAATCGCGCGCGCTTTAATTTGAAAGTTCAGCACTTTAACCGGCATATAAATACAATTTCCTTTTTAGATATGTATAGCATATGGCTTATACCGTCTCGGTTGAACCGCGATGTGATTTTTTTTGACGTAAATATTGTTTGGATCAAATGTTGTATACAAAATCGTGTGTCTAATTTTTCGAGTGGTGTAGAAAGTATACAAAATATGAAATGACAAATATATCTACCAAATTGCCCAATGTCAACACGACCGATACCCAGCCTACTTAATTTCGAATTGCTTCTAATCTGGAATTGTCTACAACGGTTGTTCAACACACACACAAACACACACAGACAGACACACACGGACAGACATAACAACATTGTATCTGTTAATGTTTCTTGTTTTTTTTTGGTGGTTATGGTTATTGTTCCGCATCGTAGTCGTCCCGTTAAGGACTTCGTATCATTCACCTGCCCAACATTTTAACACAAGGATGGCAGGTGTTTTTTTTTTTCTCTTATTTTACATTTATTTATTTTATGATAATGTTTAGCCTAAGCTAAAACCAAAAACTGTACAAAAACTATATGGTCAAGAATAAGCTTAAATAATTAAGAAGTATTATAGACATGGATGGATACGCTTATTTTTAGTGCAATAAAGACGGCTATAATATTATAATTATGCGAAATATTAACAATTCATATAATTTAGAAGCTTTTAGTACAATACAAAATTTAATTGTAAATTTAATTTTTTGTTTTCTTATTTCAAAATTTAAATTGTTGCCGAACGAGAACGGAATAACAGCTTTTTCATTAATATTAATATTTTATTTTCGTGCTTAAATCTACTTTGACCTGAACCCTTGCGCCTTGCTTTTAAATGTATAACTAAGAAGTAAATTAAAAAAATCTATAATTAAAAGTAGCTTACATACAGATCGAGCAATCGGGTTGAATTAGAAGAGGACGTGTCTAGAATTAATATGGTCATCGTATGTGGAAAGCTTAAGAAAGGGAAATTGCTTACAATTTTTACAGATTGTTATTAAGACCCTAATGAGAAAAGAAAAATGTACAACGTGAGATCATAATTGTGTGTTAATATTTATAATAGATAAGGATGGTAAATTCATGTTTGAAATAATTGTTGCTAAATAAAAATTAGTTCAAGTCAAAAGAATCAAGCTTTATTAAATGCTTTAACTAAAAATGTATGCAATGTGTGAATGATATACAATTGAGTGGTTGGCGCAATGGGAATCGCCGAACAGGTTGCTATCAATAAATGCACGTTTGATGCTTAGTTTTCAATAACAAACAGAAGGGCGCGACTCCAATGTGGCACTTAGCAACCTCCTCGCTGCACACGACACGGAGAGCGACAAAGAAACAAAAGTGAAGGAGACAGACAGAGAGAGAGAGAGAGAGAGAGAGAGAAAAGGCAGTGTTGATCGGGTTGCTGATGGTTACAAAATAAAATAGATATAAATACATACATACACATATGTTTAATATATATCCATGGTGATCAGGTGAACATACATATAAACACTATAGCTGTTTGTTTAGTGTGTGTGTGTTTGCGAGTGTGTGTGTTGATGAGAAAAGTACAATGACGGATATTTTGTTTTAGTTACTACAAAATTACTTAATTACAATCTACGATGAATCCTCGTCCTCATCTTCATCCTCGTCCTCCTCATCGTCCTTGGCGTGTTTTTTCTTGCTTTTCTTCTTCTTCTTCTTGCTCTTTTTCTTCTTTTTCTTATGTCATTGCTTGTGCTTCTTCGATTCTTTTTTGGGCTGCTCCTCCTCCTCCCGCTGCATCTGCATATTCAAAAGCTCTTGTTGTTGTTGTTGTTGCTGTTGCCACAGCAATTGCTGTTGATGTTGCATTAATAATTCTTGATAGCTTTGTGGTTGCTGTTGTTGTTGTTGTTGTTGCAACTGCTGCTGCTGCTGCTTTGGCTGAGTTTGTTGTTGCTGCTGCTGTTGCTGGATTTGTCGACGCTTCGCCTTCTCGAGCTCGGCAAAGTGCTCCTTCTGTTTGCGCACCAGCTCGCCCATCACCTCGTGATTATAGGTGGAGTGCAGCATCAGGCCAAGCAAGTTGGCACGCGAGCTGAGCTGCTGTCGCAGCAGGCGCTCCTGCTCCATCAGATCGTCCATTTTGAGCCATTGACGCACACGCTCCAAGTCGATCTCGGCCCGACGAATCTTCTCCCAGGCATAGTGCTTGAAGCAATTCTTTTTGGGCGCTCGACAAAACTCACCGGTGGGAATGAATACGTTGCGAACGAGCGGAGCACCGCACACATCCGTATCGCTTACCTTGGGATCCTTGCTGTGCTCCGGACAGAGGACGCGCAAACGCTTGCAATACGTTTTACTAGCCGGATTGTAAAAGTCACAAAACATATTGTTGCCCTCCATGCGGGTTTGGAAAATGCTGCCGAAACTGGCCTGCGATTCATATTTGTTGAAGCACTTCTCCATGTGCTTGATGGCAGTGCGCGAGTGTATCTCATGGCCACAGGTGATACAGTACATGCTTTGCTCATCTTCCATTGCATCGCCATTATCTTGAGTCCTCTGTGATTCGATCTGGCTGCGATTGGCCCGATCCACAATCATGTTGAGCTCCTCGACGCGCTTCTCCAGCTCGGCGAGGGCAAAGCGCACGTTCGATTGTTTTTGCCGTATGACCTCGAGCTGTTCGCGATTCTCTTCGGCGGCATGGCACGGCGTCAGGTTCCATTCCTGCAGACGCTGCGGCAGCACCTGGAATATGCGATTGGTGGCCAAATTGAAGCCGCACTCGTCGCTGCAGTATTTACTTTGGGGCCGCGCCTGCGAACGGCAAGTGGGCCCATGACACTGGCGCAAGCCCACCAGCTCCGGATTAACAAATATCTCCGGACTCGCTTCACGAACCACTTTGGCCTTGCGTTGCTTTTGTTGTTGCTGCGCCTCCCGGTTTCTCTCACGCTTGCGACTCGCCGCCGTTGACGTTGTTGCCGGCTGATTTTGATTGGCCGCCTGGTTCACACAGTTCCTGTAAATGCAACGTGGCTTGTGGCCGACACGTTGGCGGCAGGCATCGCACTGATTGCAGTTTGGTCGCCGGCAACCATCGCATGTGCCACAGCGTTTAGCCTGCTTTGTTGACTCCTTGGCCGTGCTAGTTTTTCTGCCACTCGTGCTGCCCGAGGCAGCCCCTGAGCCCGCGTGGCTACCAGACGCACCTGTGGCGCTCGAATGGCTTGTGGATGCTGCCGTGGCCGCTGCACGCTCGGTGGCAACCAGACGGAATACGGTCTGCAACTGAGGATTCTCCTTCTTGCAACGCTGACAATAATACTGCTTGATATGCTTGGCTTCCTTCTCGGTGATGCCAATGCAGTTGCCGTGATACCATTCTTCGCAGCCATCGCAGCCGCTGCATAAACACAAAAAAAAAACCAAGTTAGTGGAAAACTGGTTAGTTAGTTATTAACTTACATCATGAATCGGGAGCAATCGGATGTGCGACATATGCAGTAGGCCTGATCCTCTTGCTTGAGTATTGTTGCTATTTTCGATTTGCGCTCGGGCAAGTCGAACTCGCGTGCGATTTCCTCTTTCTGTTTGGCATAAATACAGATACAGACAAAGGTTTATGTTTAGCATGAACGTACGCATTTGTTGTTATTGTTTTGCATAATTACCGATCTTTTGTGTTTTCGTTTTTCCGTCATGTTGCTGATGGGCCGCCACCAATTTAATTTCGCCACCCACAAACGACAGGATCTAAGTAAAATTAATGAGAGAGCTGTAGCCGTATCGATATGACGATATCTCGATATGTCAATATATCGATGTTTATTTTAAATAGTTTAGGTTGATCACACTTTTTTGTTTATTATATTAATTTAAACAATTGTAAGGGATGAGAAATTAGAACAAGTGTCCAATCAGTTGATTAATAATGTTATGGCTAAAACATTAATAATTCGAAACATAACAATACTAACTATAACAAGTGATGGCGTTGCCAGTAAATCAAAAATATAAAGAAATCGCGATTTTGTATTTTTCGGTATTTTTTTGAGATATTTTTTTTGGATTTATAGCACACTTGCCGAACGGTTACACCTTATATTTTGTGGCCGGTTTACAACAAACAAAACATAAAATAAAACATTCAATACCTGGAATCCAGCATAAGGATGGGCGTGACCGTACTACAACCATATCCATTGCCCGAGGGCAAATCCGGTTCCCACATCATTGATCACCTGGCCAAACGCCTGCTCTCACTGGGCGCCACCCATGCCGGCCAATTTTTGGTAGACTGTGAAACGTTCATCTCAACGCCACAGCATGGCACACCGACGCGAGCCGTTCATGTGCTGCACGACTCGGAGTTTCCAGCTTCGACGTTCTCCATAATTGACAATGGCACTGGCAAGCAAGTGGCCCTTGTTGCAGATGCTATCTTTGATCTGCTTATGCTTAAAATGACATCCACATTCACTTCCAAAAAGCAAACAAAAATTGAGTCACGCGGCGCTCGCTTTGAGTATGGTGACTTTGTAATCAAGCTTGGCTCCGTTACCATGATGGAACACTTCAAGGGCATACTGATTGAGATTGAGTACAGGCCATGCGTGACTCTCTCGTACTGCTGGGAAATGATACGTGAAATGCTGCAGGGCTTCCTCGGCATCAATGTGGCCAAGGAGTATCCCACTTACTTCACCACCCAGACAATCATGAATGCAATGGGGCAACAGCAGCTGCACGCCAAACAGAACGATCTGTACGAGCCGATGGACACCGTTAAGCAGTATCTGGAACACTTCACCAACTATCGCAAGCATATCCAGCTTCATGGTGGCATCGGCAGTTCGGGGGGTGTATCGATTAACGGTCCCGTGATGATGCCCTCTACAGTTGTCGGCGTTGGCGTTGGCGGCATGGGTCGTGCCTGATGCGAGGTTAAGCTGGAGCCGCCAGATTTAAGCTAGCAGTATCCAGCCACGGATTTCACGTTATTCTTCGCAAATAATTAAAAGACTTATGGATTTATATTTTTTTGTTTGCTTTTTTTTTATTATTATAATTTTTATATGTATTTTTAACACAATAGTTGTATATAATATATATAGTATATTTATATGTATGGTAATATCTTATCATTTGCGTATATGCAAGATTTTCTTCTGCAAAGTACAGTCGCGTCCAAAGCGTTTAGTAGGTAAACAAAAAAAATTAAAATAAAAAAAATTCGGAATTTTTTATTCTCAAGCAGGCGCACAATGCAAAATGTAGCCAAAATATTTTTACAAAATAGTTTTACGACAAATTTTAATTTCCATTTATGTATGAACTTCCAAACTGTTATACGAAAAAAAAAAAAAATATAATAATCGAAAGTAAACATGGCAGCTTATATATTAAAAAATGCGCATAAAAAATATACATATACATAGTATGCTATTAATTCAGAAAATGAAAATCTAGTTCGTATGTTGCTGAAAATAAAAAATTTCAATTAAAAATATTAATGCGTTTTTTTGGAAGTTTATGAAACCTAACGAAAATTAAGCAAATCTCAAACTTCATGGTACACATTCTAGTACATACATATGTATATAAAATATGTATTGACAAAATTTTATTTCATATATGTATGTATAAAGTATGTGTGTGTGTTTTTAAAGGGTGCTCGACATAGTAGGTATAGTATAATTATTATGCATTTACTTGTTTTATTTTATTTTATTTTGTTGAAATTTTTTGGATGTTTACGATTTGTTTATTTTTAAATGGAAATCTTAAATGTATCGCAATATAAACGTAATGCAATCATCTGTAACTACTTTGTTGCATGGATATTCTCCTAAACATATGTATGTAGTTGTTGTTGTATGTATATCATAATAAATTGTTGTTGTTGTGTGTGTAGTTAATGTCTAGTAATAATAACGGTGTCTGTGTGTGTGTGTGTGTCGATGTGTAGGTGTGTTCAAAGTTGTGTGTGCATGTGTATAACAGTTCCGTATAAGTAAATTTGCTTGCATATGCATTTCGCAGTTTCGGCTGCAGCTGCGACAAAATTGCTTTCAGCAGCCTTTTTTGTTGTTGTTTTTTTGCGCGCGGGATCTCTATCTTTCTCTCTCTCTCTCTCTCTGTCCTGCTGCTCACTTCACTTATGTGTGTATGTGAGCTGTCTCTATATGTATGTTTGTATGTGTATGTGTGTTTGTGTTTATTGCTGATTTTGTTTTCTGTTTGCTGTTTAATCTTCTCTTGTTGCATTTGCCGCTGTCGTCTCTTGCTTTTCGTTTTCTTTACAAATATATTTTAAAATATGTATGTATATTTACGTTTATATGTATGTATGTAGGTGTATTGTTTTATTTGTATGTAAATATTATTCATATAGTTTGAAACGGAGATCAATTTCCGATTGATGGTTATGTGTTTGTTTTGCGGTTTTTATTTCTCTTTTTTGCTGCTTTTATTCTCCATATTTATTCTTCCTTTCCTTTTTTAATAATGTCCATGCTTTATAGTATATTTGTATATATGTATGTATATTTTTTTTATATTTTTCTTTTGTATCCATATCCAACAACAAACAACTCTACATAAACACAACTTTTTCTTATTCTTTTGTCGTCGTCGTCGCTGTTGTTGTTGTTGCTGTTACTGCGTTGCTTTTGTGATAATAGGTGTTGTGTTGCTTTCTGTTGTTGTTTCTATTACGGCGGAGAGAATTCAATCAATTCTCGCTTCTTAGTCGCGCATCGGCAAACTGGCTGGCTTAATGTGGCCGCCATCTCCCTCCGAGACAAAGCGCTTGCGTCCACTGCAAAAATAAAAACATAGAAGAATACGAATAATGAGAAACGTGTAATTATGACAGTTTTTTTTTAATAATAACTACTCTTATACTATGACCTTAGGGCAGCAAAGAAACATGTGTTATACATATGTACATACATATGCTTATTCTATTCAGAACACAAAATTAAATTATACAAACATAAATTATGCAATATATTACGAATTTTCTGTGTAACGAGATTCGTTATATGGAAGTTCGACAATTTGTAGTGATTTTACGGCGTAACAAAAATACGTTTGGAAAAATGTGCAGCAAACAAAAAATTAAATAAATAAAATCTGGACGTGTTTAGCGAATTTGCAGCGGAGGAGAGTTCATTCAACCGTTGACCCTTTTTTTTACCTCTCCTAACTAAACGAAAAAAAAAAAACAGCTGGCGACAACTAACGAGCACGAGTGCAATGATGGGGAGAAAGGAGGGGGGCACAACTCGAAACTAGTTTGGCTGCGTGCAAAAGCCACTGGTTTATCTAAAGTGCCAAGCCGTCGGGCCATTATACAATTTTAACCTACATCAACATTAAAGCTTTAAGTTTGTATGTACAAAATGTCTGTACGTATGTATGTACGTATGTATGTATTGTGTATAAATAAACTTAGTACAAACAGCAAATGCAATTTGGAGGCTGGCAACGTGGCTGTAGATAAGGGGTACGAGAGGTGAGGTAAGCAATGAAATCATTGTTTTCGTTTGTGCACAATAGTGCGACAGATAGAGCGAGCTACAACAATTAAAAATGTTGCGCTGTCTCAAACGCTTCTCTCTCGACTCAACAATACTCTTTTTGCATTTTAAGTAATTTTTCTTCAGCTTCTTTCCAATGAAGTCGACAACTAACCGCAGCCAACTTTAAGGTTTTAGCAGCGTTGCCACTCTATAAAAAGTTTGTTCAATTAAGACATCTAATTAGAACAAATTGCAAATGGCAGCATATTTATGCCAATTCTTTGTACACTTTAATATACACCTTAATGCATTTTCTAGGGTATTATTGAGAGCTACGATGTCGCGTCGGAGTTGGCTAATTTGTGTGTGTGTAAAGTGAATGCTTTTGTTGTTGTTGTTGTTGTTGTAGCTGCTGTTGTGGCTATGTTAAGTGCCAAAGAGCAACAGCCGCAGCCAAGGCGAATGCAAAATGCAGTTACAACAACAACAACAACAGCCATAGACTGACAACTGTCGGCTAGTTAGTGCCTTTTTGTAGTTGTTGCTGCTATTGTTGTTGTTTTGTGGGTGTGGCGAAGCAGGTCGATAACAGCAGCAAACTGCAACTGCGACTAGCAGCAACAGCAGCAACAACAAAAACAGAAACATCAGTCGCCATTTTTACCTTCTCCAAAGCACTCACGATCTTGAACCACATGCAGGTTGTTGCACCTCACAACCACCCAATAAACAATAACAATTACAGCAGCAACTACTTGTAACGTCAATGCCAACTTTGTATAAACACACTCACACGTATAGAAAGATATGTATGTATGTATGTATGGACGGATGAGTGAAGGTGCGCCCTGTGATACGCAATCGATAAGCATTATCGATATAAACACACCACGTAGTATGTTTGTGCGTATGTATGTATGTATGTTTGTGTTTGACTGAAAATTATAAATAAAAATTGTAAACAAGTCACACGAGTTAAATAAATAGTGCAGCTGCGATAAATAAACAACATTGTTCATAGCAAATACATATGTATGCATGTATTAAAAAAAAAAAATATTTGCCCTTTCGATACACACACCGATAACTGTTAACCCTTCTAAATTGCATAGGCATACATATAGTAAATAAGTATGTACACATGTTATTTGATATCGCATTTGTGTATGTGTGTACGATGAAAATGAAACAAAAAACATACATACATCTTGTATACATACATACATATATACGTATATTCTCAATGAAATAATAAATAGCCAACCGGCGCCTGATAAACCGGCCACACTATCAAGTTCTGCGACTGCCCCAACCTAACGCAGATGCTGACGTCGGCGTCAACAGAGACGACGACAGCGCGTCAGTGCAAAAACCAAACTGCGCAATAGAAATTTCATAAGCAAACAGTCACACTAACACACATACACACACACACATACGCACATAAACACTAAAAGCGAGAAAATGAGCCCAAAGGCAAAGGAGAAGACAAAAAAACAACAACTGAACTACGAAGCGAAAAACAAAAAACCGAAGAACAACGCGACGGGCGACACACAAAATAAACAACAACAAAGTCAAGAAATGATGCAAAATGCCGGCAATAAAAAAAAAAAAAGAAATCAACTTGATGAGGCGTACACATAAAAATATATAGACATACGCACATACATACATATGTACATACATAAGTATGCGTCAAAGCAGAGCCAGAAACAATAATAATAACAGCAAGAACAAAACAAAAAATAATGGTCTACGGCGGCTATACATTGTGAACAGATTGGTGGGGGAGGGGAGGGGGAGCGAATAGTCGCAGCAATGACTGACTGAAAGATTACGTAAATCGAATTGTTTTTGTTGTTGTTTTTTTTTCTTCTTTTTTGTATTTATTAGCATGCTTGCTGTTGTTGTTGTTAGTTGTTTGTTTCTTTTTGTTTTTGTTTTTTGCTTTGCGGCTTACAGGTGGGCCTGAACAGTGGGCTGAACTTATCAACCTCAACACAAACGATTGTACAGTTAAGTATGTGAAATGTATGTACATATGTATGTGGCTATAAATAGAACTGTTATTGGCACTTACCGGGATGGCACATTGTTGATTATCTTGTCGGTTAGGAAGCCGGCACTATTACAGCGTTCCACAAATCTATTGAGTATTATATACGCCAATGGCACGTCCAGCACAATGTCCGCCATATCATCGTAGACGCGCATAAAGCCCTGCAAATAATTAAACAAAAAACAACAACAATAATCATTTATTTCATAATAAAAGTGAAAGTTTATACTAAAGAGCTTTATAGTGTTACTAATTCTATTAATAGAAATATTTAATTTTTTTTAAATGCGTATTAAACAAATTGTGGCTTGACTGACTATGATATCATTGTGTTATAGCGAAGAGTATACAATTTAAAGAGTGTGCAATTGGTAAGCGCAAGCAAAATAGATTTTTCGTCTCAGGCAGACTCTTTAAATTCGATACTCTTTGTGAGGATGGAAAATTTCGATGTTTTGCCCACTGTGCGATACACAATAAATCTTTCATCCAGTTTATCCGATTTATAAAAATAATATATAAATTTTGCTATTTATTTTGGTAATTTTCCAAAGAGGTCAGACCACATCTTAACAAAATTAGCAAGTCAAATAATATCCGGGGTATTTATTGTTGTTTTTGTTTTCGAACTAACCTGCTCCATGCCAGCTGGAAGAACTAGACAGGTTAGGTCCAACGTTTTGAGCAGCTCGCACATGGCCTCCTCGGTGGTCTGGCTAAGGGATTCGAGGGTCATGACGATCGCCTCGTACACAAGCTCATGATGATAGTGCGGCACCTCGAGGGCGCGCAGGCAACGTTGCGCCTCGGCGACGTCACGCGACGATAGATACTCTTTGAGTAGGAGCGTCATTTGCTTTGTGATGGTCTTGACCGGGCGCAATGGTCCGCCCATGCCCCAAACATTGTCGAGATGCGCCCAGACCTGCTTGTGCAGCAGGGCATCGGCGCGGCGCAATGCCTGCTCGGCATGCTCGTTGAGATGCTGGTGTTCCTCGGGTCGGCTGACAAATTTGGGCGGCATGCAATCGTCGGCGATGGCGCGGGCCATAAAGTTGCCAATCATGACGGGCGCCTCGGGTGTGTCCAGTATGAGATCGGGCAGATTGGCCAGCAGCATATTGAAGCCCTTCTCGATGTCCTTGCCGGTGATGACACGGCCATAGAGATCGGAGATGAGCACCGATGTCATTTCACGCTGCGAGTCCTTATGGTCCATGGCAATCTCAACGAGAATGCTGGTGATATGCTCACGCAACGGACTCTGCAGTATCTCATCGAAGCTGAGAGCCACCTCATGGGTATCGCCATGCTCATAGTATTCGAGAACGATGGGCTCGGCGAGCTTGAAGAACTCCTCGGGCGTTAGTTCGGTTATCACTTCGCGCAGCTCGACATTGCGATCGTTGCACTCGCTGTCATAGTTGGGATCATTCTCGTCCTCATAGACCTCGGCCAGTGCCTCCGAGCCGGGCAATCCCCACACTCCCTTGCCGCCGGCACCGCCCTTCTTGGGCAAGCCGCGACCGCGGGTCAAATTGCGAGATCTGCGGCTATTCTTCCAGCGACGATGCGGCACCACATAGCCAGTGCTAGCTGGCGGCAAGACGCCGTTGGCCACCGTCGCGCCGCTCGGATTGCTGGCACCGGGTGAACCGCCGCCGCCTGCGCCCAGAGCAGCAATGCCATTGATCAGCGTTGTTGTTGCTGAGCTGCCACTGCTGCCGCTATTTTGTCTTTGGATCTGACGCTTTGCCCGGCGCTTGATGCGGCCATCGCCGACAGGCAGCGGTTTCTTCATCATATGCCCATTGGAGGTGCCGCCGCCATTGAGCTCCACAGCCTCAATTTCGTCATTTAGCTCACGCTCGACGGAGCTCTCCTTCGAATCGGAGCCATCATTGGAGGCGGCATCACCATTGGCGTGTTTATTAATTTTCGACTCCAGCTCCATACTTAAGTTCTCTCTGTTGCTCTCTCCAACTATCTCCTATCTTCACTCGCTCCCGCTCTCTCGCTCACTCTCCTTCTGTTGTTTGTATGTCTTTCTAACGGTATATTTGTGTAGTTGTTTTTGTTGCAGCTTGTGAGTTCCTCTGATTAAGAAAAGCACAATTGTCTTTTGTTTTTAAGTCGAGTTTTGATTGATTGATTGGTTGGAGTTGGATTCCTTTGTCGAAGTTCTGTTGTAAAAATAATAAAACAAAGAAATTAGTATTTTTTGCGCCAGCTGAAAGGTTTTGACAAGTATTTCTGCCAACTGTTGATACTATTCCTGATATCAAACAAAAGTATCGTACATTTGTTTATAATATGAGTAGCAATAGCATTTGAGATCGCTGTCTGTTTCTTGTGAAAAGGGACCCCCCCCCACCATTTCACTCACAAACACAGACAAACGCACTTTTATTTGTTATAATATTCGCGCTTCGCTTGCTCTTCCCTATACGTTCGTTGTTGTTATTGTTTGTTTGATTCGAATTCGTACATCTCAATTTTGTATTCTTGCCTGTGCATTTTGCTGCCACATTTGACAAGCTGTAAAGCTACAGTGAGAGCGAGAAGGCAATAGCAAATGTGATACATACAAATTTGCCGAGCGACGTACAAGTCGAAGTTGCCATCTTTACCAAAAATAACAATAGTGCAACTACACATACATACATACAAACATATGAACATATTAGGTGCAGGGTTAGAGCTCATATTTACACATTGTGTATACGTAAATTCACACTCACTTGCACTGTGCCTAGGGAGCACATAATTTTGGCGTTGCCGACCTATGAACACATTTCTAAAAGTGTATATGCATGTGTGTGCGATGCAAACTCCCTTAGCTCCGAAGAACAATTTCAAGGTCACATATACGTACATACATGCACACACACACATAAACAGAGAGCATAACTGCTACTGTTAACTTTGCAACCCTAACTGGTCGCTCGCTCTGCTAATTGACTAACGGTATGGCTATCCCGTTTGCTCCTAATAAAATAACTTTAAGCGGAGTTATCGTACACATACATACATACTTATTTACATGTGTCCAGCTGAGTTATGTATATTATGCATACATATGCATATGTACACATTTCAATTTGAAACAAAAGACAACTTCCCCGATTTAATGAGCTTTTGTCTTATTTTGATATTTACTTGGTGCAATGTGTACAATTTGTATGTATACACATACATACATGCCCATATAATTGTATGTGTGTGTGCGCAAGTTATTGCGTCGCTGTTGTCGCATGTTCCTCCTTTTCCTTTCAACTTATATGTACATACCAGCATGCTTTGTATGTATATACTACATACATATTTATATGCTGTAACCGGTTTTATGTTTGTTTTGCCCGGCTTAACCTTGAAAATTATTCCCCCTTACAAACTTTCTATGTTATTATTGCAGCGTTGCGTTGTTATTACTGTTTTTGCTTCTGTTTTGCACTTGTTGTGCGCACCCTCGTTGCGAGAGCAAAGCGCAAATGGCGGGTCGAATTTTTTTTCATTTTTTTTTTTTGGCAATGTTTACAGCTACATAATACGTATACATTTATGCGTATACATATGTTTTTCGATTCTTCTTTTTGGCAATGTTTACTGCCTTACTACGTAGTACATATCTACATACATACATGTACATATGTACATATGTATGTATGTTTTGGGTCGTGCTTGTAATTGTTTTGAAAAATTAATTTAAGATCGCAACCTTTGCAGAAATAGCGTCGCAAATTTTGAATTCTTAATTGGGCTTCACAACGCTTCCAGAAGCAGCATCAGCAGCGCCAGTATGACAACAATAACAATACAAAAACAATGTGCGTTGCATGGAAAAAACGTGGGTAGTAAATATTGGATTACCCTTTATTGATTGCTTTCCTATGAAAATCACTATTCGCATAGAACTCGAAGTAATAACAATCTCGAGCTGAATACGAAGATTTTTACTGATGCGTTATAAATAACGGTTTTTCGAGAAGAAATAAATACTTCCAGCGACAGTGTAACTACATACATACATACAAATATCCACATGTGTATACATACATATGTGCATACATACATATATAAAGAACAGCATAACAGCAATCACAATGTTCACGAACAGAGGGAATAAAATGACGAGCACAAAAATAAATTAGCTACAGTGGCAACGCCACGCCAGAAAGCAACAACACGCCCATGGAATTGGAATGAGCTGGAAGGTAGCCGAAAAAATAAATACAGCGAGGCATATAAACAGAGCAAGAAGGAAAACAAGTCGGCGCGCATGTTTGTGCTCTCTGGTCGGTCGCCTTGCCCCCGCGCAGCTGTTTGTCTATGTTGTATGTATGCGTGCATGCCGGCCAAAATTATCACGTACGCCACACACATACACACTCACACACACTTAAATCTCGTGGGCCCTAACAATTTGAAATCTGATTGGAAAGTGCGTAGTTTGCTGCATATGAAAATTGACACAGCAGCACACTTTTATGATGTACTTTTACTGATGTATGTACGTACATACATACATACATATGTTTGAATACGAACATACATATATGTATGTATGCATGTTTGCATGTGCAAGTTTTTGCGTCTTATTTTCTATTTCTTTCTTTTTTCTGTTTCTGCTTTGTGGCATTTGCCGGTACATGCCGGTTTCGTTTAAATTGTTTAACTGTCAATGTTGTTTTTTTTTTTCTTATTTTTATATTATATGTACATACATATAAAGATACGTATGTATGTTTTGTGCCTTCTTTTTATCACTTACCACTGCGTGTATACTTTTCGATTGCCTTTTGTGCTTCTTGTCCGTTGGCGGCCTACACTCGCGGCGACAACAACAACACAACCACACCAAAATGCAGCGATGTTGGCGCGCTGCAATTGCTCGAGCCTGTTTTTTTTTGGTTTGGCAACTTGCTTTTAGCGTCGAAATTCGTAGGTATATATGTATGTATGTATGTTTTTGGTTTTGTTCTCGGCTATGCAATTGGAAAACGGCGATTTAAGCGTTAAGTACTTCTTTTTGTACTTAAAATATTCACTTTGTACAAATGTGAAAATATATGTGAGGTAACTTGCAAAAAATTATTCTTATTTAGTGCAAAAAAAAAAAATCAAACACACGCGAATCAAAAATTTGGAACCAACAATGCACTTATACACACATACTTTGGTATGTATGAAAGGGCTGAATAAAAACGCTGCAAGCTCGTGTTCCAATTCGAGCTTTGGCAATTAAGTTTATAAAATGTTTATTTAATTATTTGCGCAATTGTAGGTAAACTTTGGTTTAGGTTTGTGCAAAATTTGAATTATAATAAGTATTAGATGCTTGACAAATAAAATCTCAATATCCGTAACGAAGCGAACACGTCAAACAATCCACTAAAAGTAACAACATCTGTTTGTCAGTGTGACTTAAAGCTCCTTTCGACAGTTTACAGATTTTCACGTTGGGCATGCACCTAGAAAATATACTAGCACAAGTACAAAAATACCACTGGTGGTCACACCTTTTTCTTTTAGCGTTGCCACTTGCGGTTGCCCGCAAATTTATTAAAAACGCATTTGAAATATGCTGCTTTTTATTATTACAGCATTTTACAATATAAATGAAGTCATTCGCATTAACTGCTTGTTAATTTGGTTTTTTAACCAAATGTGTGGCTATTCAGCTGCATTAGGGCTTAGCATTCAAATCGCGGTGACGCTTGCGCTCAGCATTGCGAAATGCAACACGCTCAGATTTAGTTGCACCCTGTACATTACGAATAATTGGATTTTTCTCCCAAAATTCTCGTGGGTTATAAGTGGGTTCTTCTGGATCGTCGTCCCAGTTTTCACTCGTCGTGAAGAGCTCCTCCGTAGCCGCACGTTCCTGCGGCGGCGGATTTCCATTATTCAAATTAAGGATACTGCTAGCAGTCTTGCAGTCCTCCAAATGCGCCTGTAATAATAAAAATTTGGTGTTTGAATATGTGTGTGTGATGTTACATATGTATGTACATCCAAACGTTTATAACATAGCCATGATAATACTAACCTCCATGTCTTCGGGTTCTACATAATGAGTGGTGTCAAATGGGCAGCGACTCAAATGGGTGTTCGGGTGGTTCCGAGCACACCGGATAACGTGGGTAGACAAACGCCATGGTAGTACGAAATGCGTTTTGTCAAACGGACATCCCACTAACTTGGTTTCGTTTCTAGGCACTACCTGGTGAGAACCACTCACATTAAAGTTTTCAGATGATTTCGACATTTGTTTTACAGCCTACTACGAAATGAAAATTTGTCAAGTAACGGGTTCAAGCAGTTGATCACCTATAGATGGACGCCACATTAATGTTGCACGAGTATCGATTGTTCAGTATGTTGATTTAATTTGTATCGATTAATGCTAATGAAATACATCGTTGACCAGCTCGATATATTGATGTATTTTTCACCCCTGGTTGTTTACAATTTGGACGCACGTGAAAACACGCGGAGGTTTTAAATTAATTTTATATTTCGTTTATATATATTATATTAACAAGCATGCCGCCTGTTGCGCAAGAAGGCAATTGCCTTATATATCGAGGCAGCAATTTTCTAAAGCAGCGCCTTGTGCTCTCCTGCCTCAGCGGTAAGCCAGTGAAAATCACACAAATTCGCGCTGAAGACGAACGAGCGCCCGGCTTGCGGGAATATGAGATCAGCCTTATCCGTCTCCTTGACAAGTTGACAAACGGCACCAAAATAGAACTCAATCCCGCTGGCACAAGTGTCATGTTTACTCCTGGCCTGCTCCATGGCGGTCAGTTGCATCACGATTGCTCCGTGCAGCGTGGCATTGGCTATTATTTGGATGCACTGATTGCGCTGGGTCCATTCTGCAAATTGCCGCTGCAGTGTATACTGCGCGGCGTAACAAACAGCAAAGATTCGCCATCGGTGGATCATGTCAAGGGTGCTGCACTCTCACTGCTAAAACGATTCCTGTTGGTCGACGATGGACTCGATTTGCGCGTAGTGCGTCGCGGTGTTGCTCCTGACGGTGGTGGCGAGGTCATCTTCAGCTGTCCCGTTCGCAAAAGCCTGCGCGCCATACAGTTCCAGCAGCAGGGCATGGTGAAGCGCATCCGCGGAACCGTTTACGCTTGCAAAGTGTCCCCGGCGATGGGCAATCGCACTGTGGAATCGGCCAAGGGATGTATGCTCAAGTTTCTGCCCGATGTGTACATCTATACCGATCAAAATCGTGGCAAAATGTCGGGCAATTCACCGGGCTTTGGCATCTGCCTGCTCGCTGAGACAACGGACGGTGTTTGCTTTGCTGCCGATTGCATGTCCAGCACCAGAGAGGAGTCGGTAAGTAGCTGGATTAAATGATTAAATGGCTTCTCGTGACATACGATTTGATTTTGCAGGAGACGCCTTCGATACCAGAGGACTTGGGACGAGATGTCGCCATGCGTCTCTTGGATGAAATATATCGCGGCGGCTGCTGTGATTCAGCCTACCAATGGCTCGCCGCCCTATTCATGGCTCTGGGACAAAAGCACGTATCCAAATTTCTAACAGGTGCGTTTCATTATAATTATATATCTTATATATATTTCTTATCTGCAATCACATATATATGTATCTTTCAGGCGCCCTTTCCACATATACTGTGCACTTTTTACAGCATCTGCGTGACTTTTTCTCTATAACATTTAAGCTGGAGAATCCTGAGGCCGATGACGCTGATGATGACGAAGACGTGCGCGGTGCCCAAAAGGTTCTAATGACATGTGTTGGCATTGGCTATACAAACATAAGTAAACGTGTCTTGTAGACATCGCTATAATCTAGATACATCAATCAAAACAAATAAACTTTAAATATACAAAAAATATATATGTATATATATATATGTATATATATTTTTTTAACATAATTGTGTATTATCCATTATAAGCAATTTTTAAAAAATGCAAATTAAGCAAATTATATTAAAAAACAATGTTGCTTAATTGGTTCCGATTTGTCAACTGCATAAAGTAATAAAATATTATGCAATTTTCTGTCAATATAAAAAAAAAATTGTTGAGCCAACATTTTATAAATATTACTTTGCATCTTAAGCAAATTTGCAAATTTTATTTGGCAGGTTTTTATAACAATATTAGTATCGACAAAGTAATGAGACATGTGGTCGCAATCTCGAGTAAAAATGCATTACTTAGTTGCAGGATGCATTTATAATCGCTATTGAAATCAGTAATCAGCGCTTAAGCGATTGGGTTCAAAAACCTAAATATGGACTCTCAAGGGCACTACGATAAGAAACCCAGTTCTGTTGCATTTGCGATTAATACCCCGTTGCTAATTTACCGGGTGTATGTGTGTAATCCGCCTACGGGAATTAAGTATACAAATCCATATGCTTATGTATGTATATATCGCAACTGTATTTTTGCTTAAATAACTTCGTATCCCTGCTTCTCACGACTTTTATAGAAGTCGATAAATATTTGCATATCGATAGTCGTTGTTTCTGTTTGTTGTTTTAAAGTTTGAAACTCGTACTTCCTGTGTTGTTTGACTTTCTGGCTCTTGCTCTGTTTCTTATGTATACGTTTGAATGCATGTAAGGTGTTGAAGTGTGTGTAAAGTTTACACTGTAAACAGAAGAGCGTAGACACAAAAGCCGCCATTTTGTCTTATACTATACTCGACTAAAGCAATCTTATTTGTGTGCATATAAATATGTATTAATGTATACTTATACAGTTTCTGGTCTACGTAATTAAGCTTTGCGACACACGCTTGCCAAGATCAGCAAAAATGCAAAAAATACAACCTGACACCTAAACATCGGCGCCGGTCATCGTAAGCTCTACCTATAAAAAGCAAACGTTGTGGCGTAGAAATTATCAAACGCCGATCAACGTTTGAGCACCTTACAACGCGTGAAAAGAGAACTTCATCATGTCGCTGCGATTTTGCCTTTTGGCATGCCTCATTGTGGCCGCCAGTGCCGCTAAGGATGAGCTGAAGCCCACCAAATGGCTGAGTGCCGCCGAGCTGGAAAACTTGCCATCCTTGAACGACATCTCGTTCGAGCGTTTGGAGAATATGCCACTACAAAAGGGCGCCCAGCTGCTCGAGAAGTTGTGTATGTCCTTATTGACTTTGGCTTGTTGAAATCAAATCCTTACTTACTATCTCTCTCAGATCACATTTCTCACATTAAGCACGATCTGACGCCAAACTTTGTGCCCAGCCCAAGCAACATTCCCGTTAGCATTTTCAAGTCGAATGGCGAACGTGTGGAGGCAAAGCTGAACAACTACGTGGAGAAGGCAAAGGCTCAGGCCGATTTCGGTGAGGATGAGGTCACCATTATGCTGACCGGTCTGCCCCAAACCACGCCCACCATCAAGAAGGCCATGCGCAAGCTCGAGCAGGCTTACATTCAGCGCTACAATATGCAGCAGCAGCAAAAGAACGCTCAACAGCAGCAGCAGCAGCAACAGCAGAAGAAGAGCAATGACTACGAGTCGACGTCCAGCGAGGAATCCTCGGATGAGTGGAAAATGGCAAAGACAACCAGCGGCAATTTGATCGTAAGTTCTTTTCTTCTTCTTGTCAAACTGCAAATTGAATTTTATTTATGCAGATTATTGACTTGGGCTCAACTTTGACCAGCTTCAAGCGTTACGCCATGTTGGATGTGGCCAGCACCGGCGCCATGGTTGCCCAGACACTGATTGAGCTGACCAACAAGGGTGTGCCCCATGAGATTATCCATGTGATTGGACAGGGTATTGCTGCTCATGTTGCTGGCGCCGCTGGTCAAGAGTTTACCGCACAAACCGGCCACAAGCTGCGCCGCATAACTGGTCTTGATCCCGCCAAGCTGCTGTCCAAGCGTCGCGACGTCATTGTTGGTCTCGCCCGCGGTGATGCCGACTTTGTCGATGTCATCCATACATCCAGCCTGTCGATGGGCACCCCAAAGCGTTGCGGTGATGTTGACTTCTATCCCAATGGACCAACCCAGGGTGCACCCGGTGCACAGAATGTGATTGAGGCCGTTATGCGTGCCACCCGCTACTTTGCCGAGTCAGTGCGTCCAGGCAATGAGCGCAACTTCCCAGCCGTTGCCGCCAAATCTTTGAAACAGTACAAGCAGAACGATGGCTTCGGTAAGCGCACCTATATGGGCATCTGGGCCGATTTCGATCTGCAGGGTGATTACATTCTGGAGGTCAATGAGAAGAGTCCCTTTGGCAAGCGTGCACCCGCCCAGAAGCAGATCTCCTACCACGGCCTGCGCCACGAGGTCTAATCAATCCAACGACCAACAAAAATCCATCTAACCAATTAGCTAATATTATTAATTATTATTCAACAAGCAATAAAGAAACATATTTTCTTCAAATAGAATCAAACAAGTGTTTAAATATAAATATTCTTCAGATGTTGAGTATATAAGTAGTATAAGTAATATTTTTGTATCTCCCCTTAACATATGCAGGAACCAGTAGCTGTTTTTTTTTGGGAATTTAATATTTTGTTGTTTGTCGAAAAGCGATATTAGAGGTTTTGATAAAGCCATCCAAATTTCCCAAAAAATAATATTTCAACAAAAAAAATTTTGTTTTTATTTAATATTATATTTTGTGTTGCTCATAAATGCTTTTTAAAATGGAAGTTTAAGATTTTGTAACACGGAAATGTCACCAAAAAATAACACTCAAATCACAGCCAAAGAATATTAGGACCTTTGTGGTATTTGATTTTGTTGTTAGCCTGGATCTTATCTTATACAATAAATAGTATTTCTGGGTTTTAAGTGTTAATTATTTGTTGTTGCTATTACAATTTCTGTTTTGATGTAGGGATTTTATGAAGAAATTGTGTTGAAAATGTTTTGCATGCCAGGAGGAAATCTACAAATGAATGAAATTATGTATTTAGAATTATTTGGGTGGGCAAAAAAAGCCGATGGGATTTTCGTCATCTTTCTTATCATCGTCGGCGGGTTCGTTGCGGTTGGACGGATTCTTATCGAATAGTGAGAGAACCCTTTTGGCAACGGTCTCGTTAGCCTTGGCAGCTTGCTTGTTGCGTTTGTTTGGTGCCACAATGCCAAAGGATTGAGTGTAACCACGATGACGCAGCCGCCTTTTCAATGATGGCGACACAGGCACATTCAAAGTGTCATCTGGCATCTTAGCCTGCTGTTTGGTTGCAGTTCCGTTCTTCGGCGTTAACTTTGAAGTTGATGGTGAATCATCGCTCGATGATGGCTCTGAAGTTGCCTGTTTTGGAGCCGAGTCCGACGGTGGCTCTGAAGTTTCTTGAGTATCAGGCTTTGGAGTCTCCAGCTTTGAAGTCTCGGGCTTTGGAATAATGCTCGTTGGTGGCTTTGAAACAGCCGCTTGTGGAACTGGCCCAGATGTTTGCTTGAACATTTTCTTTTTGACGCCACTCTTCGCCGACTTGATAGTTGGATTGTTGAAGCAAATGCCATGAACCATTGGCAGCGGCTGCAATTTAAAAGTATTTTTAGAATAAAATATACTTATATATTTTTTTCTTAACTTACCGCTTCCATGGGAGAGTAGTTGCTGTTCGAAACAGTTTCCGGACGTGGCATTCGGATACGAGCATTGGTTGCACGCAACGCGGCGCTCATGGTGGCACGCACATGCTCGATGTTGAAAAAGGTTCGCAATTGATCATCGTAAACCGTGCCGTTCACCGAGGATCTGTGGCCGAGAGGCTCCTCCGCCAATAGCTCCAGAGCATACGCCTGGGCATATTCGACATAACGATCTTCGCTCATCGAATTGTTAGTGGATGGAATATTCCATAGTAGGTCGGCAGTGTCGGCATTATTGCCGGCAATATCGCGTAGACGATTCTCCATCATTTGACGACGTCCCGATATATTCAGCTCTGTGGCTCTGCTAAGATCCATTGGGAAGCTCGGGGGCCTGTTAAGATCTAGCGGATCATCGCGCAGTAAATCGCCAATGAGTGGTACACGCTCTTGCGGATTGCGTACCTGCTCCGATAGAAGATTACTATCTAAACTTTGGCGTTGAGTTTCCGCATTGGCCTCATGGTCGGTGCGACAATTGCGACAATAGCGCAAGGTGTGATTCTCCAGCCTTAGCTGCATCGAATTGTCGTAAATGTCGGTCGGCGAGGCGTAGATTGGCGATATAGTTGGACAAGTGTTATACAATCCTAGCTCTCGCAACTCACGCTCCAACGGCGATGGTGCTCGCTGTGGAAGCTGGTGGAACCTACACTGCGAACGGACTGCCGTTTGCGGCATTGACGGTGGCATCGGCATTGGCATTGGAATTGCCCTTGGCATCGGAAATCGCGTTGGCAACGGGCGCCATGGTCTAAACGGTGGTGGCGGCAAACGATGCGGTGGCGGCAAACGATGCGGTGGCATCCATGAAACTGCCGTCGGCATCGGTGGCCTCAGCGGCATCCGCCCCAGCGGTACGAAACGCAATTGACGCGGTATCTCGATGGGCCGATTATAATGCACCATGCGTGGTGTTGCACGAATTAACGGTGCACGCATTGGCGGCTGTCTGTTTGCCGAGCGTCCCGAATCCATACTAATCCACGTGTTCGCAAGCCAAAACTAATTTTTTTATTTCAATTAATGATCAATTGCATTTAATTATTTGTGTACTTACTTGATGACGATGTGCAACACAAGAAACGAGATAAAAAAAACAAACACAAACAGCTAAACTAAAAGGGTGAAATTAAAGAATAAATTAATTAAAGCATAAGGCTTAAAGCGAACGTGTTCGTCCGACGACTGCTTACACAGAAAGGAAAGAATGTCCGGTGCGAGATCTGATAAGTTATGCAATCGATTAAAATGCGACAGTTGCATCAAAAATGTCGGACAATATGGCGACACAACAATAAAAGTTTGACAATGACTGTTGGCTGTTTATAATAATCAATTCGTTGCTGTTATTGCATTAGTGAATTGATTTTTATATTACCAATAGCGTTTTTTTAGTTTTAGAACAGTTATACAACATTAAAAGCAAATTATTTTGTAATATAACAAACCATCAAAAGCAAACTGACAGTTGAGATACAACTATCGCGGCAAAGACCCGTTATAATGTAAATCACTATTGTAGAGCTGTAACACAATTCCCATCGATATATCGACATTTGAAACTATACTATCGATATATCAAGCTAAAAAGGGATGGGAACACAACAAAAGAAACCAAATAAAGTAAATGAAAATCACTAGAGCTATTCCCCGCATAATTTAACACAATACAAAAGCAGAAAGCAAAAAAAGTTATACATATATATATAAATAAATATAAAACCAAGAAATAAAAAAACCCAGTTAGAGCTGGGCCTGCAGTATACAAAAAGACGGCTGCGCTGCTGGAATAAAATCAATACAGAGCCAGCTCAATGGGGGCCGAGCACTCGCAGCAGCGCATCGAGGCTGATGGCCATGAAATCTTTGAGAGACGCGACCCGACGCCTCTCGACGACAGTGCGATGAGCGATGGCAGTGCTCTCGCCCTAGCAGCGGCCGCTGCAGCAGCAACCAATAAGCGTCGCGGCGGTGCCGTTCAGCAGCGACAGCAACTACAGCACCAACTACAACAGCAACAAGCACTGCCACATGGACCAGCGAGCATTGTGATTGCCAGCAAACATATCATTTCGGATACTGCCTCGCCGACCAGCTCGGAGCTGAGTCGGGCGCCATCGCCGCCGCTGAGCGTTTGCTCCGATTTGCCCTATGTTTCGTATACGGATCGACCCATTGGCGATTCGCCAAAGATACGCAATCGGCCCGCCCACATGCTGCAACAGAGTAGCGCTAGTCGTGCCGCTGCTCGCAAATCGCATCCCGGCGGCATAACAACTACCATCAAACCGAAGCGTCCACAGTCGACCGCCTCCAGTCATAATATTGTGATTGTCAAACCGGGTGCACGTGATACGCACGACGATATCGATCCGGATTTGACACGGCTGCGCAGCATTCCGCAATTTCTGCCCGTACTGCGCGAGTCCATTAGCTCGGCAACATATACACGGGATGTCGAAATATTGGAGCGTTTGCATTCGCAGCATTTGCTTAATATATGCGGCCGAATGCAGACGCATTTGAATTTGTGCGCCAATCATGTGGCAAGCGAACAGAATCATCTGGTGGAGCGCACCAAGGTCGTCAGCAATTCGATCACGACGCTCTTCGCCAGCTTCGTGGATATGCAGAAAACGTATGCATCTTATGCGGAGCAATTTGCCAAAATACGTGCCGTATCGCAGCAGCTGAGCCGTTGCAATTCGCTGTTGCATGAGAATATTGCCAGTTTGGAGGCGATCAACAATTTCCTGGACGACGAGGATCGTTTGGAGCCATTCGTTTGGCGCACCGATGACAATAAACTGCGCGGCGAGGCGGAGGGCGCCGCTGGTGGCAACAGTAATCGCCTGTGGCGTCTGTAAATTGGCTTTCTTCCAAAGATACTTGGCTTGTGTTATTAGTCTAACTTGTAACTTTTAACTCTATTAAATATGTATTTAATTAATTAATGTGTATATTAACTTGTATCGTGTTCGTACAAGGTTTAGCTAATTGTGCGTGTTGAAATTGTTAATAAGGTCTAATCGGATCTCGTGCATACTATATGATATTTAGAATTGGCATCCTTATTCATTCGGAACTGAAACTATTTTGTAAATAAACATTTAACTTGCTTACCAATATCGAAATTTTGTTTGTAACTTTATCCAAATTAAAGACGCAATTTTGCACTATTTTGTTTAATAGCAAACTACAATAAGAGTTTAAATATGTTTTCGATCAAAAATTGGGTAATAATTGGTGATTATATTTTAAACATTTGATTGATTAATTGTGATTAATTTGCATATTTTTGTGATTTTTTGTTAATTAAAAAATCAGAGCTAATACAATAATAATTAATTAATATTATAAATTCATTTTAGATCGACTATCCGGTGTCGATTATAATTAGCTTAAATAATTTCCAAAACTCGAGCATAACTCTTAAAAATATTTAAATTTCAGTCGATTCCAATAAGTGAATATATATAGTATATTTAAATGTTCAACACAAATACCAAAGTAATACATGCATATTAATGTTTTGATAAATCCTGTAATTGAATACATATATGAATATTTAATAAACGTCGTTTCGAACGAAAGAAGAAAGTATAGAAGACAACAACTAGGCATAAATATTTATTGCACATGCATAGACACTTAATATGTAATTAGCTAGAGCTTAGGAGTCTATAGAGTAAGTAGTTGAACTAGGACTAGTACACATATACTACTAAAAAAAAAATAAAACAAACATGCATAAATGCTAAATGCATTTTTTTGTTTTTGTTTTATATCAACATTAATTACAATTTTATTGTGGCATTTTTTGCAAGGGCAAAACAACACCTTTATAGTACTTATATAATATACACATATACATATAACATATACGTTTACGTTTGTTCAAATTATCTAGTTGAGTTTGCCTCTAATAGGCAGATTTATGGTTTTTAGTTATTAGTTTTTGTTTTTTCATCGTTTTGGAAACCGTTTCGCATGACATTCGAAATGAGTACGGATGCAACAGAGACACATATACATATTTATAGACATAGAGACAGAGCAAGTGAGTGAGCGAGCGAGAGAGAGAGAGATACATTCACAATGTTCTCAATCCATGCTGAATGAACGCACGCAATCGTATTTTGGCACGGCGAAGTTTTCGCCGTCGTCGTAACTCCAGCCGCACCGTCCTGTATAAAGCCATACAGCAAAAGTAGAGACTGAAAAGCGCCAGAAACACAATACATAGCTGGCCGCAGTATTGTGTGAAAATATATAGATAGGTGCTTTTCAGCCATAAGAGAAATGTAAAGGCTAACTGTTAACGCTGCGTATAGCTGCTCCAATAAACAAGGAGCATGAGCAGTACGTTAGCGCAACTTATATTCTAGAAGAGCTTCTGCATATGAATACGATCCTGAATATTGCGCTCCTGCTGCTGCTCCTCAATCGACTTCAATTCGCGAGTCACTGTCGTCTTGAGCGTGCCATCCAAGCCTAGGGCTTCCATGAAATCACGACGTGCCTGAGTCGGATTCCAGGCGCCAACGTGCGCCTTTGCGCGTCGAAACAATGCCTTCACATTGCGTGGATCCAGGGTCAGCACCTCGTTGCAATGCTCAATCACGGCATAATAGTCGCCAGCAATTAGACGGCATTGGGCATAGTTTAGTAGCAGCGGTGTCTTGATCGCCGCCAACTGTTGCCACTCGGCGTCGTGTGGCTTCTCCTTGAGCATCAGCTGCTCGACCATGCCGACGGCATCGCGATAGCAAATCTCGGCAGCACCATACTCCAGCGCCTTATAGTGGCGATTGCCACGCTCCCGCAGCGTATGGGTTGCCAGCATTTTCTCATCGTCGCTCATTTGCCAGCGCTCCTTCTCGTACTCCTCGGGCAGCTCAATTGAAATCAATTCGATGATAAACTCTAGATCGACGGGACGTTGTAGTAGCTCATCCAGATCCTCGTAGCCCATGCCCTCGTTCTGTAGAGTCATGCCGCAGCAATGACGACGCTCTTCGGGCTTCTTGCCAATATCGCGCAGCGTTTTCGAAATAAACGGATATTGAGTTACAAACTGAAATGGTCGAAAAAAAGAGTTAAAATAATATTTTATAAGTATTTAATTATTATGCAATCAAAGTGATTAATTTGATTGAACTTGACCCACAGGTCCACTGGAAATTTCCATCCAGAATTTATGTTCTTTGAGCGGTTTGCACATTTTTTATTGACTGTGTGCAAAAACAACATATACAAAACCAACTATTTGAATATAATTGTAGGCATTAAATAAGACAAACACCAATAAAGACAGATATAGAATCGAATTGGCTTGACCACATTCCAGAAATCAAAAGTTCATTGGAATGACGTATGTATGTATGTGGGAATGAAAAATGCACTTACCGATTTATAGACTGTAAATTTGGCCACCTCGTTAAGTGACATTTTCTGCACGATGACCTCCCACACTTCGAGCTTGAATTTCTTGCCCAGGACCAGCTCCATGGGCTTGTTAATTTTCCTGCTGTCATCAACGACACGGACATCGTTTGCCCGACGAGTTTGGAAGTGGAATTTCACCTGCAAAATTGAAACTGTGTCATTAGCAGCCAGCGGCCCGGGCTGGCCTTGGCCTAGTTTAATTTGCGTGGGAGTCGTTTTGCAGCAGCACAACTGTTGCCTGTTTGCATTTGATATGTATTATTTGCTTACTCTGGTGCCTGGGATGAGTTCAATGTATTTATTGCCAGGATTTAGCACTTCCTTGTGTATTGGCTTAGCCTTATTTACTTTACTTTGCTTTTGCTCCATTTTACTATTACTTTGCGATTTGGTTTTCTTTTTGGTTTGTAACCTTTTGCAATGTCTCCAGGTGACCTTTTAAGCACGATTTGCTTCTGCTCTGTTGCTCCTGCACTTCAACAATAAGGGATAACAAACTGCAGTCAAAACAAAATGCAAATATGCTAGAACTAGGGTCGGGCAGCTGATTTTTAAGAACAGAGTGGCAACGCTAATATTTTTTAGATGAATTGATTGGTTTTAGCACTATCGATTAATCTACATATTCGATTTGTCATAAATTAATAAATTGCCTAGTTTAGTCCTCAAATAAACTGAATATCTATCATTAAATATTAAATTATTCTCTTTAAGTAACAGTGAGTTTGGGAACTAATGCATGTGGTTGATTGACATAACGATGTTTTGCCATCCGCATTATATTACCATTATATACGCATTATTATTATTACATTATAGATAAAACGAACTTTTTGTATGTCTCTTAGCACTAACTATATACGCTATACAGTTACTGCTTTATGCTGATTTAAAAAATGTAAGCATGTTATCAAAAAGACGCGCCATTGCGAGGGCTGAACAATCAGCTTGCAATCGAACCAACCATATGCAGTCGATTAGAGCTGCCACACCGACTGAACGATGCCAGCTGAGAGGCCAGCCATCTGGCCCGCCAACTATGAACAATAGTGTTACGCTTACGTTATTCGGTCGCGTATAGCGAAACCTGACAGTTGTGTGCGCGCGCTTTACACTTGCTGCGACGCCCGTTTGATTCAGCGCAAAAATTCAAAGACCGTTACGAACAATTTAAGAATAAATTAATAAATTGTTTGCATTGCGTATAGCTGAATGCATTTTAATTGTTAGTATCGAAGTTTATATGTATATTAATTTTTTGTTGTCGTGCATATTGTGTCTGTGTGTGTTTAGTGCTAAAATTAATAATAAAATAAATGCTTCATCTGAATTACAATCTCATCGACCGCATTGCAATCAATTAGTTGTCGCTGCCAGCAGCTGCTTTCAATTCGATCGCCAAGCTCTGCAGCTTAAACTGTCAAAGCTGCCCGCCGCCGCATTTACTGCTCAAAGATCGCGTCGCGACGCGCCCCGTTTTGCACCCCTTCCATCCTTGGCAGCCACCCACAACATATCGCATTCCCTGCCATGCAAAATGCTCGTCAAATATGTTCAATTGTTTGTTGCATTGCAGAATAATAAAAAGTTGCATGCACTCAAATAATTCGTTTGAGTTTCTGATACTGTTCTGGATTACGTTGCGTATGCTTTATATTTTGTATGGAGTATTATTTAATTCAAGATACTCAATGAACATTAGTTTAAAAATATTGTGCTAAGCTGTGAGAGTTATCAAGTTTACCAATAAATTTGGTTAGTAAATATCTTGAAGAAATACTAGATTTTCCGGAAATTGGCATCATTTGCAGATTTATATCTATCGTAGTAGATTTTTGATATCTAAAGATCTTGAATATGCTTTAGATCACCTGAGTATGTTCTCCGCTTGCGTGGGCGTTGCTATGCTCTACAAACATATATACATATATATTTTATACATATATACAATATATAATTTATACAAAAATGACACATCAACACAGTTGTGATATACTATATGTTGATATGTTTTGTTAAGAGAATGAAAAGATATGAATCTTTTGCCAAAGTAAATTACATTCGAAATGTTCGACTGCCTACTCGAAACAGCAAACAGCGCGAAGAACAACAACAAACACACACACACACACATCTATCTACATATGATTATATGCACAGCCCACACAGCAGCCCCAAAACACAAACAAAAACAAAAACAAAAAATCATCTACCAATCTGCCAGTTAATAAAACTTTGGCTCTTGCTATCAATGTTTGTTTTAGAGCTTTCAGATCGTTTGCTCTCTTAGCCTCTCTCATTTTTTGTATATTTCTTAATTCTCTCGCCTCGTCTTGTGAGTAGGCGATCGCAGGTACAACCACAACCGACTCACAGATACAGATACAGCAACAGATACATTTGAGACACATCTAATAGATACACTTGGCATGTTAGCTGAAGTTTGTGTGTTCTTTGAGGCTGCTTCAAAAAATGCTTTTGCCTCCGCTCGCCAGTCGTTGTTCAAATTCTGCTGCGTTCTGAGGCCGAGCATGTATTAATTATAAAACTTTTTGAGGCTAAAACAAACAAAAAATCAAATAATTGAAGAATAAACATTAAACGGGTCACGCGGCGCGCAAATCTTAACGTTTAAATGTGTATTAAAGAATAGTTTTTGTTTTTATTTTTTTTTTTGTTGTTTTTGTCACATTTATTTTAAAATTTTGAAAATTTGTGCAATAATTAAAAGTGACGCATATATTAAAATATCGTTAAAATATTGCCAAGCTAAATGAGAAATGAGAATACTTAAGTGCAAAAAATGTGCATGATTGAAAAATACCCTATAGCCAGATCTCACGTGATCTAAAATAAATATTTTGCAAAAAACAAAAAATGTTTATTTCTTTATTAAACGTTTGATTACAAACAAAACAAACAGCGAATGTTTTTGAACCGTGAAATATTTTTATAATATTTGTTTAAAGCCGGGATAAAAAAATTCTACACCTAAGAAAAATAAACTTTAACTCTAAGCATTGGAAGCATATATTTTTCACAACATAAAAATCAAAGAACATTTTTTTTAAAGTGTGTGTTGAAAAAGATTGAAAAGAAAGAAAAACTATTTTGACGTTTGAAAAAATTTCGACTTTATAAATTTGCTCGATTGAAGCATCTTATTAATTGTCTGAACTAATTCATATAACTTACAGGGTATACAGGTTGATCAAAAGCTAATCAATTTTGCTTTCAAGCTTTAACCTTCACACAAACAAACACACACATACATATGGAGAACACATACACTAATATACCCGTATGCTAGCTGTGAGCAAACGTAATATTCTTGTTGTGCTTGTGCTTTTTATTTCGATATTTAAATTGGTTTTTATGTTTTTTGGAAATTTGTTGTCTCAGCTGTTTGGTTATTGGAGCCACAGCCGCAGCCGCCTTGAGACCTGGGCTAATGGCCAACAACAATTTTGGTTGCACATTGTAGAGTTTGCCTGCAATTGAAGCGTTTAGCTCGAGATGCTTATTTTTAAAACAGTCTCCGCTGACTAATGCCGACTAGCTCTAGGTATCTGCCCGTACATATGTATGTATATATTTTACATACAGACAGCACATGCTTGTGTATATATGTATGTATGCATATATACTACACGTCTATGGAATATCTTCACTGGGCGTACGCATCGTATCTTTGGGATCAGCGATTCTAGCATCTGGCCCTCATTTCTCGTACGGGCTCTCTCTCTCTCTCTCTCTCTCTCTCAGTCACATTTATTTTTAGACTAGCGATCGTGTGTATTAACTTAACGTGTATGTGTGTGTGTGTTTGTGTATGCGAGGTGCTGCTGTACTCGGACGCCTTGCACTTTTCACTTTTCGGCATATAACGGTACTTCCGAAAAAAGAGCACACACAAACTTTGCATGACTCTCTTCAACTTAACGGTTTTTATTAGCACATTCACAAACCCTCAGTCATGCCCAGCATATCAATGCAGAATACACGTACACACGTACATATGTATGCATGTGTTCACAACCGAATATCGTTGGCCATATGGCGCGTTTACCGCAATTTAATTTTTCTCAACGGCGTGTAGTGTTTTTAAATGAATGGCAACAACTATCAATGAGCTTGAATTTGTCGGTGTGGCGCCCACGCACACACACACAAAGAGACACACGCTCGTGTATGAAATACTCGCAAACTCATGTGCAAAATGTGCATGTTGCCCACTTGTCAAATGTAACCTGCGCTCCCAACATAAAAACGCCAACGTCAAACGACGACGTCAAACGCCAACGCCAACGCCACCGCCCACAATGCAATTTGAATACATTCGCAATATTTGCCTGCATGCTGTTAGTGGCTGGTTTGCAACTTGACTAAAGGGCGCTCATTATTCGAATTTTCGGCAACCTGTTCATCTCTGTGTGTGTGTGTGTGCGTGTTACGTCAGCATGCGCTGAGAAGAGCAACTGGTGCGTTAATGTTGTTGTTGTTGCTGCTGCGGTGACAAACGGAGAGCGCAAAAATACAAAAAGATCTAAGCACAAACTTTTTGACACACACACATACCAACATACATACATAAACAAACAAGAAGACAAGCGACTGCGAAGCACCGCACAAATAACAAAATGCCAAAAATCTGTCCAAAAAACTTGATTTCCAATTGTGCTGTGCTATGCGAGCGAGCCGACGACAGTATCTATGTGTGTGCGTGTGTGTGTGTGTGTGTGAGTTTTTGGTTTGTCTCAGTTCTTGGCACTGGCGGCTGCTTTTTAATTTCGCTGAGCTGAGCGTTTTCTTAAGTCATTTCGGCCAAGGTTGCCGCCGCCGACAAGCGACAACTTGAGATCATAAAATAAATAAAGCTAAAGTGTCTATGAATGTGTGTGTGTCTGTGTGTGTGTGTGTGTGTGGGTGCGTGTGTGTATGTGTTTTTCGTGTTGACCATATGTACGATTTGCAACGTTTAATGTTCAATTTATTGCACAGTTCAAGCTAATAACAACACCAACAACAATAAGACAAACGAAAATGCAATAAAAGTGCCAAAAAACAACAACAAAAACAAAACAACAACAAGTAAAACGAACAAACAACAACAACAACAAGGAGCTAACAACAATCAGACACATCATGATCAGCAGTTGGCGTTGCACACAGCTGCTGCTGCTGCTCATGATGATGATGCAGTGCAGCAGGCAGCCGGCGACAAACGCCTACAACATCGATCTGCCAAGCTATGTGCGGCATCGACAAGCTGGCAATTCCATGTTTGGCTTCAGCATTGCATTGCATAAGGCCCGCAACGATTTTACCAACTTCAATTCGTAAGTTAATTCAATTATCCCTTTACCTAATACAGTCAACCTTAACTATAATGTACTAAAGCAGTAATTTTAATCGATTTATTTTTTAGAATTTATTTAATTAACGAATAATATTAAAATGGCTTTGAGAATAATTTTTAATTATTTATTTAACAATTTTTAAATTGCAAATATTCTTAGAATTAAAAAAATTTATTTAAAACATTAATTTTTAACTATTTTTCAAAAAATTCATGAGGTTCTCATCTCGACGGTTTTTATTATTTGAGATTATTTTGCTGTCTTTTTTTCATCATTTCAAACTTTCGAAAAGTCAGCATCTGTTAGTCAAATTTCAATACTCTTCTTGCTTGAAATCAGTTTTTGCAACTACAAAAATGCTGTAGAGAATCTAAAACTGCTTATCCAAACAAAATGAGAATGCATCTCTCGAATTTCGTTAGCTAAGACAAAAACAAATAATACTTTTTATAAACTGACAAATTCTTTATCTACTGGCAAATACTTCAACTACATATATATATATATGTATATGTATGTGTGTGTCTTTTGGAGAAGGTTTCACTGTTCATTAACCGAAATCGAAATCGAACTTGAACTGTTTTTTCGAAAAGTACTTATGTAAATTGAACGAACGACCTTCTGACACCCGAGACAGAGCTACCCAGAGTGACAGTGACATATGCATAAACGTATAAACACACATACATACATACATATATATGTATGTGTGTTTTGTCTATATTCGGTGAAATTTCAATGCCACAACGCGCATGCGCGCCGGAAACAATCAAGCATGACGACAAAGAAAAAAGAAAAAGACAAAAAAAAAAATGTATCTTTTACTTAAACGTTCTCCCCCAAAAACAAAAACAAAACATTAAGGATCCACTGAACAAGAACTTTTGTCGCTTGGTTCATTTTCTCTTTTTGACAGTCAGTTATCGTTGTTGTTGTTGTTGTAGTTTCTGGCATTATTGCAGTTGTTGTTGGAAGCTGGAGGCGCTGATAAGTGCTGCGTTGATAACCAGTGATAGTACGATGCAACAACAAACGTTGCACTGATAACTGTCCTCAGAATGCATATATTGTTTATTAAATAAAAGATTGAATGAATGAATCAAGACAAAAATAACGACGAAAGTGCTGACAATCAACTTATTTTGGTTTATTTAATGTACATAATTCTCATAAATTATATTTTTTATGTGTACAAAAACAACAAAGTACTTGAAGTAGATCCCAGATTGTTGGTAAAAATAGGCAATTTAAGCGCTGGCACACTTTTAAACAAACCTTAAAATATTAGATTAAAAATTAAAATTAAACTAAGATTTTTGAGTAAGATAAAAATCCTCAAAATTACTTTAAAAAATATGTTAAGGGTTTTCAAGCTTTGTAAAAAGTCTGTTAACAAAAGTTATACCATATATTTAAAATTCATTTTGTTCAATTTTCAAAGCTAATTAAAAAAACAATATTTTGAAAGAAATTTCATAAAAATATAAAAAGTTTAAAAATAAGTTTTAAATCGAATATTTAGTTCAAATTTATATATTTTTCAACAGATATGCACCCCTTTTTATATGACTTATTGCCCCGTTTGCGTTTGTTTGCTTTCAAGAAATGGAGTTTTGTGATGGCATTTTGGTGTCTTGTGTCAACGCCATAAAAATCTTAAATGCCATTAATTTCAATCAGAGGTGCACACACAATCAAAATGAATGGGCGACAGCGTGTTCTATTGCACTATATACCAACACTAACATACACTAAAGTGTTTATATATAGACTGCTTTAATCTCAAGAGTGCCATCTATAAAGCGTGCGGCTGGGAAATGGGCCATTCTGGCTTTTGAACCGTAACATTATTAGCCGAATCCAGCTGACCCGTGGCAAATGGAAGAGAAATAAGATTCTCTCATGTCTCTCGATCAGTTTTGATCAGTTGCCGCCTCCAAATGCTGCTGCTGCTAGTTCCTGATGTATTCGTATTCGTATTCGTATTCACATTCACATTCGCTAGGAGTGTTTTTAAGATAGCCTATTGAACTTTGAAAGTTCGTCAACGGGAACGGTACGACTTGGTGCTTGGTGTTGTTGCTCCTCTCGTATAGAGCGTGCTAATCAACCGGCAACAAGATGCAAAAGATGTTGCCTGCCTCTTTTGACTTTTCGCACGTTCACTTGCTTCAACGAAGAACAAAAAAATAGCAGATGACGACGCAGACGAGCCAGAGATAGTACTACCAGAAACCATGAATCCATGGAACTCAGCTCAACTCAACTTGCCAGCGATAAAGATGAGAGAGAGAGAGAGAGGGGAGGGAGAGGGAGAATAGAAAGACTGAACGTGTGTGGAAAATGTGAAATGTTGGATCTCTGCTTGTTATTGTTATACCATGCAATGTGTAATTAGAAGAGAGTGTTATGGTGAAAGCATTTCGTGACGCCAGAAATGATTATGTAAAACACACATCCAGAGAATATCACAAAGTGTTCATAAAATAATGATCGAAAACAAGTCGAAATATTCGACAATAATTAATATTTTTATTTTCAGAATTTTGTTCAATGTTTCTTAAAAAAATATTAATTTTAAGCCCTACTTCTTAATAGTTCTCTAAAATATTTATTTATAATATAAAAAATTCTCTGTCAATATATCCATAAATGATGCATTAGGTCTGTCATTTATCACATCTGGTATTCAAAAACTTTGTCAAGTTGCATTTTCTGAACCAAAAAACGTTCGAAGAGCTATTTCAATAATTTGTAAGGCAAAGTCCAAAGGAAATAATGAAAAAAAAAAAAAAATGTTGAGGGTTAAGTGCACTCAAAATGCTTTTACACAAAAAAAGAAAAGAAACAAAAGAAACAACGCGTTATTTAAATGCAGCGTTAAAATGTTTACAATTCAATAAACAGACGCTAATAAACGGCCGAGCACAAAACAAAATAAAAGTCCGATGCGTGCCTGGAAGGTCTTCAAGCTTCCATATACAGACATACTGTTAAAGATACAGATGCAGATACCGATGGTGGTGCAGATACAGATACAGATACAGATGTTGCAAGTTGCAAGTTCGCAAGAACATCGCAAGTTTAAATACACTTTTTTTTTATTATTTTTGTGGTTTATTTCCATACTAAAAATACTTATTTCCAGAATTTAGTATCGAAGCGAGAGTTTCCGGGCTTGCAACACGATTCATTTAGCAATGCAACATTGCTCAGCGATAACATTGTTTGTTGCATAAGAATGCTCTAGATTGAAACATTTATCCAGCTGATCGAAACATATTTACTTCTGCATCAGCAGATATAGTAATACTATACACATAAAGCTAATGGCTATTGTTATTGCTATTGTTATTGTTGGTTTGCCTAACAATTAACGCGTTCGTATGTTTGCCCGAGCTTAAAGACTTTGTCTCTTCTTGTTTGTTCAGTGATACTCTGGTACTTCTTGGATGAGTAGGGGGGCATGGGGCATGCAACATTACGACTGTTTTCCGCTCGACCCACGCTACTCTGTCTCTGTCTGTCTTCTTTTTATGTCTGTTAAAGTGCACTTAAAGCTGAAAATTACCTGACTTCATCTGCTGAATGATGCTTCTGATACACACACACACACAGACACAGACAGTATAATTGTGTGTTAAATGCGAGCAAACAAAGCTTATGCCAAGATCCAAGACTGAAGAAGGTGGTGGTGGCGGAGAAGGTGGCGGCGGTGGTAATGTGGTTTTGTCTGTAACTAGTTGTGGTTATATTGTAAATAAGGCAAGCCATTGGCCAATGTGGTTTGCCCTGAAGCGTTGTTGGCGGCAATTAATACACTTACACACACCGCTTGGTGGTACATGTATCTGTATCTGTGGCTGTGGCTGACACAGTTAGAGCTGTGCGTGTGCTATTTACGGTCAAGTGTTTGGCACAAGGTTGGCCGGCCGTCCGCTTCACCCAATTGGCCAAATAAGTCATCATCATCAACAACAGCCGCTGCTGCAACAACCGCCTCAATGGACCGTTAGGTTGCCATCCACTTGTTGCAACGCGCAGGTTTCCTTATACTACAGCTACTACTCTATAATATAGCAGCATTCATTTCGCTTTGTTGCTCATTAGCCTGGCCTCGTTCACAGTGCCAAAAGTGGGTTAGTACAATGCATATAGGGTGTCCATCGCGAGAGATCCGTCACAGCAGCATACTAATCCAATGAACTCTTCCTTGATAAAAAAAAACGAAAACAATTTTCAGTTATATAAATTTGGGGCAGCAATAAATAAGTAGATATCTTTTGCGATGATCATTTTGAGGAGCTGCACAATATTTGCGGCTGTTCTACCTATTAACCTCGTCTCGTACTCTCCTCCTCTCCCGTCCTATAGTTGAGCTCCAGCAACAATATTTGACAGCTGCCGTTGCCGCTGTTGTCGCTTGTTGGTTGTCGCTTTGTTGTGGTTATGAAATTGCAAACAGCAGCAGCAGCAGCAGCAGCAACAGCAGCAACAGTAGACAATGAAATGTAATTGATTTCAAATATTTACTGTACTTTTGTACACTTTGGCATTTGGCAGTTGTTAGCAGCTCTGCAGGCTCTGCCATTTAATTGATTGCTGCTTGATTGTAGAGTCGAGTGGCGGCGATAAAGATAAAGATCGTATCGAAACAAAAAAACGATGTGGGCTGGCAAAGACCTCAAAGATATAATGGATAGATAGAACAGACAACGATGCTACTGAACCTTTTAAAGAGCATCCTGTGTGTGCATCGAAACTCATTTGTATTAAAGTGTCAATGTGTAAAAAAGGTGTTGGAAAAACACACACACACACACACAGTCAAATAAAATGGCTCAATGAGCAGCCTGGGCAGCACACAAACAACAACAAAAACAACCAAGAAAAAAAAAAAGAACGGGGCTTGACAGAGGGTCGCACGTTCAGCGCCGGCGCAGCGCGACGTCACGTGTGAACAGTTACTTTTTTCCCAGCCGGAATTTTCTGTTTGTCTCTGGCGTGAGAGACAGCCAGAAAGAGCGAGAGCGAGAGAGAGTTAGCTGCGAAATGAGGCGCGCACATGTTTAGCGCCGTAACGCCCTCGCTTTGTTCTGGCCCCTCGACACACATAATACAATACAAATAAGAGAAGAGGAAGAAGTTGATGAAAAACCCTGGAACCGATCTCAAACGACCCTCCCCCTCACTGTCTCACTCAGTTGACTGACTTCAAAATGACTTAGCGATTTTGGTATATTAAATGTAGCCCTTTTTATAGTATTTGTCTCATCGTGGTATTTGCCTTGTGCATAGCCAATAACAACAAACGTTGTACTACACTCTTTAGTACAGTGCGTGCTAAAAGTATGCGTTTGCTAGTTGAGAGCTATGCTATAAAGATAAGAAGCATGCTGCATAAGATTATTCACTTAGCATACATAGTACTATAACTTGAGATAGTAACAAAAAGATACCACAGATAAGCTTCTTGTGCTACTTATGCTGTTTATGATAGTCGAGTAGTTTTCCTATGGGATCGTCAAAAGATCGCAGGAATTCTTGAATTGTGCATATCTAAAGATCATGTTTATCTTGACTTTTGATAAGGTAAACTACTTTGGAATATTATCATTATAACAAACATATTAAAAAATGCATAAAAAATCATATTCTGGGTCCAGATTATGTGGCATAGTTGTGGTTCTTAAGCAGCAGTTCATATTTCATGTCCTAAAAAAAAGTAAATGATTCAAAATTTTTGTATATTTAATTATGTTTAAAGAATTGAAAACAGTTTGTTCATACCACATATATGTATAAATATTGTATACACATTGCTTAAGTAATTAAAATAGAAACAAATATTGTCAGATTGACTAATGACAAGGAAATGACTAAAATCCCAGTTGACATCAGGGGAATTATTTAATTTGAGTTAAGTTCGTCTCACTTGGGGACTGCAGACAGTTGGCGAACACTGTGCACGTGGTTTTCGTTTACATTTCGCCTTGACAGCAGACAGTCAGAGAGTCAAGCAGGGAGACAGGCAGGAAGCATGCGCAGCTTCACACGCACAGCACCCACTTGCATTAGGGGTATTCGATGTATCACGGCCCGTGCTATCCTGCAGAACGGATGTTGCGCATGTGTTTTTTTTTTCTTTTTTTTTTTTTTTCGTTGTTGCCCCTCTCTTTGCTGTTTAAGTCAGCGTCGGAGTCGAAGCCGAAGTCAGGCCAATGGTGCACTCAGAAAAAGGCATGGCTTATAGTCCGAAAAAATAGTACAAAAATCCTCGGAAAATATATTATTTTTTCTAGTTTTTCAAAAAAAATAAATTCAGTATATTTGTGTTAAGTATAAATGCATTGAAAAATCAAAAATTTACTTTTAAACTAAAATTTGTTACTTAAAACGAACAAATAATTTTCAAAAAATTCAAAAAATATTTCAAATATGTGAGAACTTTTTCTCTTCTCGCATAAATCGAGCTGAGTTTCTTTTCAATACTCTGTCATAGTATACAAATATATTTTTTTCCTGAGTGCATTGCAAGTAAAATAAATTGCTCGAAAAGAGAAGTTTATTTTTAACATAATTTTTATTGCGGCTGCTGCACGCGACGATCGATGGCGATTTAAAATTCAATGCGTGATGCGGCTTCAAGACACAGACCAAAGGTTGTTGTTCTTCATCTATTCCTTTTTCCTTTTGGTATCTCCCCCGTTCCTTGTGCAGTTCCAGCTAAATTGTTTTTCCTAGCGGCTTCGTCTTTAAAATTTCCCCTAAATACTATTTGTGCGTGTATCTCTCTCTCTCCCTCTCTCTCTCTCTCTGTATATGTCGTTAGCCATGTGTGCGGAAAATTGTTCAATTTGTAATGCATTGTGCGGCTTTTTACGCTTCGATTTCTATGCACGGCCTTGCGTCCCATTTCCATTTTCTATTGGCCATTTGTAATTGAGACATTGCCCAAGTCCCAAACAACAAAAACAGAAAATAGACAATTGAAACAATTTTCGAGACACGCGCGTTTCGAAGTTTTGTTTTTTGGCGCCTTCGTCGCTGTTTTTTTTCTTGTTTATTCATCGTTCTTTATTCTGTTTTTTTTTTCATTTTGTGTTGCCCATTTTTAATTGAAGCGCATTGATTTTGATTAGTGTTGTGCACTCGCCTCTATAAAGCTCATTGTGTGACTGACTCTCTCTGTTTATGGTTTCGGTTCATTGCACACACACAGATACACACAGACGCATGCCACACAGCACTGACGCGTGCTGCTTAATTTGAAAATTACGCCAGCCACGTTCCCCATGTGCTCCACTCATAGTATTGTGCCATTTGCGATTGTTGCACATACCAGTATATGTATATGTATGCTGCGGTTAAAAGTTATATTTCAAAGGGTTTTAAATAACACATTCTTTTATAACCTTTATAGCACACACATTTATTTTTTAAATATTGATCAAACTAGACAAAGGTACTTAAATCATTTTTATAAAATTTTCTATGCCCAGTGAATATTTAGCTTAACTTTTGAGTTCATTGTACCATCTGTTGAATTATTTCCAATAAAGATTGTTGCCAAAAATAAATTGACTAATGATGACTAACAGCCACACATACTATACAGAGATATAGATGTATGTGTAAATGTTGATATTTTCTATTATGATGCAAACTTTCGTTTTAATTACGCATTCCATTTGATTCATATGGTTTTTGGGCGAATTGTCAGCAATGTGTCATTTTTTAAGCTTATTCATTCATTCATACAAATTCATACTTGAAACAATATGCATATGAGAGAATTAATATTTTGAAATGGACAATAAAAAACGTGGGGAGTCAATAGAGAACCTGTTTCACTTTTCACTTTGGTCTATAGCTTGTCTTTAATTATATACAGCGAGAATGATCCAATGGCGATTCGATGAATCGATATGATGTCAGCACACATTACCAGACATCATACTATATACTATATATGCACTGCTCATATATCTTAAATGCTCAAACTAACTGACAAACATTCATGCACCTTGGCACAGATTGGTTTATAATACTTCAAAAATCGCATTAAAATTGCAAATATCCATGCAAGTAATAAAAAATATCCCCTAAGTACCCAATTTAGCTGTTGAATCAACTTAAGTGAATTGCAAAGACTGGTTTTTTTTCGCTTTGTTGTTGCCTTGGTCTTTGACCAAATGGTGCTAAAGGTGGTTGGCCATTGTGTGCACCCTCAACGAAAAGGAGTTCCTCATACATTCGTTTTATATTCTTCGTTTTACTGTTTTCCCTCTTCTTGCATTTGGGCAGTAATAGTAGTAGTAGTAGTAACAGTAGTACATCATGGCAGCACGCACATTCGACAGCTGTCATTAGCATTCATTGCGGAAGCGCGGCAAAAATCCATTGAAGGGTCTTGCTGGTTGCTCTTGGCTGCTGTGCGTCTGGAACTCTGTGGTGCTGGGGTGCAGTAAATGGGCCTTCATTAAAATTGAAAATAATAAAACGGAAAATAAATATAAGCAATGAACAAGAACAACAACAACAAGAAGAGAACTGGCGGCCGCAAACGGCAAATCAAACACTTGAAAGTTGATTAAAAACGGCCCTGTTATTTGCTACTGCCACCATCCCTGCCACTGCCACTGTCACTACTGAACCCCCACCCCTTGCTGCCCACATGCAACAATTTGACGTTTGACTAAAGTAAAATCCGCACAGATGCTTGCAACATCAAAACGGCGGGCTTTCATACTCCGTTTCTCTCTCTTTCTTTCCTATTATATTTACTCTATGAACGATGTTGTTCTCAATCAAAGTGAATGCAAAGTGCATAAAGTCTGTTAATGGATTAGGAATGAAGCATTCAAGTGTTGACCCATTGCAACAGTTGCTTTGATCTTTTATTGCATATTACAGAAAATTTGCAACATTCAAGAAATAAACTTAGCACAAAGAAAAGGTTGTAGGTTAATTGAAAAATATTTGAAATAAATAAATATTAAATAAGATGTGCAGAGAATATAACTTATTTAAAATAAAACATTTTTCATTTGTATTTCGCTTTTATTTTATTTGCAGTTTGGTTGTGGGTGCGCCCAAATTCGATACATCCACGTACCAGGAGCATGTTGTGGAGGCTGGCGCCGTCTTTAAGTGTACAATGAATGATGATGATTGCCAGCTGGTAACATTTGATTCCAAAGGTAAGTCAATACAATTGAGTAACTGTTTTGGGTTTGGGGAATGGGCTTGGCGCCACTTTGAGGGCCACACAAGCCAAGCCAAGGAATCTTTACATTGCAATCTCTCCCGCGCTCTCGCTCAGTGTCGCCCAGTTGCCCAGTCTCCGAGTCAGTCTTTTGGGTCTATCAGTTTCAGTGGCTGTAGCTGTGGCTATTGGCGCCAGTGACAACAGCGCCAAATGCAATTAGTTATTTATGGCTTACACGCATGCGCAGCGTTTTTAGTATGCGAGAATTGTGAAAAATGCAAAACAGCAGCAAAAAGCAAAATCAACAGCAACAGCAACAGCCAGTAACTGCATAAAATTACGCACGGCTGACGTTTATTATTTTTAGATGGTTGTTGTTTTGTTTTTGTTGTTGCCATTTCTCCGGGCCCATGCACTTCCTTAAGCGCAAACGGAAATGATAAACAGTCGGCCTCTAAAATAAACGGACGCCCATTTTCAAGGTCCTCCCCACCCACCCACCATCTGCCCATGCCCATCATCCTTTTCAACAAAATACAACAGTCGTTTCGCCTCGCGATTTGCCAGCCAACGGATGCGCAAATAAAAATTATTCGCCCTGTCGACGCTGACGACGATGACGACGACGATGTGGATGTTGATGCTAATGTTAATGCCGATGATGGCAATATTAATGCAGTGGAGTCTACTCAAGTAGAGTGTGGTGCCGTCGAGTGGTGTGGTGTGGCGTGCCTTCTCATAATACAGAAAAAAACATCTTCTCAATAAACTGCAAGACAATTGAGTGCTTTATAGGTCATATTTGTTATTGAGTTAAAAGAGGAATCTTAATGCAAGTTTTGAAAAGAAAGTAACAAAAAAAAAAAAACACACATAAGTTTAATGAAGGAAATAAAAATCCCAGGAATTCCAAAATACGTTGAATATAAAACATTTTCTTAAAGTCACGTTCGATTGAGTAATAAAAAATTTCGGAATAGCGCTACTAAAAATGCCCGCAAGGTGTCTCAAATATATAAATCTTTATTTTCCAATAAAATGTAAATGAAAACAAACAAAATAATTACGGAGCAAAAATAAAATATTTAAATAAGTTAAGTTAAATACGTTTTAGTGAAGCTTGACTGTAGTGCTGATGAGATATATGATTTACATGTTCGTTTTCGCTGAGGTTTTACTGTACATTTTGATTCTTTTCGTTGTTGTTGTTGTTGTGCATACGGCAGGCGTTGCCTGTCGACAATTTGCTGGCCATCCGAGATACCAGCCATAAATATGCAATTTGCAATTTTGTCGGCGGCGGCTGCTGCTTCCAACTGTTGGCAACACCTCAAAAAATCATCAAGTCGCTGACGCGTGCTCAGCAAGAATGGATTGAGACTTGCGTGGCAAGTGGGGCAGGGCAACTGGTGTTGATGGGCTGAGTCCCGGAGTGAGACGCATAAATTGAGCTGATAAGTGTTATGGGTTAGCTTAGCGCCAAGCCCTTATCAACAAAAACAACAAATGTTTAAATGCTCGTCTCCCAACTCTTATATCGTATAAAATATGTGCTTGCTAATAACCAAAAAAAACAAAAAAAACATAAAAAATATAAGGAGTCAACAGGTGCTTCATACAGCTTGCAGGTTGGTTCACTCATTTATCGATGAACTAGAAATTAGTCAATGATTTTTTCAAACGAATTTTAATGTGATTCATTGCCAAAATGATTACTCACATCGCCATTGTTAATATATAAATATACTTACATATATTAATCTACTCAAAAGATTTTGTTTTGTGCACAAAAATTCAGCTTCAATTCGCACTTATCACCATGCCTAAAGTCAGCTTGAAAAACCCGAAAAAACGACATATACAATAATTGAAAAATTCCGTTAAATTTTAACAGCATCATGCAAAATAATTAAATGTTTATGAAATATTTGTTATAATTTTATTTGATTCTTCTTTTTAATGTATCAAAATCGAATAATTTTAAAATAAAATATATACTTTGTACAATACAAATATCGTATATATGGCACCACAAATTTTTGTTTAAAATTATAAAACTTTGCGTATTCACCATTTGTGCCTCATGAAAGTCATTCAATTATAGATCATTTTATATACCTACATCAATCATTGCGTCACATCAACATCTTATAAATAAAATACAGCACCCTACAATTAGAAATATTCTCGCTTGTTTTTTGTCTTTAGCAGCACATGCCTCAGTGTCACCCGACCCTCAAAACTTGTGTACCGCTGCTATAAATCATTGCCAAACATTAACGGAAGTGGCCATTATGCCCTTATTTGCCAAGTGCCCTGTTTAGAGAAACTTAATTAGTTTGCTTTTGGTCTTCATTTTGTTTTTTGTTTTCTTACGGTTTTTTGTTTTCTTATGCCCGCTTACCTCTCGACTTTGGCTCCACTTTAAAATACATCTGTATTAATTTCAGCAAATTTTTCATTTCCGTTTTCGTCGTGATTATTTTTTTTTTTTTTTTTTTTTGGTAATTTTATTGTGTCTTTTTTCTGTTAAATGTAAGACGCTTATAAATTTAAAGCACTCGTTTTTTGCTGTCAGCTGTTAAACTATGATAAACTATTGCTAATTTGTTTCTTTACCATTCTTAGGTAACAATCGGAATACAATTGGCCAAGTTATTGATCGCAAGTCGTATCAGTGGCTTGGTGCCACTGTGGCCACCGGACGTGACAGCGATTTGGTTGTGGTGAGTACTTTTATTTTTTCCAATATTACCAATATATTGTCTTTAGAAAAATATTGAATCCTGAGCTAAGAATGCTGGTATCGTATCGCTTTTTAAGAAACTTTGAAAGTTATAAGAAACTGATACCTGCATTTTCATAGTTCTAGTTCTTTACTGACCCAAATTAGGAAAGTAAATATTTTGTCGTTACAACCCACATACACTTATTGCATTATTTATGGCCTTACAATGCTGTAAAACCAAAGATTAATGCGACCCATCAAAACCGAGAAAGTATAAAACAGTAGAGTAGAGAGTGAGGGAAAAGATACTCTTATTTTCAGTGACGACCGCCCAGTGTTAACCACTATATTGACCCACTGACTGAGTGACCATAACACCTGCTTCACACCTTACTCCCTTGGTGTTGTCTGATTGTTTGATTTTAATGCGCATTGATGGCATCATCGCAGAACGCGATAGCTCGTTAAATGTCTGATTAACAGCACATCCCAGGGGCACATTGAAAGTGCAAGCGCAGTCAACACAGCCAGACAACTGGGACAGACCGAAGACAACCAGACCAGGAGATGTCCCATCAAAACAGGTGGGCGTCAAGCTCAAACTCAAACTCGAACTCAAACTGAAACTGAAACTTGCAGCTTAAAAGAAAAAAAATCAAAAACTACATTTGTTTTTTTTATTACAATGCCGTAAGCGAGTTTCGTTTTTTGATGTCAACTGCGGTGGGTGTGCAATGCCGTTATACTTACACGTACGCACACACATGTGTGTGTATCTATTTTTATATGTATTTTGTCGATTGTGTTGCTATGTAGCTTTTTATTCCTAAGACGATTTAAATATTAAAATGGGTATATACTTTGGAAATTGGTTGATTAATACAATTACTTATAACATGTTAATATTTATTATTATCGGTATTTTTATGGGAAATAGTTTTGAACGAAATACGAATTTGCTTAATAGAAAAATAATTGTTTTTCATATACATATATCTATATATTTTAGCTATATTGTTGGTATTCACACCAATAAATAAAGGGTATCTTTTAGTTGAGCACTCTTTTAAAAAAATAGGTTTAATATTTTTCTTTTGATTTGTTGCATGGTCTTAGCAACAATAACAAAGGCAACAACAATAGTGTTGTGGCAAAATTCTGAATGCGTTTTGATTTCAATTTCAATGCGTGTTTTTCTTATTGTTATTGTTGTTGCCATCTTTGTGGTCGTGGCCGTTTCTTGGATTGCGTCAAGTAAACCGCACACACACACACACACACACTGACTGGCTGTTACCAACTATTGTAGAGTGTGCTTTGTTTAAGGTGCGCCCCAGTCACAACTTTGGTTAATTGCGTTGGCGTCGTTGGCCAAGCCAAAGCTTAAGGTATAAGCCAACCACCCACCAACTGGCCAACAACAAGAGCAAAAGATACACAGAGAGGGAGTGAGGCGAGCGCAGCAACATTTGATTTTCACTTTAGTTCTCAATTAAGTTTGATTTGGGCCATTTGATTTGGCAAGCAACCAATGGCTAACAAACGTTAACATTGATGGCCCCGGCACGTAGCCCATTGTTACAGTTACTGCTTGCTATTTGTGTTGTTGTTGCAGCTAACTTTACTGTTTTTGTTTTTGTGTATTTTTTGTTGGCCATCCATGTCCCATGTTCACGTCCATGTCCATGTCCATGTTCAGGTCACTTCCGCAACGCGCGCACCCAGCGTTGACCTGGCCTTCAAATGCCCATTAACAGGCCATCGATTTATGTTTGCACCAAGTGCGCAACGGGACTTGAACTACATCATCACCAAAAGGCTCTTACAACAACAACAAGCCATTGTGCAACAATTGTGGCTATATTCTAGCATTCATTGCTCTGCCGTTTTTTATACAAAAGAAAACTTCAAAGCTAAAGGCACATTTTCAATTTTAAAGCTTACTTTATTACTCTAAATTAATTTTATCTATAAAAATCTGAGAAACTTTCTTAACTAAAAAGCAACTCGCATAATTTTAATACTAATCAATTTGTAATTTAATCTAAAATATTCTTTCTTTACGTAAGCATTTATTATATTATACTATAAAGATGGTTTAGATTGCCAAATATGACAAATTCTGCATTATTTTTTGTATATTTATCGAATATACAATTGAAAATTTCCAACTCACTTAAGGACTTTAATTCAAATCTCAATTTCATAGTGCCGATTAGGGATTATCTACCATCAATATTAGTATAAAAAGTATCATTTGAGTTGCCTGAAGAACTTTATGTGGCAGACTTCTTGTTCGATGGGTATTAAGATTCTTAATGGATTTCTTAGGAAACTTTGATTAATAGAGCAACCCTCGCACTTTATTAATGCCAATAGGAATGACCATGAAAAATTAACAGTTTTTTGTGTGTGTGTGTGTGTGAATTGATGAATGGGAGGCATCTGAGCTAAATACGATGCAAGGTGACATCATTGTGAACCCGATCGACAATTGGCGATTGTGGCATGTGGTGTTGTTTGGGAGTGGAGTGGTACGAGTGGTATGTTCCGCACTGTACATTGTACACGGTACGGTACGGTTGTATGCTGTAAGCGTTATTCGAATGGATTGTGGCAAATGTTCGTTTGCCCTGGGGCACTTTGGGTGCCTTGTTTTTTTTTTATTTTGGTTTTTTTTTTTTTTTTTAGGCATGTGCCGCATGTCGTGCGGTCTCGTTTCATTTTTGTTTGTTGTTGCGATTGCGACATGATCATCGACACGATCTGTGAAATTGCCAGCGCTATTGAACTCAAATATGGCCAGGCCAAGACCAGGCCAAACAGCCAGTCACAGGCAAAGGCACAGGCAAAGGCACAGGCACAGGGCCATGGATCGGGGTCTCAGATCTGCGATCCTTGTGAAAATTTTGCATTCGCAATGATAACGTCTGCATGTCGACCATGTCAAACGTGTTGACTTTTGACTTTTGTGGTTACTTGTTGTGTATATATATATATGTGTGTGTGTGTGTGGCACCCAACAACGTTCATCATCTCTCCCTCTCGCTCTCTTTGTGTTCGCGTCTGCGAAAGTGCAGTTTAATGTCTCAAAAATTTATCGCTGGCATTTCGGTATGCACTTTGTGCCCAACATGGGCAATAAACAAAAAACAACAGCAACAAACAAAGATGCAAAACATTAATAAAATTATTAATAATAAAATAAAAAATTAAAACCATTCAGTATATGTCTTAAGCATTTGAAATATGGCTTTAACTGGGAATGATTTGAATGGAACTTGAAACTGATTTTTACTGATTGTTTAATATCATAAAAATTTATGCCACATTGCCTTAATAAAATATCAAGTATAAGTTCATAATTGTTACTCCTTTTTTAAATTTTATCTTTTTGAATATTAGAGAATTTAATAAACTAGAATTGAATAGTTGCACTCACTTAGTTCTGAGTCAAGTCTCTCTTTCCACACTGCTCTTGCATATTGGGCCCAAAGCAGCCAGCCGGTCCTCCTTTCGACTCCAGGCCATTTGCATATCTAACTATCTTACCGCGAAACACAACAACAACAAAAACAAAACTCGAGTCGGGTCGTACTCTCTCATGGATTTCTTTGGCACTGAATGCGCGACTCTGATAATAAAGTTTTTAATAGGAAAATGCTATTAACTTATTGATCGCACGCGGTGGGCTCTGGTCAACTTGGGAGCCGACCGAAGCTCCACAGTGAACAGTGAAGTTGAAGCGTTCGCCTGGACGCGATGAAGCTGCTGATGCACATTACGAATTCAATTGAATTGTTCAATGGCCTGGACCTGGACCCTGGACGTGGACATGGACGTGGACCTGGGCAAAAGGCCTTTGGCAAGCTGATTGTCTTTATTTTGATTTTATGGGCGCTCTGAGTGCACCTGAGGCGCTCCAAATAGCGATATGAATGCGACTATGCAGATTTTGTGTGACAGGGTTGCAACAAAAACGAAAAATATTAAAATTCCAAACTAAAATTCAAAGTGAAAATTCAACAATGTTGTCTTCGAGTTCTTGGTCGAATTACGAGTCTGTAAATCGATTATAGTCCAAAACTATCTTTAAGCATAACATTTTCAATCCCAAGAGCATTAGTTTAAGTTTATTTAACTAGATAACTTTTTATCTTTGTGACTTTTCTTATTACATATTTGACAACCATCAACGATCGGCTTTAAATATTTTATGATGATTTAATTCAAGTTTCTTTAATCGAAAAACATACAGAATATAATAAAAAAAAATCAAATTTATATAAATGGTTTGGAAATATATTCTTGGACGTGTTTTGTGCCCCTGGTTTCTTATGGTGGTTTTTCTGCTGTGATTTTCGAGTCGTCGCTTGCATAATATGAGCGCATAGATTTTGCGATTCAATTGCTATTTGAATGAGTTGGGCGTGTCTGCAGAGCAGCACCACCAGACTTGGAGCTGCAATGATGTGATCAGCATGCATTTTTGGCGATTGCGCGTCATTTTGGAGTTTATGTCAGAAAGACAGACAGACAGACAAACAGAGAGAGAGGGAGACAGTAGAGGTAAGGTGTGTGTGTGTGCGCGCAGCATAAAAGTGGCATTAAATGAAGTAGGGTGGAGTAGATGGAGTAGTGATGAGGTTGAGGAGGAGAAGGAGCAGAAGCAAGTCAATAGAGCTGCTGGCTTTTGCGATCCTGCCACTGGCAATGCCATAAAAGGCACAATATGTATAAATTTGTAAAAGTAATTGCAGGCATATGTGCCACAGAGCAAGCATCAAACAATGCCAGTCCGATCCGATCCGACCAGGCCGGGCCGGGCCGAGCCAGGCCAACTGCATGCCAGCCATATTTGGCATGAGCCATAGGCCCAAGTATTGCCGTCTGTTGAGCAGCGCCGGCAGCGTGCGTGTTTTATGTCCAACTGCCAGCCATTTATACATTATAAAACTATATATATAAATGTATGTATGTATGTATGTATGCACAAACAGACAGACAGAGAGACAGTCAAGCCAATGGAGATGGAGACACAGCTCCAGGGTCGCAACGTACCATATTATATTATACCCCCATACCATACCATATCGTACACCAAGAGAACAAAATCAAAGTTGTACTCTAAACGTTATTTTATTTAAATTAAAATGAATAATGTTTTCGTTAGTCGATGCCATCCATGCATGTTGATTTGTTTGATTCCAGTTGAAGTTGTATTTTAGGTATTTTTATTTTGTTATTTATTTACAAACATAAAGAGTTAAGCTCTTTTCAAGAAACATAAAATCAAAATTTTTTATTAAATAAAAAGTAAACGATTTACTACAAATAACTCAGCGTCATTATAAAAATATTTAGAGTCCATTAAAATTCATTTAAAATTCTATATATAATTCAACAATAAACTTTTAGTTTTTAATTTTTTTTTTGGTATTAAAGTTTTGTTAGTTTGATTTGGTATTTGTAAATGAAGTAAATTATATTTTTTTTTGCTGTGCAACGTACTGCGCTGAACCATTCATTCCTCGCCTCGTCTTGTAATTCGCCTTGGCCATTTTTGGTGTGCAGCATTTCATGATCTGTTTGATGCTGCCATTGTTTCGCATTTTCACAACTTCACAACGTGGCATTTGTTGTTGTTGCTGTTGCCTCTAAAAGCTAAATAATTCTCATGTTGTTTATACTCTTTTTCTTTCTCTCTCTCTGTGTGTTTCTTGCAGGCCTGCGCACCGCGCTACGTCTTCCATACGATGACGCCATCGAGGGCGCTGCGCTATGATCCGGTCGGCACCTGCTTCACCTCGCACAACTTTAAGCAGTTCCATGAGATATCGCCGTGTCGCACAAGTAAGTGGGTCGCCACAGAATTAGACCACTATTTCAAATACCCAAACTCCCTGCCCCCGTACTCACTCCCCTGACAGTCTAAAAGTCACCAGGCACTGCATGTGATTTGCACTTTAAAGTAATTTGAGCTCCGCCCGGCAAGCAGGGAATCCCTTTAAACGCAAAAATTACACAACGCAACAAGAAGGACAACAAAGACGTTCGCAGAACCTGTGTGTGTGTGACTGCAGCCCATAGTACATACATTAAAAATGTACATCGACATAAAGCCAAGGCGAGAGCAATGCATAGGTGTCAGATAACCATTCACGTTATTTATCCCTAAAGAAATTCCCTAGTGAAAACATTTAAATTTGATTAAAAATCAAGTCGGATGCAATGATATTATATTTAGTTCAACCAAATATACATTAAAAAAAAAGATTTAATATATTCGAAGTCTCATTGTCCTAGAAAACTTGCTACAAGTATTCACTAAGATCATAATCTATTTAATTGAACAATTTGTATCTATAATAGATATGTTTAGTTTTAATCTTATCGAGAGATTCCCAAGTTCTTTTTCTTTCCACCCAAACCCAAAATCGACTGCATTGGCATATGGAGAAAGATTTATGGCTCTCAATGGGCCATGAATTGAAACAAATATGTATTCCCCTAAACCAAAACATTTCTATTAATGTATTTTGATGTCTTAAAAGTCTAAAAAGTGGCTACAAAATATTTTATATGCAATGCTCAAAGAAAAAAAAAGAAATCTAAACTGCAATACGCTTGATAGTATTTTGTTTTTGTTGTTGTTAATTCAGAGCTGCCTGCCAATTTGTTTGCTTAGTCATAGCATCTATATATGTTAAGGTATACACATACTACGAATGCCCCCACATATAGCTGGACATGTAGACACATGTGGCACGGCCACGAGCTTATTTTTAGCATCGCCAACAGATGCAGAACATACACACACACACATACATATTGTGTAAAAGATATAAAATACATATACACATATAAGTATATTTACCTATGTTTGTAGACGCAGCATCTCTATATCTAACAAATCAAGTTTTGGCTTTTAATGATAACATATGTTAAAAGAAAAAATACCAATTTGTCATTAACTTGAAGGCTTGTTTAGTTAAATTATCTTGAGTTCAATTAGATTTGTTCGTTGATCCTAATGCTATCTTTGACTGTGCCCCATTTTCCGTTTCTATGAATGCAAAGTTCTTGTCCGATCGTTAAAATAGCTTAAATGTTAGTTGTTATGGTTCATGCAACCTAAACTGCAAGTAAAGAAATTTTTAAACAATTTCTATAAATTTATTTCTGAGTAATGATAATATATTTGGACATCTATAAAACTTGCTCTCTAACATAATGCTGGGATGAAAGTATTAATATTGAAAATGTTTTTGAACGTGGTTTCTGGGCATATCGATTGCTCAATTTTCTTGTTGCCACTAATCGAACCAAGGCCAATTTAATAATTCTAAACGCATTGTCCGGCGCTGCCTGATTCCCATTGCTGTTGTTTGTTGTTGTTGCGTTATTAATGTTGCCGTTGCCGCTGTTGCTGTTGTTGTTGTGAAATGATTAGCAGCAGCGGCAGCAGCTACTCATCACATGACAGTTGGGCCAGCACATTCCGACATTACTGAAAGCAATAAATACCAACTTAACGCACAAAATACCAAACTAATAGTTAAGACGAATAAAGAACAACGCAACAGCAGAAAAAAAAAACTGAATAAATGAGCCGGGAAACGGGGTAAAAATTCAAACAAATGACGCGGCCCAACAAAAAGCGGCCCAAGAGAGCGACAATCGTTGAGAAGTGAGCTGAGAGCTGATTTGGTGTCCAAGCCCATGTCCAAGGAGCTGGAGCTAGAGCTGGAGCTGAGTCCAAGTTTGAGTGCGATATTCCGATACGACTTCTTTTGCCCTTGCTCGAGCTCAAACTAATTGTAATTCAAGACGGGGGCGATTTTATTATGGGAATTACTACAACTGCACAACAACAACAACAACAACAATGCCCATTGCCCATGTTGCTGTCTCTCTGCGTATGTGTGTGTGTGTGTGTATGTGTCAACGGTGTGCCTTAAAAGTTGACTTATGCGAGAAGGTTGCTGCGTTGTGGCCAACAGCAACAAACATGCTGCTGCTGCGGCTGTTGCTGCTGTTGCTGCTGTTGTTGCTGTTGTTCTCGCTGAACGTTCAAATTGAAACACTTCGGAGACAAATTGTTATCGTTTAATTTGATCAAACGCACGATCTGGCTGTTGATTTTGTGCTCAGCTGCAAAAAACAAGTTGCTGCTGTTGTTGTTGTTGTTGCTGCTTGCCGCGAGCATTGCGTGATTTTTTTATTTGGTAGCAAACATTTTGCGGCGGACAGACAGTTGGTTCGGACAATAGCACAATAACACAAAAAGACGGCCAACTAAAGGATGTGGAGCTTGTGGTCACCAGATTGGATTTTCGTTTTGCTCTTGCTCTTGCTTTTGTTGTAGTTGTTGTTGCTGCTGTTGCTGTGGCCTTTGGCTTGGGACTGTCGTCTTAGGGCTTTTGTTTGGCGATCTGCCGCTGCTGTTGTTTATTGTAGTATTTTCATTTCAATGTCCATCGTCCACGTCTGGCAGAAGTTGCCTTAGCTTCACAATTCTCAGTTTGTTTTTGCTGCTGCTGCTGCCGCTGCCCTGAAGGCGCGAGCTGCGCTCTAATCCTTTTATGTTGTTGTCATTGCCTGTTTGAATGTTTGCCCCATCGCCTGACAAATCACTGGCGCAATTTATTGCATTGCTTTGGTAATTATTTGCAATTTATTGCCGCCCTCCCGCCCTGTCTCCCGCCTGCAGCAGCACCAACAGCAACATCTTATAATGAAATTACAATACATATTGGCATAATAAGCATTAAAAAAAAAATCCCAAACTTTAACTGTAAATCTTTATAATGTATCTTTTTTTTATTTCTTCAGACAACTGGGGATATCATCGACAGGGCTCGTGTCAGGCTGGCTTCAGTGCGGCTGTCAACAGTGTAAGTATCATTTCATGGGGCATATTAGCTATTGTCATGTTTCGCAAAAGGTCGTTGAAGATACTTTTAACAGCTAAATAAAAGCTTTAAAAATTTCCATCCTACAAGATGGATTTCTAAGTTATCTTTTAGGGTTAATGTATTATTTCTAAAATATAAAACAAACGTTTTTAGGTTGTTTTCAATAGAATTATATGCCAGGGTTAGAGTTTTTATTTATATTATTATTATTTTTTTAATTTTATAGTCTTTCAGAGTATTTTCCCGTCGCCTTTTTCAAGTGAAGTAATTTTTCTTTTCGATTTGAATTTTTTTTGGGTGCATTGAGTTATTATATGCTTTTGCCAGGGATAGGTTTACTTTGTTGTGGGCTTGGATTTTAAGTTTTTGAGTTTTTGGGGGGCTTGGTGCTTTGCGTATAAATATGAGCATTTGAATTTGGCGAGAGCACGTTTAGTTGGCACCTTGTTGCGATCGTGGCATAATATTTGCATAAACAAACTTAAGTTTATTCGCTTGTTTCGCATTTGCAGAATGGATCGCGTTTATTCATTGGTGCACCTGGCAGCTGGTATTGGCAAGGTAAGAGCACGTTTTTAACCATTTACCGTTTTTGCATTTATTATTATGAAACAAGGAAATAAATAAAAAAAAAAAAATATTATATTTGTAAAGACTTAAAGTTCTATATATTCTATATAATGTATGTATTTTGAAATTGTTGTACTCGTACTACCTTTAAATACAACTACAGCTACTCTTATCCATTGTATTTAGCTATAGTTAGACCTTTAAGTACTATTGAATTCCTAGCCAATGTGAGCCCAATACTCCCAACTCTCCAATATATACACAAAAACCTTACACACGACACACAATGTAGTTTATGGTTTGATATACCTACTTTTTTTTTATGATTTCATATTTTTCCTACTTTGAAATAGTTGCAAAATGTTGCCTTGATTTTGCATTAGTTTTTTGTCCTTTTTTTTGTACCCGTCCTATCCACACTTTACGGTTTACCCCAATTAAAATTGAATTTTTGCATACTTTTCAAAACTCTTGAACTTTTTTGTTAATTTTTTAGTTTTAGTTTCAGTTGTGTTTAATTTTGAGCATCTTTAGAATTTAGATCGTCCCTAACCTCAACACGAAAAACAAATAATAATCCACAGATACAAATTAACTACTGAGCAATAGTTTTAATCTTAATCCACAGGATGGTATTTAATTGGGCCTGACATCTAGAATTCTTGATCTCAAGATCGTAGCGTAGATATTCTTATAAAGATAGTACTGAAATGGTAGAGTCAAAACTTAATTTTAACTATCGATAAATCTAACTTAATATTACATTCAAAACTATCGATATATTTGTATTTGTATAAATTCCAGATATTACAGATTTCAATTGTATTTGTGCATTTGTTGGGTCAACGTTGTTTTTGGTCTACCTTTCAAATGCCACAATTCAATTCCAAATAGTTATTTAAGTAATGAGTTTATTTAATTTAAGTGTTGTCGAGTTGTTCCTGTTGTTGTTGTTGTTGTTACGATCCAAAATTATTACACAATTGGATTTATTGTTGTTTAGTGTTGTCGCTGCTAGTTAAACCAAAACCAAAACTTTAAACCAAAATTTTAAACCAAAACCCATTCAGCTAACTCTATACCATGTACAACTCGACAGCAAAGTGCTGCAGATAACTAACCAAATGTTAAGTTTATCATGTAGACAGTTGAACTATCGATAATTGATTATTGTAATGTATCGTAAATTAACCGAAACGATTTTTTAGCTGCATTTATTGTACCGTATTTTTATATACTATATATACATATAAATATTACTTTGATTGTAATCGTGATTGTAATCGTAACGTTAACTATAACTATAACTTTAACGATAACGATAACGATACCGATAACTGTACCTGTTACCTATACCTGTACCGTATAAAGCGTCATTATTTCCTAGCCGAACTCTTTTTTGTCTCATTTTGATTAATATGTATTATGTATTCTCTTTTATATTCTCTCTCTCTCTCTCTCTTTCTCTTTTTCTTTTTGCTCCTATTCACACTCTGCCTCGGCGCAAAATGCATGCAATTTTGTACCGTAAAAATAAACAAAAAAATCAAATGAAAAATAAAATAAAATTACCATCTATGCATTCTGTACCGAACGCCATGACCTGCGTCTGTTGTTCAACCCAACCACAACCACAACCAAAACCGATACCGAAACCGAACATAAAATACACAACAAACCTTTAAACTTGATACCAAAAACTTCTGCTATTATAATCCGAATACATAAAAAAAAAAAAACCAAATGCAAAAAAAGGACAAACCTACTCAATACCGCCCGATGCCGAGTTTCCATTTAAGCCGCCTTATTATCAGCCCTTCGGCACTGGAGGTAATAATAATAATACGCAAATACGCTTCTCACACTGCAAAAAAAAAACTCAGCCAACCTTATCTACAAAATTGATCAACATTAACCCAACAAACAAGCGCCAAAAAAATTAAAAATAAATATACATACCAATGAAACAATAAAACCAAATTGTACAAATTACCAGAATATGTATTAAAAAATGGCGCAAACTTAGTATCGCTTTCCCACCCCCAAAGCCCCCCCTTACATAATGGTGTGTGTGATAATACTACTACAACTCGAACCTTTCAACTGTGCGCTGAAGCTGTCAAGTCGGGTCAGAAAGTTGCCGTTGCTGTCCACGATTTGACAGCGATCGCTACAAAAAAAAGAAATATTCGCTCACACCCACCCGTACAACCTCAAACACCCCTTGCTCTTCCTCTCTCTCTCTCTCTCTCTGTCTATCTTATCATCGAACGCTTCGCTAACAACGAGTGCAACGAGGGCAACGTAAAAACCGCACAAACGTTTCCACTGAAAGCGTTACCCGAAATGCCTCGTCACGCCCCAGGAGCACAAAATTGCAGCATTTGGTTGTTGTCAACACTAAGCAATGCTCCATACCACATAAGTACATAAGTACATATGCTACTATATACTAGGTAGCAATAAACTCATACCAATCCTACTCTATGTATAGTATGGTAATCACATTTATGAACAACTTATTTATGAGCACGGTTAAAGCAAGATCAACTGCATTTATGCATGACAATGGAAAATGTTTTTTACGCGCAGCCAACTTAACACGCACAAGTGCAATTATTTTGTGCTGCCAGATCGCTTAATTATGTATAATTACCGTTAGTTGGACAAGTTTTCGACAAGCTTGCAAACACCAGATTTCATTCAGAAATTTGAGAGTAAAACCTGAATGGTTTTTACACTTGTATGTTAAGTTACAAAATATTTATTTAATTTTTCGGAACTGCTCGTAAGAATCTGCGTTAACCGTGCACATACATACAAACATACAACATAGTACATGTTACACTAAGCTTTAAGTTAAGTACTTTTTAATGCTGCTCATGAACTTTGATTTGGGTTTTGGGTATTCTTTACTAACCTAGTAGTAGTTCCTATGGGTTGAAGGAAATGTCAACCGAAAATGCATCCGCCTCAAGCATGCCTCTTCACCTGGAACCGAGTATAAACTAATCTCTCTAAATCTACTATATCTATCTAGCAGTAGTTCACACTGAATTTATCTAGTAGTAGTTGAAGTAATATTGTAGCCACTGTAGAACTATAGAATTTATAATTTGTTGTCTTGTTGTTTGATTTGATTTGTTTTTTTCTTCTTCTTCTTATTATTATTGTTGTTATTTTTTTATTTTGTTGTTGTTATTGTTAATTCTTGTCATCCGGCATGCCGCTCTTTAATCGTAGCTAAACAATAAACTCACATCTCACAAAAAAAAGAAAAAATTAAACAAAGAAACCGATCTGCAAATCGACCAAACTCACCCACTGTACCAATAATATTCACAGGTCAAGCGATATCGCAGGATGTGACCAAGCCGGAGAATCAAGTGTTCTCCACGGCCGAAAGCACATCGGCCAATGATGATTCATATTTGGGCTACTCAATGATCACCGGTGACTTTGATGCCGATCGTAGCGAGGATGTTGCCATCGGTATGCCACGTGGCGCTAATCTAACCGGCAAGATTGTTGTCAATCGCTGGAATATGGCGAACATATTCAACATAACGGGTCGCCAGATCGGCGAATACTTTGGCTATTCTCTGGCTACCAGCGATGTGGATGGCGATGGCCTCGACGATCTGATTATTGGCGCACCCATGTACACGGAGCCGGGCAATGTGGAGGGCAAGTACGATGTGGGACGTGTCTATGTATTGCTTCAGGGAGGAACAACAGCGGTAAGTCCCAAAGTGTTCTCCCATTTTAAACCTTACTTACTTCAATTGCGCTTCTTGCAGTCGGAACGTTGGACGAGAGAGCATATACGTGACGGTTTGCATACGAAGGGTCGTTTTGGTCTAGCGCTAACCACATTGGGTGATGTCAATGGTGATGGTTATGGTGACTTTGCTGTCGGTGCACCCTACGATGGACCCGAGGGACGTGGCATTGTCTATATCTTTCATGGCTCCGCGCTGGGTCCGCTAGCCAAACCATCGCAGATCATTAAGGCCGAGCAGCTGGTGGAGTCAGCTCCGTATCCGCGCACCTTTGGCTTTGCGCTGTCCGGTGGCGTTGACATGGATGGCAATACGTATCCCGATTTGGCCGTTGGTGCCTATGCCTCCGATCAGGTTTACATCTTCAAGGCTCGCCCCGTGGCCGCTGTCAATGCGGAGACGGTCTTTGCCAGCAACACGAAACTTATTAGCTTGGAGGATCGCAGCTGTCAGCTGCAGCGGGATCACAAGAGAGTGCCCTGCATGCCATTGAGCACCTGCTGGAGCTACACCGGTCGCTTTTTGCCCAATCAACTGGACTTTGAGGTGTCTTGGCTGCTTGACGCCAAGAAGACGCGTAATCCCCGCATGTTCTTCCTGCGCGACGAGGGCAAGAATATACGGAATCAGACTATACGCTTGACCCATGGCCAGATTTATTGCTTGAACGAGACTGTCTACCTTATGGATGGTGTGCAGGATAAGTTGACACCCCTCGAGGTGGAGGCACGCTACAATCTGCGAAGCAATCGTCCACTTGAATCCTTGGTACGACGACGTCGCGAAGCACTCGAGCCGGTTATCGATCAGAATCGTGAGATCATTCTTCGCGATGCGATCAACATTCAGAAGAACTGCGGACCGGACAATATTTGTGAACCGGATCTGGCGTTGACAGTCACGTGAGTTGGTTTTGACTTTTTTAAAATTAATTTGTATTAAATTGTATTTTCTTAGTGCCGTGGAGAAGTATTTGTTTGTGTCGGGAGAACCGTTGACCATTGAGGTGCTCATCAAGAACAACAACGAGGATGCTTTTGAGGCTGCTTTCTATATGACAACGCCAAAGGATTTGCAGTTCACCAAGCTGCAGCAGCTCGGCGAGAAAATCGATATGCCCATCACTTGTTCAGCTCCCGATGGCAGCAACAATTACACCCTCAAATGCGATATTGGCAATCCTCTTAAGGGTGGCAATATGGTAGGCTTAGCTCTCGCTATCTTTCACCCTGTTTCTCTGTCTTATGTTTTGTTATTCCCTTTTGCAGACACATTTCGCTGTCAGCTTTGTGCCCGCAGAGAAGCACACAAAGTCATCCAGCTATGACTTCTATTGGGAGGCGAATTCCACAAATCCCGAACGAAAGAACTCGAAATTTGACAACATTGGAAGCAAGAGCATTGGTGTCTGGGTGGAAACGGATCTGACAATCAAGGGAACGTCACTGCCCGACTATCAGGTGTACAAGGCGGCCGATTATAAGGCACCCGGTAATGCCACCACCGAGGAGGAGATCGGACCCCAGGTGGTGCACATCTATGAGCTGCGCAATAATCTCAGTTCATTCATTGAGGGCGCCATCGTTGACATCTATTATCCTTACCAAACCGAGGCCGGTGAACCTTTGATGTATGTCCTGAATCAGCCCGAAACGGGTGGCAAAATCCGTTGCGAGCTGATCGAGGTCAATGAACTGGGCCTGAAATTGAATGAGAAGCAAAAGAACAAATCCTATCTGCATGCTCAGGGCGCCATTAGCAACTCGGTGCAACTGGAAGCGGCTAACGATGGAGCTGATGGCGGTGGTCATTTGGAGATCTCTCATGGAACACAAACTGGCGGCACGATTGGCGTCACCGTTGGCACCGACAATCAACGCAGTCTCACACCCAAGCAGAAGGAGCTGCTAGAGCGTGAGGATGCTCAGGATGCCACAGGCGATGCCTCCTATGTGCACTTGGATCGTGCCAATCAGGCCGATGCCGAACAGGAGCTGGCCAACATCAATCAATCGAGCAATCGATCGCAGTTCATGGTGGCTGGCATTGTGCCGAGCCAGGCAGAGCTGCGTGGACATAGCACACATGGACACATCCAGATGGCGAATCCCCAAGTGCGAGGATCCAGCTCCAGTTCCAGCTACCAAATGCGACCTCAGCAACAGCAGCAGCAGCAGCTCTATTTGGCTGGAGCTGGTGGTGGATTGAATGACAAGTCCATGTATGGCGGAAACAATGGAAACTTCCATGCTGGCACTCTGGATTTGGGTACAGTGAATCGTGGCAATGTGGACAATGATTTGCACCAGAGTCAAATGCATTACGGACAACCAGGCCACCAGGTGCAGCATCAAGCCGTCTACAGTTCCGGCAACAAACCCTATTACGGCCGTGAGAACGAGGACTTCTACGATGAGGACAATCAACAGCAAAAGATGCAGGCACAAACTCAATCTCAATCGAAATCCCAAATACCCGCACAGCGTCAGTGGAGTAGCTCCAGTTCGAGCTCAGCGCAGCGACGCTTCAAACGCGACAACCCAACCACAATCGAGAGTAGATTGGCCAATGGCACATCGCCATGTTTGGGTGTCCAGTGTCGCCGTCTGCGTTGCTACGTACAGAATTTGGGCTATGAGGATGCCGACGCCGCTTTTGTGGCGATACGTGCCCGCATGGTCGCTAGCACCATGGAGAAACTGGCACCCACTGTGCCACTCAATGTGTCCACATTGGCTGTGGCAAATGTGACGCTGCTGCCGTTCATTGGGCAGCCCATGGAGCAGATTGTGAAAACGCATGAGATCTTCTACAAGGCGCAGCCGGAGCCACTGCAAGTGCCTGATGTGGTGCCACTGTGGGTCGTTGTCCTGGCTGCCTGTGCTGGTGCTCTCATCTTTCTGCTGCTCGTACTTTTACTCTATAAGGTGAGTTTGGATAACCGTTACCGGTTCAGCCAATACAAAAACCAATTCGAATGCAACTCGTTTGCTCTCTCTCTTTTTACAGTGCGGCTTCTTTAAACGTAACCGGCCTGCGGATCATTCGCAGGAGCGACAACCGTTGCGCAACGGTTACCATGGCGATGAGCATCTGTAATCTGGGAGCAGCAACAGAAAGGGAATTAACGAAACCAACACACACACACATACGAACAATTAACATCGCACTAAACAACGTACTAAAATGAAGGAAAACAAAAACAAAACAAACAACGGTTCTAAAACAACAAATATATTTACTAAACAATGAACGCGCTTAGCCAAGTTTCAAACCGCGCTTGCGTTTTTAAAACGCTCGCCAACGACACCAGCAACTAAATCTGAAAGTATACAAAAACAAAAAACAAAATAAAGTGCGATGTTGCGATGAATTTTTTTTTATAAACAAAAAAGAAATATCACATAAAACTTGCCTAGTCACGAAATTAAGAACTTTCTAATGCGAAAAGGGGTTTAATTATTTTTTCTTTTGTTCTTAATTATTTTATAAAATATATAAAAATATATATATATATATATTTTTTTAAAGAAACTTGCTAATTATAACGAGTTACAAGTGCTATATTAATCTGTACTAAAGATATAACTACTATATGTTAAGTAAGTGTGACTGTGTGCGTGTATGTAAATGTATTTGTATGTGTGAGTGAGTGCGAATGCTTTTTTGAGTGACTGTTTTAAGTGTTTTTTCTTAGCTAATATCGAAAAAAAAACGAGACCACAAAAACAAAAAAAAACCATGGAATTAATGAATTTTAATTTTAAACAACAACAAAAAAATACAAAAATGCTGCCCGCAGAGAAGCTTCGAGAGGTGTCATACTGCCACGCCCACTGGCGCCAGCAGCCAGAAGTAGCATACATAAATATATGAACACATATATATATATATCAAATAATAGGTGCTACTTAAATGTTTTTAATTTTTCTAGCTCCCCAAATCCCCCCGCCCCCACATATTAACACACAGAATTTTGAAAGTTTTCAAAAATGTGAGAAAGTTTTCGGTTTTAATTTGTTTTGTAAATTGTTTGCCAAACTCAAAGTTTGCCAATTGAGGAAAATGCAACGCCGAAACGTGTTAATGTTAAACTATTAAATAATACAATAATTTGTTCTTCTTGTAATTGTAAAAGTCTTTGTGTATATACTAAAAAACAAAACAACAACAAAAAAAGGAAATATTTAAGGCGTTCAATTAATTAATATGCATTTATTTCTATACTACACCGTAAGAAGCGCAGACCGACTTCTTTGAGTGTACTCTCGAAATAAAGTTTTGGGTAGTGTACCTTAATAGCTTGTTACCCCATAACTCTACCTTCTATTTAAACACAACTCGCTATTGTTTAATTTATTAACTGTACTTATATAAATGCGTGTTTTTTTTTTATTATTTTATTTTTCTTTTTGCTTATTTTTGTAATAAATTTAATTTTTACTATAAAAATTACAAATAAAACGACGGTCGAATTGTAAAAAACAACTGAGAAGTAAGAATTTTTTTTTGTATCCTAACATTTATTTCAGCTAGAAATTTTAAACAAAACGGTTAATCAGCGGCACTTGTTGCCGCCTACGACTTGTAATCGAACCGAAGTATATCGATAACAGTGTTACGTTGCGAATGCTCTTGCTGCGCTCACGTTTTTACTCACGGTGGTTGATGTACTGGCTAAGTTGCAACTACAGATAATTTATTCGAAATTTAAGTTGTATTTAATGCTTATTAGTGTGACATTTCATGAAATTCAAATCATTAAATATTCCTGTACATGTTATGGTAATATAAAGTTGGAGAGCCCACCGGTCGGCTTTATGGGCAGGCGAACAGAGCGCGAAAGTGCATTCGAATTTCGGATACGTTACACAATACACAGAACGGTAATTGCGGCGTTCATTTTATTCTACTTTTCTCTTTAGTAATCATTGAGAAAGCAACGTTGCGCGACGTGTGCTGCGTAGTTGACGGGACGTTGTTGTTATTGTTGTTCAGTTAGTTGTGCGCGTAAAACTGCAACTGTTTTCTTTTTCTTTTTTTTTAAACTCAAAAACAAAACGCATGTTAAAAAGTTGTGTTGCTTTTCTTTTTTTGTTTTGAATGAAAGTTGAAGCTGACCCTTTGAGGCTGTGGCAAAGTTAAATGCGAGCAAGCGGCTCTAACAAGGTGTGCGAAAATTTTACAACGCAACAATAAAAGCAAAGTTTTAGCGTGTATTTAAAGTGCGTCGTTTGTGAATGAAATGTTAGTTAAATGTTGCTAAGTGATTGCTTATATCTTATTTTCTTTTTGTAACAATAATAGAAAAGATTGGGAGCAACAACAAAATACATAAAGGTAAAACCAAAAAGTGTTTAAGCTGGGCTTCAGGTGCCTCTGTGTCTGTCTGTGTGTGTGTGTGTTTGTGTGGAATGCAAGAGACACCAACATCTACAAATATGGAGCGAGTACATTCGGTTCAAAGTAAAGAGCGCACTTTCAAGCCGTAGTCAAAAGTGTCCCTGTATTTGTGCTCATCAGTGTGTGTGTGTGTGCCTGTGTTTTTTTTTTTTTGTTTTGTGAGAAATGCCGGCACAACCGGTTCGTCAAGTCACCAAACCAAGACCAGCAGCAACAACAAAAACAACAGCAACAATAGCAATGGGAAGACGTTGAAGAAAAACGAAGAGAAGCCGAAGAGTAGAAGAGCAGAGTAGAGCCAATGTCAATGCTGCGCAGACAGCAACAACGGCAAACAGCATCGCTTGCGTCGGTTTTTGTTGCTTGTGATGATGCTGCAGCGCATTCTGTTTTGTGATTTTATTTCATTATTTTGTGGTGGTTGCTTTTTGACATGCGCCTCACACCCACACGCATACAGGCCACATGTGTTGTACTGTGTGCTGCGTATTACCCGAATCACAAGGAATTCCCATAATTAATGCGTAACAGTGTCGACGCTGTAAGAGCAGCTGCGTCGTCGGCTGCGATCTAGTAGGGATGTGCAATAACCGTTATTAATAGTCACCACACTTGTACACACGTGTGTGTGTGTGTGTGTGCATACACAGATCTTTGCGCATCTCTGACGATGACGACGTTTCCGCTTCTTTCACTCTGCTGCTGTTGTTTTTACACGCGCCACTCTTCGCTTTTGAATGCCGTTAGTTACGTTTTGATGTGTGTTGCTTGTTGTTGTATTTCGTGTGACTGGTTTTGCATCTGTGCATTGTGGCGCTCACGCATAACACGAATATCCAGCACGTTTTTCAACCCCACCGATTTAATAGTTACCTTTTGCCCGCATCATTGTATCGTTTTGCTTATATCCGCTCGCTTCTGCACGCGTTTTTTTCTTATACTCTTTTTAAGGATCGCCTTATAGTTTCGTCACACAATTAGTAACGCATCTTTGATTCGAATTATTGCTAATCACATTAAGTGGATCGATATTTATTTAGAATAAAAAAAATATATCTATAAATTCTATGGTCGACATTTTTAAATTATCTGTGTAGAAAATTATGATTTTGTGGCATTACGCATTATTTGTAATTTGAAAGGGTGTTTAATTTATTTTATTCAAAAACTAATTGATCTTTCCCTATAGTTTGCACACACCTAATTGCTTTTGTTTGTATGTTTGTATGTACATGAATGTGGCAACTAACCGCACCTTTTCCCGTTAAGCGCTTGAACTTCTGATTTACGCTTCAGTTAACAGCAAAGCTGACATCGTTGCTGCAATTACCGTTACTTAATTTTGTGTATATGTCAGTTAACTTTAAAGATTTTTTGACTTGTTTTTGAAAATTATGTATATCAAGTTTTATAAAAAGCCGCTGAGATTTGAAGACGCGACTCGTACTTTAATTTGCATTTATCTGAAGTTAACTTGATTAAATTTCATTCAGTACTTGATGCAAGTATTTCGAACTTGGATTGGGTTTTTTGGACTTATTTTACTTAATTGAAGCCTACTTCCAACCAAAATTGGGTCCAATAAACTACAACTTTTGCAGGGGAATCAAGATTTTTGTTCTTGTAGAAAGAACTTTTTCTACTTATAAAATTAACAAGTTCGTTTTATTATTATAATAAGACTTCTTAAGATTGAATCAAGTATTAAATTCTTACATGAAAAACGTTTGGTACTTAAATAAATTAAGAAATATTCAACAACATTTTAGATTTGTTATAGGATTTCTTAAGTAGGAATCGTACTTGCATTTTTCAAGAACGAATCGAGATAATTCTAGAATAGAATTCTTAAATTAATAACGTAATTTTTCGTGCTGTGTACTCGTCTGTAAAGATTACCAGAGAACACGGTTCTTAAGTGTTTTCATATCTTTAGAAAAACTACTAACTGTAAAAAAAATGTGTACTTGGGCTCATCAGAACGATACTAAATACTCTAAAATTTTTAGTTTAAAGGATTTAAAATCCAAAGTGCATGTAAATACATATTGTTTTTGAGTATTATTTTTAATTATTGTTTGATGCATTTTCCCTAATCGACTGACATTGCCTTGTGCACAGCTGAGCGTAAAATGCACTGCATCTGCCGCAGTCGCAGTCGTTGCTAGTGCTTGACATATTTATTCCAACAACAACAGCAATTTAGAGCGCTGTTTGGTTGGCGTTGTGCAAGTCGGGCTGACAACAAGCAAGGTTATCAGCTGGCAAGGCAGAGTCTGCCCGATGCAAACGTCAAATACTTGTTGCCAGTATCTTGAAAAACTATATTGATAATGGGCGACGATGTTCGGTGCTTCATTATTGACAAATTAAATGTCAATAGGACAACATCAACAACCTTAACAACCTTAACAGCAACAACAAGCTCTGAGCAGCAAATGAAATTAAGACTACACCGTGAAAGTGGCTAGCAAAAAGCAACTTGCCTGATACAGAACATACTTTTAAGAAGTTGTTCTTATATACTTACAGATGGATCTTTGTTAGGGTATAACGTTAGTTAACTGGCCGAAAATGCGACAAACGCAATAGTTGGGCAGCTAAACAGGTGGACAGGTGCACAAATCGGATAGCCAAGTGCGAAAGCAGTCAACAAATTAAAATAAATTGAATTTCCATGCATTAAATTTTCCCATTTTTAATGTTGAACCAATCATTGAATGTTTGTGTGGGTAGCGTGTCTAATATATATATTGTATTTTTGGTCAGGCCTCTGTGACCGCCAGCAATTTGACATAATTAATCAAATATGGTCAGCATTGAATGAAGTTGTTCTACGGATGGACATGGGAAAGTGAATGCCGCGTAGATATCGAACTGAATGTGTTAATGTGTGGGCTGATTTTGTTGTCTCGAACATCAGTGAAGTGTTTGAGTCAAGCAGAACTAGATGAAGATACAAGAAAACTGGGACGATTATACCATCTTTGACATTTCATTCAGGTTCTGGGTATAAACAGCAAAAGTCAAGCAGAAAGCGCCTTAACTGGAACACTTTGCACGCTTGACCCATTCTCAAAACTTCAATGCAAGCCATAAACAATAATGCAATCAATTAATATCTCTTTATTTCACCATAGTACAATAAGCGAATAAGCGAATGTGCCCAATTTGACAAAAAGTGGCGATTCGGCAATTTGGCTTTGATGAACGTCGTCGTTCGCCGTCATTGCGACCCATTAAAAATCATCTTTCATTTGCATTTTTCTACTATAATTTTGCGCTATGCTCAGCTTAAGCCGCAAAGTGCAAAAAAAAGGCGCAAAAATAAAAAACCACTGCAAATTTGATTCAAAAAAATGCGGAAATTCATATTGTGACAAATCGTGGTGCATAAATTATAAAAGGTTAGTTTCGTGGCAAGATCATTAAAGCATTTTAAGTGATTTGACTTAATATATCTGAGGCTATAAAATTTGGTTGAACTTCAGCATTGACACATCTTTTTTAAAATAAATAAATTTTTATTATTTAAATATTCAGTTGACTAGAAAATTGCAATAAAATGTCTAGAAAAAATATAATTTTTGTCTACAAAAACCAAGATGATCTCATATTCAAAACGTATGCATGTATCTGTGTGTGTGTTTTATGAACACTTATTTGCTTATGACTTCTAAGTAACAAACTTATCTGGCTATTACTCAACAGCCAAACGTCTTTTAGATTGGCCCTTGGTTGTAGAGGGAGATAGGCACAAATATTTAATTAAACGAAAAGTGAAAAACTTGGACTAACTCCATGAACGTAGCTGGATGTTGATGGCTGCCACAAAATGTATTCAGTTTGGCCAGAAAGTTATCGGAGATTGCCACACTTAAACGCCCAGATAGAGGCATTCTTTATTGCCCAGCGCCCATGAGTAGTGAAAATTTGATGTGAATTAGGCAATAATCGCAATGCTCTGATAAGATAGCAAAACGCTTTAAATGATAGCCCTAAGTTGCTCGCCTTGCCTAACTGGGCTGTTACTTTCATTTGCTTTTTGGCCAGGGACGAGTGCGTAATCCGCTGCAAGCCTCAAGCCTCAACTTTCAAACTGACCAACACTTATCGCGTTGACAGAAGCTTTATTGGGTTTTCCATTGATATGATAATTTATCAGTTATCGTCATCCAAATGTGGCATACTATTCTACAATATTTGAACTTTTTATAGTTGAATTCCTAAGTATATACAGTCTGTCTCTTTACTGGATCTTTTTTGAACAATTTCTAATTGCTTTCCCAATCCGATCTTTCTTTTGTTTCTCTCGCTGACGTGGGTGGCGAGCTTGCTATAATATTACAGTATTTAAATGTGTTTGAAGCGCATCTAGCAGACGAAGCGCAACGTTGTTGCCCTAAGAATGGTTTGGCAGCAATATGATCTGCCTTAAGGTCGGGCAACGTAAGGTAGAGTGCCATGAAGGAAATGAAAAATTAAACTGTGGGTTGATATCAGATACAACAAATGAGCTTTTTGCTTAAATATAGATTGATCAATTGAGAAATCTAGAACATTTAAATGTCAATGGGCAATTATGATATCTGCATTTGTAATTACTTGCACTTGTTGTTTTGAGATCATTTTTGTCAATTAAAATATATGACTAAAACAAAAACCCAAATCCGCTTTATTTGAATGCATCTACATATATAAGTATATATTAACACACACACAAACACAAACACGAGACTTTCAAGCGAAAATCTCAAGATAAATAAAAGGCAAAAGCGAAAAAGACAAAGACTGTCGCCTGAGTTTCTTTTCTTTTTCGCAAATTGACAGCAATTGTTGTCAATTTAAAATTGAAAAGAAGTCAAATGTTGGACAGGAATGTACTATATAAGTGCTTATATAGACATGGATCTTTAAAGCACGCACGTAGCATTATACTATGTATGTCGCTATCTAAGTGCGATTTTTACTTATCTGCGATGTTCTACATATTTACAGACATACTACAGATATAGAGTGTGTTTGCCTTGTATATCATGTCTCAAGGTAATCTTTTGATAATCAAGCCTTACGTTAAGCTCTCTTTGCTCTCTACTCATGCTGAGTAACTACTTCTACATAATATATACACCGTTATGATTATCAATTGCCATACTATATGTGCCATATTCTTGTGTTCTATAGTTGTATTCATAAGGTACATTGACCATAGTTGAGCCAATTGACAAGTGTGTCTGGGATTTCAAATGATTTATGCATTTTTGTTTTCTTTTTGCAGTTAAGCTTAAAATGCGCTCAAATTTGCGCACTATCTGAAATCCAAGCGATTGTGTGCCTGAGTGCTATATACTATACCTGGACATGGCCCTGAATCAGGGCAAATACAAGCCGACAATCTGTGCCGTCGACGAGGTGGACGATCGCAGCTATAAGCTTCATGCCGGCCAGGATGATGAGCGCATCGGTGGCCTGGGCAGTAAGCAGCAGATCGAGGGCAGCGAAACGGCGCCATTGACAACCAATCAGCAGAAGCTGCACATTGATGATGCTGGACTGACGCCCAAAGAGCTGGAGGCGGCACGCAAGGAGGCCCTTAACGATGCCAGCGCGGTGGGCGGTGTTACGCCCACAGCAAATACACCAAACTCAACGCATGCATCAGCAAATGGACTGAGAGGTGAGCGGTGGCAAGGGGAGAGAAAATATCATTTACATTCGACTTGATGTTAGATTCATTTACATTTGTCAAAGTATCTTTCGATTGTCATTCATTCTAATCGTTATCACATTTCATACACATCTCATACTATTTACATGCGCCGTTTGCACCTTTGTTGGAATTTAAAAAAACGAAGCTTTGCTGCTTCCAGGACGCCGATCGTTTGACGCTCTGATGAGTCTATCACGAAAACGTCGCATCCTGTATGTGACCACCGCCTGCCTGTGCGCCCTGCTCATGGTCATCATCTGTATGCTGCTGGCCTTCTGGCCCGAGGTGCCTTTCCATATGCGAGCGCCACTTTGCCTGCAACGGGAGTGCCTCAAGAGCAGCCGTCAGCTATTGTTATGGGCCAATACCACGAAGAGTGCCTGCCACGAGACCTATGATTGGGCATGCGGCAACTTTGCTCGCGAGTATGCCGATGGTGATTACTATGTAATCAAGCGCGGCGAATGGAACTACAAGACTTATAATGAGTATCAGGGTAAGCGTATTTGTTAGTTATGTTTATGTAAAACAAGTTATTATCATTGCACTTTTGCAGAACTCAACGAACTGAATCGCTTTATATCCATGCTGCCGAACGCCGCCGAGGGTGCCTACTCTGTTGAGTCCACCATAGGCAGTCTGTATCGCAATTGTCGCGACATCGATGGCTTGGACAAGAGTCAATCGGATCTGTTGCTCAAGCAGGCCATCAAATCTGTGGGTAAGTTGCATTAACAACGATGCCAAAATATGGTTGAATAACCCTCGCAGGGTTAAGGCGGCAACAACAACATTAAATGTCATTAGGCAGGCAGATCGCAGCACAGTTTTTTGTAGCTTTAATCGTATCATGAATAAGAAGTGAGCGTTGTCTTTTAATTCGTGGATCAACTCTGCTTTTTTTTTAAATTCTTGTTCTTCGGAGAGCTGTTTTATTTATGAGCATAAGAAAAAAAATATTATTTACACTATTGCAACTTTTGTATATACATATAAAAAAAAATCTTTAACTGTTGCTGGAACTGAAGATCTGACTAGTGGCTTGGTGGCAAATATGTAGAGCCTTGAGTGCTCTTTTGAACCGTGGTCTCACCAATGCCTCCGTTGGAGCTGCCTGTGGAGCTGCTGGGGCTGCTGAACCCAAGGCTGCCTCCATGCACCAAGGTGTTGCCACTGCTTCCACTACTTTCGCTGCTTCCACTGCTGCCAGTGGCAATGACATTATGGCTGCCGCTGCCAATGTGATCGTGGCTAAGACCGCTGCTGCCACCGCTGTTGCCAGTGGCAATGACATTATGGCTGCCGCTGCCAATGTGATCGTGGCTAAAACCGCTGCTGCCACCGCTGTTGCCGCCATCAAGAATGCCAACGACAGACTGTGCTGGTGCCACGCCTCCATCTGTGTGCTCCGAGCTGCCCTCAATGCGATCATATTCGGCTATAAATGGATAAATACATCCTGTAATCTAATCAACTTCCCTTAAAATCGCTGCTAAACTTACCCTGAATCTGTTGCTGGGCATGAGAAGCCTCCGCGTCTGTCTTGTACTTGATGAAGAAGATCTCAGGCTTGCTGGGAATGGTGGGCGCTGGTGTGGCAATATCGTTGACCTCCAATGAGGAATCCTTCTTGCTAAGCACATAGATGATGGTCTTCTCCTCCTTGGGTGCATACTCAGCGGACAGTTTGACATTGGCGCTGCTCGACGATGGCGCCTTGATGAAGACAATACGATAGTTTTTCTGTGGACGGCCAATCACCAAATGCTTGACACGTTCGAGATTCTCGTGCTCCTCGGGTGCGGCGAACGTAATGAACTGTTTGTGCACAAGAGGCTCCTCGAAGGCAGCATGCTGCTCCACCTCCTGCTGCTGCTGATAGCTGGGTGCCTGGTAGCCAGCCAGATTACCAAAGCCAATGTTGGGCGTTGGTCCAAAGCCCGCAAATGTGTTGCTGGCACTGCTGGCGGAGGGGGAGCTACCATAGCTGGCGCCACCAAAGCCAGAGGAAGTGCGTCCGCCATTATAGTTGGCACCACCGCTTTGTGTATAAGCTGGAGCAGCGCCACCAAAGTTGGATGATGATGCTGATGAGCCACTGTTACTGCCATAGCCTTGACCATGACCGGAGCCAGGGCCAGAGCCAGAGTTGCTCAGCAGTGATCCAACACTGGCGCTTTGAAACGCACCCAGTGGTCCATAGCTAGCCACATTGTGGGTGTTGGTGGGCTCACTAACAAAGCCTCCATTGCCGCCCGCTGCTGTTAATATTCCAGAGACACCGTTGCCATAGTTGTAGCCTTGTGGCTTGGCTTGCGCCAGGACGAGCAGCGAGCAAAGAGTCTGAAGAAAAGTTAGACGAAAAAAAAGAGATAAAGATAATCCTTGGTAATCCTTGTGTTATTATCCCTACCACAAAGAGACGCATATCTCAAGTTGTACTTGGTTGGATTTGAGTTGGCGGACAACTGTTGCTACTCCTCGCTGCCGTTTGGGCTTTTATAGTCGAATATATGTAAGGCCCCAGAGCACGATTCCCTTCTACAAACAGCAAAAAAAAAAGAAGAAATATTCATATTTCTGCTTGTGCTGGTGTTGTTGCTGTTTCTTTAAATTCTTTTATAATATTGTGGCTAATTAATTGCTCAATTATTTGGCTATGCCAACCTCTGACATTTGATTTGATGCTTCGACGCTTCGTTCTCTTTCGCACTCGCTTCATAACGCTTCTCTTCTTCTGTAGCTTCCTTTAATGTGTGACCTGTTGTTTGATGGCTTGTTGTTGCTTATCGTGTGCTCATAAATCATGGCTTCAAGTGATCAGTTTGCCACTCTTCATCTATCGATTGACAACGCATCAGCATAAGCTTAACAATCAACAATCCGACAAACAAAATAAATAAAGAATTATAATAATCACATTAGTTTCCGTTGCAGTCTTTGCTACTAAATGCAAAATCTTTGAGATCTCTCACAATGATCGATTGACTCAATTGCAAAAATTTATTCTCCAGCTCAAGAAAACATGTTGGCTATGAGTGATAAATAATTTAATTCATTTTTTAAACTTTATTGTATAGCGTATATAGTCTTCAACATCATTGTTCGTTCTTATCTGTTTGTTAACTTTATAACCCTTTCACTCTCAGCCTGAACAAATTCTCTGGGATTTTTTTTTATTTTGGGTTCTTGGAGTTAATACGCACAATACTTCCGCAATGGGATTTTTTGTTTGACTTGACGTGTTGTGTCTAAACTAATAAGTATTTAATTATGTGTTAGCTTCAAAGCGAGAGATACAAAGATACAGAATACAATTAAAATTTGCCTGTTGGCCAAGCTTTTTTAATGATATATATTTTAGACCTACGAAGGCCGTGTAGGCCTTTATCTATATTTTGTAATTGGCTGAGGGTCTGATCGCGAGCGAGCTTTTGTCGAGAATAAAGCTCGAAACTTGGCCACATAACGTAGATCTGCTTTTCAGCGATTTAATGCATGCACAAATTGGTAAATGATGCGCGGGAAAAGTGAAAGTTTACTTTGCTCAGTGCACATAGATTTTGTGCCTTTGGCAATCGATTAACGATTTTTTTTTGTTCTTGTCGTCCTCACTCTGCTATTTTTCATTGTTAACATTAATATTCAATTTAAAGACAAAGCCTTACCGTGGTATCGTTTCAGCGTCATACTTTGTGTTGTCTTGAAATTGCTTTTCTTTAAGTAAATAAATATAAATAATAATAAATATTTCTTATAGAGATTTTCTTTTCTTCAAATCAAGTAAGATTGTTAAGTAAACATTTTAGTAACAAATGTATATAAATTAAAAGACTTTTTTATTATATAGTTCATATAGAATCAATCGATTTGGAAAATTTGTTTGTATGAAAAACAATTTTAATTTTATTTATTGTGTGTAGAATGCATATATTCTTTACAGTATTTAACGTAAACATATCATTTGGTTGGCATCAAACTATTGCAGCATATTTAACCAATCAAGTATTGTAAAATTTCATTGAACAACTCAGTAACAACAACTAGTTTGATTGGCATTAGGCATGGATCTATATATGAGATGTGTAAGTTACATGGTCACAGCTGGTTGGATAAGGTTCAATGAAGACACATGTAGGTATATACTGGTCACACTTGTCGCGGCTTTGGCCCAGTCGATTGGTTGGTCTTACCAAACATTAAAGCATTTCCATTTCCATTTGATAAGCGCCAGAGCGGTGTGTGTGTGTGTGTGTCGGCACGCATCTAAACAAAAAGATGACTCGATTATGTTGTGTCATTTATATATTTGGATAGCGGGGCTAAAAGCCAAAATTCCAAATCGTCTTATTTTATTTATTTTGTATTTATTTATTTATTATTGAAAAAAAAAAAAAAAAAAAAAATGTATACACAAAAATTTTATTATAATTGGCATAATTTAAATGCGCTTTGGGGCGAGCTTTGTCGGCGGCTTGCGTTAACTTAAGACAACATTTTATATGGCTAAAATGATATGATTTATGCGCGGCAAGCCACCTTGAAAAAAAGCCGATTGAAATCAGGCCCACCAAACTATACTTATTTAGTCAGGTCGCTGTTTCTTCTGTTTTTTACAACATCATATTTATGTATATCAATTAAGCAGTCTCTCTGTGTGTGTGTGTGTGTGTCCGTCAAGGGCCAAAACGAGTGACTTAGAACAAAAACTTATGCAATAAATGCATTTGTCCTTAGAATTTCTAGATTGTATTACTTTCTGATTCTTATTTATGCTCTGCACTTTGTCTTTTGACGCAAATCTGCTTCGCACAGGGTCAAAGCACTTAGCAAAAGAGGAAAATATAAAATATATAAATCAACAAGTAGCTGTCGAAAAAGCTCGTCAAACAGATACCCTGTGTTTGCTCTCTTAACCTATGACTGTGTTTTACAATTTTATTTAACTATTTCAAATAATATATAAACTGATGGAGTCTCAAACACTTTTGTCTAACATATATGCACAACTCGAGCTACAATTTTTAAACATTTCTAATGGCTTACATAAAATATACAAATGTTTGCATAAACGAAAAAAAAAAGGTTCGCAAACTATTTTAATTGAGCGTTCGCTATGTTTTATGATGATTGCTGTTGTTGTTTATACGTTTGGATATGATTATTGAGGTTTTATTTTTTAATCGATATTGTCTTAATTTTTGACGCTTATCAGTTTTATGCAAATGCTGCTACTCAGCAATGTTAATTAGATACTTAGTGGTACACGTGGGTCGATCGTTAAATTGACACCACCCAAAAGCCACAAAACTATCAAGCCATCAACTGCAGATCTTTGATAATCGTAACCCTCTGCTGGGTCAGCTGTTAATCGTTGTTGCTGCATCGTTGCATCTAATGCACTGAATGAATGTCTTGGGCTATCCTCGGTAGCTGATATGCTATAGAACTGCTTAGTGATGATTGGTGTCGTTGTTGCCGTTGACGGCAGATAGAATCGTGATGGCACTTGTGCCGGCCCGAGAATGGCAAATATTAATACCGAACGAAAAAAGTTATCTAATATGCTTAAGCTAAACATGTTACAAATGCTTGTGTGGCAGCTGACCGAATTTTTGTATAGCTGTGGTTTATTTTTTTTGTTCATGACCCAATTAAGGGGTGGAAAATAAAAGACTTAGGCAGCAAACTTGACCTGTATACTAATTAGGCAATATATGTGGCCGTTTAGTGAAAACGTAAGCGCCATTAAATGTTAAATAAAATAAAAATTCCTTAAAGAGTTGTCTATTAGATTTATTTATAGTTATCAAAGCAGACATCCCCTAGATGGCGTCGTCTCATTTATTATATCTCGTTGACCAAAATAAAAAAATATAACCATTGACCATCTTGCGGCCAACATCATTCAACTCCCTCGCGTATCTTATTTAATTTTTTTGACTAATGATTAGAAATAATCTGGGCTTGGAAACTGCTGAATTCACAGCCTTTGCGTTCAGGTTAAGTAAAAATAAAAATGTTAAGTTTTATGTTTAATTTATTTAAAACATAGTCGTATTTTTTTGTTTCTATTTTTGTTGTGCCTTGCGCAGCCTCGTTGCTGATTAGTAGATTAATTCGTTTTGGCTTGGCTGTGCGTTGTCAACAAGTCGACACAATTAAAATATCAATGGCGATATGTTTGTCTCTCTCTCTCTCTCGTTTCGTCGAGAATTTGACATCGATTTGGATTCAGTCCTCGATGCGAATCGATTTACATAAATTGACGCGTAATTCCCACACTTTCATGTCGCATTTGGCAAAATGGTACAACTAATTTGATTTATGATCATTTTTATTAAGAAAAATTGCTTCGATCGTAAGCTGGCTGGCTGCCGGGCGGGAAGGGCCCAGTACCATGCAAACTGATACAGATGTCGCGATGCTCTCGACGCTTGTCATCCGAAGGTTTTATTTTTTTTTTAGGTTTGCGTGGATCGATTTTGTTTTGTTTTTTTTTGTTTTGTATACTTGAATTGTTTTGTACGGTTGAATCTGGAAAATTCATTACAATTTTTAGGCTATATGGAATAAGAGAAACTAAATATTTAATTAAAAATAATAGAATTTAAAACACAATTTAACCGCTTTAGGAAAATTATTCAATTGCAAATATTAGCTTTTTTACAATTTCAGAAAGAAAATGCATTTCTTTGTTAAGCCCTTTTAACTTTAGCTTAGCTTTTATGGATCGACAATTTTGTAGTACTGAAAAATATCGATTTTTCTTTTGCTAAATCTAAAACAACTAAATGCACTTCTGACACAAGATTTTTTATGTAACAAAAATAATATATATTTAACTCCGTCTGTACTTTATATAAATTAAATCAAATCGCTATTACACTCAAGCTGTATTTATTTTTTTTTATTACTATTATTAACTATAACTAAGGGAAGTGCATTGTATTGCAGTTTGTATTTTCATTTATTTGTTTTTTAGTTCAGTTCGCAGCTCTTTGACATTCAATTGACTTGTTGTATTTTGTCATGCGGCGTCAGTTTAACGAGCGATCAAGATAGAAAAAGATGCGCTGTTTGATTCAATTATAATTAAATTTTACGAGCTTATTTTGATTTCTCACTTCATTTAAGCTAATTTTTAGCTATTTCAGGCGCCGAGTGCTTTGTAGAGTGTTGAACATTTGGACGTTTGATTTTGTTGATTTGCATTCGAGCCGCATTGGACCGTTTTTTTCTTCTTCTTGTTTTATTAGCTGCTTGGCTTGTTTTAAGCAACATTTTAATTTATTTATGGCATTTTTATTAATTTTTTAAATGGCATTTTATAGTGCGGAAACTACGCGACCTTTACAAACGAATAAAAAGTTAGAAAAAATCGTTGCGTACTTTTTAAATATACAGTTCATTTATTTGTCTTCTTCTTTTTTTTAATTAACAACATAAAACAAAAACAAAAAAAAATTATTTCATACAAAAAAAAAAAAAATTGAAATTAAAACTAAACAACACGTAACAAGAAAGTCAGCTAAAAGATAGTCGGCGGTATAAGCGATCCTCTAAAACTTCAAGGCACTGGGCAGATACTGGGAGCTGGGCTGGTTGTTGTTGGGACGATTGATCTGGCGGTAGTTGTAGCTGCCATCGGGATTCAGGCCATCGAGGCTGCCCACAACAGAGGTGATCGGTGCATTGTTTTCCTCCTGGTATTCATTGGTGCCGCCCAATTTATCGTATTGTCCCTGAATCTCCTTCTGTGCCTGGTTCGCCTCATCATCGGTCTTGTACTTGATGAAGAAGACCTCGGGCTTGCTGGGCTGCGTTGGTGCCGGTGTTGCAATATCGCTGGCATCCACATCATTATCCTTCTTGCTCAGCACATAGATGACGGTCTTCTCCTCTTGTGGCGCAAACTCAGCCGAATACTTCACATTGGCATTATCACCAGCTGGCGCCTTGATGAACACCACACGATAGTTCTTCTGCGGACGGCCGAGCACCAAATGCTTTACTTTGCCATCGTTGCTGTGATCCTCGGGCGCCGAAACCAAATAGAACTTCTTGTTGATAATCGGTGCTGGTGTGGTGCTGGCGGGTGGCAAATACTTATCACCGCCGCGATGTCCCGCCAGTTGTCCGGGACTTGGCAAGCCAATGGCGTTGCTACCACCGCCGCCGACAAGTAAATCGCTTGCCTGTGGCTGCTCATAGCCGTATTGAGGACGTGCCTCAGCCAGGATAAGCATGGCGGCGACGCAGCTCGCAGCCAGCACAAGTTGAGATGATATGCAGCGCATTGTTTTGTTGTTTTTTTGTTGTGTTTAATCCTTGTTTTTAATCCTTGTGTGTTTTGCGTTGCTTTAATTGCTTTAGTCGCGTCGCGTTCGTTCGTTCGTTCACTTGGTTGGTTTGAATCGCTTGAGGGCAATGGTTGCATTTCTTGTCGCTCCACTTGACTTATATGCGCTGGCGCCCAACATTGTGCTGGCTGCGCTGCTGGCGTTAGCGGCTACTTCTTGTTGTTGTAATATATGTAAATCGCCAGCGGCATTTGCTTTTGGCCAGCTTGGTTGGCATCACAACAACAACAGCAACAACATCAACACAGCTCGCAATAACAAAATTGAACATTCAATATACAAGATTCATAGTATAGGCCCGAAGCCAGATAGTTGTTGCCCCAAAAATATATTCAAATCCATCGAATGCACAAAACAAAAAGTGTATCTCACAGATGCGTTGAGTCAGTCGCTTGAAGCAACAGTTAGTTAGGCGTTTTGGGGCGTGGCTAATTCTTGTAGCCATGGTTTACATTTAATAAAGACAAAAGCCGATAGCCTATTTCTTTATTCGCTTTTTGTATTAACTAAATGAATATATATTTCTTATATATATATATTGATAACTGTCTTGCGTTGAGTGAATTATTAATAAATTCATAGATTTGATCGCCAGATATACAGCACAATTTGCCAGTTTTGTAGGCTCTACGGGCCGTTTGCATCTCATTAAACGCCACCTCAACTTTAGGCCTCCGATTCAACAAAGTAAACAATCGTCGAAACTTGTTTGCCTGGGTTTTTTTTCTTATAATTTGGCCCAAAGTAATGCCAAGCTGTCCATCAGCAAAACTGATCGACTAATTTGCAAATTTGCAACAGTTTAAAAAATGATTTCATACATCTTAATCTAAATGAATCGATTTGACATAACAACGTATATAGTATATGGTGTTAATATATATATACATATACATACGTATCTATCAGACTGTCATCATGGTAAATATTTATTTAATTTATTTAAATATTAATTAAATATTAATTAAATATAACAAGTGGATGACTTGTTGATGATATCTTATATACATACATGTTTGTTATTATATCCCTGCAGTACTGGGCACTAGTTCGCGGGTGGTGTAATTACCTACCATCACTACATACTTTAGCAAATGACTGCTTGGCGCTCAGCGTATCTCCTTGTAGAGCTGTAGATAATAGAAAAGCCACTAAATAACTTTCCTCTTAAGGCTTACCGTGTCGCATTTTGAACCTGGTGTCTTTCGTTAATGCGGCCAGTGGCTTAGCTTTTGAGCAAAAATTTGTTGCTGCAGTTAAGCTTTGGTTTGTCCCTTTATTATATTGGCAGTTCGACGTTCGCTTACCTTAGAGGTACTTACTAAACTACTCTTGTAAGAAGTAGTGAAGTAGGTAGTAGTTCAAGCATGGCCAATCGCTACCACCAGTACTGCTGGGATTTGTTACTACAATCGAACTTCCGTATAATGAATCTCAAGGGGAAAAGAAACAATTCCCTTACAGAGAAAGTTCATTAAATATGGAGTGGGTTTTCGATTGAACGAAATTGCAGAGTTCTGAATATGAATTTGTTATATAGAAAACTTCGTTTAACGCAAGTTCATTCAATGAAGTTCGAATGTTTCCTAAATTTACTTTACATAACTTTTGTTGTCAAGGTTTTTAAACCCAAATAGTTCAACGTATTATTAAAAGATATATCATTATTATTTACAATGATAATCTCTTTTCACAATTAAAAAACCGACTTAGTTTTAAATATCGTCGAATAAGGAACCCACGTTTCTTAAGGTTTAAAATTTCAAAATATGAACATGATAAAATCCTAATAGCTTCAAGACCATCAATTTAATTGCAAGTTTAATAACAAATTGCTTATTGAGTTGTATGTTAACCTATACACAAAAATGTGCTAATGGTTCTTAAAATCAAAACTATTTTAATTGAAACTATTCATTTACAGCTTCCTGAATACCAATCAGTTTACATAAAATTAAAGTGTTGGACACATTACCATTGGTTGGAATTCCAATAGCAACCATCTTCTTTTGTTTTTTATGTTTCGGTTTTTGTTTTTGTTCATTTTTATGCTTCAGCTAAAAACGGCTAAACAATGCTTTATATGGTGGCCTCCTAAACCACTCAGCAACAACAATAGATGGATTTAATATGCATCCATATATGCATTTATTTTGTATATGTGTATAATACTTAATGTAGCCGATGAGTCAGCCGCTTGGCGAGTGCACAGGCCGAACGAAAAAATGCGACACATTCACCTGGTGGGAGCATTTGGAGGTCGCCGCAAAGAGCGCCATAAAACATAATTTGGCCAAATGTGGAAGCACTATGATTTGCATATGGCTGAATCGATTTATGAGCTTGACTTGATGATAAATGGTTGATGATTGATAACAGACAGAACATAAACCTTATGAGTGACAAATGTCAAATATTCATATAGATCGTATAAACTTGTCTGATCTATCAGCGTATGCACTAATGGTGTTAATAGCGGCTAAGACTAGCTGTATTTAGCTGATTCAAAGGCAAACAAAACGATAATTATCAATTAGGCATTCCATAATTTCATATCTCGACAAAAAACCTTAACAAGAAATTTATGTAACTTTTTATGGGCACTGACAGTAAAAACCGAGGGACAAATGCTAAAACTAGACTCGACTCAACTCAACTCGATTCGATTTGGTTCAACTCGCCTGGGCCAAAACAGATCGTATCGTTTATTTAGTAGGTGTGATTATCTTTATGCAAAGATTCCAACTTATTAATATGCAGATACTTTAGTTTTGTTTTCTTTAGTTTTTTACTTTATTTCTTTTTTTTGTCTGCATAAGATTTTCAAATTTTCAAATAAAAAATACCAAAATACCAGGTAGCACCTGCCTCGCTTTGTAATCTATAAATTTTTTCTTCTTTGGGCGTTTACTGGCTTACAGTTTTGGGGCGTGGCGCATACATATCAACATTGTTTATTTATTAGATTTGAATACTTTCTGGTATTTTAATGCGTTGCATTGGCAAATCGACCTTGCAGCGCATTGCTGCTCTCGGATTTGATTTGAGTTTGTTTCTTTTCGTTTAGTTTAGTTTCTTGATTATTTTTTTATTTAAGACGCTAATTTATTTGCCATCGTTTTGTGGTTGGTGGTCGTCGTCGTCGCTTCGTCAGTTTTATCTATACTTATTTTTTGTTGTTGCAGCTTCAACAATTATGAAGAGCTTGCCAAATAGTTAAGTTGATTTGTTGTCAGGTTGGGGCGGGGTGTAAGAGGGGATAAAGTTGGGCGCCAACTTGTGAAACGCACAAAATATTATTTGTTTTTATCACAAGTTGACATATTTCATTGGGGTTTTTTTTGGATTTAATTTGCTAATTCTAACATTTATATTAAACTTGCCTTATCCCCAACAAAATTTTGCACACATTAAAAAATGACTTCTTGTTCTTTTACATTTTTATGAATGCTTAAAGAAATCCTTAACTTTTATTAAAAAAAAAAAATGTTGAAAAAAATTGTGTTTTTGCATAGATCACAAAAATAATATAAACTAATAGAATATCGCAAGAGTTACATTTAACAAATTCTAGCAAAATAATAGCCCTGGGATTATTCGTTTAGAAGCAAGGCTGGCATGTGTGTGGCATATGGTTTTCTGGGGGAAGTGGTGCTGACACGTAGCACGGCAAAAGTACTTAGAACTTAACCGACCTGATTGGCTTGGCGGGCAGATAAGAGGTCTGGATATAATTATTTCCGCCACCAATGGAGTTGCCAGCCTCAACAGCCGTTTGACTATTGCTGCTGCCGCTGCCATTAACTTCGTATTGCAGGGAGCCACCATTATGGCCAGCACCACCGTTAATGCTTTCCAAAACGGGTGCACCGCCAGTGCCAGCAATGTTGATGGCACCGGAACCATCGCCCAGAACACCGGAGGCGCCATTGTCGCCCAGGCTATTGATGACCGAAGAGACGGGCACAAGACCCTCATCACTGAGCTGAGAGCTGCCGCCCAAAGCATCATAGTTGGCTAAGGATAGAAACGAATGAAGAAAGAGTTAAAGGAGAGATCTTTTGGAGATTGAGCTGCTTGAAACTCACACTGAATGGTCTGCTGGGCATGAGCCGCCTCTGCTGGTGTCTTGTACTTGATGAAGAATACCTCCGGCTTGTGGTTGACGGGACGCTGTGTAACCACCTCGGCACTAACATCGAGAGCATTCGATTTCTTGGACAGCACATAGATGGCGGTCTTCTCCTCAACGGGTGCAACATTAGCAATGATCTTGGCCTTGCTGGTGGTCGAGGCGGGCGCATTGATGAACACTACGCGATAGTTCTTCTGTGGCCTGCCCACATTCACATAGCGCACAATCTGCTGGTCATCGTGATCCTCGGGTGCGGTGTGCAGATAGAAATGCTTGCTAATCTCCGGAGGCTGGAAGTTGGCCAAGTGACTAATGTATGCCTCCTGTTCCTTGTAGTTGACGGTCGGGCCCGGATGAATGCCAGTCAGCCCAATGTGATCGTTCACAATGCTCTGGCCACCGTTGCCACCGGTGTTGTAAGCGCCATTGGAGGAGCCGTAGCTGCCGCTGTTACCGCCACCGACACCGACACCATTGGAGGCGTAGTTGACGCCAGCGCCGCCACCGCCATTGGAGTAAGTGGCGTGTCCAGTATACTGTACACCATTCACAGAGCTGATCTGTGTGGAGGGCACGAAACCGGAATTGCCGACAAGGGTCAATTGACCCACCGAAGGAGCCGTGTTATAGTAGGAGCTGCCCGATGCCGTTGGATTATACGAGTTGCTTGAACTAATCACTGGAGTGGACACCACACCGGTGTTGACAACATTCTCGTTCTGGCCAATATCATAGCGATAGGCCTGACGGCTGAGATCAGGACGCGCTGTGGCACAGCCAAGCACTGCCAGGCAGGCAAAAAACTGCAAAAAGATAACGATGAGAACTGCAATCCTTTTTGGCTGTTCGTCCATTAACTTACCATAAATTTGTTCATGCTAAAAGGGATGAAGCTTAGCGCTGATGAAGATGCTGCACTGGATTGATGGCCGGTTTGAAGACAACGTTCAGTTTTTATAGTAGTGCTGGGCGAGAAATGGCTTTAATTGAAGTTAATTAATTTGCTCGCATTGATTTGCAATAAATTGTTAAAAAATCAAATGTCCAATATCCAAACTATAACACCATCATACAAAATCCGGCTGGCAAGTTAGATTTAATATTTTGCTGTTGTTTTGTTTTATATATAAATTTTTTTCTTTTTATCGCTTGACAGGCGCTAATTATTACAGCAAACAACCATTGCTGACACAATCGTTGCCCCAAAATGCCGCCACAATCATCAGCTGACTGATGCCACTTGGCCATGTCCAACAAACCAGAAAAATTCCACAAAATTAGGACTTCCAATAGTATTTAGTTGTCAGCAATAAACCTAAAATATAGTTTTCAGCGATTTGTTGAAGATAATTAAGATTGCCTGCAGCCTAACATTGCATTGAATCCAAAAATGTTCGTTTCTAAAAAGTGTTTTATTATTTTGGTTCCTTTCGAAATATCAGTAATGCATATAAGATTCCTCCATATTGTGAAGTAGAGCATTACAATGATCGGTTATGTTTTTGGGTTTTTGTTTATGACTGCAAGAGACGATCTGAAATTTCCCAGAGATTGCAGCCAAACATTTTAGCGCCTTTAATTTTTATAAATATGGCTAATATGAATTTGCTGTTGTCATATTATTTTTTTTTTTGATTTGTTTTAATTTTTTTGGCAAACAGAATTTCATTAGAGCCGCCACAATGTTGCGTCGGGTCATTCCTCTGCCCTATACCGGAGTCCGGATGATTACTGCATGATACTAATTCCAATATTTTAAATTCTTCTCATTTTATTCAGGTGGCTGGCAGGCATTTTCGACAACGAATCGCCTACAGAACTGGGATTACAAAAGCGCCTTGAGGCATCTGCATGCCAAGTTTGGCATCTTTCCCTATTATCGCGTGAGCGTGGAAAATAGCTATAATATACCCTACGATTACATAATCACTCTGGACGAGGGCGAGCTGGGACTGCCGGACAAATACTTCTATGGCAACGATGCAGACGAGGAAGTGGTGCGTGGCTATAAGTTGCTGCTGCGCGATTTTGCTATCAACATGGGTATGTAAATGTCTCATGTACTATAACATTCTTTCATTTTCATTATGTATTCTTTTGTATTGTACTAGGTCTCGTTGCACGTGAAGCGGATCTCTTTGCGGATGACATTTTTCACTATGAACGCCGCATCGTCAAACACATTGAAGCCGCCAAGGCAGGCGGGGAGCGTCAGCAAAACAAATTGCTTCGTCTTGCCGAGCTGAAGAGCATCGCGCCATCGGTAAGGCAATAACAAATACAACGGCGATTGATTCAACAATTACTATTTGAAACTAGTTTTAAATCAAGCTCAAATATTATTAATTACTTATTTGTGGATAATACATAATCCAAATGTCGAGCTGCAGAAAGTTCTTTTGACTTTAAGCAAAACAAGTTTATAGCGAATTCTAAATAAATCTGTATATCCATAAATATGTCATAACTCAAACTTAAAAGTATCAAACAATGATAGACGATACGTAATTGATAACTTTTGTGATCATTAAACGATTTGAATTCGCCAAAGTTACTATGAAAATCTGTTCATAATGGTGGATTAATGTATTTGTACTTTGTATTCTACAGCTACCCATTCAGGAGTCACTTCAGGTTATCTTTACCGACACAAAGTTCAACGATGACACGGAAGTGCTGGTGCGCGATGTTGAAGTTTTTCATGAACTATCCACGCTGATCTCCACATCGGACAAAAAGTGAGTTGAAAAGTCAGAAACATAAAATTATATATACTATATACATATACTAATAAGTCTTGTGTTTGTTTGTGAGCAGACCGATAAACAACTTTATAATTTGGTCGCTGGCACGACAAATGCTGCCGCATCTCTCCAAGGAGTATCGCACACTTGCCGAGCATTTTGATCATTCGATTTATGGGCGCACGGCCAGCTATCCACGTTGGCTGTTTTGCAGTAAGGTGGTGCGCGAGTGGTTGCCATTTGCGGTGGATGCACTGCAGCAACAGCCGCCCAAGCAACAGTTTGAGACAATGCATCGCAGTCGCATTGGCAATGAGCCCATCGTAAACCAAACTGTTGGCAACGAAAAGTTCTTGCAGCTAATGTTCTACAGTTTGCGTAATCAACTGCAGGACTCATTGGCGCAGGCACACTGGCTCGAGCCGACAGCTAAAAAGTTTCTGCACAAGAAACTAGCGGAGATTCGGCTACAATTTGGCATACCTAGCGAAGTGCTCGATCAGGCCGACTACATTAGCAACTACTACAATGATCTGCTGTTGAGCAATCTTAACTTTGTCGAACATTTGGAGTCGATTTGGAAATTCCGTCGATCGCGCATGGAGGCTAAGCTAAAGCCATTATCAATGTTGGATGTGTAAGTAAACATTTATCATTTGCATGAGCAGAAGAACTCTATTTCTAATTCGCATTCGTTTTGTTTTGGTAGCATTGTTTCCGAGATGTACACAAGGGAACATCCGCAACCTATTGCCTATTCGAACAAGCTGAACATGTTGCTCATCTCTCGAGTGCTTGTCAACAACAACTATTACGACTATCGCTATCCAGTGTATGTATATCTTCTCCGTCTGTTTTTATTAAAAACTTCATAACTAACATTCATTAATTTGTTTTGCAGTGCAGTGAATTTTGCACGCATCGGCACTGACATCTTGGAGGTGTTGATCAACAATTTTGCCACGTTTCTGCTGCAGTTCAATGCCCAGAGTACGGATCTAAGCGACGCTGTGCCAGATATACAGTACGCCCAGCCGGATGTTAGCTGCCTGTCAGCCGGCCAACCGCCGCGCCTGGCGCATGAGTTGCGCAATCTGTCGCCAGATGCGCTCAAGAGTTTTCATGTAACGCTTAGTGCAGCTCGGACTGCGGCACGGGCGTTGAGCAGCTTTGTGACGGCCATCGATGCAGGCAGCGCCATTGAGGGAGCTGGCATCGATCAGGTGGCCACATATGAGGCGTTGGGATTGACCCGGCGTTGGCGTTTGCCTGGCCTGCGTTCCTACAATGAGAATGAGATATTCACTCTCACCTATATGCAACAGCATTGCAGTACAACAATTGCGGACAAGGATTATGCACGTATTAAGCCGCACGTGGAGCAACAATTGGCCGAAAGATATCTGTAAGTTTTACCTATGCTTTTATGCTTAGCGCAACCATTTCACTAACTGCTTTTGTCTCTTTCGTTTTGATGTAGTTTCAACGCCACTTGGCAGCACATACAATTTCTGCCACGTTCTACAAATTGTGCCGCGTCCGAAATCAGTTGCTCAAATTTACTGTGAGATGGTAGCAAGAGCACATGGCGCATTACTCTATATACCTAGACATATATGTACAGTGTGTACAATTCCATAGTTCAGCCACATATTTATTGTACTTTTTTTACATCCAAGCACACACACACCGAGATGAAGAGTTATGCCGCACAAAAATAACGCGCTATATTTAGTATTTAATTTAGCTGTAATTTTAGCTTTAGTTTTAAACACATTCGTTAGACATAAAGCGACAAAAAACCACTGTTGACATCACATACACACACACACACATTCACAAATTGACAATCAATGCATTGTGTACTTATAAATTGCATATTTGGAATCGTGAAAATTTCGTTTAATATACTATATACTAGAAATGTAAAGAACCACTTAAAATACGAATGTATTCCTAATCGACGACATATTCCATAGGTCTACAGTGCGTAATTCTAGTTATAGTTAGTTGATAAGTGCATTGACCCCACTGTATAAATTGAATTTAATTTCTATGCTACGTCCTTCAAAACAATAATTACATATACATTTTCATATGACACAAAAGTGTTGCATACTTTTGAGCGGGCTGTATAATTAATATTTGAATCGAGTGTATTTTGCTTATGTGTGACATGGCTACATATAAGCCTATACTCATATGTAGTTAAGTGAACACTTTATTATTTGGTATTTGGCACACAAAAGGGCCAATAATATAGACACAGAAGATATCCGGTGAACGAACGTAAAATTTATCGGTTCTCTGAGGTAAGTTTAAGTAAGCGATTGGATCGCCTGGCACTACGAATTTCTTCTTTCACCATATCGTTGATGACGTTGACAATGCTTCGATGGATTTTATCGTCAAGATGTTCCATTAAATTCGTACTAAGAGTCTGGCTAACGCTGCAAAAAAAGTTTTATAATTAATAGTTTGATAAGATGGAGAAGAGCGAATTTACTCAGAAAAAATGCTCCAGGGTTCCGGGCACATGGGACTGCTATACATAGGGCTTTGTTTGCATAGCTCCTGGAATTCCTCGCGGTCCTGCAGTGCATCTTTTAAGAAATCAAAATTATTTTCCTCAGGAAGTGGAGGAGGAAATGGCACACGTCGTGGCATAAGATCATTATCATCTTTTGGATCTTTCGCAAACAAATATTTGGAGGCAACTTGATCCCCCAGCTGTTGCTGATCGAGTCCCTCCCTTTCGGCCAGTTTCCTTTTCTGTACCCTTATACGCATACTCTGGGTTATAAACTTTTCCTCTGCCATCATTTGGGCCAGGCGACGCTGGGCACGACAGTCGGCCACCAGCATCTTGTGCCTGTCCAGTTCTTCACGCTCGGCAAATGTCTGCTGATGGAGCGTTCCCTGCACTAGATCGTTTTCCGATGGCTGCAATTCGATTGGGTCGAGCACTGCTTTTTCATCCTCAGACTTCTTATCCAGTGAGATTTTGTCATTAGAATCGGATTGGATCTTGGCTACCATGTCGTCGGACTGGAGTGCCGGCGGCTTCTTTTTTTTTACGAGCCAGATGTTGGAATATGGCGATACTCCGGGCATGAATGCCAGCGGTCTGAGGAGACAGAAGTAAGGCAAACAAAATTAGAATTCGAATTGGCGCTAATAAATCAAAACCAGTCCGATGTTCACCACAAATATCAACTCTTGCCATTTGGATGATTAGCACAACGCCGAAAGCCGGCTAATTGCATCTGCCTGACACGCTGCTAGTCACGTCATAGTATGGACTGTTTCAACTGAACCCAACCAACATTTCCAAACGGGCTTTATTCAGTTTTAGATGGGCCGTCGACACGCAATTTCCCTTTATCCCTCACTAAGAACTCCCATGCGAATCTCAAGGCCAATGTTAAAAAAAAAGAAACTAAATGCGCTGCAAATATACCCTTTACATTGAGCTGGGATACTTGATTAGTTTAAATTGATGGCTCAACTTAGCTTTAGCTTTACAACATTACCAATAGCATGTATGAGCTCATTTATCTTATGGGAATCATGTTGTGCTATTCAGATTTTGGTATTAGAACATTCTTAGCAAATCAATCTACTCGAACTGTCTGCTAGAGTATATGGACTAGGTTACTAGGACTTAAGGGAGCTAGAAGCTTTGCCTATGTGTCCCCCAAGCCTACCAATGCTTCTCCCCGATGCATCAGCTAGCTAGAGAAATGACACAATCAACTTTCAAAACCATTGAAAAAGAGTTCATTGATTAAACCCTACCAAATGCGCCAAGTTAAGTTGAGCGATGAGCTAACCTCAAGAACGTTAGTCGTTGATTGAAGGGGGGCACAAAAGATGTATTGATCAAACAAATGAAGCAGTTTAGTAGTCATCGGGTCCGGCACGTTAGCGAGCCCCAAACACAACAGAGTCAGGGCTCTAGCCGGTTTTCGTTATCGATAGGTTTGAAAGGGCAAAGCTATGGCCGTTGCATCGCTCAATGCAACGGAGCTGACGCCAAGGGACGGACCATCATAAATATTGCAGTCCACCCAAAAAAAAAATAAATGGAATTTTTTAATTGTTCTTGTTTATAATGCGTTAAATCCTTAAACTTTAAGAATACTGAACTTTTATTCCAATTCAAGTTGTTATTTAAAATGTTTTAGTTATAAAATTCATTCAATTAAGAAAATCTATTCAAGTCAAAAAATTAGGTATAAATTTGTTTTAGCTTATTTAAAGAATTTGCTTAAATGATTTTTACTTTTTTTTGTAAAGAATATTCATATTTGGTGCCCTAATATTTTTTCTAAGTGCAACAACAGTAAAAACAACAACGACGAAGACGACTAAATGTCAGAGTAATAACGCCCTGGCATTCAGGTTTTTTTGGTTTTTTTTTTTTAATTTGCTTGCAAATTTTATCTCAAAAATAAAAGTGCAAAGAAATAAAAAAGAGAAATGAGCGTGAATTTAAATTGCAAACAACTGTCGATTGGAGGTCCGTCGTATTTGATGGCGAGAATTTTGCATATCAGGCGAGCAACAACTGCAAACAGTTGCCAAATTCCTATCTACCTCAAGGTAAATTTAGGTGTAGCATGGATTGCCGCATGAGCTGAGTTTTGTCAGCTGTACTGACAGCAGTAATGCACTTCAAAAGTGATAAGTTCGCATGTTAAGATATGAAAGAAGATATGAAAAACTAGGGTTTTAATAAACTTTATATTGATATTTAATAAAACATTTCAAATATTGTTACTCTGGATCTAATATAAAACTAGTTTTTTTGGTATTGTTATTCTGGGATATACAAATTTAAAGTCTAGATAAGTTTGGCGCCTAGACTTTGGTTCGATGTTGTACCGTCGATTTTCCGGACAAAAAACTTCGTTATAGAGGAAGTTCGTAATAAAGAAGGGGGTTTTGATTGAACCGAATGGCAGTTCGTTCCATGGAAATTCGATAGTATCAGCAAGAAAGAACAAAAAAAAAATAATTTCTTTGTAGTAAACGCTTACACTGTTTATGCTCTACTTAAACATTTATTGACCCCATAAATGAAATATGTATGTATGTAGATGGGTATTAAACACATAAATACATACATATATTTTGATGTTCAAAATGATGAGTCAATAGAGCCAAAGCTGTCGGTTACCTGTCTGCCTGGACTAAGCGTCAATGTGGTTATTGATCCATATTTGTGTATAGATCTGATATGCGATCGTTAAAAAGTTTCAAGATTGTTTATTTCATGTTACAGCTTTAAAATTCTAGCAGTGGGCGAGCATCACATATAAAGGGACAAGACAAGATAAGGTCAAAGTCTTTGTGTGTCAGTTGTCAGTTTGGCGATTAATATGTCAGCTGACCAAACTGCGCCGAAGAGACGGTACAACACAAATGGAGACCTGCTCCCAAATACATAAATTTTGTGTATGTTTGTATACATATATGTATGTATGTATGTAGGTAGCACTTGGTAGTAAATATTTCTAATCGCACAAACAAAAACGATAACAACAACAAAAATGTGTTTTTGTTTTTTTGCAAACGCGAGCGAACTTGGGAGTCACCGCTGGGTGAGTAACTCCAAAGCGATGGCGTCAGCAGCGCAGTGACAGCTGATTGTTCGTTCCCTGGGAGAGTGGGAGAGAGAGAGAGAGAGAGTGTGTTTAGCAGCGAGCCGAGGTGTGTTGTGATGATGAGGTTTGATGAGGTGCGGAGCGGTGCAGTGAGACGGCTATAGTAAAGCCAAAAAGGCTGCAAAAAAAAGTGGGAGAGCAAGAGAGCGCGCGAGCAGCTAACGCTCTGAGAGCGTCGACAATGACATCATTTACAGTTGCTTTAACTGCTGAGATACTGCTGCTGACAGCAATATACATATATTCTGGATAATACTTACTGGCCGCTCTTAATCTCATTATCATCATTGGAATCATTCGACTCGCTGTGCTGCTGCTGTGACTGCTGGTCCTGTTGCTCATCACGCAGGAGCGTATCCAGCAGCGACTCCGGAGTATATACAAGCGGCACCTTCGCACATAGTCGCTTCGGGCAGTGGGCCAGCCTCAGCGCAGCGAGCGCTATTCAGCGGTGTTCCTGACGGCACCGGCGGCGCATTCCTCTTTTGTTGCAGCACATGCTTGCCGCCCGTTGCTCTTTGTTGTTGTTGTTGTCGCGTTTGGGGCACATCCCCATCAGAACCCAGCTCAATGCGCGCAAGCATTTGCTCCAGGTGCTCATGCGCCTCCTCCATTGGCAGTCGTTTGGGTCGCTTATTTCTGTTGGATTTGGAAGTCGGAGCAGTCAATTGATTGCTAACCTGTCCACGGGCTGGTATGGTGGAGCGAGTGCGTCGACATGCTGTACCCAAAGCCGGCCCCATTAGATGCTGGCTGCAACGATTGTGTTTTTTACTTTGGATGCTGTTGCTTTTGGTTTTGTTGTTTTTGCCAGTTGGCGCTACGACGGCAACAGTCGTTTCTTTCTTTGATTTGGCCAACATGGCTGCAGCCTTGCTCTTCGAAGCCAGCTGAGTGCCACCTATCCATGCCCGCTCGCGTTGCTTCTCCCATTCCCGTTGCTGTTCCCGTTGTTGAAGTACCGCTCTTGTTGTTGGTGCTGCGTTGTTGCGGCGCCTGCGCGCGTTTCCCTCCGCCGGCGTAGTCTTCTTTTCCATTGCTGCTTTTGCTTTTGCCGCTGCTGCTGCGGCTCTTGCTGCTGCTGCTGCTGCTGCCGTCGACGTCGAATTCATTGCTTGCTGCTCGCTCGCTGTTTGCTGCCTCGCTGCGTTTTGGTTTCAGTTATTTGGTCGACGTTCGCCGGTTCGGTTTGGTTTTTTGTCGGTACGCAGTTCGCGAATCGCGCACCTTTTGCTTTCCCGTATTCTGACAAACAATAAAAAAAGATCCCTAAATATTCCAAACTTAAATTTGTACGAACAATCTAACAATTTGTTACACAATCTAAATTTTATTTTTTTTTTGAAAAAGTTTGAGCTGCTTCGCTGCGCACTCATATGTTATACTGATTTTTTTTCTAGCTGGAAATCTGTTGTTTTTGACTTTTAAATCGAAGCCTACGTTGATAATCCGAAAATATTCCGCCCAAATTTTATTTACTTTTTACTTTATTTTTCGCACAAACAAAATTGTCTGTCAAGGAATAAAATATATGAAATCTTAAATTTTTTTTTTTGTTTAAGTTTTAAGTGCAAAAAAAAATATCTGAAAGTTTGAACAAAAAATAAAAGAAATCAACAGCAGGAAAATAATATAAAAACAACATCAAAATGGTAATTATGCAAATTCCTAAATACAATAAATAACAAATCGATCATAACAAATGTCGCACAACAGATAAACATCTCCATTTAGTAGACACACGCATACTCTACGCAGACGAGCGAGCTGGTTTGCCAACTGTTGGTGCTGCTGTGTGTGGCATGTGGGCGGCTTTGTTGCCCTCGGAACAGTCAAACAGGTTGCCATCGCCATCGCGTATACGCCACATTGTCCACGTACCAAAACATTATTTCGTGGTGTTTAAAGTGTCTCTTAACTGCGCTTGGTTTGTTACATACTCAAAAGACAAACTGTCCATTAAGCTTTTTTTTTATGAGCTGCCTGCCCCAAACTCACAAAAGCGCGTCTACATATGGCCTGGCACGCCTTATAAGTATTTATGTTAATTATCATACTAAAAATTACACAAAAAAAAAACGTCAAAAAACTATTTGAACAAATATTTCTAAGCCTACCAATAAACTTCAGACAACGAACGGCTCGTTTCGTGGGCGAACATTAAACTTTCCCAAAGAAATAATATATGAAAAAATTCCCAAAAAATATATGTGTAACGAAACAAAGTGTCGGCACTGGATGCTTTCATAAGAAATAAAGCCAGAGTTGATCTAAGTATTTATTTGTGAGTTGAGTTTGCTGAAAACGCCCACGTTTCGTGCTAGGTAAGATCATCTAACGATGATCAACAAACAGAACTTGCTTAAAGCTCTGCTCTGACATCATTTTGCACTTGTTTAGAGTGAAGAGCAAGTCCAAGCAGCAAGTCTTAATTTGACTGCCAATTGACGCAAATAATTTATTTAATTATCACTTTTACTTCTACCCTTTCTGCCAACTTTAGCATTTGAAAACTTGTCAAACTTCTTTCGCAACGATCGATTAATTTTATCAAAGACGTTGAAAAATCTCTATATAATTTAAATTTAATAGTCGATTTGATATGCTTTAGAAATTGTGTTTATCTCTGCGCAAAAAATAAATCTATTCATAGATTTTGCCTAATGCTATCAGATTTCTTACTTTTACATAGCCGATACAGTTTGTGCAAGTTTTATATGTCAGGGTGAATGGCCATCGTTAGTTGGTTAAGTGATCTCTAAACAACAGCCAGGCTCACAGCCACCAACCACCACCCACTTACCACCCACCCACGCCACTGAACGAACAGTTCAAATGGCAATTACTTATACGCAATGTTGGCTAAAAGCGGCAATTTGTACGGCTAAACATAGCGCCTCGTTGATTGACAGCTTTGATTGATGGCCTCTGCAGCAGCAACAACAACAACAACACACACGCACAACTAGAAAAAGAGAGAGGGGGAAACAAAAGAGAGAAAGATGTATGAATCATGTTTGCTATATTTTAATTATCGCATTTGAAAGAGCAAAACTACAAAACATATATAAATTTAACGAACAAAATCGAAATGACTTATTGCGGTTTCCGTGATGCTTGTTGTTGTTCGCTGTTTTATATTTTTTTCAGGGAAAAACTGTGCCGGTTAAATTGTTTACGCTAATTATAAATCATTGTTGTTGGCTTCTCCTGCCGCTGCCGCTGCCGCTGGTGTTGCTATTTATTTAAGAACTGAGGCGGCACTTTGATTGTAGCAATTAACTGATAACAAGTCCAAATTTAAAACAAAACATAACAACAAACACAAATGTGCTTACAGGTGTGTTTGTATTATTATTAAGGCTATAGGAATTTACATGCATAAAACAAAAATCTGTTAGTCTTGTTTGAAGAACTTCTTAGGATTTTACTTAAATTTACGTTTTTTATTCTTTAGTCCTTAAAGTAGAAATTTAAGCTAAGCACCTTATGTATGTATGTAGACATCTGTACAATTTGAGTGTGGTATGATATGACCCCGTTGGGCAAGTCGATGTGTCGGGTGCTCCCTTCTTAGACATCTGCTAGTGCGTTGCCTTAGGAGTCGATTTGCCGATTGCCGGGTGTTTATGTCGTCCACCTTATCTACAATACATTATATCTTCCACAGTTTTGCAGCTAGAGTCAACAAATTGTGTGGAAAGTTAGTTGGCGATGTCCACTTAAGTTCTGCATCATTTTTGAAGGCCCACCCCCAAAACCCCCCTTTGCATGTATGCTCTTTATCACTCGTTTTTTCAACGGTTCAAAATAATGCTTATTGGCCCTTCAGATTAGCATAACTTTATCGCAAGGGTATTTAAATAGTTAGTTTATTTCGTTGGTTAATTTTTTTGTTTTGTTTGTGTTTGTTTGTTGGCCATCAAGCGTTGAATATACGTATGTATGTATGTATAAATTGTTTGTTGTTTGAAATTATTGTTGCTGGAACAAACTTTCATCAAGTGTGTGCTTGTGTATGAAATAACCCTCTCTCTCTCTCTCTCTCTCTGTTCCTTTATCGCTCTTCTTCTTTCACTGTCGATTTGCGCTCATTTGTTTAATTTAATTCTAACTCCAGCGATGATCTAAGTGAGACGTCGTCGTCTTTATTCTTGCTGCTTGTGTTGCTGTTGTTTTTGTTGATGTTGTTGTTTTTTTCATTTCTCATTTTTGTTGTTGCTACATCTGGCGCAAAACTTTAAACAAGCATGTAGTATAGCAACAATGGCCAAAGTGCCGGGCAATTGCTAGCCGAAAAATTAATGTGCGTTTAATTTGGGCAAATTAAATTTGGAGAACACCGAAAAATACATATATATGTATAAATGAAAGAACATATGTACGTACATACATACATATGTATGTAAGTAGTATTTACAAATGTAAACACATAAAACACAATCGATTTAACGCCAAGTGCATCGGGCTAATTGGCAAGCAATTTTACGACTTGCCGCCATTTCGAATTTGTAAAAGATTTGCATTTAAAAATGCAACCGTTTGGATTATTTACCTTTTGCCTTGTGGCTTGTTTGGGTGACGCGTTGCTTTCTACGCCAAATACCGTTATCAGCGTTGACAATCATTTAACGCCCGTAGCGACACCTCACAATTAGTTATGTTTTATAACCTAGGGTAACGGGCAGCAACCCACCAACCAACCTGTCGGTTATTTCCATTGCCACATGACCATTCATGTCGCAACGTGGGTGGCCCAAACAGTAGTGCTACCAGTTATCAATATGGTTTCGCCATGGACACCTCACAAAATGTGTAATAAATAAAAACGTGTCGAATCGTGTAATGGGCAATGTAATGTAGCATTCGGGCTGACACGCCATTCAACCTAAATGGCAAATCTGTTGATGTGTTCCGAATATCCGTCAACTCCTTATACGAACATATATTGCTTAAACTTAAGTACTTTTCGGCTTTAAAGTTATGTTTCTGGGCCCATTTAATAATTTATAATTATATATATTTTTATATGGTATCGTTAAGAAGTTTTTGTGCAATATATTTTGCTACTTTGTTTGCCAACTTTTTTTGTAAACATTTTCTTTATGCCAGAGAAATCGACCAAAATATGATGAGCATACTTTTTGGAGCAAAGTAGAGTTTAGTAATGAATTCGGTGGGAAGATTTACATCACAAATTTTGATGCCATGCCCATGCCTTTTTCTAATGGGAATGCCTGTATCTTCCACTTACCAAATTTGCTGGAAAGATAGCTTATAAGTTCCCCCAAAGATTTGCAACACTCTCTAGTCAGAATTCAATATTTTCACTTATTTTAACTTTTCAAAAAATGTCATATGTTTTCTTTTGACTGTATTCGATAATCGAAAAACTGGTCGAGTCAACCAATTGGAAAACAAATAAATAAAAATACATTATCGTATAATATGTAATTAAAAATGATTAAGCGATGACAATGATCATTTGATGATTGAAAGAAAAAGTACATATATTATACAATATATTATTATTCTTCTTTGTTCTGCAATTGGAGGTCTTGAAAATTGTGCATTGAATAAAGCGAAATAAATTTGCAATTGTTGTTGTTATTGTTGCGGTTTATGAACCCAAGGCACAACATTTTTTGCCCCGTTTTTGGACAACACGAACATGTTGTGTGTGTGTGTGTGTGTGCATTCATTGATTCATTCATTCAATTCAATCATTTAGCTGTTGACATATGAAATTATGAATTATTTGACTGCTTTGACAACGTGATTCCCATAATATATAATTCTCTTCTTATCTCTTATTTGTTTATATCGCATTATCGCAGTCGCAGCAGGAGCCAACCATCTGTCACAAGTGCAATGAGGTCATTGTGAATCGCATCATTTCGGCCATGGGCAAGAACTGGCATCCGGACCACTTTACCTGCAAGGATTGCGATCGCCCCATCACAGAGCCCAGCTTTAATATATCTGAGGACCAGCCGGTCTGCAGCGATTGCTTTTGCAAAAACCATACAACCCTCTGCGCTGGATGCAATAATCATATCTTGGAGGTAGTCAATACATTTTTCCTCTCTGTGTATTTTTGCATTGCTTAATTTCAAAATTGCAGTCAACAGTCACAACATCGACACAAGATCAACATTGATGACATCGCCGTCATGATAATGCGTCGATTCGAATCGAATCGAGTCGAGCCGCGGCGAGGCGAGTTGCGTCGCGTCGCGTCGCGTCGAGTCGTCTGTTTGCCATAAACTTTTGCGCTTTATGAGCGTTGGCGGGCGGCATTTGTAATTAATATTGTCAACAATTGTTCTTATACTCTATGGCGATTCGAGTGAATAGGGAACTGATTATACTATTTGTGACTCGTCGTATATAAGCATTTATCATAGTATACATTGTATTTACCGCAAGTGTCAGCAGCTTTCAAGTATGATATCTATTTTTACGAGTGGAACGCACAGCTAGTTTATCCAGCTCTCGAGGTGCTAGTTACACAAATTTATGATCGTAGAAATGAGGAATCAAATAATCACATAGACAGCACACATACATATTTATTTGCATTCGAATAACAATAATTATTTGATTCATTATTTATTTTTAAAGTAGGAGAATTTAAAACAATTGACAATACTTAATTGTTGATGATAATAACTCTCACCTTTGAAAGGCCACAAAATCTGGGTGTCTAGGTTCCAAAAAACTTAGATTGTGTCTTTTGAAAATAAATAATTCAACATACATACCGAATATCTTATAATGCCAATAATATATTGCTATTATCATATGCAAAAAGCTCATCCATCATAATGGGATTGGGTGTGTGCGATTGATTGGTTTTGATTGCGATTAGCCTCAGATGCATATTTTTTGAACTTAAAAATCTAAATAGTGACAGACAAAATGAAAATGAAATAAATTTTTGAAATCGCAAAATTGATTCACTTACGAAATTGATTTGTTTCTTGCAGCGCACGATCAAGGCTCTAGGAAATTCGTGGCATGATCAATGCTTCACATGCGCTGGCAAATGTGGCATGCCAATGATGGGCACCTCCTTCTACGAACGCAACGGCAAACCCTATTGCCGCGAAGACTTTGAGGAACTGTTTGCACCCCGCTGTGCCGGCTGCTCCAAGCCAATAAGTGAGAATGCAATCGTTGCGCTCTCCGTCAAATGGCATCGGGAATGCTTTAAGTGCAAGGTGGGTAATGCATATTAATTTTTATATCGAATGTATGTTAATGTTAAAAACAATTACAGAAATGCCAGAAGCCCATTACGGAGAGCTCATTCGCCATTGAGGATGCGTTGCCAATGTGTGGGGCTTGTTCCGGCTAGATATATTCCCTTCTTTTTAACATTTACACAAACACACGCACACGTCAATGAATATTATATAAATTGTTGAACAAATTTTAAGCAAACACACACTTCAAGCATTTAAACACAAGAACTTCATTCAAGTCCGAGCTAACAAAAAAAAAAAACAGAAAAGAAAATAAGGTCCAACTACACTTCCTCGTACTCCTCGTTATGCGGCTTTGGAATGCATAATATATATTTATTTATAAACTGCATTTGACACGAAAAATGCATTTCAAAAACCTGTCCGAACTGACAGTTTGTCAGGTGGGTGTTAGTTAGACGCCTCGTTGTGGGTGTGGTGGGTGTCGCTTTGTCTGTGTGATTAACCGTAAATTTATATTTAAAGATTTAGCTAAATGCTGTATACACAATAATACACAAATAACACTCGCCTACATATATCACACAATATCACTTCCTCTCTGGCCCTTGTCTGAAACTTTTATACTATTTCATGTTATCTCTTTCTAAATTGTATTGTTATTCTCACGCTCTACAAAATATTTAATGTGAAAAATATATATGAAAACTAATCTTGGCATTCAGCATTTATTTAATTTAATCACGTGGTATTTAATATTGTTTTGGTTAATATTAATCGACGATTTTTACAAGTGTTACTTAATCGATTTTTATCGAAATGGGTGAAATTATCGAAACAAAATTGTTAATCAGATTTGGAGACCGACCATTAGACATAAAGAAGGAAACAGGAATTACACAATCACATTAAGAATATATATGCTTAAAAAAAGGATATTTTAGACGGTTAATGAATCTTTCTTGTGGCTCGATCTATTTATAAAACACAATTGCATTGCGATCAAAATGTTCTTTATATGCTTAATTTATTTATCTGACTTTTAATTTTAACAATTAAATATGCATATGGATTATTGTAAGTTAACTGAACAATTTGGTTTGCTGAAAATGTTTTCTTAATATTTTTGTTTTGTTTCTTGATTAAGCTTAAATGCATCGATTCTCGTTTGGGATTCACCTGCAAAGCACAAAATATCAAAAACAAATTACAAAAAGAATCAAACAGAAACACAAAAAATAAGAAAATGAAAATACCTTTTCTTCAGCATTAAGCCCAGGGAACGAACAAGAGGATCGAGAACTTCACGCACCTGCGACTCTGTCACATGCTCCGTGGGTTCCATTAGCTGTTGGTGCAATTCAGGACTCTTGTGTCTCGGTTGCTGCAGCAATTCTAATATACTTGCCACATGATAGCTTTCGTCATCGCTTGGCTCTTGGTAAGGGTTCTGGTCCTGGTCATGGTCATCAATCTCGCTGCGACGTTCGCCACACTGAATGCACTCGATATGAGTGTTCACCTTCTCCATGTTGGACTGATCCTGGTGCGCTTCAGACGGTTGACTGCTCGCCTGGCATTGGTTGCTGTTCGCAGCAGAGAGTTTGGGTTTGCGTCCACGACGCTTTTCTGTGCGCTCCTTGGGCACGAGACGGGGCTCGTACAACTTCAGATCGTTGAGGCACATCTTGAGATCGTAGCGTTTATGCTGGCCATTCGTATGATGAGGATTTTGTCGTTTGTAGGTCTCACGGGCCAATTGGGAACGCTGCGCCTGCATGTCCTCAATGAAGGTCAGGAAGCTGGTGCAGCGCTGCTGCAGGCTATCCACAACCGGATCCTGACGATCGAGCACACCCTTCTTCAGGCACACATTCGTCAGCTTGTACATCATCTCGATGAGAGCGCTCAACTTCTGCGGCACCTTGGGCAGCAGAAAGTAGCGAATCTGTCGCTGATAGCGTCCAATCGAATGATGCATCAGTGCATAGACGCACATAACCCGCTGGCTGGCCTCGTTCGAAGTGGCGCTATTGAAACTGGCCTCCGATGTGCAATGCACATCCTCGATCATGCCACGCAACGGATAGAGGAAGTTGCGCGAGAATGTTACACAAAAATTGAAGGCATTCTTGTTGAGTTTCTCTTTATCCTGTTGACTGATGATTGGCTTATTTTTCGATGGCATTTCGAGCAGGCTGTTATGCAAACGATCCAATGCCGTAATCAGGCGCTCCTGGGTCAACGTGATCTTATTGTAAATGATAATCTTCTGGAATTTGAGATTCTCGAGCGAACGGGTGCAGACCACATTGCGCTGCTTGCGACGCTTTGGCAACGGAATCATTGCCAGGGTTGTCAAGCGTTCTTCCTGCGGCAGTTCCTTGTCGCGTCCTGCTACCTGGCGCTTTACCTGCGCCGCCTTTCTCATCTTTGTACCCTTGGCTGGCATCGACTTTTGTTCTCGAACTTCAGCAGCTGGAGTAGCTGGAGCGCTACTTGCCGGTTTCTGTTCCTGTTGCTCTATCAGTTTCTGTTCGTGTTCCTTAGGCTCGTGTAGTGGGTCTGAATCGGAACTTTGGGATGTATAGTCCATTGGCTTCAAACTGCGCTGCAAGCTTATCCACTGCGGATGTGGATCGAGTTGGACAAAGTTGGCTTTCTGTTCATTGAGTGCAATATTTGGTTCACTTGAATTATCGGGTGGTTGTTCAACGTAGCGCATGTAACCAGGACGATCGAGATACTCCTGCTCCAGATCGCTGTCCACCACATTATATTGGATTGGGGTATTTGGTGCCGGCTCACCAGAGCAGCCGGGCTCCTCCATGAGCATCATCATCCCAGGCATTACCTGTGGCATCATTTGCGGCATCATTTGTGGCATCATCTGAGGCATCATCTGTGGCATCATTTGTGGCATCATCTGAGGCATCATCTGTGGCATCATCTGGGGCATCATTTGTGGCATCATTTGAGGCATGATCTGGGGCATCATGTTCAGCCATTGGTTCTGCAGCTGTGAATAGTCCTCAAACGATAACTGATCCGGCTCTTGAAATAACTCCACCTTCAGATCTGGCTTCGGCTGATTATTGGTTACTGGAGTCTCTGGTTTTGGTTTTATTGGCGGCTTCAGCTTCTGGACAGGTCGTTGCTTTTGATTGCTGCGTTGCTGCCTTGGTTTGCTTTTGGCTGTGGTTTTCGAGTCCAGCTTTGGCTTTGGCAATTGCGATTGTTCCATTAGCTTCAGTTCTTCGCACACCTCACGATGCAGTTCCTCAACGCGTGCCTCACAAGCAATCGGATCCGGTTTGTTGGTTGATTTGGCTTGGCTACGCTTTGGCTTGCGTCTGCGCAGTTTGCGCTTTGAAGGTGACGATGGCTGCGATGGCAGCGATGCATCTGAGCCGCCGGCTAAACGCAGCTCATTTTCGCCTTTGCCGGAGAGTGGCTTGGACATATGGGTGTCAATATCGTTGTCACGGGTCATTACCATACCGAGCACATCGGTGCCAGAGTCGCGCATCTTGTGACAACGCAGTCTGCCTGGCTTACGCGCTTCGTGTTCTTTTTTGTACGCCTCCCGCTCCGCGGCACGAAGCTTATTGTTGCGCTCGATGGCGTTCTTGATCGAGTCTGGTTGGCCAAACTAGCGCAGTAAATACGGTCACACTGATTAGTCATGCCTTTTATGGTGGGGCAATTTGGTTGGTAGACTTACCCGATACTCGTTGACAAAGGTTTGTCCATACAGATCGTGAATTTTGAACATTTTCTTAATCAATGCAAAACTATGTGACTATTGCAAAAAAATTTTCGGTAAATCTTTGGATGCCTTGAAGATTGTATTGATTTTGGGTAGTTGTTGAACTAATTTCTGGGTTCTAAGAGAGAGTGAATAAGTTAAAATTTTCCGTTTACCCTTCCAAAAAATATTGTGTATAAAAATAATATGTTTTCTTTGTTTTGCTTGTTGACATTTACTGGAAAATCTGTCTCTCTCTCTCTTTCTTTCTTTTTCTCTTCTTTTTTTGACAGGACATACATGCATAGAATTTTTTTGTGGCAGTTTGGTTTGAATTTTAAGTAGCCAGGGCTGCAATACGCGTTTGTGCGCATCAATTCGATGCGCATACACATTTGGTCGATTATGTCGAGCTGTCAGTGGCAGCCCTTGATAGTCGATAAATACTTTTGTTCGATAAAAGCTTACATTTCTTTTAGCAATTCGTTGGGTGTAAAAATAAAATTTGAGCAGTGCAAACATTATCCTTCAAATATATAATTTACGTTTTTATATACACATTTTTCCATAGAAGTTGGAAGTCATATTGTTGCTATGCGAATAGCTAAATTGTGCATACTTTTATACATTTGAATTTTCTTTTCCACTCAATCGGCAATTGCACGAAAAAAACTATCGAGCTGCATTAACGCGCTACACAACAATATTCATCGCAATGAAATATCGTTAGTGCAACACTTGCTACAATTAGTACACATGTTCTTATATGTGCAACTAGTTGTCTTTATTAGTTTATTCATTTTCTTAACCCAAACTAGAAGCTAAATTAAGCTTAATTTTATACGTTCAACTTGCATTTTATTATTGTCAGTATTTTTTTTGGTATTATCGTGAATTTATTTAAGTATCATACGTAATACGGTTACACTACATATTTTGTTGCATTGCTGCCGTTTTTAATGTTTTAGTCTATTTTTATGTAAAAAATAGTGCAGAAGGTCCAAGCACATAAATGTGCACGCGACAGTTGAACCAATAATTAACTCGAGTGCGCCAATCGGAACAAACACATCGTGCTGGATCCCATACATAGTCGCCGGAAAAGGTTTGTTCGTCGCATGTCGTGTCCCATTCATTGTCTGTCATTGCAGCGCGATGAAAGAACAAAAACAACAATATGCTAACAACGCATTTTGCATATCTATTTTACAGATTGGGAAATAATTGTTAAACGCGTTAATACAGCAGCTTACAAAGCAGCAGCCATGGACGTTGAGGAAAACTATGAGTCACAAAGCACAACGGATGCGAATTCAGTGCAGCAAGAAACGCAACTGCAGCTGTTAAACCTACAAACACAGCATCAGCAGCAGCAACCTCACACGCAGCAGCAGCAGGAGGAACAAATGCAACTGCTGCAAGATAGTATGCAGTGCGAGCCGCTCTTTGGCACTACAACAAATACTACAACAACAACAAATCCAATGATGGACACCAGCAACATTGCGATACCGTTGCCAGCGCCGCCAGGAACCGGCTTAGTTCTGTCCACATCAGCCGTGCCAACTGTATCTGCAGTCTCAGCGCTACCGCTAACCTCATCATTAGCACCCGTACCCGCAACCGCACTCACACCCTCACCCACATCCGCACAAGGAGCGCAAATCAAAGGGCTGGGCTTGGGGCCAGCATTGCCAACAAATGACTACGATATCGACTCACTGCTGCTGCAGCAGTTCAGTTGCATGGGCACCACAGATCACGAGGACCTGATCAGTCAGTTCCAGAGCCTGATGAATAATCAAATGAATCGCGAGTCGGCTCGTTTCTATCTAGAAATGAGTAACTGGTAAGCGAACGACACTCGCTGCAAATGTTTCTTTTTAACTGATAAATTCTGTTTGTTCTCTGTTCTGTAGGAACTTGCAAACTGCTGTCGGCTGCTATTTAGATTTTTGTAGTCTGCAATCCTTGCCCTCAATGAAAATAGTGCAGGGTCAGCATGTTAATGCGCAGCAGCAGGCATTTCAGCTACAGAACGATGGCACAGAACGCTGGCCCAATGGCTGCTATTTAACATCGCCAATTCAGACGCAACGCATCAGTGCGCCGTCCCTGCGTCCGGGTGAAACATGTGATATAGTTGCTGATTTGATGCCCACACAACCAGCGATTATGTGGCGCATGTGCACGCCCAACGGCTGGTACTTTGGCGGTGAGTGGTATAGTAGAATTAAGCTGCAATTTATATATTTTTATTAAATTTTGTATAATAATAATGATTATCACTTATTCAGATACCATTTGGATGATACCGCCGGGCACTCAGACCAGTCAAGATGAGCTGCAGCAGCGCATGGTACAACTGATCACATCGGACGCAAAGCCAGAGGTTTATCCACAGATCAACATAGTGATAACAGCGCGTACACAGTAAAAAGGCGCCCACATTTTAATCTACTAAATGTTCACGTTGCGGTGCATTCTACATCGTTTTTTCAATTTAACGCCGCAAATAGTACACCATAATTTGTTTTTAAGTTTAAAGTTTTTATTCGGCCTATGATTCGAATCAAAGCAAACAAACAAAACAAAAGAAATCAAAATTTTTGAAAAAACTATATTAACAAGCAACAACAAAGCAGAAAACAATATTGTAAAATTTTGATGGAAGCATTTGAAATTCGATTAGCAACCAAACAAAACATCCTCTTCGTATTTTTTTTCCCCCCGCGTGAAATGGTTCTAATGTTTAAGAGATGGTTTTTTTTTTCCTTTTTGTCAAACCAACCCTGTAACAAATGTAGTTTTTAAGTGTTTTATTGAGCGAAAGAAAGAGAACGGAAAAAAGTGAAAATTGTTGTTATTATTATGTTCATCAAATTATTTTTTGTGAAATATTTTTAAAATTTGGTAAGCCGAAGGTAAAGATCTTTTTTGTATCGTAAGAGGACATTTGTGTGCAGCCATATTCGAAAGCCGCTAAAACTTGAACAGTGCAGGTTTGTCAATTTGCATTCAAGAAAAAAATGTACAACATATTTAATAGGCAATAAGGTTCGAGAAAAATCCTTAAGGCAACTAGGATAACAATTCTCTTTTTTTTTTAAAGGGGTCATATCTTACAATATCCCAACACATCCTTGCTAACCTTGTGTAAAACGTCCCGTGGCAGTAACAAAAACAAGCTGCTTAGAGGACATCCAAATCGTTAGAGATGTTTTCTCGCTATTGAGGATTCAGTGTTTTAAGACCGCATTAAATTTCGCAAGATTTTCATAAATGATCCTCTTATCCTATAAATGTTATTGAGTACGTTACTCCTAATGATCAATTCAGCAATGAGAAGCTAAAGGGATAAAGAGATGATAAAAAAACCGTTTCTGAAAAATCAAAAGGCTAAGAGTGTACTTTAAAATTGAAGTATTTTTCCCTTTAAAAATAGGTCAGCCTAAAAGTATGCAATACAATTGATTAATTTTTGAGCATACTAAAATATGGTTTTCTACAATGGACAATGGACCTTCTTTAAAATTAAAATTGTGTTACATGCATAAGGAGGCATCCTAGAAGCTATAAAGTAATTACGTACTTAAACGGAACCTAGTCAACATGAATATTAACTCAGTGATCGTACGAGCTATGGGTACTTAATTGGAATTTTTAATCTTGTTAACCAAAATGAGAATAAGCTTGCCTGATTTTATCGAATAACTTTTCTTGATTCCAAAATATATCGATAAAAACCGATTACCGATTTAATGAAAATCATAATTTGAGAGATATTACATATTATTCGGTATCCCATAATATTAAACTTGCTCAAGCTCTTCCTGTCGGACAAAAAATAGGGGAAACAGAGGTATAGTGAAGTTGTGAACATGCATGTAATAATAATAATTAATTGAGTGATTCTCACTGCGACTTATTGTCCTTTTGTACCTAACGGTGGTTAGTGAGGTAGGCGAAAGCTCCCTCTGCGTCACGGAAGAAGCACAAAACAATTTCCTTAGACTTTAAAGCTTTCTCAATGCTGAATGGTGAAAAGCGACCTCTGTCTCCTTTGATGTAGGCCAATAGTTTGGTTTGGTGGATTCAAGTGTGCACTTTACAGGCAAATCTGCCAAGCGTTCCGCAGACTTTAAATTATTATTATTACACTTAAGTTATAGGGGTATATTCAAGCTGTTAGGCTTAGATCTACTACCACTAACCTTCTTGAATTCACCTCGCTTGTTATCAAAGGGTCTCAGGGCGAAATGCCAACGGACGTTGTTTACACCGATTTTAGTAAGGCCTTCGATTCTGTAAGTCATTCTCTGTTGCTTCAAAAATGAAATATTATTGGGTTACCAGCAAAACTCTTGTCGTGTCCTGTTTATTCCGAATTATCGACAACTCTGCCCTGTTTCGGTATACATTTGTTATCGATAGCATTAAAATCTAGAATAATTTAAGACTTGGTTTAGTTCTTACAATCTATCCTATATTATAAAGAAGGTGTACAATCGAACATAACGAATTTCGAGGGTTCAAGAAAAAACTTTGTTATATAGAAAAGTTCGTTATATGGAAGTTCGACTGCTTATAGCATGTTTTCTTTAATTTTACTTAAGTTTAAGTGAGAATTTATTGTACAGGTATTGAAAGAGCTTTATGCATTACGATAAAGCATGCAACACATTTCATTATGATTCCATTTGGATTTAATCACATACATACAAATGTGTGTGTGTGCTAGTGTGTGTGTGCTGATGATGTCTGGTGTCGCATCCAATATGAATAACTGCATGCATTTTAATTTGATCACGTTATGTTATCAGATTACAAGTATCGTTACTTATGTTGACTGTCCTCACTCGGCATTCATTTTTGCATGAAAAATTGTAATTGAGTCAAAAATGCAAAAGCTCACAAGTGCGTCTCTGTGCATGTGTGTGTGTGTGTGTGTGTGTGTGTGTGTGTGTGTGTTTGTTCGTGCGTTGGGCACGGAAATGAAATGCATTGAAACGGAAAAGAAATTATAATCCCGTAGTCTTTCGCAAACAACAACAACAACATCAACAACATCAATATGACTGTGCTTGCTGCCTTTTGACTTGAATTACAAATGGCGCACATGCCTGAGGGAGTCCAACACCCTAGGACGGGGGTGGTGGGTTGGAATGGGTGCAGGGAGTTGATTTGGGGTAGGGCATGCCACTGATGTCATAGACAATCAAATCAAAAGGCGTCAAAGCGTAAGTCCTATACATATATACATTTGTATATATCATAATGCATGCCATCTCATTTACACCCACAGCACATGAAAACAGGATCCATATGTACGACGACGACGCCATTTCCGTTTCAGCCACACACTCGCACACACACAGATTTATATATAGTACATAGAACTCTGCCCCAATGACAGCAAGGCGCTAACAAACGTTTCATGTAACAACGTGCTGGAAAATTGCATTTGCCTATTCAACAGCAACAACAACAACAACAACAACAGCTTACTTTAAAATTCAGATTATGATTTGATTTCGCAGCAACTGTCGTCTGTCGTCTTTCCCCGTGTCCCCCTTCACCCACCTTTTTACCCAGCAGTGCCCTGCAATCATCAAGCTCCTTAGTTTGTTTGGGGGCCTGGAGCCGGTTGCGTGGCACGAGCCTATTTGTTATTCATAGATTGGGAATTACAAGCAGCCATTGGCAATTGTCAACATCTTTTGCACACACACACACACACACTCCGATAGGCACGTGTTGATGGCAACTTGTTACTTGTGACCATAACTGTTGATTTGTGAGTTGTTGTTGTTTGTTTTGCCACATCCTAATGCTTATCGGCTTGATTGGAAAATGATATGAAGACAAATGGTGGAAGGAGATACTATAAAGATCTAGAATCAAGAATCGAAAAGTAATCAAGCAAAATACATAGCTTTATCTATAAATGTTGTCGATTCTTAAGGTAAATATCTAAAAAATAAATATCTGTATGTTTTGTCCCATCTGTAGGTTTGCGACATGGAAGGAGATCCTCCTTGCACGTTACAGCAGCGTAGGCTTAGCAATTAAAATGGATATAGAAACCATTGACAAGAAGTCCTCTCAGGTCGCAGTGCAGCCATCCTCAAACATAATACTATTTGGAAATGTTTTTTGTCTGAAAACTCACAATAAAAAAATATTTGAGATTTTTATAAGAATTATAAATGGAAAAACTTTGATGTAACCACTTTGGACACTTTTGGTCTGATCTGTGTTGCAATTAGTCTGTGGATATGTGAGCAGTCCGCGGAGCACATTAAATGCATGAAACAATGGCAGACAGTTTGACGCTGTTGGGCAACTTAGCAAATATGTTGCCACAGCATTTGTCGTCCGGCTGTGTCCAGTTTGTTGGTCGATTTTTATGAGCAAAGTCGTTGACAGCTTAAAAGTCTTTTAGCATGCAAAAAAAGAAAAAAAAACAAAAAGAAAACGAAGAAATATTTATATGTTGTCGAGTTGATGTTGCTGTAGTTGTTGTTGTCTTTGACTTTTGATGTGTTTTGGCGATAAGATTTTGAGCGAGTGCTGCGATTTATGCAGCAGCTTGTGCCATGTGCGTTGTTGCACTTTTAACATATCTCCAGCATGTGACAATCAACTCATTTTAGTGGGTGGCATGTATAAGGGAGGACGAGTGGGGGGTAGGGTGGGGTATGTGTGGTTGTTGTTGTCGCTGTCATTTTGGACATAATTAGCGCTGCTTGACGCGTTTTTATGCGCATTTTAAGTGCAGTTCTCAACTCAACTCACAAACTCGTTAGTTGTAAATTAATTTCACAAATTGTGCGGCGACTGTGGCGTTGGCCACAATCTTATCTGTAAGATGGCAAGGCCTATAAGTGGGGCGGGATAAGGAGAAGAACCGGAAAAGCGATTGTGAACTTAAAAAGAAAAGCTAAAAAAAACTTGAACTCGTTTCTCTTCTATAAAAATGAACAATTATAAAATAAATATTTGTTTTTTAGCTAATATTGTATGTAATAGTATATGAATTAAAGTAAAGTGTAGTATAAAAATAGTTTTTATTTAAAATCGCTTTGAATTTTAAACATAAATATTAAATTTATTGACAAAATAGTGATGGGCCTATCTGGCAGTTACTTTGTATCATATCAAATCTGATTTGTTGCTGTACCTTCCCATTCCTCACCCCCCACCCCTTACCCTATATCGGCTTATCGGCTTTTAAGCAAACATGATTTTGTACTTTTATTTTATGCCATTTATTTAAATTGATTTAATTTTGATTACTTTTTGTTCGCTTGTCGCATCATTCGGTTTAGTTTTTATGTATCCTAAATAGTAGTATCTATGTATCCAACCATCAACATCTATCTATCGTATCTGTCTTTGCTTTTACACACACACACACACACAAAATTAGCATACACAACTTGGGTATCGTCTTCAAGTCAGCGCCTGATGCTTTTATTATTGTTGTTGGTTGGTGTTGTTGCTGTCATTGGTCATGGCCCATTTGGCTGATAGAGAGAAACGCAGGGAAAACAAAGAACAAGCCCACAAAACAGATGAATTATATTGGGTGTTAGTGTGATTAGGCTTTTGTTATTGCTGTTAAGGTTTGTACGATTTTGTCGTCGTTCTTTGTTGGCCCACACTCTTTGCTTTGCCATCATCGTGATATATAACTAGAGATAATACGTAGGCATAGCTCTGGATACAATCCTTAAAACATACTCGCATACTTAATTTCAAAAACATTTGTGAAGAATGAAAAAAGGGTTTTGAATTTGAATTTCAAGCCTTGGTGTTGGCTCAACATACGCTTTATGGCATCCAATTAGCAAATGAGTTTCATTTATGCTTAATTATATTAAGCAGGATTTTTATTTCTTACTAAATTACTTTCAACATAGAACTCTTACGATATTTAGTTCTTTCTACAAATATTTATAATTTTCTGTCATTCGTAAGAACCTTTCAGAATTGTAGATTGTGAATATATATTTAGTTCGAATTTTCGAAAAGAATTTCATATTAAAAATCTAAACTATACAATAAACGTAATTCGTTATGTTTCAAAGAATAAATGTTTTGAGTACAAATTAATTGTCTAAAGAATATTTAGTTCAAGCTAAAAAAAAAACTAAGCTCTCAAGAATATCGAATACTTCTTTGACTAATAAATAAATCCCTTTTGTCAAGGACATAGCAGGCGATAAAGATGAGAAAAATGAGTAATGCATGTTCTCTAAAACTGTAAAGCCAATAAATTTAAATTATTCTAAAAAAAATGGAATTAAATAAGGTACAAATTCGAATAAGAAAATTAATTCAGTTCTGTCTAATTTGTGTCTTGGGCCAAAATGAAATATCTGGGATCATATTATCCGCAAGTTCGTCAAGTAAATACCGATGGAATATTTGATTGATTGCATAAAGACTCATATGAATATGTATGTATGCATGTGTGTGTGTGTGTTTAGCCTTAAAACTTTTAATGGGCTCCGAAATCAAAAAATTACGTTAAAACATTAATAAATTTCATTAGAGGAACGAAACGGAACGTACGGTACGTTTGCTTCTAACGAGGGTCAATAATGGGCAAACGTCAATATTATTAAATATAAATACAATAAGAGCTTCAGCAACAACAATAACAAACATCGAATGCTGATGAAAAGAGCCGCGAAACGTGGTTAAAAACGCAGACGCGACATTGCGTGATAAACATTTCTGAATGGTGGTGCAAAGGCGGGCGATCGAGAACGGTTTCGGGGGCTAAGGAAGGGTTAAGTTGAATAGTTGGTAAAACACTCGTTGAGAGACCCGGACTGAAAATGAAATGAAATGAAATGACATGACGTGTTGTTATTAAGCCGAAAATCCAAAATCCCCAAGCCCAAACAGAAACACAAAACACAAAACCCAAATCCGAGATCGAAAACCAAAACCAAAACGAAAACGAAAACGAAAACAGGAAAACGCAGTGAGCAATTTTTATGAATGAAATCACGTTCGGGGAGGGTTTAAAGACAGGCACCTACATAGATCTTAGGCTACTAAAGCCAAAACTGAGGCTGTAGGTGCGTTTTTTCGAACTGGACAGCCACACCCAGATCTTTGGCGGCGACGGCAACGGCGGCAACGGCGGCAACGGCGGCTTCAAGGCGATTAGCAAAAAGCGGTAAATGTTGTGTTAAACCTCAATTAAGAAGCGAGGGCCCCCTAACAAACCTAGAAATACAGAGCGAGAGGGAAAGAGTTGAAAACAGGATGTTAACTTGGGCAATTTGAATTCGCTTTGACTGACGCCACACGCCAGGGCTCGAAGTCTCGAAATTTACGGGCTCAGGGATCGACGCATTTGCCGCTTGCGGCGTTGACAGAGCCTCTAAATGATCTCCTCAGTTAAACTCGGCGGGTTGGGGCCCAGATCAGCTGAGCTCGGCACGCAAAGCGGCAAACGGCGCCTGTCAGGAGCACACAACCCTCTCGCCTCTCAACCTCAACTCATTTGCTTTCTCTCCCTCTATCGCTCTCTCTCTCTCTCTCTCTCTCTCTCGCTGTGTGTTAAGTGCTTTTTAATTTGTTTGTGTTGAAGCGTTTCCCTTCGGCTGCTGCCCCCTGCCGCTGCCTGGCTTTTATCGGGAATCTGGACGAGCGAACGAGCTGAGTGCAATTACGACACCTTCAAAGCCTATCCACGCTCATCCCACAGCCAATTATGCGCATCCCCAAGGGGGTTGCGAATTGGGCGGTTGGGTGGGTGTTTGGGATTCGTGTCGTGGTGATTTCTCTCTCTCTCTCGCCCTGGCCAACTCTCTCTTCTAATTAAAATAAGTTGGTCAACAGTGTGAAAACTTTACACGCAACTAACCAAGCGAGCAACAAGCTCAACACTAATGGCCTGTTGGAGTATCTTTTTGTTTGGCCAATTTTAATGAGGCTAGGCAATCACGGCAATGGCCAAATCAAGACATCCATTCCCCTACCCCCACCCCCATCCACAACGTACCCCTTGTCACCGCATGTGCCACTTTTAATGTATTTTTAAATCATTTGCGCATTGTGACAAATTTCTCACTCTCTTCATTTTTAATGAGCTTCCATTGCGGTTCTTCTTTCATATGATTGTTGTGTCGTAAACAGTTATTCAGCAATCCCAAGAAGCTGAAACTTTAGGCAAAATACCGTTAGATATTAATGAGCGACACAGCCGAACAAAATGGTGGCAAAACTAAGGCGAAAGTTTTACTTGGACGAAACGAAATCTTGAGAGATTTTTATGTTAACCTATAGTGACCACTGCTTAAATTTATACTCGAAGTAGCGATACTTTGGCACTAAGCATCGTACATCAATAAATTGTAATAATAACTCCGTTTCATATCTGAAAACCGCATTGTAAAAATCAACAATTTTCATATTTGATTTTCGTATAGATTTTTTCTTTAGGTGTACAAATTATTTATGCTACCTATAAATTCTTGTATAATATTATTATTTGTTTATGTTAAATTCATAGGCCTTTGTGAAATTATGAATTTTTATTTTAAATGTTTATAATTTTCATTTGGAGCAATGCTTTTGGCAACGTTTGTTTGAAGTGCGACTTCGGTTAAGTATTTAGTTTTTCGAGCTAAATAAAGTTTTATCTAATTATTTATTAAAAATATAGTTTTATTTATATTTATTTATTTATTCATAAAAAGATTCTTGTAATTTTAAAATTTGTATTTTTCACTAAAAGATTAGATTCAAGAAAAACCTTAATATTTTGATTCTTCTTTTTAGTAAGTGAAAGAAAATAATACTGATAATGAGTTTATTTTTGAAATTTCAAAAACGTTTTTTTTAAAAGAAAATTGTACATTTACATTTTATATGACTGTGCAAAGGACTTTTATAAGAACATAAAATGTTGAAAAACTATTTTGTAAAATCTATCATTAATCTTAAATATATCAAAAGTGTATTTGTATGAAAGCTGTGTTTGCTAAAAGCTGCTTCTTTACCAGAACCCGAAAATACAATTTACATTTAAATGCAAAACAATAAGGACAATAATGCAACCCAATCTAGATTCACATACATACATACATGGACATGTTTGTATGCAGAGCAATAATAAGATGTACTTTGCAACAACAATAACAACGGAACGACAACAACAACAACAACAACAACAATGCCAATACCAATTGCTGTCATTTGTAATGAAGCCATTTTTAAAAGTAACTACAGACATATCTGTATGTATGTGTGTTTACCCCGAAACAACAACAACTGCAATTGCCTGAAGCAAAAACTCCATCATCAAAACAACAACAGAACAACAACAGCACAACAACAACAACGGTGGCAGCATCAGCGTCCGCCCCGAGCGAAGCTTGATTCGGCCTGCTTGGAACGTTTGTATGTTTGTTGGTAGTGGTAGGTACTCTTCTCGCGCACCTGGCTCCATCCTTTACTCCTCTTTATTTTGTAGCCGATCCAGTTGCCAGAGTCATTCACTTGCACATTAGGCAGCAAATTGACATCGATACTAAGCAACTACTACAAGCAAACACATACACATGCACATACAAACATACATATGTATGGTAGGCAGTGCGAGAGAATGGGAGGTGAATAGCGTGCGAAGGAGAGAGCACGAGAGAGAGGGCATCATTTAACTGCTGCCAATTTACTGTTTAAATGCCAAACAAAAAGTGTTAACAAGCGCAAAAATAACAAAAGACACCAGCACCAACACAAACACAAACACACACACACACACACACAGGCAGCAACAGAAGAGAGCCTTGCTGCCAGACAGCCCCTTTGGCTACGATGTGTTGGCATGCGTTAGAGCAAGAGCGCTATAGAAGCAAGAGTTTGTGAGTTGTCTCTCAGTAAATGTGTGTGTGTGTGCGTGTGCTAACCAGTTTATTGGGGCGGAGCTTACAGATGTTGAATTGTACTTGTTTTTTGGTGTTGGTCACAACAGGGTTGCAGCATCCTTAACAGCAACAACTTGAACAACAACAACAACAGCTGCGCTTAGTGTTGAGTTCCGAGAGTTGCCATAAAGAGTGTCACGCACCTTTTTATGGCCCATGATTGATGTCCAGAATTTATAGCAAAAACCCATTGAGTAAAGTACGATCGGTGCTACTAGCAACAATAACAACAGCAAAAGAATCTTGCCATAAACATTTTTATGGCAACTCAACTAACCGTTATGTTGACGCCGTCACGTCGCGGCCATTGCCAAAGGTATTCAACTCACCAAACTCGCACCACCATGCTCACACTCTGAGTAACAAAGAGAGAGAGAGAGAGAGCGCGAGGGAGAGAAAGAGAGAGAGAGAGAGAGCTGGCGCTGATTGAAACCTAATGAATGTCAATTGCTGCCAATTACAACCAATAAATGCAGGCAATAGATGACAACAACAAAACCACCAACAACAACACCAGCAACAAAACTCACCACGACCGCGAGAGCAGAATACGCGGGAGTATGTGTGTGTGAGCGAGATGACGACAGGTGCGCCGCTTAGCACTCGACTGGTTTGTTTTGTTGTTTTCTCTTTCCCCACGCTTTTAACTGTTTTTGTAAGCAGCAGCAGCAGCAGCAGCGCAGCAACAGCAACAGCAGTAGCAGTTGCCCGCTTTGGCCGCTTGTCTTGGCTCAGTTTCGGTTGAAAGCCAAAGGCGAGCGGTTGTCTCACGGCTTTTGTTAGACTCGGCTCGTCTTGTATTGTGTCTCGTCTCGTTTCGTTTCGTTTTTTCGCACAATAGCAAAACGTTTATTTCAAGTAGTATTCGAATTAGAATTACGCCCGCGAGTTCCAAATGCACACAAATTGACATAAATACTACTTACTACCAAAAACCAAAAGCGTTCGTTAATCGTAAGGTTTGACACCAATTACCAACTTTTTTTTGTTGTTGTTGTTTGTTCATAAGAATTTTGTGTGCCGTCGGCAAAGCAAAGCTTGCAAAAACAAAAAGTTCAGTGCGCAAGAGAGACAGTGAGAGTGGAGTAGGAGTCGGGCGCCACCACATGACCACAATGCCACCGGAAATGTCCACAACTACGGCAGCCGTTGGGGACACACCGGGCACCCTTACGCCATCGCCATCGTCTACGCAGGCGCCACGTTCCCGTTTCATGATCACCGACATTTTGGCGGGCAGCGCCGCTGCTGCTGCTGCTGCAGCTGCCGCCGCCGCAGCGGCAATGGCAGCCGCCGCCGGACGCAGTTCGGCCAGTCCGTCCGAAGATTGCTATGCACCGCCGCCGTCACAAGCCCATGATTCGCACCAGCAACAGCAGACGACACACCAGCAACAGCAGCAGCAACAGCAGCAACAACAGCAACAGCAGCAACAGCAGCAGCAAGCACAGCAGCAGCAGGCTGCACTGCAGCATTATTTGGCACAGCAGCAGCAGCTGTTGCGCTTCGAACGGGAGCGGGAGCGGGAGAGAGAGCGGGAAAGGGAACGTGAACAATATCATCATGTGGCACCGCTGCTCGCGCACTTCCCGCCCAGCCACTATGCGGTGCTGCAGCAGCAACAACAGCAACAACATCCACACGCACATCTCCATCGGTTTGCGCGGCAAGCGAATCGCGATGGATCGCCACCGCTGTCCAAGGATTGCCATGGCACAGCCGCATGGAGTACGGTAAGTCAAAGGGGGTAGTTGTGAATATTAATAATATTTGAAGCAAAGTTCAAGTTTAAAGTTGCGATGTGAATTAATAATTAATTAAATTAGTTACAGTCTGTTGAATATTTGGAACTAGGTCAGGTACTCCCTAACTAGTTTAGTTTGGAACTAAATCTAAATCTATTTTCAAATTATTTTAATAAATATCTCAAAAGGGATTCTGGAGTAGCTAAGAATGTTTTTTTTATGTATCTCAAGGTGTTGTTGCCAATGCTGTTAGGGGCTTAAAGCAATTCAATTAACCTAAACTCCATTATTAGGATTTATTGTTGAATGTTTGTTATTGATATATTTAAAAGTTTCTCGTATATATTTGATTATTACCAGCAACAAACACATTCGCCACATCCGCTTGCCCATCATCCGCATGGACATTCGCATTCGCATCCGCATCATCATCAGCTGCAATTGGAGCGGGAACGCTTGGAGGCACTGCATCGGCATGGAGCGAATGTGCCGCTTGGCAACGCCGCTCGGCAACACAATGAGAGCCAGGACGAACGTTCCCGCTCGCCCCTCTTGCTGCATTCGCTAAGCGGCGCCAGCAACAACAACAACAACAATAATAACAGTAACAATAACAACAACAACAACATTAGTGGGAGTAGCAATGGCAACAACAACAACAACAGCAATAATAACGGAAATGCAAGCGGACTGCTGCTGGGCGGCACCGGGAGCAGCATCAGCGGCGACCAAGCAAGCACAATTGATGATAGCGACAGCGACGATTGCGGTAAGTTTTTCTTTCTACTATTTGTACTTTTTGTTGTTGTTTCTTGTGCGTTTTCTTTTAGTCTCTCTTTCTGCTGCTTTTGTTGGTTAATACTAGCTGAAAATTGATATTATTGGAGCTAAGAACTTTCGACTGATTTCTAAAATATTTGTTATGAAATACAGTCCAACTTCCATATAACGAATTCATTTCCAGAACCCTGCAATTTGTTTTCATTTATAACGAAGTTTCTTGTCTATTCTCTCTTGAGATTCGTATAGTTGGACGTTCGACTGTAATATACAATTTTTATCGCTGATTTATTTCTTCTTTAATTAAGTTTGACACGAACAAAGAAAGTGGAAAATTTAAGCTTGACAATAATTAATTCTTGAGAATTTTTTCACTTAACGAAAGGAACTCAACCAATTTGACATTTAAATTGCAATTAAACGGGCTTTAAATAAGCTTAAGGATTAGATAATCAAGTTTAAAAATGCTTTACCAACAACAAATACCGCCCCCCTACAACCCCTTTGTAATAAAACTATCCAAATCCGGTAACAGAGAGAGAAAGAGAGAGAGAGAGAGAGAGAGAGAGAGAGTGTATTTCGCAGTCGGTTGCACCCGACTGCACAGTTTCACTTGTTGTTGTGATTTGCTTTAAGTTTCGATGATTGTTACATTATTGATTAATCAAAGTCCACAAATGTGCCACAAAATGAAAGTTTCGCCAATCGAGCCAATCCGATCGGCTTGAAAGTTATTGCGGATTATGTTTTTGAGATTTGAGATTATCATCAGCAGCAGCAGCTGACGTTGCAGTTAAGCAATTGCATCTTTTTTTTATTTAGCTGCAACCTCTAAGCTTTTCGTATGGCGCTCTAAAACTCCAGCTGCCGTTTGTGTTCCCATTTTCAGATTTCAGTCAGTTTAATGCCAGCGCTAACTGTAATCGCTCGCAGTTAGGCTCTGCCATAAAACCTAATAGACAATAACAACAACAGCAACAACAGCAACTGTGTGGCTTGTGGCGTATGTGTTGGATATATGAAAACAAGTTAGCCGACTAGCAAATACCTTCCCAATAATTAATTATGCGAACTGTGATTATTCAAATTTCATAGCTTCACAGTCAGAATTTCTTAAGCAAAATTATGTGCACAATTCTTCAATTTAGATCAAACTCAATAAATAGATGAAATTTAATATAAAGTTGCGTAATGAGCAATTTTATGTTAAGCATAATATTTTGTAAATTCTTAGAATGTTTAAAAAAATAAATAGTTTTGCGGAAAACATTTGAGAAATATTATTTGTGTTGGTTTTGAAAGTGCGGTTAATAAATATTGTTTTTTTTTATTTGGCCATTTTTTGAGCAGCTTTTGAGCGGCAACATAGATTTATGTTGAATGCATAAATATTTATTTGCTAATTCGAATGCGATGTGATTTTGAGTTGTTCAAGCTGCTAGCCTTGACTTTACATTTATAGAACGCCCCAAACACAGCAGCTTTGCTTATCATCATCCAAATGGCCCCGCCAAACACTCTCTGCCAGATCGACGCGTCGCGTCGCCCTGCCGCCCCGCTCTATTGACCACTTTTAGCATGCAACAATTTAATTGATTTTAATGACTTTTAATGCTGCAGTCGTTATTATTATTATTATTGTTATTGCTGTGTTGCTATAAACAGTGCTTCTTTTTGTAATATTCTATTTTGTTGTTGTTGTTGCATTTATATTTTTTTATTATTTTTATTTATTTGTTAAGCGCTTTTAAACGTTATGCAAATTATGACAAATTACTATTAAATAGTCGTAAACGTGCGTTGGAAATTGATTTCGCTGTTTGTTGTTGCAAAAAACCACATCATAAATGATGTTTGCACAATGCCACAGAGCGCGCGATATTCAGACTCGGAGCGGCAAGCGACAAACTGACTGAGAGAATAAAACGTTTGAAACGTTAAATAGTGTATGATTTTGTGATGCCTGGCTTGCTGCAAGTGACAAGTGCTGATAATATTGTGTTTTACAAATGAATGCAAAAAAGTTGAACTTGAGCTAATCGGTTAAGCTAATTCAGTAAACTTATTTATATTAACATTAATATTAAGACAATAATAACATTCAGTAGAAGAGTAATAAGTTTTCTATTCAATATATTAATCAAATAAATACCAAAATAATTAAGATTTTAAGTTGAATCAAGCTTATTTTTGAATTAGTTTCGATTTATTAAATCCTTAAAACAATTTGTGAAAATCTTCTGCGATTTCACGCACATTTTTAATTTCGTTAGACTTGTGCCAAAGTCAATTAAAATTAATCAAAAACACGCACGCACACTCATATCGATATCTGTATAGATATATGTATATAAGTATATAGGTTTATTTATAGGGAGAAATAGAAATGCGCCCCGCGTTGCTGTCAATTCAACAAATTTTGTTTTGATTTGAGACACAAGCCAAATGAAAAAACTGTAAGAACCATAAATGTGTTGGCCACAGCATTAACAACAACAACAACACACACACACACTCAGACACAAAGCCCACACACACACACTCACGCTTTTAAAATCAGCTGGGTATCGATTCTCCTTCGCCGTTGAGGCCAGTTTTTTCTTCTTTCTTTTTTAGCCCACGCTGCGAGCTTCGATTTCGAGGCAGTCAAAAAAAAAAAAAAAAAAAAAAAAACGAAGAGAGAGAAGAGTAGAACAAAAAAGAAAAACCAACGGAGAGAAAAAAAAAACAATATCAGATTATTTTTCCCTTTTTGTATATTGATTTTGTAACGCTGCAAAAAAGAAGTTGGCTTTTAACGGCTTAATCGAAGCCCACAAAAATAAGAATGCGCTTCGAGTTGTTTGTTGTTGTTGTTGATAATTCAAATTTTTGTTGCTCACCCCGAAAAAGGCTTTGGTGACACTCGCGTGTCACTTGAGACGCGTGCGAGCGACAGTTGCCAGGATCGATCAGGATGCGATCACGACGACGTCGACGACGAGAACGAGGAGGAGCGGCTTCAACTCAAACTGGCCAGATTCGCGCAACGCTTTTGAAATTGAGCCTAAGCTTGATTCGAGCCGCTACTCAGCCTCAGAGTCTCCGACTGTCAAATGAACTGTGCGCTGATCCGCTACGACAAGCAAGACACTCGCTCGAACTCACACTTCATTCCCCCCTCCCCTCTCTCTTCACATTCCTTCACATTCTGTGTGTGTGTTTTTTTTGTTTTTTGTTACCTGATTGAAATTAATATTTTGTTGCGTTTCGTTTCGTTTTCTTAAACTTTAACGTGGCTTCCAAAGCGAAGCGTGTGGGCCCTAAAACTAAAAACAACAACACCACCAATTAGAAGTGCATGTAGCAAGTGCAAACACATTCACACAGACACACACACACACACACACAAATATATGTATATATAGATGCCTACTCATTCTGAGCAGCTAAGTTCGTTGCCTAAGTCTTTCGTTTGGCTGTGCAATTTTTTTGTTTTCGGAAATCCTAGACACAATGCATTATGTTAATGCAATACAATCGTTTTACCGTTATGCAAGCTCACAATTTGTTGCTGTTGTTGCCGACTGCATTTAAGCGCTCACATTATCAAAATGCTGATAAACGTTTAGCAACACAAAAAGAAAAGAAGAAAAACGTTAAAGAGAGCTGAGCAAAAGTTGTTGAAGTTGTTGCTTTAATTAAAATGCAAAAAGGCCAATTGTAAATGTGTTGCTGCCATGCGCAATTAAATGCAGACGAAGGCACAAAAACGCTTGCAACCACAGCAACAACAACAACAACAACAAGTCGGCCAACACAACACAAAACAGTCAGTCAGTGAGGCAGTCCGAAATGCAAAAGGAAGTTGCCACCATTATTGTTGTTGTTGTTGTTGCCTGCACACTTAAGCATGTTTAATACAGTTTAGCCACAAGCACTTAATTACTAATTCAATGCATAAATGGGAGAGGGTGCGCGGTGGGATGGGGTGGCGGGGAGGAGGGGTAATGGGTATGAAGAAGAGAGTTATGAGAGGGTTTCGAGATATTGCGGAAATGTTTTGCTGACTGACTTTTCGACTAGCAAGCAACTGCAATAATAACCAAAACAACAACAACAACAACAACATGAACAGCTGATGACTGGTTTTATATTTTACCCTGTAGCCATAAATTGATGTAAGCAGGGTATACACTGCAATGTACATTTAATGTGCACAGTTTATGATTATAACTAGAACGGGAAATTGAAAATTTGTTAAAATCTATCAAACCTTTAATTTACGAAGAACTCAAGCTGCTTTATTTGGTTTAAAGACAATCTTTGAGTGAGAACAGAAACTTCAACTAGCTAGCACCCATGCCGATTTTTCAGCGAGGGAGGAAGGAGGGGAGCGCGGCAACGAGAATTGCTTTAATGCACAAAAGATGCAGTCAATGGCATTTGGTTTGAGCCAAATGGTCAAGTGTTTGTTTGAATGGCAAAAGGAAATTGCACTTAATAAAACAGCATGAGAAAGAGAGAAGCAGAGAGAGAGAGAGAGAGAAAGAGAGAGGAGAAGAGAACAAGAGAGATTGTTAGATGTGGATGGTGAATGTTTTTAATTTATTCAAAATGGAAAAGTTGAGAAATATGTTTGCAAAATTAAATAGAAAGAATCAAATATAAAGAAAAATGTCTGTAGAGTCGGCATAAAATAAATATGTGAATAAACACAAGTTTTGTTAGTCAAGAAAATAATTATATACATATGAAATATGTATAAGCTGTTTGTTCCTATAACATCAGCTAACAAAAGCATCCGTGAGTAAATCTTATGAAAGCGATTTAATCAATAAACGCATTCGAATAAGAATCGAATAGAGTTTGAAGTGTTGCTAAAGAATTCACATTGCGATTTGTTCAGCTTCGTTACACACACGTTCCACGCACACACACACGCACATACACATAGTCAGGAAAAACAATGCAATGACTTTACTGTGACTATTGTTGTAGTTGTTGTAATTTGTGCTCATAAAGTGTTTAATTGCAAATTAGCAATGGCATGCCACCAGGTAAACTTGAAGGCAACTTTGTTAGTGTTGTTATCTCATGTGTGTTGCATGTGTTCATGCCATAAAGCAAAATGCCCCACAACTCGCATGCCACACACCAAAAGAAACAAAGAGAAAGAGAGAGAGAGAGGGGAAATAACTAAATTGTAAAGATTGCTTAAAAAAAACTATTTGGTTTTGTTTTTTTTTTGTTTTGCAGGCGGCAAGGACGATGACGGTGAGGATAGCCTAAAAAATGGCAACAGCGACTCCCACTTGAGCATGAGCGGACTGAGCAAGAAGCAGAGAAAGGCTCGCACCGCCTTCACAGATCATCAGCTGCAGACGCTAGAAAAATCGTTTGAGCGCCAAAAATATCTCAGCGTTCAGGATCGCATGGAGTTGGCCAACAAACTGGAGCTGAGCGATTGCCAGGTGAAGACCTGGTATCAGAATCGCAGGTGAGTGAGCGCGGTCTCTCTTTTGAACTATGTGTGTGCCTAAATTATTGCCATGACGGTGCGCTAGGGGGGTGGTTGAGGGGTTTGAGATAGAGGTTTGTGAGGCGTTGACTAGAGCTGAGTGTATTTTTTTTTCGTTTTTGTTTTTTTTTTTTTTGCTGCTGCTAATCAGCGCCTTTTATGAAACCGCCCATTTCTTCGCGCACTTTTCCAATAAAAATCGGTTTAATGGCCTATACGCCCTAACACCCCTCTCCTTTGAATCTTTACCCCTCTCAACACCGCAACAAAAAAAATGAAAACTGGTTTGGAATCAACGCTGGCCAGGATGTTTATGCGTTTTGTTTTTATGCTGATTGCTTAATTTGCTGCATTTTGCGCAAAAGTCGTAAAATGCTTTTGCTGTTTATATTAAATGAGTTGTTTACTTTTTGTTTGTTTATTTGTTTGTTTGTGTGTGTGTGTGTGTTTGTGTTTGCGTGCGTGTGTACGCCACTCGAGTCGCAAGTTTGTTGCCTAAGTCTTTAGTTTACTCGGCTTCCCAGCTTCCTATCAGGGGCACCTCTCATTCCGGCGTCATCCGCTATTCATTCGCTTCGATTTCTAATAGCATTTGCCGCGAAGCTGTTTAAAAATAGCTGCCAAAGCCGCTGCCTTATTACGTTTAATAGCTTTTTATTTTATTTTCCCATTTTTATTTTTGTTGTATTTTTTCTTTTAATTATTGCCCAATGACTTGTCACATTTGGTCTGGCATTAAAAGCAGCAGCAGCAGCAGCTCGCACAAGAAACACAAGCAGCTCGACACAAAACCTACTCCATACAGCGTAAAGTCGGCATCTTCCAGGCCGCTCACTGGACCGGATATTGAGAACGGTTAGCGCAGTTGTAGTTGTAGTTGGTGGTGCATAACGACTAACAAATACTCTGTAGTAAGCGATTAGCGTGAAGTAACGTAGAAACGAAGAAGTTTGAGAAAACAGAGAGAGAGAGAGAAAGAAAAGAGAGAAGAAAGGAATGACAATACATACTTTAATAGATTAACCACAAAAATCTTAAATCTGTTTTTGGCTTCATCCGATCTTGAATTGAGTAAACAAATTTTATTTTATCAATTTATTGTTGCTACTCAGCGAACAGCTTATAATGCTGTGTGGTATTTACCGTATGATTCAATCAAATAAAGAAAAATTAATTAAATACCAAATAAAGTTAATTTTAAAGAGATTGCTTTGAGCCACAACTTAACTTGACTTATCGTAAGATCGCACTTAATACTTTTTCTTAAGAAAAAGAAGCAAATTGAAAAGTGTAAAACGCTTAGGCAGCCCCAAAAACACAATATGCTTAGTTGCACATAGAGTATTTTGGTTAAATTTTAAACTGTTCACAGCTGCATGCGATGAATGCGCGAAAATTGCAGCTCAGCTTCGTTCGGGGTCGGGAACGGTGTCGGTGTCGGTGTCGTTGTCGTTGTCGGTGTCGGCATTGGTATCGGAATCGGGGTCGAGGTTTTCTATTAGTTTTTTGTTGTTGCGGCTGGCGCCTAAATGCAATTAAAGGATTTGCTTAAGATACTCTTCGCACAGGCGTGCCGTCGCCAATTACGTTTCCCCCTCTCTTTCTCTTTGAGACTGAGTTTCGGTGGGCGTTGTAAGCGTTCGGTACTTGCTAAGATAAATGACAAAACAATTAAGTGCGAAATATAAACAGCAGTAATAGCAAAGAGCGTCAGTCTTCCTGGCTCGGCCACTCAGCAGGCGGCCAGGACACGCGCAGTCAGCAACAATGACTTGGCATATTTTTAGCAATGATTAATAGCAACAACTACAGCAACGACAACATTTGGCCGCCATTTGCGGATTAGCCTTGGCTTAGTTCGATTATTCATAGTTATTTTTTTTATTTTTTATTTTCTTTTTTAGCATTCGTTGCGCTTTCATGGCACGCAACTAATCGAGTGTATTTTTTTTTGTTTACTATATTTTCATCGTTTATTAATAATTTTTCCTTTCTGTTTTCCATATCCTTTTAGAACCAAATGGAAACGCCAAACTGCCGTTGGCCTGGAACTGCTCGCCGAGGCGGGCAACTATGCGGCATTTCAGCGACTTTATGGCAGTGCCACGCCCTATTTGAGCGCCTGGCCGTATGCGGCCGCTGCTGCCGCCCAAACGCCCCACGGCGCACCACCCTCGGCAATTGATATCTATTATCGGCAAGCGGCGGCGGCTGCCGCCCTCCAAAAGCCCACATTGCCAGCGAGCTATATGTACCCCAGCCGGATGCCACCGGGCATGGGGCTGCCAGGCATGCCACCGCCACCGGGTGGTGCGCCCATGCTGGGTGGCTATTATGCAGCGCCCTCGCTGCCGCAACGCGAACGCTCGCCGGCAACGAGTCAGAGCGCCAACAGCGAAGCGGATTACGAGCGCAGCAGCAGCAGTCGCCAGCGTTTGCAGACGCCCAGTCCGCCACTGAATCCAGGTAGTCCGCCGCCACGCAGGGAGCATGCCAGCGATGAGGTGGCGCCGCCACCAGTGCTTAAAGTTAAAACCCCGGAACGTCTTGGTGGTGCTGGTGGTGGTGATGGGATGGGGCTGGAGGTGCCGGAGGAGTGTGGCGAGGATGATGCCTGTGAGGATGTGGATGATGAGGACGATGAGGAGCTGGCGCTGGATGTGTGAGCATCTGGTGTATGTGTGTGTGTGTGTGCATTAACAGCTGGATCTCAGACAGGCGATTACAATGGGCCAAACTCTGTGTGTGTGTGTGAACTAAAACTGAGAACTCTCTCCAGGCATCTTCAGGCACACATTCTACAAGTTGGCCCCCACGTAAATGTCTCGCATTAAACAATTAAACAAATATACTATAAACTATATATACACATACATACATATATGTTTAACCACGTTTTTTTTTGTCTTAACTATAACTATTTAAAAATGTAGCCTAATGAATTTTTGTAAATTTTTGTAAATGTTTTTGTACATACATATAAGAAAACCAAGAGAATTTTTTTTCATCCCAGCCCTAATTTTTTTTTTTTGTCTAATATTTTGTGCCTAGTCTTAAGACGTCTTTTGTGTGAGTGTTGTAATAAATAAAAGAAAAAAAAAGAACAAAATGCAAAAAACATAAAATGAGCAATCCAAAAATAGAATGAAAAAAAAAAAACATGCGAATTCTTTTGTTTTGTCCAACTGTGTGGGGCCAAGTGGTGCGCGAGTGGTTGCGCAAGTGGTTCACCAAGTGGTTTTCTCAGCCTCAAGTTGTGCGCTGAGCCTAATGCAAGCTGACGCACGAGTCCTTGCCGCTGTATATACATATCAATGGGCCACTTGAGGAACTGTTGCATTTCTGTGCGCCGCCTGGGAAGCAAGCGAGCGAGCCGCACGCAACGTGCTTTAAACTGTGCCACTTACAAATTGTTAACATTTGCCAAACTCTGAAGTTCTTGAAGTTCTCAGCCGGGGCAAAGCTCAACCCAAAGACGGAAGCTGAGCTGTTCGAGTGGCCCGACGCCGAAACGTTTCTAATTGACTTGCCTGCAACCCTCGAGAAAATTGGGTTACGGATATGGTGGCATCAACCCCGCTGTTTGTTGTTGTTCTTGTTGTTGCCTGTTTACATGCCGCGCTTGCCATTTTTTCGCTACTTTTTTTTTTTTGTATGACAAAACACAATTTTGCATAGCTCTTAATTTATAGGGTTGCGGCTAAGCGAATGCAATTTGCGCTGCCTCTCAACCTCTCAACCCCCGGAACTTACAGTCGCAGAGTTAGAGTCAAAAATCCACTTCTACCATCGACTCTGTGATTTTGGCTGTTGCGTGAAGTGGCTAACGCAACTTTGGCAACTTTTTTGCGACGTCCTCGTCAAGTGTGTTTGTGTTAGAGAGCGAGAGGGAGAGGGTATGATTTTCATATTTATTGTGCGTAAAGCGTATAAAGTAGGTCTCGGCGATCCTTGGTCCTGGGAGTCGATGCATAACGCCTCTGTAACAAATTGATTATTTGTTGCGGTTTTTTGTGCTTTTCGCTCTTTCGATTTTGTTGCTTGCCAACGATTTGGATTTTTATGAGTGGCACTCATAAATTTATGAGTACTTCAACGACCGTGCGAATCTTTTTTTCACAGCCATTACAATTCGTTAGCCATTCGCATGGATCAAAAGCGGCATGGTTGCGAAACGCAGTTTAGCACTGAGATCAACCTAAAAGTTTTTCACATTTGTGCGTATTGCATGCAGCCACTAATTAAGATAGTTAATGTCTTAGTTTAATGTTCGATTGATTTATAAGTGGCTATTAAAACTGTCTGCAAATCCCAATTTGTTGAAATGCTATATTTGTTAGCTGTAAAAGTTAATTTAGTATATCTAAATAATTTTACTATTAAGTTGTTCAGTTGAAGAATTAAAGTAGATAAATAAAATCCTTGTTATTAACCAAATTGTTATGGCCATTAAATTTGTTATATTATATTATACAGTGAGAGTTTTTATTATTATTATTGTGTTTGGGGTCTCTTGGGGTCTACTGTGCCCCCTTCTTGTCCTTTAGAAACAGGTTTTGTTAGAAGAAATCTGATTGGCCATTTTTACAACTATTTGCAAACTTAAACTGCAACTTTGAAATAATATTCATTCAAATTATCACGCAACAATTATTGTAACTTAAACGAGTATTGTTTATGTTGTGCTTGGTTGACAGTAATTGCTGCCATGTTGAAAACTTTTTGCATAATTTTGAATTGAAATTCGATCACAGTTCATTGAATATTTAGCATTAGCATAATGATTGGCCAATTGGCGACATCAATTTGTTTTGTGATAGCTGAAACAGATCTTATAAATTTGCCATTTGAAATTGATTTAAGCAAACTTTGGGCAGTCTTTATTTGCTTTTCCTTTTTTTTTTTGTATCTTGTTTTATTTATCTGCCCATAAAATTTGTGACGCTTCCTTTGAGCCATTGTGGGCTTGTGACTAGAAAGACTGAGATTTCAATGGATATCTTTCTTGTCTACGTTTTGTGTTTTTTGTGTTTTTTGTGTGTGCGTTCAAGTTGACAAAATGCCTTCACACCGGAAGCTGCTGCAATGCGTTCAACGTCGTCCTCGTCGCATCTTTTTCCTGGCTAATTGACAACTTTTGTTATGCTCCACGCCGTTTTTTTCGTATGCCACGCTGCTTCTTTGTCAGGCTAATTTGTCACAGGACACGAGCCGTCCAACTACTGCATACTAAGCAGCCAAGGGGGGCTGGGAGGTAGTAGTTGGGAGCTGCTGCTGCTGCTGCCTTTTCATTACACACGCAATTTGTTGCGCACAATGGCGCAAGTTGGTGACATTCCTCTTACCCGTCCCCTTTTTGTCCATTGCGTTCCATTTGCCATTTCCGTTATCAATAAATTTGTGCTCGCTTAAATGCGTGTTTATCAAATTAGATGACACACAACTGGCCAAAAGACGTCCCTTTCGACCAATGGCCGGAACCCAACCCAACCCAACCCAATCCAACTCAACCCCCTTCCCACCCACCTACAATCAAACATTTCAACACTAACTGCAAACGGAAGCTGTGCAAAATCGACGTTGTTGTTGTATATATTGTAGTATGAAGGTCAAGGGTCGAGCGAAAAGAAAAAAAGGAGGGAAAGCACGCTGCCTTGTCGCAAGGTTAAATCTGAATCAATATTGAGTCACAGTTAGAGTCACAGTGCCGCCTACTTCGCTGCTATACTTACGTGTGTGTGTATGTGTGTGTGTGTGTGTGTGTATGTTTGTGTGTAGTTGCCTTTAAATTATTGTAAATGGCTTTGTGGCGCCAGCAGGAACAGAAATCGATTTGCCGGTGGCCCTCGTCGCCAGTTAAACGTTGCAAATTACTCAGACTGACTGCGGCTGCGGCTTACAAGCGGCAACAACAACAACAACAGCAGCAGAGAACTACAAAAACATCAACAGCGGCTTTTGGCGGCTACTGGTTTTGAACCTGCGGCCCAATTTGCATGCGTTTATTTACACTCTGAGAAAACAAAGAGAAGGAAATTGAAAAAAAATACATACATATATATAAAAATATCAATCAAAACTTAAGTTTTATTCTAAATTCAAATACTGTTATGTTGTCCACAAAAACCTTTTGCTTACTACCAACTTAATGTAAATTGTTTACCAAAAAAGAATGCTAACTACTTTACTCTTTAATAAAATAAAATTTGTCACTATTTGAATTTCATAACAAAAAAAGGATCTGATCAATAAATTGTCTATAGTAGATATTATAAAATGGTATCGTAAGAAAACAGAGATATTCGTTTTCGTTTGCAGTGTATCTTTGGACTTTTGAATGCAGCAGGTCTAAAGAAATTCAGTTTCGGCTTCATCATCGATTTGCAATTCGCTTCGCAATTGCATTTGCGGTTTACCAATTTTCAATCAATTCTAACTGTGCAGCGCAATCAAAGGCTCCAATACTTCAATTCATATGCCATGCATATGTGTGTGTATGTGTATGTGTGTGCGTGTGTGTGCGTGTGTGTACGTGTGCTTATGTTTGTTGTGAGTTGGAGTCGTTGGCCCAGGCACACGCCAATGCCAAAAGGTTCACATCGTGCTCGGGAGTAAGCCGATACTTTGTGATTTTTCAGGGGCGCCAGGGCCAAGTGCCGTTAGTCAAGTGTCTCTTCGCTTGTGCGCACGTGTGTGTGTGTGTGTGTGTGTGCTTTGCCTACCCCCTCCCTTTTTTGAGTACAGAGTGTGCAGCTGTAAGAGTTAGAGTGCGGGAGGGAGAGAGAGAGCGCCAAAAGTCAAGCCTTTGTTTGTTGTGCGGCACGTGGCAAGACTTTTGTAACGGCCTATAACTGTGACGGTGTTGGTAATGGTAATGCTAATGGTGACTGTGACTACTCTACTATGATGGCAAAATGCGACAACTGGCAACTGCCGTCGTGGGGCAACTGAAGTGTGACTAAACTGCGCCTACGGCTACACGGATGTAACAAATTCAAGGGCTGTCCAAGGGTTCCTTCAAATAAAAACGGTTCCCCTCAATCAAAAGCCAATGCAAAATGGACCACAAGCTGTGAAGAGGTGCCAGCGGCACACATTCACTACACTTACTACAAACTACTCGGACTATAATAATACGAGTGCAACTATAAATTGTGCCCAAAAAAAAAAACAAAAAGAAAAAAAAATCCAGCAAGGCGCATTTGCACACCACGTTAATGACCAAACAAAAGGCAACAAAAGGCCCAGAAGAAAACAAAAAAAAAAACAAACAGTTGCACATGGGATCCAATTACTCGAGCTTCGAATCGCCTCCGACTTTGAATCGACTCTCGAGTTGAGCCAATTTTCAATTGTGCCACGACCCAAAAGGCAACAGCAGGCGATGCCTCGGCAATGAAAACGTTCAAAGAAAGCAACGATTTCAGCCTGGCACGCAGTCTCTCTTTGACACGCCATCCAAGTCCACGTTCACATCCACATCCACATCTACGGCTACGGCTGCGTCCAGGTCGGCGTCCGTTTGGGGGATGAACAGCGAGGGTTGTACAAAACAGTTTGTCGAATTCAATAGTACAATACATTAACATATTACTATTTTTTTTAAGAAATATTAACAGTTTATTTTTTGATATTCAAATTTTTGGTTGTATTAGCTTTATTATTTTTCTTATTATTTGCTGAGACATATAATATAGTATATAGTTCCATATTTATTGATCGAGCTGGAAAATTTAAGTTCAGCAACAGTCAACAGTTTTTCAAGTTATGACTTTGTTTAGGTTAACTAAATATTTAAAATATGTTGTTGTATAAATCTATTTAAATATTAAAATTTATATATAATTAAATAATTGCTATAGGCTAGTTGAGACCTGTTATTATTTTTAATCGTTGAGTATATTATTCGCACCAGGTTTTTTTTCACCTTTAGTTTGCCAACTGAGTTGACAGCCCTCGTGGATAACGTGGATATTGAACGTGTTCACAATTTGAATATTGTAAACATTGTCCAGGGCTTCGTCCTTGGCTCGTGCTGCTGTTTTGTCCTTGTCCTTTGTCTGTTGGGTAAGTCGAAACAGGCGCTGTTGTATGTACTACTATATGTATGTATGTATGTATGTTTAATGTAATTTTTGGCCTTAATTCCTTTTGTGTTTGGCTGCTCGTTTGCTTGCTTGCTAATTTGACAGTTGTCAGCCGCATTTTCGACGTCAGTTGGCCAATCCAACAACATGCATTGCCACCACATCCACATGTTCACTTCCATTTCCATTTCCACTTCTTTTCCATTTTCATTTCCATTCATCAAAATTGGCTTTGGGTGCGAGAGGCTGCCGGGCTCATAATGATTTGTCATCAATTAGCCGAGGGTGTTGATGTGCGCGGTAAGCCAAGTGGAAGGAGCAGCAGTCGGGCAGGGGGCACTAGCAGCAGCAGCAGCAGCAGGAGCACCCCGTCGGCGTGTAGCATACGCTATGTGACCAAAGCAAACCCGCCCCGCCGTCAGCACTTGTGTGGATATGAATGTGGCACGATGATGATGTGGATGAGAATGAGGATGATGTGGATAAGGACGAGGATGTGACTCTAATGCCTATTTTGGTTCAAGTGCTGTTGTTGTTGTTGTTGTCGCTTGTTCCTGCTGTTGCAAATTACTTTTGATTATTATTTTGATGTACATTTCATTTACAATGTCGAGCGGGTGCCGCTGCCCACCCCTTATCCCCTTCAACACTCACAACCATTCAGTTAACTGAAACTTTGTAAGCATCTCGAATTACCAACAAATTGAGGCAATTGTTGCATACACTTGAGTCTTTATAGAGATTTGATTACATGGTCATGATAAAATTGAGTTTTTTTTTTTTAAGTAAGCAACACTTTTTTAGAGTGACGAAAGGGATATATGTACAGCGAGGGATATAAAGGAAAATAAAGAATTTAAAAAAATAATATGTATTTTCAGACACTTTTTATTCCAATAAAAATTACAAATTATTAAAATATTTTACTCCTCACATTAAACTGAATAGTCGAATCGAACAAATAAATCAATATTGATAATGTGAATTGCAAAAGTTCTGCCTACAAAGAGATCACAATATAAATTAAATAAATCTGACAAAAGATAAGCGACAAACATTTATTTATTTCAGGTGGCGCATTAGCAAATTCCATTAAAATGCATTTATAAAATCAAAAAACCCAAAAAACTAATAAACATTTATTTTTGTTTGACGACAATTAAATACTCTTGGCTTATATACCTTGATCATTTTTTTTACTTAATGACAAACATGAGCTACAAACAAAATCAAATTTTTATTTATGACAGGTTTTATAGAAAATAATATGACATAAAGCCTAAGTATGCGGAATTTGGATGAAGCGTTCAAATGAAAAATACATTCATGATGTTGGATAAATAAATAATTTAGCACTTATCTTTAGGCAAAATGTTAACTTAATTAGATAATTACTTAAATGTCATTTTAAACAAAACAACAAATGCCCCAATCCCCACAGACAAAGGCTGTCGTCAAATTTGTTTAGATCAAACCACAGCACCACAACTTGTATTCGAATTCAAGCCATTAACACCGATTCACATTAACACAAGCTCGTGAGTGTTTATTTCTTATTAGTGAATGAATTGTGAAACACTAAAAACAACAACAACAACAACAAGCTAAGAACGAGCAAAGATCTATGCATGTATGTGAAATGAAATCAAATCGAATCAAATTGAATGCGAGTCGAAAACAAAACGTGGAGGGCACAATCTTTTATATGTTGAAAATTGACTTAAATTATTTATTAGCGAATAAAATTAAAAACTTAACGCTATAAAAGTGTTAAAACCACTTAGCAAGCCATTTGCCAGACTTCAACACACACAAGCAAAGAGCCAAAGACAGCAACAGGGGCGGAACGGAGGCGGGGGCAGCGGCACACAGAGAGCGAGAGAGAGATAGATTGAGAGAGAGGCAAGCAAAGCAGGAGCGAAATGACAGAGTGCAAAATCAAGCTGTTTTTTTTTTTTTTGTGTTTGAATTCAAAAATGCGATATTGAGTCAAGCCGAACCATAGTCGGATGGATACATGGGTTTTATATATTAATAAATTAAATTTAAATTTCATATTCACCTGATTGTTTTTTCTGGGCCACGTTTGGGCCATAACAAATTTTGAACGTTTTAAACAGCGTTTTTCGTGCGCTTTGACTTTGTCATTTTTTTGTTGATGTTTTTTTTTTTTTTTTTGTCTCTTTTGAGTGTTTGGTAAATACTAAGCATATGCAACGATTAACATAAAAAAGCAGTTAACAATTTGTACAACATTTATTTAGTTTTTAGCCATTTGAAACGGCGCACTCTCTGCTCTTGATAGTGGTATTTATGAACATAAACATCTCGCTTTAACGTTATCTGCATCTCTGTCTCTAATTTTATAAGTGTGCCTATAATATAAATTTCGACTTTGCCATCGATTTTAAGTGGTCTTTTGTATGGCAGCCAAATCGAGACTGGCTTGAATAAATAGTTAAGTGAACAACTGACAAACGGAAATGGAAATGGAATTAATATTGTGTGGGATATGTATGGAATGGCCTTGATAATGTGACTTGATTCATTTTGGCACACATTTAATCTCGTACGTCTGACGGAAACGTTAAAAGTGCAACTTCTGTTAACAATGTTGTATGTATTATTATCATAAATTGCCATGCATTTAAAAGTGTGTTTTAAAGTCAAACTTTGTTTCAAAACTGGTTTACTACGTACGACCTGTTCATATGTGCTTCAAATTGGGCGTAGTTCAAAAGAAACCAAAAATGTAGCAAAGGCAAAGCTGTATTTCATTTAATTGAAAAAATGATTACCCGTTTATCTAAGTAACAATTAATGCAAAATCATCAAAAAATAAATATGATGTTAACACAAATGTAAGCAAACAGGCACTGCAAATTTGGGCATAAATCCAGCCGACCTTGTGCCGAATAAAAGTCATGCAATTTATTATGTGTTCTTTAATCATAGGGTAAACATCATCAACGCTAAAATATTTGTACAATTGTCAACGGGGTTGAGGTTATAAAATGCTCTGTTTCCTGTTTTTGTGAATGTCCGCATTCCGTGTTTGATTCCACAGGCGCTTTTTACAGCACATAAATCAAATAGTTGCCGCACAAATTGATGCATTAGCCAGCTCAGATATTCTCTCTTTTTTTTCTCTCTCTCAGAGCGTGTTTGTGAGTGTGTTTGTCTGTCTGTCTTTAGCTGGATCCATAGGCTGGCTGGATGGAGGCTGTTGCGCGTTGACAACGTGCAACTTTATGACGCCCCAACTTTGGGAGCGATAAGCCCACGCGCCAACGTCCAATGTCCGGTTGTCCGGACGTGCAACGTGCGTCAAGCCCTGGCCATGAGATGGCACATCAATTAGCACACCTACCTTCAGCCAAAGATCGGGACACGAACTGAGACTGTTACAGAGAGAGAGAGAGAGAGTAGAGAGAGAGAGAGAGAGAGCAACTGGCAACTGGTACTGGTCATTCATTAAAGCGTTGCTCGTCTCGTCTCGACCAGCGACTATCAGTTGTGCGCTGTGATGAATATATTTTAGCGGAGACAACAACCAGCAACAGCGGCTGTGGAGAGGGGTGGTGGAGAGACGGTTATGGCTTGGACTAACAGGAACAAGAGCCAAGCTTATCGCACAAGATGTATTCAAAGTGCATAATGTAAAAGTTGTTCGCGAGTGCTCCAAATACTCCACAAGATGCCAACAAGCAACATTAGCTAGTTGTTGTTGGTGTGGTTGTTGTTGTTGTTGCTAGTGTTGTGGTGTTATCTCAAGTGCTGCGATGCTTATCGTCGAGTTGTAAACGTGAGCTAAAAATACTAACTCCAACCTCAACCATTTCTCTTGGCTCTTTAGGCTACGCCATAAAAGTTGCATCAATTAGCCGGACTCAAAGCTAAAGTTGATCTTTATTTTATTTTTATTTTTGGTTTCTTGTTTTTTTTTTTTTTTTTTTGTTTAACGTTTGGGCTTGGATCGCTTTTGTTGTTGCTGCCACTAAACTATAACGATAAGGAGAAACAATGTTAAACTTAAACATCAACACCTTTTAAGAGCCAGCTCCAAGAGTCGAGATTCGAGAGTCAAGAGTTGAGAATCAAAAGAGACCTAAGACGTGCCCAGACTGAATGTCGACTTTTGCTCCTCGTCGTAACCCAAGCTCCATTCCTATTTTCAATATATACATTTAATGTGTGTGGGTGTGTGTGTGTGTGTGTGTGTCTCATTCCCATTCCCTGTGATATATTAAAATGGATCTGTGTTCGGGTTCGGGTTTGGGTTGGTTTGGTTTGGTTTGGTTGCTGTATCGGTCAGGTTCCAGGGCTCGTTTGCGTTCTCGTTTTTTATGGCACAGTTTAGGAGATAACAAATTTTTGTTACAAGCAAATTAAAAGGTTTTTCTTGACGTTTAATGCAATGGCTTTTAAACTGGCAACGGTCCCCAGCCACATCCACAGCCACAGTCACAGCCTGAGCCTGAGCCTCAGGTTCAGCTCATCCTCCCAAGAGCCGGCCTAAAAGAATTCACTTTTATCGATTGTTTTTGCTTGCATCGTTTAGTCGATAATTTTGGTAATAAATTTTAAAGTAAACAGCGCTCGGTTTTCGGTCTCAGGTCTCGGATCTTAGTTTTGCTCTTCCCTGCTCTGCTCTGTTCTGTTTTGGAACCCTTTAAGAACTGTCGGCCTCGTTTGGTGCGCGTGGCATTAATGCGACATTGAGTTTGGGTTTGTGTTTGTTGTTTGTTGTTGCTGTTGCGTTGTTGGAGACGCCGCCTTAAATTCCTCGGCCGCATATAAATTCAGAACATCAGATTAAGAAAGTGTTAATGTCGTAGCAATTTCCTTTTATCTCAACATAATTGAGCGATAGAATTTGAATTTAGCTAAAAGCCAAACATAAATTTAACACCCAAAACACAAAACACACTTCAACAAAGGGTCCCGAAAACCAACCTCTGAAACTCATCTGAAGAACTTCAAACTTGCAGCTATCGCATCCCCTCGCTTCACTTCTCCCCTTCTCCCTTACTCTCTTGGTCGTGCGGGTTATTCAATAGACCCATACCTTTTGTGGGCCCGAGAAAAAAAAAGTTTTCATTGTCACAACACCGGCGAAGTGATTTCTTGGGGATCGCCGTCACATAAATTTGTCACATTGCCCATATACCATGTGGAGTCGGTTTTTTTTTTTTTGGTTGCGGTTCGCTTTGAGCTGCGCCTGCGCACATTTTAAATCAAAATTATTGAGTTCCATCTTTAGGAGCGTGCAGCTTGAGGCTATTAGGTATTGGGTACTCCAACTACTCGGTAAGCTTTGTAACATAATTATTTTCATGGCTAATAAATTTATAAAATTGTAAATTCCATTATAAGTATAGAAAAGTCTTTTAAAAATTATTTTCTTCATTTCAAATTTTTGTTTTTGCTAACATTAAAGTATTATAATAGTAATAATATGTATTTTTTCTACTTGTTATTCTGTAGAATTAACAAATAAATAAAAGTATTTTTCAATGTAGTGTATTTCTACAACGGTAACAACAGATTGCTTAATGAAACATTTGTTGCTTTAAGGCATAAATAATGTGTACTGTTTAGGAAGATGATATATGGAAATGTTTAGTTTACGATCTGTAATATGAGCACACCAGATTCGTTATTTGTGTGTGTGTGAGTGAGTGTGAGTGTTTGTTTGTGTGTGTCAAATGAAAGCCATAGTTCCATGGCATGGCAAATCTATACAGAAATGTGTAGTATAAGATAATCCATATTTGTATATATAGTTGATAGTCTTTAGCTGCGTCATCGCATAACCCTTTTTGGCCAAGAGTTAAGAGCTCTGAGAGCGGAAGTATCTAACACGCACACAACGACGAGTTAAGTTGACGCCTGTTTGGATTCTTAAGGTTCGTTTTGGTTAGCCAACTCTTGATACTTGAGTCTCGTCTATGGGGCGACGCTTAATGATTAATGAATGAAATCAATTAAGTTTCATTAATGAACAATTTTCGGTAGCTTGGGCACGAAAATGAGTTGAAGACAAGCAGCAGCAGAAGCAGCAGCTGAGTATTTGAGGCATTGCCTTAAATCCCCTGCTCGCCCTGCCCTCTAGCATTTATTTTGACTACCCTTCCCTGCGTCTCACCTCAAGTGTCAATAATTTGGATTTCGATTTTCCATTCGTCGTTGTTCCATTTTGGCTACTGTGCAACATCGACCCCGTATTGGCCCGCGGGGCAGCCCACAGTTGAACAGTTGAACAGTTGAATGAACTTCACGGCTTTCCCTCGCTCGCTCGCTCAGTCAAAACCCTTTGAACGGGGCTCTCTGCTCTTGGCAATAATATGCAAAATCATCATAATCATCATCATCATCAAGCGAAAGCCAAACAACAATAGAGCGCTAAATAATATTTATATCAAAATATATTAAAATGCTTTCATGCCACCATCCGTGTGGTCTTAACACAGCACAAAAAATCAAAAACATAATATATGCCTCAACCCGAGCCAGTCCTTAGTTCGATCAGTGTTTTTATACTCTTCAGAAGTTATGTACTTTGATTTTGTTGTAAAATTTGGTTCCAAATTATTATCTTAGACATTGCTTAAATATTATTATTATTAGTTTAAGTTTCGATGATGAAGATTATTTACTGAATTTTGCATTCACTTAATTAAACATATTTTTTGCAAGGGTATATGAACATCTTAAGTTCTTCTCTTGTGTTGGTTTTTGTGTGCTTGGTATTTTTTTTTGTATTCGCAACTCACATTCATTCACATTCACATTTGGTTCATGTGAACGCACTTGGCTCTTGGGCTTGGGCTTGGTGGCTTTGGCTTAGCTTGGCCTGTTGTGGTAATTTAATAACAATTAAAGGCATTCGGTGCATGGCTTTTGAAGCCAATCTCCGTGTTACGCATTAATGAGCACTTAACTTGGTCAAAAAGCCTTGCCAGTGCTCCACATACTCCAAACACACACACACACATTCTACAAAGAGTTCATCGGTTTCAATTACAATGTTGGCATCTCCCGCATTGATTACATTTTGAACGTTTGCCAATTTGCATTTAATACCCAATACCGAGCAATCGGGCTTCTCACAGTGTAGCCAAACTCGATAACATCGAGCCATTCACTTGGCCATTTGGCTAGTTGGTCACTTGGCACTTGGTACTCGGCACTGTCGCAAATTGATTAAAACTACTCAATCGTTAAGCGTGCGAAAGTCATTCAAGCCCATATATTCTAGTGGGTGGGCGTGGCACTCAGCGAGGACACATTAAACAAAACATAAAACTTTCTAACCTTCAAGCTCGACCCAAGCGCATTGCTCTCAATGTGATTGATGATCGTTTGTCACACGGTTTCGGCCATCAAATTGTTGGCTAAAGGATGCGGCGATAGCCAGGGATATATACATTCACACAGGTATATACATAAAACTCTACTGAAATATCGATACACAATCAATATTTAGTACTATGGAATTGAATTAAAATAGGCCAAATGAAAATATAACTAACTAATAAACGTAACTTATTAGAAAATGGAATTAAAGTTTTTGAAAATGATCGATTATATATATATTATACAAAATGAGTAATTGACTTGCTAAAAAACAGATTTTAAAAATTATAAACAAATCATAAAACATTCACAAAAAATAAATCACTTTTTTTGACATAATTTTTAGTTTATTTTTTAAGTAACATACTGATTTTATCCTTACGCGTTTAAAAGCTATTTATTTTTATGTTAAGATATTTTGACAATTTCTTTTTTGCTTTTGAATATTAATATGAAATTCGTGTTATATACTCTGACTTTAACAAGCTCTATTCTAGTACTAAAAAGATCGCTCATTATTTATTTATCTTATGAAAACCTCTAACTATTTGTCATAACGCTGGGCTACTTGGGTTTTTCTGCATGTTCCCCATATATATATGTACTATACCTTATTTCAAATAAAGTATTAAATAAAAAGCTAATAAAAGATAACCTTTAGCTTAAATCACCTTATCACAAAGTTCTTAGATTATTGATTGCAAAGCATCGTTGATTGAAAATATATGTCGATCTCGATTGAAAATTAACCAGTGTGTTCCACTGTACAGTATGCATTTTGGTTAGTCGAACGGACACGGGTCCACTTCGGTCCGGTACGGTCTGGTCCGGTCAAGTGTGCATGATTGATGAATTATTTTGTTTTGCGGTGAATCAAAACAACACCAATTTTTCTCTCTCTCTCTCTCCTCTGATCTGATCTCATCTCATTTCATTTCATTTCATACACACTTTGATGACATATTTGTGCTGTCGTCCCCGCTCCCTCGAAACGCTGCCGGCTTGTTACCGTCTCTATTACGGCCACCGCCCCAAAAGTAAATTGATACACGATACTCAAAGTGACGCGACGATGATGATGAGCATGATGATGACGCGATGACGCGATGACGATGAGGCTAAGCGTCAGTCAAAGGCTTCTCTCTAATTGTTGAAACGCTTGAAAAAGGTTTGGTCAGCTCGATATCATTAAAAAGGATATCAATTGGTGATAACACGGCCGCAACACAAGCAACAACAACAACAAAAACAACGACAAATGTTTTAAGTAAGCCACAGTTGATTGAATTGTTGTTGTCGTTGTTGTTGTCTTTGTATTTCCAGCTGTCCGACAAAACCAAATTGAATTGTATAACAGAGGCTATGAGGAATGAAAGTTGGGGACGTGGGACAAAGTGTAGGCAAAGTGTAAGGACAGCCACTCAATAGAGAAAAAAGTAATTAAGATAAATACGCAACGATAAAAATAAATAAATATAATTGTTTTTCTTTCGAGTGTTTTTGTTTTTGCCCGAACATTTGACAATCGTTTGCCTAATGGTATGTGATTAATGAATTGATGGAACGGTCATGGAGCATAATTACAAAAAAAAGGGTTCACAGGTGCTTCATTACGCAATGAAATGTCACATGGTACACTATACGCTATTGGAGTGAATGCGTTTTCTCATCCAATTCGCAACTAGTTAAAGAGCAATTTTGTTTAAAGTGAGAGCAAACAAAACAAAACTGTAATTGCATTAAGTGGCTGCGATCTAATTATGCTCCATTAACAGCTCTACAATGGACTCTTAGATATTGCTGCTCGCCTTTAACACTAACAATAACACGAACAATGGCAATGGAATGTGCTACCATATTTTATAGCCACTTACCCACAGACGCACAATGAGTTATGGTCAATGTATTTACGTGCTTACTTCATAATTGCAGCTGGATGCATTTTTAATGTTTGTGGCCAAGAAAGAAAAAAAAAAAAAAAAAAAGTAGCCGAAAATACATTTCATATTTATGAAGTACAGATGTATTAAGCTTAGCTGCCTTAAAATGGTTTATTAATCGTTTAAAAAGGTTTTGTCTTTTCCGTAACAAAATGAATAAAAATTAAATTTTTTTATCCATTTTTATTAAAAGCGAAAAACTTTTATAATTAAGTTAGATTCAGGCAATAAGCTTGTATAACAATGAATAAATTATTGGCTTAATATTTTATCTCAACATAAAGAAGTATAACATTGTAAGCTTTTTCCAAAATTGATAAAAAAAAGGAAAATCATATAAACTATTCGATTTAAAAAAAAAAAAAAAACAAACTCAATTCACATGCTGAAAAACAAATTCTTCTTTAATTCAACTAAGTAAAAAAACATTTTAATACAATGTTTATGTATATTTATAAATAAGGTTGCCTATAAATATTCAATTTAAATACAGTTTTCAATTAACATAACAATATCAGTACAATGTTTTCGAGTACAAAAGAAAAGTGCTCCTCTTAATATTTCAAAAACAATTTCCATAACTTAAAAATTCAACTTTTCATGGCGCATTTCCGTTGCTGACGCCATTTTGCACTCAATTGCGACTGTTTTTTTTTTTTTTTTTGTATTGTGGTATTGTTACATTATTGTTTGTCGAGGCAGTCGTTGAGCCAGATGATTTTTAATAAAGCCAACTAAAATGTAATTAAACTTAATTTATGTGCTAATGAAGAAATTTTCATAAAATGAAAAGACCAGAAAGCAAAAAAAAAAAAAAAAAACAAAAAACAAAAAAACCAAAAATTAACAAATAAACACACACAATAATGAAATGATATCAAATGAATACTTTAACGAGCGCACTCAAAATGTGTTGCATGTGTTTGTTGGGGCTTATTTTGTTGTTGTTGTTGTATATGCGTGGATAGATAGATTTCCAGGTAGGTGACATTAACTAGGTAGATGCTGGGGAGGGGGAAAATGTAGCGGACGTGCGCATTCATTAGCATTTTTTGGGTGACAAAAGTTTCCGGTTCGCCACGGCTATGGACTAATGGTCGACCCGGCCACATAAAAATCACATAACAAAAGACATTTTAATTGAAATTTAAGTTAATTAGTGTGTGTCTCTCTATTCACTCGCTCTCTCTTTTTTCTCACAACTCTTCTCTATACTTGACCAAACAAATTTACGCTTGGCGAGAGAGAGAGACTCCAAGCCAAGACATATTTGAGTTACGAGTCGAAAAATTTGCGGTTTTTCCGTAATTGACGCATACAAATTATGACGGCTGTTCAACGTGGTAGATAGATATTGTGTGCATATATATACATACATATGTATATATTTAGTAGACTCACGAGTCTAACGGCAACAATTTGTTGTTTCGGTTCGTTGTAAGTAATGGCAGCATTGCTAATGAGACACCATTTTTATTACTTTTATTGTTATGCATTTTGAAATTATGATTTAAAACCGCAAGAATATAATTTATGAGCTACACACATACATTCACAAGTATATATATATATATATGTACGAGTATATATCTCGATCTTTCCGGTGTCGAGTGCGTTTTCAGCTTGTTTCTGTGTTTTGTTTTCAATGGCATAAATTGTCATTAGATAAAGTTTATGACTCAATTATCGTTAGAGGTTGACAAGTTTTTTTTTTTTTTTTCTATTTATTGGCTGTTGCTTTTAATGCTGCTGGCATTGAGCTGAGTCTATCCCCCCTTCGGCTCTTTAAAGCCTATCTCACCTTATTATTTTTTTTCCATGATGCCTTTTGTTAATGCTTTTTTCTCTGGGGCGTGGCAAATTTATAGCCAAACACCCCAACCATCCATCCATCTATCCATCTGTCCGTCCAACAACTTATCTACTCAATCTCTGCACCTCCTTGTTGCGGGTTTTTTTCTTTTTGGAAAGTTTAAAATCTTTTTTTTCTCTGGCCACCAAGGTAAGGTCATATAAGATTTATTTTGAATTGGGCTGCTTTTTCTTTTGTAGTTGGTTAATTTAATTAAAATAAATATTATGCAAGAAATGCCATCCAAGTTAAACTATTAAACTATTGATTGTAGCTAAAAACCTGAATCTTTGTGCAATCGGAGTTATAAATAGAATATTTAAGATTCGTAAAATATATTAAAGAAAATTCTTTCCTTTTTTATCATCCCTAATAAATATATATTTGGTTAGGTCTTTGTTTAGATCATTTTTATTCCATAATATAGAGTTTATATGTATGTGTCCTTATTGATTGTTAATTGCTTGGACTGCAACTTTGGACTATGATTTCTAGCTGCAAACATGAAAACACATTCCCCTCTCGTTAAAGTGTTGTTTTGCTCACATTTGTTAAAATGCTGAAAGCATCAAAGGCAATCAAAAACTGAGTACTGAACAAAAAAGCAGTGCAAAGATGAGAGAGAGAGAGAGAGAGAGAGAAGATGAGTGAGTGTGGGGGAGGCGAGAAAGCATTAACATATTTTAACAGGCAAACGGCATTTGCATAATTTTGTGACATTTTCGCATACATACATATAAACATACATACACACATACATACATACATGCATAGTTAAACATACATATAGAAAAGCTGGACATTTCTTTCGTTTTGTTGGTGGAGATGACAGCTTTTGTAGGTTCCATTAAAAAGTTCCGAAAACGCTGCAAAATGGCGCGCACTTATGGCAAATTAAACTTTTCCAACATGGCGCCTGGTCTCTCGCTTCCTGTCTCTCTCTATCTCTCACTCTCTCTCTCTGTATCTCTGTTTCTCTTTATCTCTGTCTCTGGTGGCAGCATCTCAACTGGTGCAACTGGATCCGGGAGCTGGAGCTCCATTATGTAACAAATTACTTTGGCAAAGTGCTCGTGTATTCGCTTTTTAAATATGCAAAAAGAGCGCAATTTGCATAAATTTGCCCCAGCATTAAAACAATTTTAACTCGCAACACCAACGCGCACAACAGCAGCAACAACAACAACAACAACAACATAAAAAAAAGCACCACCCAAACCTGCCAACACCCTCCAACCCCTTGTTCGTTGGGGGTGGTGCTTACTGAGTGGGTGGTTGGGTTGGGTTACTGCTTGGTTTTCGGTTGTCATCGGTGCCAAATTAACAAATTTACGCCAACATCTCCGGCTCAAAAGTGCTGCCAACAGCCAAAACTGCCAGCGGACTGCGTGTGTCGCAGTAAGTGCCGCAAGATACCAGAGTGGTGCAACAGAAAGAGAAGGAGAGAGAGAGAGAGAGTGATAAGAGGGGGTGGTAGTGGGGGTGGTGTTCACATTTGACATGTTTTGCGGTGTACTTTTGCCCGGTTTGTTGCTGTCGTTATTCCATTCCATTCACCTGTTTGTGTTGCTGTTGCTCTTAATGTGCTTTCGGGCCATTCCTTTCTTTCTTTTTTTTTTTCGTGTCGCCAACACCCGCAACAACAACAACCCCCCACCGTCACGCCCGCCGTTGCCCTCGCCCATGCGTTTGGCTTTGGCAAATTAAATATTCCGGCACCATTAGTGTTAAAAGTGTTCACATTAAAAACATTTTGCATTTTTTTTCTCTCATTTTTGCCTGCTTGCTGTTGTTGCTCCGTTGTTGTTGTTGTCGTCCTTCTTTCTTTAGCGCCACATTTTGTTGTTGCCCTCCGTGAAATGCACAACAGCAGCACAAAATATCTAGTTAGCACTGGGTGACGAGAAAATACCCTGTAAAACAACATTCTTACCTTAACTTATAAGCTTTAGATTTTATAATATAAAATTTTATTAAAAATAAATAAATACATTTTTCTTGCGAAAACTTTATCTAAGTTAACTAACTAATAAGTGGACATTATTCAAACTACAATTCATATTTTTCGATTAGTCTCTTAGTTGTATCAAACCTTATTCAAAACATTTTGCTAAGGGGTATTGAAATGAGGTTGAAAGCGTCGCAACTTTGTTTTTAAGCACGGTCAAGTTTTCGGGGTGCTCGAGTGGATTTTTTTCATGCTTTGTTCACACACAGGACACACAACAACTTTGTCATTAGTCAGCTGTCGGTTACAACAAGGGTTGCGGGGCAGGACATGAAGACGTGGCAGATGGGGAAAAGGCCATTAAAATGGCTTTTAAAAGTTAACTCGAGTGGCACTCAATTTGCCATCTACTAGTTAACCATTAGTTAAGCTGCGGCTGAAGTTGACTTTGTTGCTTTACGGGATCCTCATTTTCACTCCTAAATAGAGACACGATCTAAAGATGGCAACTAAATTTAAGAGTTAGTTGAAGAACTTGTTATAAGCTCTTCACAAAACATTTTCGACTTTAGCTCTAAGTATATTTTGCTTATATCTGAGTATACTGACATGGTACAGTCTGCCCCTTTCGAAACTAACTAATTGTTACGAAGACAAAAAAATAAGATCAGCTAAAAACGGCGTAAAATAGACGGCTGCAAAATTAGAAGCTAAAAGCAACACTTGCTAATGATTGCCGTTCACTCCCTCAATGTTTTGTTGCTGCTTCTGCTCCTGCTCCTGCTGTTGGTTGCTCCCGATCCCGATGGCAAGTGCTCTCGTTGCTCTCGTTGATCGAATGTTAATTTGAAAATAAATGAACGTTAATTATACGCTTCACACAGGAACTTCCTTTATTTGTCTCTCTCGTCCAGTCGGGTGTGAGAACTGCTGCACTTGATAATGATTCGGAGCTGCTGCTGCTGCTGCTGCTGACCTCTTTTGGTCTACTACTACTACTATGATGTCTGACAAATCATGTCTAGCCTTTTGATGTTATCGCACTCATTAATGCCGCAGTGCCGAGTGCTGCAAATGAGGAGGCTTGTAGGCGTGCCAGCGACGCCAGCTTAGCATTTGTTGACAGCTGGTAGCACTTGAATTCCTCTAACAAGGCCAAGACAAAAAAACAAAAAAACAAAACAGCAAAAAATATAATAAATTAAAAAAACATTGCCTTGATGTTGTTGCTGCTTTTATTATTATTTGCGCAGACTCTGCTAGGTGACAGCTGCCCGGCTGCTTAGCAGCTAAGTTGCCTCTCTGCCTGCGTCAGAGGCTCAGTGCGTCCTGGCACACTCAGAAAAACAAACCTAGTAAAATATTTCCTGTTCTAAAAGGAAAGAGCGTGTCAAATTTAGGGCTCCTATTGCATATAAAAACCGTTTTTGTTTTATTTAGAATTAAAAGTTATAGTAATGAATTCTAAAATCTAGTGAAAATATATATTTTTTAAAATATTTTGGATTAAAAAAAACATTTCTTTTCCTGTTCTGAAATTATAAAAAATATATAATACAATAAGATATCATTTATTAAATTTTCAATTCAAAAAAAATCTATTTAAATAAAGAAGAATTTTTGTATGCTCAAAGTGCAAATGTTTTTTCTGCTTAGCAGGACATCTTTTTTTTGTTAAGTGCACGCACTTAGCGAGGCGCACACACACACATACACACACCTTTCACACCTTGCGGTGTTTGGCTGGTAGGTGTGAAGCGGAATTTCCAGTGTTCGTCGCCGTCGCCGTCGTCGTCGTCGGAGCCTTCGCATCGGTCTTATCTAAATTGCTTTTCGAGTATCAATATTTTAGCTCAAGTGTAAATTATAACGCCCCGTGTCTGTATGCAGCATAAGGCAAAAAATACATACGAGTATTTAGTATATGTATATATTAACGTTGAGGATTCGTTGATAGAGAGAGAGAGAGAGGGGGGGAGAAACGTACAGTCTATTTAGTCTTAGGCCATAGATAAATCTAAAAGCCTTGGCAAGCCAACAGCCAAGCAGCAACAGCAGCAACAACAACAACAACTGCAACAATCCCCAGCCAGCAATTAGCCAAGAGTCCGGCCAAGAGTCGAAGCCGAGCCGAGTCCATTTTTGAATGGCATAAATTACGCACGCCAACGTATTCATAATTCTATTTCCGGCACATTAACTCTCAACCCCGAAACAAGAGTCCAAGCCAAGCCAAGCCAAACCAAAGTCAAAACTAAAACCACGCATTCCCATGAACATACATTTCATTCACAAGGGGTCAGCCTGCAAGCTCCCCCCCCATCGCCACCCCACCCCCCCTCACCAAAATTGTTCTTCTTCGTATACAGCTTGAAGATTTGTCGCTGACACGCGATCCAAGATCCAACGGGATGTGCTTCATTAATTGGCGTCCAAGTCATAAAAATATATACATACAATATACAATACATATATGTATATAAATGTATCTTTGACTTTTGTTGGCAGCATCCGAAAACGAAAATCAGGTAAAAGTTGTTAATAAAACGAAAACTAAACTAAATGAAAACAAAATAAAACGAACACAAAGCACAAACACACATAACAATAATACTATATACATACATATATATGTATGAACAGAAAAACGAGCTAAAACAGAGCCAAACTGAGCGCATTATAATCAGATTATGAGCACTAATGATCCTTTAATGATCGACGTTTAGGTCTCTTGGCCTCAAGATTGGTTTTAAATTGAAAGCCACAGTCAGATACAAAGCCAAAGACAAAGGCAAAGACACAGAAACTGAGAAACAGAGACCGAGACCATAAAACGAAATCAAATCGTATCGAATCAAGTCATATCAATTTAAAGCGTAACGTATTTCCCGTATTCACTCTAGCCAAACAAGAAAACTAAAATACAATAATTAAATAAAAACTCTTTTCTTAACAGCTAGGCAAGCGGATAGACAAGCTTAAACAAAAGAAACTTTCCTGACAAACTCCGTTTTTTTTTTTCCATATGTTTTTAGACCATAAGTTATTAACTAAATCTGACTTGAACAGAAAACGCCATTTGCCAAATGCAACACCATTAAATATTATTGGGAAATGTAGAAAAATTCGAATTATTTACTTTTCTTTTCAGTAAACGAAATTTAATGAGAGAATTGCTTTAAGGGAACATGCCAAAGTTTCCAATCAATAGCTAATAATTTTCGTTATAATACAAAAAATTCTTGTAAGTATTCAAAATGATTATTCATTACCTTAAGCTTTACGGTAATTAAATTTAAATAGAAAAAAACAACTTTAATCAGCTTTAATATAGAAAACTAACTCTCTAATCACAATTGTCTCTGATTACTGATAATATAGTAACAACATAATTTTTTTTATTTTTAATGATTTTAGTTTTCGACAATTCTTTGCCCCTTGAAAGAGCATCCGAGTAGCTTATTCGTATCTGTTTCAAATTAACCCTTTGGTAAGTTTTCTTTTTTTTTTTCGTTCTTAGTTTTAATGTTCTTGTTTATCAATGGCAAGTGACGCTGACGCCGTAGGGGGCATGCCTTGGGGGCATGCAGCGCAGCTACTGTAAATGTTTGTGCTGCTTTGATGTTGTTGCTGTTGTTCCAGCTAATTATTATCTGATATGCAGCTACCAAGATATAGAGACTCCAGCAGCAGCAGGCGAGATACCATTTCCGGTAAGTTGCATTTTAGCTTAAGCTCTATTTTAAGTTGAGTTGTGTTGCGCAGGCGCAGGCGCAGCGTTAATGAACTTTTAAGAGTTTTTGCTACTGTGCAACGTTTTGCTATGAACTGTGGACCAAAGCATAGGCAGAGGGGATGGCGGCACAGTTGGGACAGGTGTAATTTAATAATGTGCAGCAGCAGCAGTAGGGGGAAGAGTGTCCTGTTGTGTCCTGGCTGCGTCCAATTTTAATGACACATAAAATTGGTCACTTATGTGTGCGCCGCAATGAAAACAAAACCGGTCAGGACATGACACAAAAACAACAACAACAACAACAACAATATTACAGGACTCGTAGAGCTGCACACATGTTCTGTTGTTGTTTTCTGTGGCGTCATTGTGCCACATAGCACAAGCACAAGCACAACAACAACTTGCAACTAGATAAACACAAAACGTGTCCGCTTTATTTTTCGTTCTCATTTTTCGTTGGGCGTCTAAGGTCCGAGTCCTTAAAAGCCGCTTAGCGCAATGAGCACCGCACCGCAGGGTAATGTGAACCTGTTAACGGTCAGAGGAGCGAAACTTTTTGTTGTTTTTCTGTGTTGTTTTTGAGGTTCAGGTGTTTCTGCTCTGTCCTGTCCGGTCGTCCGGTCGTCCTATTGTCCTTTTGTGGCTACGCGACAAGCGTTAAAATCATGTATCGCTGACTCGTTTAATTACAGTTACACATTTCGACGCTTGGGCACTTTGTTTGTGTTTTTCTTTTTGGTTTTTCGGGTATCATTTGGTAGTTTTTTTTTTTTTTTTTTTGGAGCGAAATGTTGACCAACATATTTCCGTTTCCAATTATGGAGTCCAGTCTAGTATTTAACTAACTGCCATGAAACCGTTGCAAGATCAAGATAATCCCATCTTAAAAGATGTTTATTTTGCTTAAAATTTCTGCTTTATTAGGTTTTTTGCTTTTAATTGTGATTCTTGTTGTTGTAAAGGGTTAAGGGTTGTTGAGGGTTTTGTTTTGCACAAGTGGCGATTATAAAAACACAAAATATGAATATGAAATTATTAAAGCATTAAAGTTTAGAAATTAATTAAAATATAATCAACATTACGTGAGCGGCATGGCGTGACAGCAAATTATATTTAATAATAGCGGCATTATATTTATTTTTGCGAAGGGGACTGAAACCCCCACTCTGCCCCTCGCGTTGAGTTGTGCCAGGGATTGCAATTGTTGTCGCCCCAACAAGTCAACAAACAATTTGGCCAAAAAACACACACATCAAAAACCAACTGCAACAGCAACAATTGCTGCAAGGCTGCAACGCCCACAACACGAGCCGCCGCCGTCGCCGCTGCCCCAGATTGTTGCATGTTGCAACACAAAATTAAGCAAACAAACATACACAAAATAAAGAACAAAATGCAAAAAAATAAATAAACAAATGCAAAAAAGACAAAAAAATAGAAAAATATTTAATTGCACTTAAATTGTCACTGCCGCAACAACTTTGCTATTTGTGTTGTTGTTTGTTTATCGTTTTATCGGTTGTGGCCATTTCATTAATTGATGTTAGAGTTGTTGTTGTTGTTGTTGTCTTTGCTGTTTTAAACGCAACTAATTAATGGTAATGGGTCATTTTGCATGGCCATTGCATGGACATCGCTTGTTTGTTGATTTTGTAAGCAATTTTAATGATCCCCTCCCCCAACCCCACCCTCTTTGTTTGTGTGTGTATTTTAGCCATCGATTTTTTACTATATTCACTATATACTATATGTAAATTGTCCACACGACACGACACGACATTTGTTAGCCAACAACCCAGTTGACTAACAATAAATTCATTTCAATTATTAGTTTGATAAAAACATAAAATAATAATAGCTATTGAGTTTTGCTTAGGCTTTGTTGTACAATCAAAAGGAATTCGGCAAAGAAAGATTTCTTTAAAAATCAAAAAAGTACAAAATAAAAAAAATAAATTCAATGTCTATAATAGTTGTTAATGGTTAGTCGCAAATCGATTTTTGTATATCGTGAAGTTATAGTCCAAGTGAAATGCGTAATAAAAGTTCAGCTGTATAAATTTTCAGTCAATGCCCAATTGTTTTAATTTTTTATACAGGTATTTAACTCATTCGTTCTTCAAATTGAAAGTAAATCTTTTATAAACTAAAATTTATATAATCTTCTCATATATTATTTTTTTCACCTTTTTGATAAGCCTTATTTATATGGTTCTAATATTTTTAAAAATAGTTTTTCCACCCAAAATTTCTTCTTTGAATTCGTAGAACTTGTGGAAACTTTATTATTTGCCCTTATATGACACATTGGTTAGAGTAAAAACTCCTTTTGAAGAATTTCACATAAATATAAGACATTTACGACTTTTTTTGATTTATTTTGCCAGAAACAACATTTTATTTCGATTGCTTCAAATCTTTAAAATCCTATCTTTTATATCCCACTTATATTAAGTAACAACAAAAGCAACAACAAAACTGCAAACGGGGCAGTTAACAAGTTAGCTACGGTTACATTTTCTTGCTGCGTTTGCTGCTGCTGCTGCTGCCACTGATACTTAATCCTTGCCACGTCCTCACTTCTAATTGTATAAAAGAGTTTCCATTACGTTCGCCATTTTCACACACACACACACACACGGAGAGAAGATGAAAAGTGCTTAGTCCTTGCCAGAAGGAGACAAACTACAGGCACTTATCACCCTCTCTCTCTTTCTCTTCGTCTGAGTATGTGTATATGTTTGTAGAAACTTCAAGTCAAAGTATCTAAACGCACAGTTTTTCTGTATCCAAAACTGCATTAAATGCCATAAAATAACTTTTAAAATGCGTTTTACTTAACACCCTGTCAGCGTACCAAGCAAGAGCAGCGACAAAAGCATCGACAGAGACAGAGGCAGAGGCAGAGGCAGCGACAGAGTAACGTCAACGTCAACGTCAACGCCAGACGCGTGAGGTGTCAAAATTTTAATGGCCAAGCAAGAGCAGCAGCAGACCGCCCAAGCCACCCACCCACCGAGCAGCAGCCAAGCGAATTCCTTTGCACACCACCCTCGCACAGCCAAACAGAGAGACAGCAACAACACTCAGAGAGCAAAACACAGACAGTAAACAAGAGAGAGTGAGAGAGAGAGATCCAGACAGAGACGATAGGTGAGTGGGTGGGCGCATAAAGGGGGGTGCGAATTGTGCGCTCGCCTTAAAGATTAATTAACAATTTGCTGTAAAAAGGCAGCCAAGCAATGTTTTTTTTTTCGTTTGCTTTTGCTTGCTCGCTGCTTACAAGTTTTTTTTTGTGTGTGTGTCTGTGTTTTGTTTTTTTTTGGCACTCGTCAACATTGCTGTCGCGGCTGCTTATTGGTGCGAAAGTTCAGCAGGCGATTGATGCGTGCGCCAGAGCGAGACGACGTGTCTGTCACAGCGGCAACGATGGCCAAACGTCAGACTGAGTGAGTGAGAGCAAGCGAGTTGGCGCGCTGGCAGCGCCGAGCTGCTCTCACGCTGGCTGGACCAAAATTATCGACAGCGGAAGTTAACACACTTTAAATCAATTAGAAAATAAAAGGCGGAGTTTAAACGAGGCAGCTTAGCAGACAAAGACTTCGACGTCGACAACCACCGCGAGCAGCGCTCACAGCGACGCAGCAGCACCACCCAAGGGCCAGGGCCCCACAACCCAACAACAGCAACAGCAGCAGCAGAGCTCGGGTTAAGTGACATGCGTGCGCAGAGTGTTGTTATTGTTGTCTTTCGATTTGACTGCCAACTGGTTTGTTTTGGGTAGCCCCTTGTACCCCTGCCCAACCCCTTTCCACTTACACATTGAGCGTGACTGTGGTGAGTTTCTGTCTCTTTTGATTTTTATGGCATGTCTCTTTTTCTGCTCTGGCCCTTTATGTCTGCTGTGGCTACGATTATATTTGTTATTTTTGTTTGTAATTTGAGCGAAGCGTTCGACACAGCTGCCGGAAGGTGCATAGATGAGAATTAGGTGGAGGTGGGGCGGGGAGATAGCTAAGAACAGTAGCCAAGTGGCCGCATTGCTTCGGGGCCTACTCATTTAGGGCTTGATTCAATTCCTAGGTCAGCTGTGTGTGACAAAACTGTGGGTCAACAAAAACAATGAGATTGCACTTTATGTTTGATTCGTTTGTCTAAATCAATGAATGAATCAAATGAAATGAATGAATAACCAACACACACACACATAGATACAGAAACAGTACTTATAACTTCAGTTTTCATTGAGAGGCAACTAACAAATTTTGTAATGATTTGAAAGTGGTCGGATCGGATCGGGACAGAAAATGAGACAATAAATGAGAGTCATACAAGAAAACAGTCAAAACTCGTTCTTAAATGATGCCAAGAATCCAAAATAGTATGTTGAGAATAGCAGATAATTTGGTTAAAAACTTGATTAATTAGACAGTTAAAATGTATTTTAAAATTCTCAATCTCCATATAAAATACACAAAATGAGCATCGAATCATTATAAATCGTATCACATATCAACTTGAACTTTTTTCTTCTTTGAATAAAAGTTCAATTAATGCCAAATAAAAATGAAGCAACCCCATACCGCATATACATAAGTATGTATATTTATTTGTAAGTAGACTTTTCACCCTCTTTTGGCGATTGAATTCTCGCGTTGCACTTTCAATCTGCACATTTTGACAAATTTCTTGTGACATTTTTGACTAGCAGCGTCGGGGGGGGGAATGGCAATTGACCGACCGCCAGACAAAGGCGTGGCATTATTAACGCTTTGCTGGTTTCTCAGCCGATAAAGCGTCAAAACTTTGCGGTCGGGGGGACTCAAGGATGTGATCAAGAAACAGACGCAGACACAAAAAGATCTCGATGAAGGAGTCGAAGAACAACAACAACAACAAAACAACTCAAGTCACCGCAATATATCAAAAACTTGAAACAACAAATATCGTTATATATATATTGAACATCTGCAAATTGGATTAATATATATACGATATGCATTTTCATTATACAACTTATATTTATTATAATTGTTAATTGTTCAGTTAAAGATAAATTCAGTATTGAATATTTATTATTGAAATACATCTGGCGACATAAATTTAAGGAAAGTCGAAACAGTTTATTCTTAATTATAATACTTTTGCTTGTGTTCTTTAGTAGAGAGTATCTCTAAGTCAAGCACACCTTACCTCTATATATTCTATATTTGAGTTATTTTTTGCTTAAATTCTTTGCTTTGTTTTTTAGTGCTGGCGTCATCGTCTCATGCTATTATTGTGGCTTTTTAAAGTATTAAACTAAGTAGCATTTGTTGTCTGCTGTCCAATTTTCGGCTTGTCTGGCCTGCTGCTGTCAGTTATACATACATAGCATTTCATTTCTTCTTCATTCCGTTTTTTGGAGCTCTCTCAACTCTCGCTTCGCATTTTCTGCGTCTTTTTGGTTAATTGGCTAAACATTTTCTACCAAATTACTTTAATTATGACAGTTACACAGACTGCTTTAAAGGTCTTTCTGTTGTTGTTGTTGTTGTTGTTTAGTTGCGCTTATTGCTATGGTCGATCTTTCGATCTGTCATTTTATGCTATTCCATTCCACCAATTTATTGGCTGTCATCTTTTTCGAATGCTCTCGTTGTTGTTGTTGTTGTTGTTTGTTGTTTGCTGCTGCAGCATTACAAAATGTGTTAAATAATTGCTGATATTATTGTTAAGACTCGCTGCGTGTGTGTGTGTGTGTGTGCGTGTTGAAAGGAGCCAAGAGTTGTTGGAGCTACTCTTTATAGTACGTTTGAATAGTGGGTCAGAGTCAACAAATAGACCTGCCAATTGTTGTCGTTGATTTCGTAACAAGCATATAAATACTATTGGCCACAATAACAAACCAACTACATACATACTTAGTACTCTTGCCATCGTTTCCTTTCTTAGGAATCAGTAATTGATCCGCAACAACAAAGAACAACACAGAGAGATGTCATTAAATATGTATCTATGTTTATTGTATGTTAATTGACTTGGGGCACATTGAGTTTGTTGTGGTGCATCTTAAGCAAAGCCTAATCAATTTGTCAATCGTCCTAATATATCTATTACAACTTTGACATATTTTAAATACTACTTTGCCATACTTATTCCTAGAATATAAAAGTTGTTTTCATGCTAAAATCTTTTTACGTATGGTTTATGATATAGTTTCTTGATCTGATGGCTGACAGCTCAATTGATTGACGGACTTTACTAGATATGTTTCTTCCTTGCACATTTCAGGACAAAACTAATATATATATAACTAAATATAATTATTAAAGTTAAGTAAAAGCTTTCTGGCATAATTTGTGTATAAATTAAAGTGGCTTTTATTTTTATAGCCCCACAATCTAAACTTTGAGTTAAAGCAAAGCCAAAATGCATCTTGCCAATTAATAACTATTACATATATGTATGTATACTTATAGAAAACGTTTGAAAAGTAGTCGTAATGAAGTACTTAAACAGTTTAGTTGCTGCAACAAAACTGGTCTTTCGATTCGTCAGCGGCTTTTAACAACAACTCAAATAAACGGAATACTTAAATGTTCACATACAAACCAACACATATATATATATATATATAGTACACATATCTGTGTAAATCCATGATTAAGGCATTGCATAAGCTGCGGCAGTGTTTTAATTGCTGCACCAAGCATGTTGCATGCCGCACGAATTGGCCTCCTGCTTGCTGAATTGGCGGATTGCGTGTGGGGTGGGTGTGCTTACTGAGCTTACTAGGCTAGGGGATGGGTGATGGGGGGCAGGTGGGTGGCATCGGTATACTACCAAGCTTTATGTGTGTTTTGTGGCCAAAATATTGAAGCGTACTTCCGCGTAGCGGCCTACCAGCGATAAGCGAAATTGAAACGTTTTTGCAGTCAGTGTGGCACGAGACCAGCAGCAGCAACAAATTAATATTACGCATACGCCGCTTTGTACCGCTCAAACAAAAAAAAAAAAAAAATAGGCGAATTGGCGTTGAACAAACTTTAAATTGAAAGCTTACAACAAAGTCGAACGCATTACAAACGTTATGCTTGGCCGAGCGCAAAACATTAATAAATACCTGCGGTTTAATTCAAAATAATTTGTTTAAACATTTCCTTTTGTTTAACGCTGCCCGTTGCCAATTACCCGTTGTGTGACGTGCACCACAACATTCTCAGACAACAAGCCACCCAAACACCCAACCACCGTCCTCTCACCCCTTCAAGTCAATTTTAATTGCTGCCACACACTCACACACACAAACATCTCATGCATTTAGTGGGAAGCTGGGCATTGTTTTAACGGAATGCAATACATAAATTGCACGAGTGATGAGTGGATGTGATATAGTACATCAGCAAATCGAATTGCAAATTGCCAACAGAAGCGACCACGTGTCATCGCTCAAGGTCACTCATATTATTGTATGAATTGAGTTAGAAAATAATCAGCTTGAAGGTAGTTAACTGTTTAAGTTAAAAGAAATCCTTCCTGTTCAATTTCACAAACAGTTGACAAAGCCAGAATGATTTATATATATAATATTTTTAGAGTTGGGCCTTAGGAATTTAATTTAAGGCTATTTATCTCTTAGTTGTACTACACTCTCGCCGTAAGCACTTTTACTTGCCTTATTGTCGTCGTTATTGTTGCTTTTCTAGCTGTTGATGAGCATTTAAGTTATTGTTCACAGTTGATCAACGTCAGCTCCGGTATTAGATGAGTTGATTTAGTAGAAGCTTTCACACGCATACACGAAAGCCATTCTTCTGGTGCAAGCGAAAGTTTGTGGGCACACTCACACACACACACACACACACATAGTCACAATTACTATATTAAGCGTCAAAGTGATACAAAGTAACAGCTCACACATTTAGGCTAATCTATTGCGCTGAGTCAGTTTGCGGCAACTGCATTTAATGTCATTTAGAGTGAAATAATGTTAATCGCATGTCCAATTTAATGACTTTTAGCACACCGCTCACGACTTGAAGCGATTTGCATGCATTTGGCTCAGAGATCAGCAAATAAAATAAACAAAAAACCGAGACAAAAAAAAACAATCCGACAGCTGAAACAAAAAAAAACCCACACAGAATGCCCGAAGCTGGCATACTCTAGTCGTAATATGATTTTGGAAGCGTACTCAACGACTTGGCTAAGTTGTTATGCCCGTCTAAAGTATAAAGTGAAGAATTGTATATATGTAGATATATGTATGTTTGTATATAAACTTTAATTAAATTGCCGCGCACATTGAAATTGAATTGAAAATCGGTTTTGTTGCGCTTTTTTATGTCATGATTAGCGCGACTCTTTGCCAACTGCCACGAACGAAAATAAGAAGAAAAAAAATACATATATACAAGATCTGTTTTGACTTTGCGCGAATAAGCATTAAATCTCACAGTTTTGGGCCAACACTTCAACCATGCCCCACAAATTCCAAAAAACCCCTAACCGTAGTGCCATACCATCCAAGGGTTTCTACAAAAAATACGCAATAATCTTTGTACAAAATAAATGTTCAAAAATCATACTTGACATTAAAAAAATTAAAAAATCAATCTAAAAGAATAAAAAAAATTATAATAATTATTTATAATTGTAAAAGATTTGTGTTTTGGTTTGAAACTTAAGCAAAAAAATAAAAGTAGTAAATATTATATGACTTAAAGTATTTTTAATTTTAATTTGCATTTGTAATTGTTGTAATAATTAAATGAATAAAATATTTTTATTATGCTAATTTTTTTTAGCAAAAGTTTTGATAACCTCAAACTTAATTATTCGTGACATAAATGTACTATTAAGTTATTACTTTTTGTACGAAAATGTATCATTGTGTGCCCATAGTGCCATAGTGTTATGGAAACGTTGATCGAGTCATAGCTGGAGTTGTGACTCGGATTCGGAATCGGAGCTGAAGTTGATGTTGAAGACAGAGTTGAAGTTGGCGTTGGATATGGAGTCGCCGAGCTTGTTGCGCTTTGATGTTCGGCTTGTTATTATTATTATTGTAGTTGTTGTTGCTGTTGCTGTAGTGGCGGCGTCGGTTCTCATTTGAATTTGTATGCATTTTGACATGGCAAAGTATGGTGCGGGCGGAGGAGAAGGTTGCTGAAGAGCAAGACGTATGAAACGGCGTGTGGCCAACAATGTTGCTGTTGTTGTTGTTGCTGGTTGTTTTGCCAGTTTATAGAACGTTTCATTTGTCTCAATCAGCAATCAGAAATGAATGTTTTTGGCTGCGCGCCTTTTTGATCTTTTGGCTTAACATGGTTTTTCAATTTTCGAGCATGACTTTTTATGGCTTTATTCATTTGGCTCTTTTTCACACTCCATCTATCTTTGTCTGCACCCATTTTATTATTATTATTATTATGATTGTAAATGTATCAAAGTATGTGTTTTATTCTGTGTGTATATGTTTGTTTAATCAAGTACGGTAATTAATTCACTATTTGTTATTTGCTGTTTGCTCTTTGCGTGTTGTCGTTTTTTGCTTTTGCTTTTGAACGTTTCCCACGAACGCGTAACGCCAATCCAATCAAATGTCAAAAGTTAAAAGCGAGTGTCACATTTAACTTGAGGCTCAAACATTAAAGATGACAAAAAGCCAACAAGTTCGCTTTGCACTTAAGAAATCTGATAAAGGGAGCAGCATCATCAGCTTTTGCCATGCCACTTCTCTCTTCGGCTCCTGCTGCTGCTGCTCCTGCTAATGCTCCTGTTGCCCATTTCATCTATACTGCTCTTCTTTCGCATTGCACTCGTCACGTGAGTTTTAGCGCAAAATGCCTTAAACGATTGAATGCATCTCAAATGCAGAAACGATCGCGAAACGAGTACCCAGACTTAAGTCGCAGTCGCAGAAAGACTCAAAGACTTTTGTCCTCATCATCATCATCATCATCAACAGCATACTTTTTTAATTTTGTTTTTTTTTTGCGTCTGGGGACCACTCAAAAGAAGTGTCACACACAATCCGCTTGCATTTTGGCATTTGTCAACTTTTATGCGCTGCGTTGCGCATGCCCAACAACAACAACAACAGCAACAGCAACAACATCTGGAAACAGTGGCGGCATTGACTGTTTTAAGCCGCTTCTGGCTCTCCTCCGGTTCTACGCTGCTCACTTTTGTGTCCTTTATCTAAAATGCTTTCTGCGTAAATTGCGTATTGAGTTTAAATTAAATTTGCCAAGATTAAGATAAGGAATTGCAGTTTTAACCTCACAACAGCAACCGAAGCAGCAACCGAAGCAGCAACCGAAAGTTGATCTCAATCCGAACCAAGGCTGCAGTGCGTCGCGGCTTTTAACTGCATTGCTGCGCATTGGCGCGTAACCAAAAAAGGTGTCTTAAACGTTTCTTTCCAACAGCCACCGCGAGACTGTGCAAACAACAAGGCTGGGCAGGGGTGGCGGGGTATAAGGGTACAGGGTTACAGGTAGAGAGGCAGAGAACAGAAAATGTTTGCTCTTTGTGGTCGCTTTAGAATAAGATCAATGGGAAAAATGCATGCGGTAAATGAGTGGAGTGCAGTGTGTGAATGAGTTCAAAACTTTTTTATTTTCAAAGCGAGTGCATTCGTGCCAAAGACAAGTGAATCAATTGGCTAAGCAGTTTGTCATTCATCAACGACGACACGCTAATGAATAAAAAACAAACAAAAGAAAAAAAAAGCGGGTGAACTAGATCTTAATACAAATGGAATATTTATTTGTTGACTTACTTAAATTATTTTAATATACTTTGTATGTTTGAGTATGAAGAAAATATCATGAGATATTAAGCCATTATGTTCAAATGCCATTTACTATAGCAACTTACAATTAATGTTTTCATCCAGAATTACATTTGAAGATCTCCTTACTTTATAAAAGACATTCTTGGAAATCATTCAAATTTCATTGCTTTTGGAATATTTGACATTGTTTTCAACTCAAAAGACGTGCGGTAACATAAGAATTTAGATAGAGTAATTCACTGATCTTATTCGTAGATCCATTCAACGTCAGTTATCAATAAGTTGCCACAACCTGCAACATATAAGCGGCTACTGCAGCTACGCAGCAGATGCCTTTTTTTTATAAGCTAGTATACACACACACACACACACACACAAGGCGCTCCTTTTAATAACTGTGACCCTGTTCGAACTGTGGTGCATTGGGCTCTGTTTGTTGCAAGCTACTTGAGTTTTGTGCGCATTCATTGGATACATTTCTTTAGCGGTGCGACGCACTTCCTTTCTGGCATTTAGTGGGGCAGTTGCCACTCGCTCGCTTGTTTATTTAACTCTATACATACATAGTGTGTGTGTGTGTGTGTGTGTGTGTGTGTTGTGTGTGTGTGCAACGTTAACGTGTCAAATGTCTCAAAACACTAATCCCCTAAGCAGCTTAAAGATCGCGATGCGTTGCGCTGCGTTGCGTCTTAAACGTGGTTGGAAGGAAGAGTCTGAAGTCTGAAGACTAAAGACGGAGTCGGGTACACAGAAAGAAATACCTAGTTGATTAAATCAATCAATTTAAGAATATTTATGGCATAGCTCCTAAAAAAAAATAACGAAACAGAAGAAGAAATGTTTTAAAAACATGTAAAAATTCTAAAAAATCTGAAATTACTAACTAAAATAAATTACAAATCGAAATCAAATCATTTCGAGTATTCCTCATAATTTTTTACAGTGCAGCGTAGAGAGGAATACCAAGGGAGGGTAGCAGTAGTGGCAACTGAAGGTAAACTGCTGCCTGACTGTCTGCTTGACCGAAATGATCTTTTGTCAGTTTGTCAGTCAGCCAGTCAGTCAGTCAGTCAGTCAGTCAGTAAGTCAGCTTGTCAGAGCGTCTGTTGCGTACCTTTTTCGACAATTTCTTACACGTTCATTCATCAGTTTGATACGTTGGGTAGTTGGGCATTGGTCTTAGGCGTTATATTTTTGGGTTTTTCTTTTTGTTGTTGTTGAATTTTTTTGTGTTTTTGTTTTTCGCTTTCTCTTAACAGTTTTACACGACGGCTCGTTGATCTCTTTATTGATATCACTTTTGATTTTCCGTCGTTCGATTTGATAAGTTGTCAGAAATCATAACAGGCCGGTAAATAAACCCGCAAGTAAGTAGTTGCCTCCGGATTGCGATTTATAAGCGACAAGAAAACAGAAAAAAATAAAAATAAAAAACGGTTGGTAATTGAAAAATGATTTCTAATATGCACGAAATTAATCACATTTTGGATTTGGACTGGCTCGCATCGCCTCGCCACGGCATTGATCGCCACTTTGAGCGACAGCTAACATACAGTAGCCGTAAAGATAGATGGACAGACGGACGGATGGATGGATGGACGGACGGAGGGACGGACAATCGAGTGCGTACTGTACATATCAAATCAACGTCGAGTGCTTATTTGCAGACACTGTCTCTTTCTCGGAAAGCATACTACGAGTGCTTAACGCTTAACTGTTTGTGTCTTGGCTGGAAAATTAACTCGCTCATTGGTGTCTGTCAATTGAAATGTCAGAAACGATTTATAATTTCTGTTTCTTTGGCTGCTGTGGCTTCGTTTATTTTTCTTCTTTTTTTTCAATATTTATTTTCATCTCTGTACATAGTTGTTGCTGTTGCCAACAAGTTTATTAACGCACTTGTTGATGGGGGGGCTGGGGGGCAGTTGTGGCTGGATTTGGGGGGAGGAGTGAGAGGAGTGTTGTTGTTGCGATTGAGGTCTGCAACCAAGCGCAACTTTAGCAAAAACATAATGCCGATAATTGCAAAGGAGAAAAAAAACGTCAACTTGATTTTGTATTCATAATTTATTTACTGCATTTTTACTTACACTGAACAAAATCAATGGATTTTTAATAAAAATAAAATAAAATAAACAAAAAGCCAGGACTAATATAATCAAATTTTTGATCATAAAATTATTTCATTTTGTTATTTTAAAAATATTAAAACTTTAAGAAAAAACCAATTTATTTAGGAATATTGAGTGCTATTATTATTTGATATTGAAGGCTTATAAGTTTTCCAAAGTGCAAGACAAAGAGATGAAACGAGAGAGAGGCAGTAAGGCTGAGAGAGAAAAGAGAGAGAGAGAGAGAGAAAGAAAGAGAGAGAGATCATTAAGCAAAAGTCGGGACTGTTGTCAGGTTTGACACTTTAGCATACAAACGACATATGAAATGGCTTAACGAATATTGACAGCCAGCCTAAAAGTGGCCATTTGAAGAGCGCAAGACGCCGATTCGTATTCAGATACAGATACAGCAACAGCAACAGCAACAGATTCCGATTGCGGATGCACGCAGCGAATTACAATCAGGCAGCTTAAGAGTTTGTCAAAGGGGTTTGGGTGGAGGGGGGATGTGGTAAAGGGGAACCAGACGCAAAGCTGGCGACTTAAGGCGCAAAATGTGTTACGGTGTTAATGCCAGTGCTCAATTATAGCCAGCGATAAAATCGATTGGTTCATTTAAATTGGCTGCTTTGATAACCGCCTCGCAAAGTATGCAATACAAATTTTTGCAACAAAAACAAGGAAATATTATTTAGCAATTAAACCTCTATTTTGATATTGTTAGCATGAAACCAAACTGCCGAACATTCAAGAAAGCAGAATCAAGTAAGTTGGAGAGGGAAATTATCTCTTTTCCTTTCTTTGTTGTTACTTAGGTTTTAAGTCCAAATAATACTGTGGATCAAAAATATTAGAAATATGTTTCTTGCTTTTAATGAAGCATTCTATTGGTGAAAGAATATTATTGAATCGGTTCAGTAGTCTTCGAGCACGAGCACTAGATAAATATAGTTGGAAATATAATTAACTACAATTTATGTATGTATTTCCAACAACAACAACAATAGAAAGAGCACAACATTGTAGTACTGCCATCCACAATTACGCTTTAAGGTGCAAAAAGTATCTCATAGATGCGCAGAACTCGAGCTTTAGTAAAAATAGTGTAAAATGTTATGCAAACAGTTTACAAACAATTGTGGGCGATGGCGGCAGCAAGAGGCGGCTATAAAGCCGCAAGAAAAGTTGCAAATGAAATTAACAGTAAATTAAGCGTTTTCCTTGCGCCACCAACTGCAGCTTAATTAGTTACAAAAGATTAAATTTCAAAGGGATTTCTCCAATCCAACCACAGCAGCAGCAACAACAAGAGCAATATGCAAGGCCATGCTCTTTCCTATACCCTTTAGTACACACACACATACATACGTAATGCATATATGCATTAGTATGACTATGACTAATTAAAAGCACTTGCCTGAACCACATTCATGTCTCTCTCTTTCTTGCTCTCTGTTTTCGCTCATTAGCGGAGCATACAGTTTTGCACCGTTGCCAACTGAGAGCAGAGCATTAAATACTTGGCCCTTACCATGTGCCTCGCCTTGGAGATTCATTCGACCACCAGTCGGGAGTCCAGATCCAAGCCTCGCCTAAAGTACAGTGGATACGAATGTTGTGTTGTGGTGGTTGTGTGGAGTGTGGAGTGAATTAAATTGCGGTGGCGTCAGTTCATTACAGGTGGTTGACTTTTATGCTCTGTTCGCTGCTTCGCTCGCTTCTCGTTGCTTGCCTCACTTTGCGTTCTGTTTGTTGCTTTTAGCTTGTTAAGAGTCTTGGTTCAGTTTTTACATTTGTTTTTTTTTTGCCTTCTTTTTAATTTTGTTGTGAAAAATTTACGAAGCGTTAACGAAGCATTAAAGCGCGCATTTAACAAATTTACTTAAAACTGCATAAATTTTTAGACTACAGCGGAAGTTGCTAGCGTCATCGTCGTCGTCGTCGCCGTCGTCGTCGTCGCCGTCCTCGTCGTCGCCGTCTTTGGCGTCGCTTTGAGCATGCGCAGCCAGCGGCCGGCAGCTGTTGGCAAAGCTTGAGCTGAGCAGTGGAATGTAGTTTAGTTGCGCTCCTAATCGTCATTTTCGTTTTTGCATTTTCACGTCTTGCCAATTTTTGTGTCGATTAGGCACAGGTGCAAAACGTTACATGTCGGCTTTTTGAGTTTCCATTGATCATTTATGTTTACTTGGTTTTTGTCCACAAATGAATCTGATAATTAGTTAAAATTTGTTGTGAATTAAATTAATGTTTCGTTTAGTAAAATTAACATTTGTTTTTATTATTTTATGCAAATTTAGGTACACATAGGTTTTCTTATATAATATATTTGTTTTTATCAAATAATTATCTAATGAAATCAATATTGTTAACGAAACCATTTTAGTAAATGGCTTATACAAATTTTTAATTTATTGTGTTTAAAAAATAAAAACTCTGACCCATCAAACATTTAAAATGATAAAGCTACAAATAATAATGCCTTTAGAAATAAACGACTTGTTAATCATGAGAAATTATTAAACATTAGCAATGATAAGATAATAAAATTCTTAAGGAACTCACAGAATTATGCATAATTATAAACAGCTAATTTGTTTTAATCACAAAACTGCAATCATCTATTCCACTAGTTGCTTATCTTAGAACAAATGTTAATAAAAATATACAATAGCTGTGAGCATGTGTGTGTGTGTGTGTGTGTGTGTGTGTGTCTTGATAATTTGGCTATGTGATTAATTGTCTTGCGAGTTTTTGTAAATGTGGACAAAAAGTTCGCTCAAGTGGAAAAAATGAGCACCGAGCAAATGCTCCATAATAATAATAATAATAATGAAAAATTCAAATGCGCTCAAGAAACTACAACGGTTCGTTACATGTTAAATGCTGTTGCTAAAAACCTAATTTATAGGGTCGGCAGCAAAAAAAAAAAAAAAAAGAACCCAGAACAAGTGCTCACACAGAGATAAACGAGCAACCAAAAACTAGAATAACTCAAAAGCGCGAAGAAAAAATTCCCCTGCGAGCGAGTTTTGCTGCTTACCGCTCATTACAACAACTGAAGCGCATCTATTATTACCACATTATTCAAATTTGACTGTTAACTGCTTACCTGGCTATCTGTGTGGCTATTTGGCTATTAACTAGTGCCCAGAGGCCAAGTGGCCAGTTGTAGGTGAAAAGTGGAATTTTTGTTAATGATTTATTGTAATTTGTTATAAGAGTTATGTTCACACCATCCCCAAAAAAAAGAGCTGGGCCTGAGCATTGCATTTTATCTAATCTGCTATACAAATTTGGTTTTTTATTGTGTGTGTGTGTGTGTGTGTGGGGGTGGATACCGTTTCTGCCCTCGGCATTGGCAGCGTCTTTGGCTTCTCTGTCTGCTTATGCCAAATATGCAAATTAATGACAAAATAAGGTGTGTGTTTTGCATTGGCCTCCGTCGGCGCGTTAATGAGACATTTTCGACTGGACGGGGGTGTGGTTAGTTGGTGGGTTATATGTAGTATAGTCTATTATGCAAATGAGCATACACTTGAAAAAAAAAAAATACATCTATTCCCAACAGCTGAGAGAATATTAGGACAAATCAAAAACTAAAAATTTTAACTATCAATAAAAATATATTATTAAATATTCTTTTTATAATCTCAATGAAAATAAATATTTTTTAGTGTATGGGGTTGATGAAAATAAAAACAACAAAAACGTAGCTCATCAAGAGCCTGCCCCTTATCTAGTCGGTGAGCTCAAATTGGGTGTGAGAATAAATTTCTCAGCTATTTTATGACCCGCTCGCGTTCGGCGTTAATAATAATGCTCACTCAATTGCTTTAAAGGCCTTTGCAGAACCGAGAAGAACAAGATGTAGAATGAGAAATAACCCAAACTAGACGAAGAGAACTGTGATCTCAGACCAGATCAGAAGAGGAGACCTGGGACATTCGTTTCTATGGTTTGTGGTCGCCATTAGATGTTTTATTCAAGATTAATTGTTAAATTTTTTTTTATTACCGGTCTCATTTTCGTTTTGTGCTGGCCAAGAAATTAAGTTGAACTTAAGCAGTTTCTTTTTTTTCGGGGCGAACGAACGGAAATGTTATCGCCCAATAAAATACCATAATTTGTAGTCATAAATCTTTTAATCTAAACACACCAAATAAGATACAGTTTTGGGGTATAATAAACGCGTAAGTTGATGGAAAAACATCTACATACGAGGTTCCATTAGAAAAGACTTAAGATTCAAGATTGAAGATTGGGAAATTAAGAATTGTTACATAAAGTTCTTTGGTGTGGTGCTGTTAACCCAAATCGCATGCCAATTCAAAATGGCAAGCCGGAGCCTAGGCTAAAGCCAACAAGCCATCAAATTAAATTCAAGAAAAAACTGCGCGATTATTAAAAAAAAACCTTTTTAATTGCTGTATGCCGTGCCGAGATTGCAACAACAACAACAACCATCGAAATGCAGCCATAACAACAACAACAGCAACAACAACACGCAAAGTTCGGGGACTGCCTTGAACGGTCCGAACATTTTTGTGTTAAATGCGATTAATTGCGATATTATATTCTTATGTAATCGTAAACGTAATCATAGTATGTAGTTAAAGTTAAAAAAAAAACTAAAAATAATAACAGAAAAACGCTACACGTAAAGCGTAATACGATGGGTGGGTGGAAGGAGAGGCGTGGGTGGGGGGATAGCTAAGTAAAAGGGAAGTGAGGCACAATAAAGCTCGCGTTTAAGCCACCACCCCAACTACCTATAAGTATGTATGTGTATGCACGTAATGAGCAAAACTATACCATTGTGTGTATTTATTTATGTAGTATATGCTTAAATTTTGCCCACAAACTATATATCAAGACATTAGCAAAAAGATACAAACAGCGGAAGCGAGGCAGATGGAAAGAAAATTGGCAGTGGAAATATTTGTATAGAAAAAAATCAAAAACAATAATCAAATAAGTTTGCCCAAATACATGGAAATGAATATTGTATTTTTGTAGTAGAAATCAACGTTGATTATCTAAATTTTGTTAATTTTAAAATGTATTATAAATTTAAATATATTGAAATGTTTAGTGGGTAAGATTTTTACTTCATTAAATAAACAGGTTTTTGTTAGATCAATAAATTTATTATAATTTTTTTGATATTATATTTAATTGGTTTTTCTAGATAAAAATAGCTTAACTGGAAAATAACAATAACTTATTTATTAATTTATTTTTATGGAAAATTTTCTTATGTTTTTTTGCATTTCATATTTACTCTTAAACAAAATACTGTAGTTTTCTAGTTGCTAAGCTTAGGTAAACTTTTTTAACGGAGTATTTTCTAGTTAAGAGTATTTGTTTGTCGTTCTTATTGAAAAGGCGGCCATAAATCTGCACTTCCTTTTGTTGCGTTTTGTGTTTTGTTTAGTTTTCTTGGACTGTTTGCATTTTTATTTTCTAATTTAATTTTAAGCTGCGACTTTCAATAAAAGTTTGCTGCCGTGTTGCAGTTGTTGTTGTCGTTGCTATATGTTGGTCTAGTCGGAGAGTTGCACATGCAACTTTGCTTTATGACTCATGACAACATGCAACATGATGTCATGTTTCGTTTCGTTTCGTTTTGTGCCTCTAGTCGGACCAACTAACTAACTAACTGACTGACTAAGTAAACTCATTTTGTTGTTGTTGCATTTTATTTATTTTTTATTTTTAAGCTGTGTTTTTGTTGTTTTTTTTTTGTATTTTTTTTGTATTTTAGTATGCGATAGTTTAAACTCTGCATTTATTTAATGGCCTTCTAATGAAACACACAAGAACCGTTAGCAGACAGACAAGATAGACGCAATGACTAACTGACTGAATGACTAAATGACTGACGATCTGACGCTCTTCCTCTTCCCATGGCGAGGTTCGTTGACTCTTTGCTGCTGCTGCTACTGCTGCTGCTCGCTGTTATAATTGCCACTAAAAATGTCAGGTGCTAAACGCTACCAGCCAAGTAGAACAACCAGCTACAACACACACAACAACAGCAGCAGCAACAGCGACACGACCAACAAAATTATAATGACAATAAAAACAAATTTACAGATTTCCATTTAAGGCACACACACACACACACACACACACATAGATAGTTAGGGAAATAGTGAAATTAAGTGTTGGTACCAAAAATTAGTATCGCGTTTTTCTATCTCTGAACAGCAAACAGAACAAAAGAGATCGACGCAGTTTTATGGCCCATGCCCCGGGGGCGCAAGAGGTGCCACAGACCCATTTGATACACACCACTAACCGCAGCACCACCACCACACCACACCAACACAGGCAACACCAAGACAGACCGGAAGCGATGCTTATCGGTCAATTCAGTTCAGTCCAGCTCTAAAGTACGTATGTTTGTGTTTGAAAATGCAAGCCATTTGGGGATTTGCCAAAAGACTGTAACTCACTTGTCAGTTTTGTATGAGAGTAAAATACACTTTCACTTCAGGGTACAACAACTTCAACAACACACAAAAATGTTGTTAGCCATTAACATTATCTTATTAGATAGCTAAACTAACTAAAAAGCATTAACGAATATTATATCTAGTTGTAAAATTACTAGCTTCAATTTTCTTTAATTCTTTTGAGAATCACTTACCTTATCTATGAGATATCATGGATATAAGTATACCTTACTCACCCTTAACTGTACCACTCTCTCATACTGTACCTAAAAATATAGAATCTATTTTTCCTTATCTACCTAATATTAAACGGAACTACTCTATGCTACTAAAATACTTGTAACTACTATTCTACCTACATCTATGCTATGAACGTCCCTAGTAAAGTAAGTGTATTTCATATTCGCTGTTTATAAATGGTATTTGGTTGTTGCTATTCCTGTTGCTGCAATTATTTGTTGTGTTGTGGGCAGCCCTGTTGAACAATGCGATTAAAATATTTAAATTCAGTTTTGGCGAGTGCGAGAAAATGGGTTTCTGTGAACTGTGCGCCTGCGCCCCTGATAAATGAGACAATTCCACTGCGATGGCATTATATTTACATATAGAACGAACGAGACGACAGACAAGATGGCCAAAACCAAACAAACAGAGTGCCAAAGGTTAACAGTGGGAGAAGAGTGGGAGAAACTGAAGGGAGGAGGAGGAGGAAAAGGTAGGTAGATAAACGTTGCGCTTCGTCGCTCGTTTAATTGTTCCTGTCGCGCGAATTGCTGTTTCTTGAGCTAAGTTGATTTCCATTTCCACTTCCCTTCCATGCCCCACCCCAAATTAATTTGCGTGTCATGTGCCAAGCGGCGACGCCGCGTCGCAGTTGCCGGTGCCGTTGCAGTCGCTGGCTTGGTGCAATTATTTAAATCACTAAACAAAACTTAACCAACTGTTAAAATATAAACTAAAATGCATTTAACTGTTTTTTGGGCTGTTTTGTCAACAAAGTGCCGTCATCATCATCATCATCGTTCATCATTATTGAAATCATCATCAACATTGTTTGCCGCTCACGTACACCTCTTCCTGTCACTGTCACTGTTTTTTGTTGTCGTTGTTGTTGTCGTGTTGTTTGCGTCCGTCATCACTTTTGATACAATTACCTCTCAAAACACACACACACACACACATACATTTTTACATACAATCAAACAATTAAAACATTTGGTTAAAAAATTTGACGCAATGATGAAGAACTTGAAAACAAATATTTTTTTCGATTTCTATATACTTTATGTACTTATTTTCATGCAAAACCGTTTGTTAGCTTAATAAGCTAACCGAAAAAAATATAAATCAATTCTTTATATATTTTATAATTTATGATTTTTGGCAGTTTCGTAGGAAGGGCAAGTAAGTCAAGTATTTGATGGCATCTATTTAAGCATTTTGTTCCCTAAGTTGCCTAATTAATCTTTTGCTTATATTTATCATATATGTAGTATATATCTTTTTTTCTTTGCCTTTCTTTTAATTCTTTAAATTACTTTTACGCCCATAAGAAGCTCTTATGAATGGCCCTCAACCAATTTTCGGTCACTTTTCATTGGTCGGCTGATATTTTTTTTTATGAACTAGCCTATAAATAATTGAACAAAAGCGGCAACAATTTCACGTAATTATTCTTGGACAGCTATTTGTCTGTTCGCTCTCCTTGAAACATGAGTAATAATTTTTTTGTTTTAGATTTTAGTTTGCTTGTGTTTTAAATTAAAGATTTGGCTGCGGCGCGTTTAATGCGTTTTAAATGGTAGCAAAATTTGATATAATTATAATTATGCTACTTCAATGTTAGAGTCGCATTGTTACATCTGATGTTCGCTGGTTTGTTCGTTTGATGGTTGGGTTTGAGTTTCAGGTAGAGCTAGATACCAAATAGCGATAAAACCTTTGACGCAATAATAGACACCACAACAACACACTAACAATGTTCATAACAAGCAAAACACAAAAATAAACAAAAAAACAAAAAATAAAAAGCGATTTTAATGAGACACCCGCGACGCAATTATTTAGATAGAGGCAAACTGAAAGATAGAGATAGAGTAAGGGATAGATAGAGACAGCAACTAGCCGAAAATACATACAAGCATACATAGGTAGGTTCTTAAATATGTATGTAAATTAACACGCTAATGCAACAATTGTCGAATGTTTTTATTGTTGTTGTTCCTGTTGCTATTTCAATTTGACATACAATACAAAAAAAAAAAGTTGGCAACAAAGCAAATTATGTTATGCTAATGACTGACTCAGAGAACACTCGAAAAAATTATTTGTGAACTTTAAAGTCAACACTCAAAAATACCATGATGATATACGAGTGACAAATGGAAAGGGGAAGGAAACAAATTATCTCAGACAGTCGTCACATTTTTCTACTTGAGCGCTCAATTAGCCGAAAGTCCAATTGCAATTGTGGCATTGTCGCGCATTTGTGCGCATTGCGGCTGCACTTTATGCGTTTTTTATGCAAATGAATATTATATAGAATTGTAGTTCGAAGGACATCAGTTAGAGATTTTGTGTTCTGGGCATCATTAGCGCAATAGGCAATAAATGTCGCTCGCTCTCTCCTCTAATTGTTCTCACGAACGAGTTACGAAATGAAAAATCAAATGATAAATTATCATGCGGTCGACGTCGCAGTTGCCACTCAGTCAGCCAATGTCAAATGTAAATGATTATTATTATAATTGTCTCTCTCCTTCTCTCTCTCTCTCTCTCTCTTTCTCTCTCTGGCTTTCGAATTTCGCTTGTCTGTTTGGCTTAACCAAGCGTGAAATTTATTTAAATTCATTTTTAAGTGTGTGCTCAAGTTGAGAAAAAATTATATATGTATATGCATACAAAAAAATATAAATGAATGTACATACATATATCTAATCTCGAAATAAAAAAGTGAAAAAACAAAACGTGCCAGCAACCACTGCACATATTAAAATTCAAATAGATATAGTAATTTAGCAAATTCATTTGATTTATGCATTTACAACTATACTTAGAACATGACGGCAATCAACGAGAGATCGAGACAACAAAACGGATGTCGATTTATATACGTACATATAATAAATATCACTTTGTATAGAATATGAAAGGAAGAAGGAAAATCTAGAAATCAAGGATAATCGGCAGATTAATGGATATTAACCTTAAACTATTTAGCAACTGTCTTTATATATTTAGTTGGATTTCAATAACATCAAGTTATACTCCCTTCACTAATAAATTTTTTAGCCACACTCTTCTAAATAAAACAGCTGCACTGACCTGAAAGCTTAAAGCAAAACGATCCCTGATCTGTGATTTTTCTCTCTTCTTCGATTCGGATTACGGTAATTACAAATCTCGCCCAGCATCGCCATTTAAGCCGGAAATGTTAAGGCCGCCGTCGGATCTTATTGTAGGGTTTCTTAATTGTCAACGACCGAACCGTTCAGCGTTAAGCTTTGTCGGAAGGTATTTTTAGTTATGTATGTGTTTTCGTTCTGTTTATTGCGACAGCGAAAATTGGATTGTTGGTAACATCATTAAAAGGCCATAGCAGCAAAATGGCAAAAACGCGCTCATGAAATGCCTTAAAACGTTTTCGTTTACCAGAGGAGTTGGTCAAAATGGACGTGTACAGGGCCTAAATTACATACAGCCTCCAATCTCGCAGTACGTACTACCAACATGCATATCCATCCATACATTCTCTGCTCTCTGGGGCAGCCATGATGGCCAATTACAATAACAATTGCAAAATATGCAAAAATAACAACAGCAACAACAACGATCGCCATACAATTAGGCTAACAACTGCTACTGCGGCTGCTGCTATTGTTGTTGTTGTTGTTATTGTTAGTAAATGCAACTGCGTGATTGGATTAAAGCCAACAAACAAAAATCGAACCCAGATCACAAATCAAAAAAAAAAAAAAACAAAAAACAGAGAGAGAAGCTGAATTTGAACACAAAAAGAAAAAACGGTGCCGAACTGCCATTTCGATTGCTAATTTTTCGCGTTTATCTCATTATTCTGCAGATTTTTGAGTATTTATCTGTGGGGGCATTGAGGCACCCCCATTTCATCTTCCTTACTCTGCGTCCCCTTCTGGTGCTTCACACAAACACACCATCATACCACAAAGGATCTGGCGTTCAATGCATCCAATTAGAGAGAGAGAGCTCAACGTTCATCTTTGGCTTCGTTGGCATCTCTTAGGGGAATGATCGTGCTAAACTTCATTAAATCTTTTTTCTCGAAATCGCTTTTCAACTCGTTTCGTCTCTGGCTGACTAACTTACTGACTGTTTGACTGGCTGGCTGGCGGGCTGACTGATTTGTTGGCAATCAACGTGGTGGCTCAGCCAGCTTGATTATCGGTTGTGAAAACGTCTTTTTAAGAAATTTATGCAAAATTGTTGAAAAATGGTTGCTACTGTAAATGAGCCCTCAGCCCCCTCCCCTCTACCTCTCCCATCCCTGTTACCCATTTATTTTTGTTTTTTTTTTTTAGGCATCTCTTGCCTTTATGCCTTCTTAGCATCTTAGCCTTCTTCTTTGGCTTTGTTGCCTTTTGCATGTGCCGCTGGCACATTTTCTATCTTTCGCTCAATTAACTGAAGCAACGCCCCGAAAGAGCCATTTCGCTTAGTTAAATATTAGCTACTGGCTTTTGGCAAATACGATTCAAACCAAAAATCAATCGACGGCATAAAACTAATTAATTACTTTGTCATGCATCTTAAGGGGGTTTAAAAAACAAAACTTAAAATTTTCCTCCCCTCAAGGCATATCTGCATTTCTGCATTTGAAAAATGATCGATCACAAAACCAAGTAAATGCTAGATGATTTAATTATTTTGAGATTAGAAAACTAGCATTCATTTATGTATATCGCCTGTTTGTCTCTTTTCGATATAGACTTAGTATTAATATAACAATATTTGGCAGGAAACGGAATAGACACAGTCGACGCTCACAAATTAGAGCCTTCAGTAATAAAGAAATCCAGAAATCTGAATTAGCAAACTACGTAAGCAAAATTCAAAATTTCAAATTCAAATTTGAATTTTCTTAAAAACAAAGTTGTTCTAATTCGGCGAGCGTCTACTGTACTATATTAATACAGCCAGTAATATTTTAATATTTTCTAAATTCTTGTTATAAAAAAAAGAGTTTTGCAATCTATAATATTTTTTTTTTTTAACTTTCAGATCCTAATTGATCTGATACTGAATATGTTTATTCTCGAGAGCTTATTAGTAAAAGCTTAAATGATGATTCTTTACAGCGGTCTGAGGTAATTTTGAAATTCAAGAAGTGCCAAAAACAAACCACAAATCATCAATGATCTGTACCAGGGAAAAGTGTTTCACTACTCGAGCAGTTAATGTGTGTGTGTGTGTGTGAGCCTAAATGCTTCAACAAAGAATTACTAACGAGGTGTTATAATTATAAAGAGACACATAAACGTGTTCATATCGCTTGTGAAGCGTTAATCTGTTCGAATGGCTCTATCAAAGTGCTGGGGCGCTTGTCATTAGAATATATTGTTCGAATTTCACGTTGGATAGACGATTCGATTGTTGTTGACTTTATTACTCGTGTATCTGTATCCGTTACTCGATACTCGCGTCATTTTGCCATTTCATTGATGCTGATGCCGGCCAGTAGTAGACTTTTCCAAAGCCACTGAATGAAATGCGCCAAGATCCATGAATGGACCAACAAACAACTGATACATCATGAGAAGTGAGAATGGGAATATATATAAATATATATATATGCATGTATATGATTGTAGTAACATGTTGGCTGTGGCCACTCTCGTTTGGATTCTTTTTTTTTTTGGGTTTTTCATTGATCGTTTTTGAACGTTTCAATTCGTTTCGACATTTTGCTGCGTAATTTGTGTTAAGTGGTTCCAGCTCAATTCAGATACATTTGAATTTTTTGGAGTGAGAGAGAAAGAGAGATGAGATTTTGTAGCTTCCGCGTGAGTTTCATCCAGATTCTCTCTGAATGTATATGTTTAATTTTGTTTTATCGATAGAAAACAAAAAGCTATAAAAAAAAAAAACACAACACACTCGCTTAGATCGAATGAAAGCCACGGAAATTAAAATGCGGCAAACTGTGCATTTATTTCGTCATGACACGCCCCCTCCCCACCACCGCTCTTCAGCCCTTCTCGCTGCCCCTCGCTAGACCTTAGCCCCGCACCCACGTCTGTCTACAAACAATTTCAAGTTGAGCTTGACCAACGCTTTGATCTGCGCCGAGTGATTTTGTTTATTTTTGTTCATAATCGACGCAATCGCTGACCACCTTCGCTCCTTCTTCTTCTTCTTTTTCTTTGTGGATCTGGCCGCCTTTTGATCGGGGCGCGAAAATTGTGCGCCTAACCCGGCTGGCGACGACCTCAACTCCAACTCCAAATCCAACTTCAAATCCAACTGCAGGCATCAGACTTTGAATTTCAGTCTCAAAGCGTCAGCCGGTAGTTGCTACCGACAATGACGAGGGCGTTTGTTTCTTATGATCATAATGATCATAATGATGACGATGATGACGTGGCAGCTCTCTGCTAGATGGATAGACCCGGCCCAAGATGGGCTGTCAAGCGAACAATGGCCAATCGGTTCGCTTTGGCTATGAAATATACGCTCAACAACAACACTTACGAGATGGTAGCTCACGAATTGATGTTGCTTGATGATGAAGATCAAGAGCAGATTCAGCCACCGCTCTTTTGTATGCCGAACTGTTAATCATCAGCATCATCATCATCAGAATGTTGAGCTGCCCGAAGACTTGGCCGGCTCAGTTGGTTCATTAGCCTAAATGGTAGCTGGAATGTGTGAAAACGACTTGTGCTAATAGATCACTTATCGATAATTTTTACAATAGCATAATAAATACATTGCATGGGCTCTAATTATGTTTGATTATAGTTTGACAATTGTTTCTTAATTGCTCTTCATCGTACCTCAAATGCGTAAAATGCTTTAAATGTGGTAATAACTCAAGATGGACAGTGAAAAGATATGTGAATACCGTTATAGTAACGGTACGCATGCAATAGTTCATCAAAACAAATATAAATAAAACGAACTGATAGCAGAATTGAATATTTTAGGGAAGCATTTGTTTTATACTAACGTGAAAATGTATATACTTTATTAAGTACTTAGAGAAATCTGTGTGCACACACACAAACATACGTACGAATTGAAAGCAAAGAACCTCAACATCGACTCCAATTTCAATAACTATTAGTCTAACTTGGGCTTTGACTTTACGTGTCTGAGTACTCTCGTGCGATTTCTATTCTCTGTTGGTCTAGGTGGGTCTTTTTTAACGCTTCACTGTGCACAGAAATTGCCCATTTATTTAAAATTAAAAAATATGGCATAAAATAAAGTTTTAAATATATTTTTCCAGCGAATTTTGCCCGTTTCTTCATCGGCTTGTACACTCAATGCATTTCACTCTGTTTCTCTAATGAAGTTTCTATCGTATAATATTTTCTCCCCCATTTGACGAGTTGAGACTCGTTTTTTTACAAACGGAAACTGGCAATTTGCTAAAAAAAAATAAAATTACAAATGTCTATATGTATGTAAGTATTGTGTGTGTGTATGTAAAAAAAATAATACTATGCCCACTAACCGTCCTCACGCACCCCGATCATTCCAAGCAACATTTTTGCGGTCTGTAAAGGGACGAACGGATTCGTACATTGATATTATGCGTTTAGTTACGCACTCATTTGCTTGGGCTATTCGTTTTGGCATTGCAGTGCACGCAATGCACAATTTTGATGCCCAAAGTGCACAATTTAGAGGCTGCCTACCACCGAATTTCTCCTCCCCAATCTCCACCTTCAACTTGAACTGAGGCACAAGCTCTAAACACTAAGCGCTCAACTCCCCTCAACTTAGTATTAAACGCAATTTGTCGTTTTTTGCTTTTGCTAAATAAGCACTTTAGGCAGTGCGTTTTTATCGCAATGCGTGAGTGCGTCCAAAGATTAAAGCGTTTAACCATCTGGGCAGGTACTGTGCCACTTTTATGACACTTTGCCAACAGACCAACAATTAGTTGTCTTCTAAGTTGCGGTAAATTGATTTTAGCAACTATAACTTGATATTCCTAAGATATTGTTCAAAGAATTAAATAAAATGTACAAGGAATTAGTAATGATTGTAAAAAGTTTCTTTATAATTAAGTTTTTAAATTAATCTATTTTCGACAATCGAGAAAATTCCCTGTAAGATTTGCAGGTTTAGTCCATTTTGCGACAATTTACTGTAAAATTTTTTTCAAATTTTGACTTCTCAATGATTAAAATAATGGTAATAAGATGTTTAATAATCTCTATAATTTGGTGAACATAACGATTATTACGAAGATTGCTTTAGCAATTATTATTATTTCTTTCGAATATTTTGCTTTTACCAATTTTTCCAAAATATAAAAATGTTCCAATCATCGTATCAATAAAAACTAACACTCCACACTTAGGAGAAGATCTAAGCATTATAAAAAAAATACTCCCTAGAAAATCTTGATGTTTGTTTTTTGGCCTCTATGCAAAAAATAGCTTCAGGGTGCTATTTTAAATTTCGTAGCTGTATGTTTAGGCAAATATGTGAAATAAAATTTCATAATTTTTGTTGTTGATATTTATCTTTATTTTGCTATCGTTCTTTCTGCTTGTGCTTTCTTAGCAAATTAAAATTTTAAAAGAATTCAATCAGTTATTAATAAATTATGAATTTATGGATTTATGCATGTATAATTGCCAGTTGCTTTGAGCGAATGACTTTTCAAAAATGCTTTACTCTATGAGTATTTATAAACTGATTTATTATGTTAAGAGGCTTCTTGTCTTGAGCAAATATTTCAGCTTTTCGATTGTCTCGAGTTTGAGTTGCTTTGTCTATTTGGCTGCCTTTTTAGCTGCTGGCACTTCAAAGTCAACGTCGCGATGTTATTAAAGGCCTAAATTTGATATAGCATATAGTTTGGGTATGGCAATCGATATTTGCCGACAGTCACGTCACGTTTTTACTAGAAAGAGAGAGAGAGAGAGAGAGAAAAAGGGAGTGAGTGAAAGGGGGTAAGGGAGGGGACGGCAATGGTGGCATAGCTCGATCAGTCGATCGGTCGATCAGTCGCTATTATAAGATCGTTAATAAGCGCTTGTCAATTTCCAAGTAAAGTGTACAAAAAACGTTTATAATCATTAATAATAGCAATTTGATAATTTTGTATAGAAGCCAAACCCCAGCCTCAGTCTCAGTTTCGACCTGTCGCGTCGTCTCCCCTCAGGCCCAGACGGTGTTGTTGCCTTTGCTCGGCCTCTCGAGTGCGTCAAACAGTAGCTAACAATTTTTAAAAGCTTATTTAAATATTTCAAGCCCAAAATGCGACGCAACAAAGTATAAATAGAAAACGATAGATAATGAGCGACAATATAAAAAATATGGAAAAAAAATAAGTTCATGGCATCTAAAATAATTATGTTTATAAAGAGGACAAAGTGGAGGGATTCGGTAGATTATCAGTTTCGAAAAATTGTATTTTAAAATTGGAAATAAATAATAAATCTCGAATTATAATAATTAAAGCAAAAGTTTTTATAAAAAACAAACGCCTCTTCCTATAAATATTGTTTCTTGAGGCTTTCAATTAATGTAAGATTAAAAATGCGAAAAAACGAAAGGAGGAATATTCTAAGAATAATTGGATGTGGGTGCAGAATCTGGTTTTTCGATTCGGAGGTGTTGAGAAAACAAATAATTCTTTTAATCATTATTTGCCTTACTAATCCTGCTTGTCCCAATTCTAACATCAAAGATCTATGTTGTACTGTGTTGTACCGTACCCCAGATTAGTTTCAGAATTGCAGCTTCCATTTGCTTGTGTTTGAAATTTTTTAATTGGATCGTCTCGAAAACGTTTAACACAATGCATAATTGCTGTAGCAGCAATATCAAAAAAAAAAAGGAAAAGAATAGAAGATAAACAGCCGCATCCAAAAGAAAATGGATCAATGAACCTGAGCCTGATTCCAATTTCAATTCGGAGTCAGAGTCACAGTCCGGGTTTCAGTTTGAGTTTGAGGTGCTTGGGGCGTCGCTGTCGGCAAGAGCAAAGCCAAACAAAACGCCGGCCACTGCCCGTGGCAGTTGCAGTGGCAGTGGCAGTGGCAGTGATAGTGGCAGTAGTCGAGTCGAGTCGAGTCGACATTGACTGCATCGCCCATTTAAAAACCTTTTAAGTCATCAGGCACGCCCCCTTTTTTAAATGCCGTGCGCAGGCGCCACCCTGACGCCAGCCGGAAATGGTTGAAGTCAAACAGAGACTGAGTCTGAGACTGCCAAGAAGTGCGAAGGTCTTGTGGTTGACTTGACTTGGCTTGACTATTTCAAACGCATTTCCATTTCCATTTTCATTTCAATTTCAAATTTCCAACTGAGCCGGTAAAAGTTGCTGAGCTCCTTGACTAATTCGATTGCAATTAGTTGCAGGCCAAAAAGAGAAGGCTCTCTCTCTCGCTCCCTCTCTCTCTCTCTCTGTTTGCTCGGGTCGTGTCGTGGGTGCGTCATAGTTGTGTGCTGTGACAGGATTTGGCTCATAATCCAATTAAATGCATAGCACAGCAGTTGCGGTTCGTTTCCTGCTTGCACCTGTGCGGCATCTCTCGTCGCTTATTGTTTTTATTTTTTTTTTTGGTTTTTGGCTTTTGTTGTTTTTTGGCTTTTGCCAAGCAAGCAAGCAAATGGGGATTGGGGCTGGAGGGGGCGTTGGGCGACGGCCATTGATCGATCGGCCAATGATTTTGCATAAATTATGAACCACAAAACAGAGACGATAACTTTTTGGACTACAAAAGCCAAAACGCCGCCAAATAATAAATAAACAACAAAAAAAACAACATACTAAAAATATGCCGAGGCTCAAATGCCCTAAAAATACACTAAAATTATATGAGTGTATCAAACACTATTTAAAAAACATCGATAAGCAAAACAATTGAGTAAATAATTTTCGATAAATTATTTTTCTGGATTATTTTCTTCATATTTTTATAAAGAAGTTAAGCTTACTAATTATTTTTTAATTTATTATTATTTATTTTATATTATTTTATATCAATTAGTTCTTATATATAGATATTGTATTTTTTTTAAAATTGTTTAAAAAGTTAATTAATAATGCGGCTAGAGCCAAATTGAGAAACTTGAGCGACAACAGCAGCTTTATGCTATTTGGATGCCACCCAGGCAGACATGAATAGATACAGATACAGATACAGGTACAGCATCAGATACAGATACATATAGAGATACAGCTACGATTTGGTTGCGTTACTAATTTTGCCTCCTTCATTTTTATTTTATTATTTTTGAGCGTTTTGCATGCGACAAAAGCATTCAAAACGGGCATTTCAAGAGTCAATTGTGCGTCAGCATGAGTCAGCATGAGAAGCGGGAGGAAGGTGGAGGGAAGTGTAATGGGCAGTGTATTGAATGGAGAATTTTTTCAGGACTGAGGGGGATTTGCGCGGAAGGGAAGGAGAGTTTTGAATGCATTCAGTTGGTTTGCTCTGTTTTTCTGATGTTTTCCGTTTTTTTTTTTGACGCAGCCCGTTAACAAGCGGCTATCAGCCGTTGCAGATCTGCAGCTTTTGTGGCCTTAATTACAATCTTTTGAATACATTTGGCGCTTAATCACGTGGCCATGATCTTATCCCCCAATCGCTCCTTTCCTCTCTCTATTAAACAGCACCTGCGCCGACTCACAGCAATTTAATTTTGCTCATTTTTATTTTCTGTTGAGCAGCTCATACAGTTGAAAGGCATCCCGAGTGAGAGACAGTGTCAGCTTTAAAGTCCATGTCCAAGTCCGAGTCCGAGTTTGAGTTCGAGTCCAAGTTGAAGTCGCAGTCGGTGCCCTGAGCTGCAATCATCAATCAAAGAGTGCGGGACTGTGCGGGGCTTTCAACACGTTTAGCCTCGCTTCAGCGGTTTAAAATTTTAACTGGCACTCTCTTTAAGCAGCAGCAACTGGACAGAAAACTTCTCCTTCAATAAGGGAATCTGCTTTAGTTTAAGCAGACTCTAAATGCTTGACCACTGGCCATAATAGTTCAAGTTGTTGCCGTTTTATACCGCTCCCTCTATGATTGCTGCAGTCAGCTCCGATGACATCGTCAAAGTCTCAACTTCGTCTTCGCTTTGCGCCTTGCTCCTAGGTGCCTTTTGTGGCTTCTTCATTCGCGTTGTCAAGTGGAAAATGTTGTAGAAATGTTGTGTGTGGTACTTAAGTCCAGCACCACCGCAAAAACCGCACAATTTAATATCGAATACCAAAAAAAAAAAAATAAAAAATAATAATAAAAAAACTTTACTCATATGAAACTTAACTAACTACAAGTTATTGTAGCTGCTTGCAACATTTTGAGCGACACGTCCGACCTCTGGACGATGATGATCTATTGATGTATGCATGTATGTATGTATGTTTGTCTGGTGCGGGGCATGTGTATGTGTCTGTGGCATCGCTTTGTAACGCGCTACTTAACACATGAGCGCATTAACCAAGATTAAGAGGTTCCAAACGAGATGGGGATCAGATCGAATATATAAAGTTCAATCAAAGGCGACTGTCGAGGGTTAAGGGAGGATTTTTAATGTACAGTATTATTAATTTTATTAAACTATACATTTCGTGTATAAGTATGTGTATAAAACCAAGTTGAATCAATTAAGTGATTCATCATATTTTTACTAGATCATTCTTTGAATTACAGTCAAGCTCCTTACTTTAAATCAACAGCTCCATAGATAATATTTTCTAAATAATTGCGTCGCACCAATTAATTTCAATCACTCTCAATCGCCTTCAATCAAAAGCACACACCTCCTTTTTTGTTTCGACGCACTTAAAACCATCATATAGATACCTTTTACCGTTGACAAACTGCCGAACACTCTCCCCCGATGTGTGTGCAAAGTATAAATATATATATACTTTCAGCTCAGCCTTTTGGTTACCACAAACCGCATACATCAACACACTCCCAGTTTTGAGTCGCTGTCGCAGTCTTAACTTTGAGTTTAAGTTCCATTTGCAAATCAATCTGCATTCCCCTCTGCTCCCTGCCATCATCGTCGTCATTTCACTTGTCAATTGAGTGTTCCCCATGTTCCTCCCACCCTCTCTCTCTCTGGTCACGATACGAAATTGGTAACTAAATACTTAAACTAATTTTAAGGTTTAACAAAGTCCAAGACGTTGTCGCGTTGACAAGCGGGCAGGCGGTCGGTCGGTCAGTTGCCCGAACGAAAAGGAAGGCATGGTAAGGGCAGGGAGGCAATAAGGCAAGGGCAGCCGCATTGACCGCAAGCAATGAAGTGTGTGCTAGCCAGAAAACAGAAACATAACCAGAGGCGAAGCTAAAGCTAAAGCCGGAGCCGGAGACGAAGACGGGGTGGACAGGGGCATGCCTGTGGTTAGGGCCAAGTTTTTGTTAGTGCGACTAGATCGGGATCGGGAACGGGAACGGGAGCGTGCATGGGGATGGGAACTGTTCAAACGGAGGGGTGCTCGGGCACTTAAGTAGCTACTAACTGTTATTTACATTGTTTGCTAATTTCGTTGGGCCAAGAGTACAGCTCAGGGGCCTCATACGATGAACAATTTCTAAGGTTTCGCTGCGGGACCAAAAACAAAAACCAAAAAATACAAAACAACATAATAAAACAGAACAACAAAAAAACGTTATAAAAAAACTGTAAAAAGTGAGATTTTTTAAAACCAAATATGAAATTCAATAGGGCGGCCAAAAAACCGCAGCGCAGCGTGAAAGTTGCACAAATTAGAAGACTGAGAATGTAACTAAGTAAAGCAAACCCCTCGGCTTCATATTGAATGCTAATGAAGCTAGTGATGACCCCAGCCAAAGAAATTGCACTCAACGATCAGCTGATTTATCACAGTGCACTCTAAAAAAAAAAAGAATCGTGATCCATAACTTCGTGGGCTTCGCAACTCTTCGGAGGTACACACAAAAAATGAATTAAGAGATTTAAGCAAACTTTTAATGCCTGAAAAAATAAAAATCTTCCAAGATATTTGAAATTGTACAATTTTTTATATATGTTATATCATTATCCATAAAAAAAAAATGAACTCACTCAATAAGAAAATAAATAGCTCTTGACAAACTCACTCAATAAGTAAATAAATAGCTCTTGACAAATTTCGTATTTTGTTGAGTGTATCTGTGTATTTGCGACTCCCTGTTTGCTGGTATCTGTATCTTTGTATCTGCTAATTATTTGCGAGGTTCGTGTGAACTCGGTTTGTAGGTTTGTAGCTGTGTTTGTTTTTTTTTTTTTACCGCAAATGTCTAATGAAGTTGGCCCGCTTTGATTGAGTGGGCGCAATTAAGCAGGCAAAGTGCAGGTGGGGTAGAGTACAGGGTGGCGTGTGAGGAAGGGAGCGGAGGTGGTAAGATAGCAGCTACCCACACGTACTGACAGTTAAATACAGTTGAGATTTGCGACGCTGCCGCGCATATTTCTCACTCATAATTAAGTCGTTTTGAGCGCGTTTAGAAATTGTTTTCGCTGCGTGTTTAGTTTTTTATAAAGCGAGCAGCTAATTGCAACAGATTTTCCCATGGAACACTTGCCCCATCCGCCGCCTGCCACAGCCCCCTGCCACCGGTCCAGCGAAAGTCAGCATCAGCAATGACTATTTTTTGCGGTTGCCATTTTTTTTTATTCTGTTTTTAGTTTTGGTGGCAAAGTCTTAAATTGGGTTATTATGTGCATAGTTAAGGCCATCGCATGCGACACTTAATTGCAATGGAATATGCCCTAAGCCTGAGATTTGGGTCAGCTTAAGTGGCACAAGAAACAGCAACAGAAACAGATCTTGGCTGGCAGCACGCGGCGCTTAAAACTGATTCGATTTGGATAACATTTGTGGCGCAAATGAATGCGAACGCATAATTTATAATTACGTATACGACGCGTATGCGGCACATTATTATGCACGGCATTTGCGGCTTTGTCGCTGCCACTAAACACACAAGCACGCAAGAGGCGCAGAAACAGCAATAGATACAGATACAGATACAGTGCCAATACCCGTTACAGATACAAACTGTTTCTGGTTTTTGGCTGCCTGTCTCTATTATTATTAGGTGCCAGCCATTTTATATTATTATTTTATTTATTTTTTGTTGGGCAGCCATTGAAATTGCTGGCTAAAAGCGGAAATATGTTGAAATTTATATTAAATTTGTTAATTTACAAGCTATGGCTAAAAGAGCGCAAAAGCGATGGAGCGAGTATGGGTTAGCAATTATGTACATAAATAGTCTTACGAACACTGAGCAAAAAAATGAGTTAAAAATTCTATTAAAATTTCTTTTAATGTTTAAGAAATTTTAAAACAAACGAAATCAAAATTATAACATTATTTGGCAGTAGCTTTATCCAAATTACTTTTAATTAAGGTTGCAATTATATATTTTGTTAACTGCAGTCAAATCAAGCTTAGCTGTCGATGTTGTGGTTTTTGTTTCTTAACTTTTTTTAGACTTCATCCTTTTTGTTCTTGTTCTTGCTCTCATTTCCATTGACATTTTTGGGTCTCAGTTAAGCGCACGCATCAGTTCCTGCCGCACATTTAACAAACAGACAACAAAAAAAGAGCTGAACGCATAATTTGCTATGGCTCATAAAAATACAATATAACAAAACAAGCAGCAGCAGCAGCAGCTACAAAAATAATAATAATAATACTAACAGCAACAATAAAAACAACAACAACAACAAAAAGCGTAACGTCAAAAGTAAATTGAAGCATTTCGTGACCAAATATGCTAAACAGTGACAATTTCACAAATGTCTATTGTGTGGTACAATATAATTACGCGTCAGAGATACGGGCAACAGATACTTATGCATGCATAGATACATTTGTATCTACAGCTGTGCAAGTTTGCCAATTAATTTGTGAAAATGCGCTAAACAAAAGACGGAAAAAAAGACAGAGAGTCAGAAAGGGAGAGGAGTGGATATTGTGATCGGTATCACTTAGGTAAAAACTTTGCGCACATGAATCTAATTGAGTTCGTCGCTCAAACTCAATTCAAATTATGCATTCAAACCCACCCCACATACAGAGCCACCAAAGCCACCCACCCTATCCATCTCAGCGCAACCACTCGCATTCACCTTTTGCCGTTCATTGTTTGTAATGCGCCACTTTATTCGCTTTAATTAGTTTTCGCCACTTGAATATCTATTTTGGTTGGTTGTTGCCATTGCCCATTGTGATGTAGATGCTGCAAACGCTTCCCCTTCCCATATCTGTTGGATACACACATTTAAATATCATCCACACATACACACGAACACGAACACGCACACACTCATGCATAGATACTGCGTCATCGTTTGGAGTTTTTCGAAAGCAATTCAGTTTGAGTTTGTTGTTTGTAGAAGTAGGCATGTTATACCAAAATTATTTCATTATATACGGCCTGAAAATGACTTCCGTTTATGGCATCGACTTTTGTTTTAATTTACCAACTCTCACACTCAGCATCCCTCCCCTAACCCCTCACCATCTCATCCTCTCATTGGCTCTTTCTGGCTACGCTGTGCGGAAATCTGAAATGCTTGTAATAACCATAGATCGGAAATAGAGAGACGAGTGAAAAAGGGTTAATTGCATTTTGATGGCTTTATAAAGTCCGACGATTGTTTGCCGCTGTTCGTTCGGTTGTGTCTCAACTCTGGTTCCGTTTGCTACCAACTATAACTACTCTAAATTGTTACATTGTGTGTGTGCGTGTGTGTGTGATGTGTGTGTTATTTCTTCCCATGTGCGTATCAAATCCCACATGAATTGCTGATAAAATACTCTGCTTTGCCAAGCACTTAACCAAAGATTTTATTTTGAATTTTACTCTAATGCTCGATAAATCATTGCCAATTCAACAGAGAGAGAAACAGAGAGAGAGAGAAAGAGACATAGTTGGCTGGCGCATCCGCCAAACTGGGTCCATCCACAGGCCAGCCGCTCTATCTCTATCTCTATACTATATCTATGGCACATCAATTGAATTTTAATGGAAATCGACGAGGAATAAAAGAGACTAAAACGATGCAAAAAGAAATGACAACAACAACAAAACAAGCGAAAGGAGATAAAAAAATGAAATAAAAATAATGTTAAGCTGGCAAACAGTTGGAAAAAAGGAAAATTGTACGTGAAAATAAAATGGAAAATGGCAATGAGCAAACGGTTTATTTATTTTTCTTTCAAAATTGTTCGACGGGCTGTAAACTATTATTATATGAATGCCCTACAGTAAAAATAATTTTATTTTAAGAATTTAAATTATAAAAAATATAATAAAAATAAAAAATTTTAAAAAATACTTGTAGGATTGATCAAAGTTTTTAAATAATAATTCAAAGCGCTTGATCTTGAACTTAAATAAGATCTAAAGCAATATCGATGATCAAAAAAAGTTTTTTGAATTTTTTGTATTACCGTTTAAGAGTCTAAATATAATAATACGTAAAGAGTATATTATTCTATATCACTTTGCCGAAATTGCAAAATTGTTCCTAGATAAATAGATTATAACATACATTTCCTGTAAATTTGTCTAGGCATAAAAAAAATGTATCTAAGTTTGTAAAACAGTCAAGTCTTTTAGCAGTTCCATTTTGCTTCACTTTTTCAGGATATGAAAAATGGAAATGCTATTCGAAAGAATCGAATTATTCATTGTAGCGCAGATTTACATAGAAAAATTCGGCTCGTTCAGCTGTTCAACTGTCGATGACTTAAATATTTGTTGTATTTTTTTCCAGCCGCTCAGCGGCTACGTTCTGCTTCAATGCAAACCAAATTCTGTTATACAACGGGCATACTAGAGCCTGCCGCCAAATGGTCCCCAACCAACCCAACCAACCCAACAAAACCCAAACCAAATGCCCAGCGTAACCAAAAAGCTAAAATGGCCAATTTTACAATTTCAAGTCGGATATTTGTATTTGGTGTTGTTGTTGTTGTTGCGCGACAATTTTTCTACACAATTTTGGTGCTGTTTTTTTTATATTTGTTGGCTTTTGGGTTTTGCCAGTGGCGGTTGTCCTGCCAAAGTGGGGTGCTGTAGTGTGGTCTGGGGTATTGGGCTCAATTCGCGCCGCTTCGTCTGTTTTGCCTTTTTTTTTGCCGATTTTAAATGGGCTTTTTATGCGCGGCAGATCAATAATACATACTTTATATAAAATAGAGACACATGGCTAGTAAAAGTGGTGACAGGAGGGGTAGATAGTAGGGGAGCTGGGAGTGTGGGGTAGACTGTTTGGCTAGCTGAATGGCTGGCTGGAGGGCTGGCTGGCTGGGTAGGAAGCGCGGACAGGATATGCGCGCCAAACGGAAATGTGCACATTTATTTATCCTGTTTCGATTTCGCTTTGATTTTTCAGCATTTCGTTTCTGTTTGTTTTTTTTTTTTTATTTTGTCCATTTTTATTTTTGCTGAAGCGAATGCTAAACGAAATTTTCAAATGGTTTACCAGGAACAGGGTACAGCCATCCAGGGACAGATATGTATCACTGGGCACAGTTTAGTGGCTTGTGACTGGGTCCTGTTGCTTAAAAGCAATACACACCACACACACACACAAAGAGAGACAGAGACAGAGCGAGAGAGAGAGAGAGAGAGAGAGAGAGAGAGAGAGAGACAGAGTGAGTGGCCTTCTGTTTAGGCAGGCACAAAAAATGTTGTAAAATATTTGAACACGAGATTTTTCACGGCTGGTAGTTTGGATGTTCAGCACCGTTACAGTCGGTGCTCGTTGCCATTTGCATAAAGGAATATCCAGGCGCCAGGAAATAGATACATATACTACAATAGACTCATGCATTTATGCAATGAAAAATTTTTGGTACCCAAAAGCCGCCCCGTAATTGGATTTTAAATTTTTCAATTGGCTAACGAATATTTGGAACAAAAATAAACATCTAAGATTTGATAATAGCGACAAATTCTAGTTTGATATATCATACCAAAGTCTTTGAATATTACAGGGTATAATACAATCGTTACTTCGTATCAGTATATGAGTTCGATAAGATCAGACAGTTAGGTTTAAACATATGGATTGTTTATGTATCGTTTCTGTTGTCTGAGATAATGCTCATTAACATATATATATATATATATATCTTGGCTAATTGAGTGCACTGAGGAACTTCGTGGCAAGCTGCAGCTTGCGGCTAACTGCAATTGCGTTTTGTTTATTGAACAGCTACTGGGTTTCTTTTGGGCCGTTAAACATGTAGAAATAACTTCGCTCCTAAAGGACGATTAATGAAACGGCTTGATGTTGAAAAATTAATGATCAATGCACAAGTTATAAATGAATGCGCTTGACTTTCTGTTCTGCTGTTTCCCTGTTTCCCTCTGGTGGTGGCATCTTCCATCTTTCATCTTCCATCTTCATCTGGCTAGCCGGACTCTTCTCCGGGCTGTTATCGAAATCTTTTAGCCAAATGTGGCTACTGTGCGTCCAATTCTACCGCCTTTGTTGCAGTTGCATCAACAACTGATGCTGCTGCTGCTGCTGCTGTTTGTTGTGTTGCCGCAGTTGCTGTTTGCCACTGTTGGTTGCACGATAGCATCGTGCTTCATCCATCGACCATTAAAAATGTTACCATCACAAAGAACTCAAAAATTGCATTGGCTCTATGATCAATTTGAAGCCACAATGCAATTAGTTTGGGGGCGTTTGGAGCATATGGGTGGCCAGCAACCACAACAACAATTGTCAGCAAGAAAATTATAACAATTAATGGTTATATTATTCGGCCTGACTTTACTTAATGCCACTTAATTGAAATGAAAAATCTTTGCATCTGATGATTGATTTAAATAAATTTATTGAACTCGAAAATAAAATAAGTTAGCTTATTCAAATGTTGAATACAATATTTAATATTTTTATGGTATTGATATTAAAATATGGTACAATGACTGACTTAACAATCATGTCAATCCATTGGCTAACAACTTAGGGTCAAACACAACGCGCAGCAGATTGAAGCTTCTTCACAAAATTGATATTAAATGACAAAATAATATTTCTATCATTATCATTATATATTCTATATATTATATAGAAAACTTGACAGATCATCACAGCACGTTTTGCCTATAAAGTCGATTAAAATTTATTTATTGTCTCAGCATCGTTTTGTAATCGATATATTGGCAATGGCAAGATGCGAGTTTACTAACTGGCCCATTCAAGGCATTTAAGCGCTCAATTGTAAGGCATTAGCCGCAAAACTACCCGGCCAAGCCAAGCCACCCAAGCCACCCAAACCACCCAAAGCAACCACCAACCCAGGCAGCCACCCAGCGATGGGGGTCCGATTACGGATTAGTCGCTAGTTGTTGTTTACCGCTGTTTGCCACAAATGGTGTAAATGAATGCAAGTTTGTTAATAATAAATGTTTAGGCGCTTGATTACATAAAATTGCAATTTGTCGCCACTGTTGCTGCCGCTGCCGCTGCGTCGCTGCGAGTCGACCACAAAAAGCAGTTTTTGCCTCAGCCATCATCAAGTGAGACGTAACTAATAATAACAATAAAGATAATGCTCTTACCAACACACACACACCATCCGTTCATTCGTGTTTCCACAGTAATGAGCTGCTATCGATTTACAGAGCGAACAATCATTATATGGCAGTATGGCGGAGCAGAGCCAAGACTCGCGGCATTATTAATAAGCCACAACAACAATTACAACAATAAGATCTGTCCAAAAGCAGCGACAGCTGCAGCTGCAGCAGCAGCCGTTTGCTTGTTGTAAGTAGCCCGAAACAATTTTGCGGCCTAAACTGCCAAGAGACGGAAATGTAGACGCAGTTGAGGAGTTGAAGTTGCAGTTAATGTTGGACTTGATGTTAAACTTTAAAGCGCGCGCGCGCCTAGCAAAAAGCTGCACTTACAAAAATAAGTGTGAATAGATTTAGAAAACTTTTTATATGATAAACAACCCACAAAAAACTTAAACCTTAACTGAAGTTGATGCGTTTCAAACTATTTTTATTTTTGGCGAAAATTTATTTTGAGTTTTTTGTTCTTTCTTTTTTTTGAGTGTGTAAGCACTGCTCTCGGCCTGGCCTGGCCTGGCCCCGGCCTGGTGTTGGATGATTAATGTGAGGCAATCAGAGCCTTTGACTTTTGGTGTGACTACTGCGTGGCCGCCTCCACTCGACTCCACCGCACACTCCACGCCATTCAAGTTGAGTCGACTCCATTACAAATGAAGCCAGTTGACTTGGTTTTGTTTGGCGACTGATGAATGCAGATAAAGAGAGGCCTGGAATGCCTTTGAAGCGATGCGCGCCTTCAGCAACCGTAGGACAAAATGCAACAATAAACCAAACAGTTGACGAGCTGCTCGAGTCGGTTAATGAAACCGACGTGGATCCAACCTCAACTCCGACTCTAACTCAAAACTCAAGACTCCAGAGCTGATGGTGATTGATGAACTACCTCGCACTTTGGCCAAGACATTGGCTGCTGTGGCCAAACGACGACAACGACGACGACTGCAGGCAGCGGGCAGCGCTAAATTAAATTGAAATTAAATTAACGCCTGAATCGGTGAAAATGCGATCAAAGTGTGAAATTAACATTCTGCGCTAATCAGGCCCAGGCCCCAAAGCACGCGTCGGATTGAAGATCGTTGCACGTTGAACGATCAACGCTGCTGGAGACACAAACAGATGCAGAGAGCGAAGGAGCGAGTGAGTGAGTGAGTGAGCGAGATGGAAAGAGGGCCACCCGGCACAGCTCCAGCTGAGCTCAACTGTACCCAACCATAAACTGTTTGTGAGCGGCTGGCAGCACTAGAACAAATCAGCCACGATGGCTCTGTGTTTTCATTGATAAGCATCACAATTGCCCATCTAGGTTGCAACATTGCGTCGTCTCTCAACCCTTGCGGTGTTGCCTGTCAAATGGCAGCAGCAGTTGCCCGGTAATCGACTATTTTTCATAAATACACATTTGTTCCCATGTCGCGTTGCACTTTTTGTGGTAATTTACATTTTGGCTGCGGCCTTATCATTAGTTTTGCATCTTCATCGCTTTGCGTTTGCACTATTATTATTATTATTATTATTTATTTTATTTTTGTGGGGTGTGGGGTGGTTTCGTGTGCGTGTGTGTGTGTAAAAGGGTAGTAAGTTGTAGTTGTAAGGCTAGTTAACTACCCTGTCAGCACACACACACACACACACACACTCATAACTCATTTCAAGTGGGCAATTTGATATTCAATGATGGTAAACTCGTAGCATAAAGTGGTTGGAGTTAAATGTTTAAGTGAATATACAAATATATTTAAGTATTTCGATAAACTTAAATGTTCACTATAAATCAAAAATACTTTAAGCTGACGGCTAGAGCTAGAAAGCTATTTCAACGGCGAGTTGTTTCAAATTAAAGGTCAAAGTTCGAATGCAAATGCATTCGCCTCAACATGCTTTGACACAAAAAATTGATTTAAATCCCATAACCGAATCGCATGGATAAATAAACAAGGAAGAGGAAGGTAACGTGCATAACGTCCATAAAACAATATTAGTACATATAACATTTTAATATAACATTTTAATATACATAATAAAATGTAAGCATATTTTTGGTTTCAGGTTTGCTTCCCGATTCGAATGATTCAAATCTCTCAGGCCATTGATTGCACCATAGGCAAAAACCGCTAACATTTCAGTTGTTGTTGCACTCTCAACACTCACACACTAACACTACCACACACGCTTATAGCCATGCCTATTCAAGTGCCTAATCATTGCGCTTGCACTCATTTTGCTGGGCATTGTTTGCAAAACTGAATGGCGCCTTCCTTTTTTTTTTTGTTGCTGTTGCTGTTTTTGTTTTGTCGGAATCGGGCGTTGCTGTTGTTCACACAATTATATTCATTTAAGTGCTTCATTATGAGCATTTCTTGATGCTCCACTAAGTAAATCTCGTTTGCCGGATTGCAACTAGCATACTAGCTGCTTAGCTTGCAACTTCAGCAGAGTTTGCTAATTGCTGCAACGAGTTTCACCCAACAACTGCTGTGTGGCATCCACCCATCCACTACTCCCCACTTGGCCGATTTTCCACTTGTTGTTTGCATTTTCAATTAACAATTTTTTATTATGGTTTTTTTTTTTTTGTTGTTGCTTCAGCAGCAGCAGCATTTCGTCTCCATTCATAATTAATATTTATCAGGCGCAGATCTGGCCGGGATTAGACATAGTAGACTCTGAGAGAATATCTTTGCTGGAAACGATGTCAGCAGCAGCATTATTTACAAATGCTAACTAACAGACAAGATTCAACAGCAACAACAACAAACAACAAAAAACAACGTCTCCCTTTCATCATTTTTGGCCATTTAATTTTCACATAAAATTCCTTGTCGTATCGCCAATAATCGCTAGTTCGACTCGCGAGCATGTTTCAGCAATTTAAATTTTGCTAAGTTTTCTCATAAAAATGCTCGAAAATCGAAATTACAGGCTGCGCAAATAAAATGAAACAACTATGGCCGCTGATCTTGGGCCGGTTCCAGCTTGGGGGATTGATAGCCAGTTGCGTTTGATTGTTTGATTGATTGCCGGCTAGGCTGACTGACTGGCTGGCTGGCTGGCCAACCAACTGACAGACAGACGGACTGGCTGAATGCCAGCTTTGTTGCTGAAGTTCGAACTGTGGCACCAGGCATTTAATTTGCAACATTACAACCGATAATCAATACAATGAAGAAATATTGCAGCATTCGGAAACTGACGACTGTCGACTGGCGACGACCCTCGCTCTGGCTCTCCCCACGTCCCTAACTCCTCTACTCTCCTACACCTAACCGCCGCCCCTAACCACCAAACGCATACATTTCAAAATTGTTGCATTTGCGTCGTTGATGGCTAAAACGTGATTTCTATGTTTCCCAGTCTCAGTCAGAGTCCCAGTCCCAGTCAAGAAACGACGACGACGACGACGACGTCGACGTCGATGATGATCTGGCTTATAGCAGGTCAGCTTCCATAGGGGCTGTCAAAGGCGATGCGGCTAGACAGGCAGTCATCTAGCTCTACAGTTTAAAAAAAAAAAAATAGAATACAAATAAAGCCATATTCAATATATATAAACTTAAGATGTTTCCGAATAGATTTTTCCTTATTTATACACCTTTAATATAAAGGATAAAAAAAGATAAAATAGCTTATTATTTATACGAAATACTTACTTTGGAAAATTGTGTCTAAAACATCATAAGAATAAAAATATTTATATTAGTTTTCAAAATTAAATTAAATATTCCATGCATAGTCAAACTGGAAACTCTGGAAACTGGAAAATATATGGAAATATATTATTAAAACCTTTTATTGAATTGGTATAATAATTTGCAAACTATATATTTATGTTTTTGCATTTTATTTTACTTAATAATTCATTCAAACGATTTATATAAAATACAAAGACCCTGCAAACGTCGTGTAGGACAACAAAACCAAAAATAATTTGTTGTATTTTACTCAATTTTTGCGATATTTTTGTAGCTTGTTCGTTTTATTTGTTTTTTGCAGTTTTTTTGTTCTTGGTTTGCTGTTTTGCAGCATTTGTGCTTTTCCTTTATTTCTCTAAATTGCAATTTGTGCAAATTATATGGCAGACAAAGAGCCACAAATGCTGCTGAAGCCCCCCCGCAGGACATACAGGGGAGGGGGACCCAGCAGACGTGCAAAGAAAATGCATTTTATTCAGACGACGACGACGAAAACAATTGCAATCGAGTCAAAGACCTGCAAAGACCCTTAAGAAACCTGAGGCCCGGCAAAATTACAGCTATAAGTAGTGCGCAGCAAAATGTCTACAAAACGTGGGCCATAGCGCCCCCGGGCTGGAGGAGGAGAACTTAAAAACAACAACAACAACAGAAAACGTCCATGATCCCAACGATCGATCAATCGGCCATCATTTGTCGAGACGGTGGGCAAGAGGATACAAAGGGGAGGGGGAGCAACTGGCCGAAGCAACTGCAATTGCCAATTTCCAATTGCCAATTGCCAAATGGCAAAATGGCAAATGGCAATTTGAGGAGGCCAAAACGTTGCATGGCCATAACGCGATTGGTGCATTTAGTTGCCAGTTGGCGCTGCTGCGGCTGCTGCTGCTGTCGATGCTGAATGTCCACGAGGCGGCCATTTTGAATATTGCCACAAGGCTCCCATCAAGTTGCAACAAGCAGCTGCAACAAGCTACAGCTGCACAATAATGTGATCGTTGAACGAAGCACAACGAAGCCCTGCGGGTATCGGGCACTGGGTACTGAGTGAATGCTCGCTCTGTATAGTATCTATCTGTTCAGCGGATATAGCCGGCAATAAAATTAACAATTTCCGTACATTTAAAAAATAATACAAAGCACACACACACACACACACACGCATACACAATGGCCCAAAGACACCCAAAACTAAGAAGGGGCTGTGTTGTTGGTGTTGGCGGTGAGGCAAAGTGAGGCAATGCAGTAAGTAAGCGCTTTCAACCCTTTTAAATGCATTATTCAATTTGACAATTCCAGCATGCGTATTTGCAATACAGTATTACATCGCTATGGCTTACCGACTCTGACAATCAAATACAAATTCATTTATTATTTATCATTTGGCATCTTAGTAAGGGATTCTTTGATAGTATTTATATTGTTAACTATAGCGAGTGTGGCCTGTAACATTTTTCTAACAGTTCGTTTATTCTGTCTGCCTTTGTCAGTCTGTCTGGCTGGCGTATGTGTGCCAAAGTCTTTTAAGAAACTTTTCCTCCACAAATATCAATTTCCGCTGGCGACGTTTTGCCCATAAAAAAGGAAAACAAAACAGAAAAAAAAAACGAAGCAGCATAAATTGTTGCCATTGAGATGACAGTAAATTGTATGTGAAAGCAGCTAAAAGCGCCACATTATGCAAGTCAAGACAGAGATAGACACAGAGAGAAAGCGAATGCGAATGCGAGCGAGAGAGAGAGAGAGAGAGAAAGAGAGAGAGAGGGAGGCGGTAGATAAGCGTTAGGCAAAGACGCTAGCTGACAGGGAACGGAAATGTGCGCTAAAACGAGATGGCGCTGTCATTGCAAGGATTGAAACAGGTGTGGGGGATGATGATGAGGAGGAGTAGGGGCGCATCGAGGCTTGTGGGAGGGTTGCTGATGTTGCTGCTGCTGGTGCTTTGGGGTGTGTGCGTGCGTGAAACACGAACTCTGCCGCCATTGAGAGACTATCGAGACTTCATCTCTCTCTCTCTTTATGTCTCTCTCTTTTTCTCTTCACTAGCCCCCCCTTTCAGCTCTGACGTCAGATAAGCAAGAACAACTAACTAACCAAAAACTTTCCTATCAAACTTTGTGTATGTGTGTGTGCGCGTGTGTGTGTGTGTGTGTGTTTTTGTCGCACATAAGCGTTATTTTTCTGCGCTAGAAAATCGGCATAATAAACGTAAATGTTTGCCGAAAGACGTAAAAACAAACTGCCAAAAGTAAATATTCATACATACATACTCTCTATCTGTGTGTGTGTGTGTGTGTGTGTGTGTGTGTGAAGCAAATATAACTAAATCAGTGGCACTTTGTGCAATTTATATGTTAATATCATTTGCCTTTGTAGTCAATTTGGCCGACGAGCGCTTGTAATTGGCCTGGGGTTAAGGAAAAAAGACTTGGCAACATGTTCACCCCTGTTTGTGTGCGTGTGTGACTTGTGTGTGTGTGTGTGCAAACTTACTGAGCTAGAAGATAATGTGAGGCAAGACAGCGACTGCGACAATTTTGCGCCATAAAGAACAAAGACAAACTGAGTGTCAAAATCAACACACACACACACAGAAAAGACAAGTTTGTTAGCTGAAAATTGAATTAAGAAACGAACAAATATAGGAAAGAGTGCCTTTGAGGACACTGCCATATAGAGTGTGTTCGACTAGTTAGATATCCTATGATTAAACAAAAAGTTCTTAAATAAAATTATGAATATGCATTTTGACATGCAAATTTAAGTTAAAAATCGCCTTGTATTATAGAAAACTAGGATCCTTAGAGCCAACTTCGATATAAAGATTATTCTCTATAGCGAAGTTCTTTTCTGGTCCGTTTGAGGTTTGTTACATAAAAGTGTTTAGAGCAAATAAATAAATAAATAAAAATGTAAAATTACTCATTGTGCGTTTAATGCAATTTTTTGATAGATACAGGGTATAAAACTATATAAAGAAACAAAGTTTATGCAATGTTTGACTAATAAACTCAACATTGCACCAAAATGTCGCAAAAAAAAACACAACAAAATTTTCGAACCTGAAATGTATTCAATATTCAAATGCTTTGCCCATTTGTGACACATCCCTTGACACCTGTATCCTTGAATTGTGGTTGGCCATAGAATTTGATTATGTGAAAATTTCCCAGGCAAATGCGATTAGTCAATTCTCTCTCTCTCTCTCTCTCTCTCTCTCTCTCTCTCTCTGAATGGGAATAGAATACAAGCTGAGCTGACGCTAATTGCCATGTAGGCAGTCGACGGCAGCCCAAACAAACAACATTCAACAGCCAAACAAATAAACCGAGAACAAGGGAAAAAAAAAGAATAAAAGTGGAAACAACTTGGCGAAAGTCAAACGGATGTTGCGTATGCGCCGTGTGGCCACTACGACCAACGCCCACAATGACGAGGACGAGAAGTCGCTGTGTGTGTGTGTGTGTGTGTGTGGAACGTGTGGGGCATTAAATGTCACACACAGCGCCACACACGTGCCAGGAAGTCAAATGGTTGGTCATAATACGGCTGACACTCATAAATCTAAACAAATGGCAAGGCAAATAAACGCGCACAACGACGACGCCAGCCAACAAGGATAAGTAAGGGATATGAGGGGAAAGGGGGATGGGGGGGGGGTTTGCTTTAGCCTTTGCATATGCGTTGGCCATGACTAATTTGCATTATGATCCAAGCAGTAGAAACTGAGAAGTAGGAGGAGGACAACGTCGCCGGTTGCCATAATCTGCCTCAAATCGTTTTTATTGTTCGCACTTAAGTTGCGTAAAATAAAAATCATGTTTCTAACGCCACACACACACACACACACAAGCTGCCCCACCACCCCCGCCGCCCTTTCTTCTTACCGTTGAGCTAAAGAAATGCTGCAGCATGTGAGTCTTTGCTGGTAGCCTGGCCCCAGATCCCCTAACTAAGCTCCATTTGCCCTGAATGCCATAATTTTTATGTGAAAGCATCACGCATGAATTTCCCCCATACCCCCAACCCTAATTCCATTGGAGCTTTATCAGACTTAGCATTGTGTATGTGAGTATGTGTGTGTGTTACGGTTGCTTTTGTTCAAGAAAATCTGCGCCACAAATCTGTGATTTTTTTTTTCGTTCTTTTTTTGGTTGGGCGTGCATTGGAGCACATTTTATGACTGTGTTTTTCTTTCCATCGCTTCTTGGGGCACAAAGTATTTTTATTGCTCAATTAGCATATGCAAAGAGGGTTGCCAGTACTCCCCCCAACTAGCATTCAAAACGCCCCGAAAGGGTTGTCGCGTCCAAAAATTCAACCAGATAATTAATCAAAATATACAAAAAAAAAAAAAATACAATTTTACGTCATCATTTATACATAGTAAAAACGCTTGTTCCTTAACTTTGCCGAATGCCACATTTAAATAGAGTAAATAACATTAAGAACTCAATCGTTTCGGATTGTGTGCGTACTTAGTGATACAGTCGAACTTCCTCATAACGAATCTCAAGGGGACAAGCAATAACTTCGTTGTTGAGAAAAATCTTAATAGAGAATGGGTTTTCTGAGTGAACCAAATTGAAATGAATTCGGGAAGTTCGTTGCATGGAAGTTCGACTGCTTAAACATAATATTAAGAGGAAGACAAAGTAAACATTTTTATGTAAAATATAAATTATTAATTGCGATTCTCAAAACTTATTCATTATTTTCTCTCTCTTTTAATTTTATATAGGTTAAATATACCTTTAAAAGAAACTAAATATCAGAGGTGTAAAATTGCGATAAATTGTTTAACCTTAAATAATCGTGATTTAAATTTGGATCGTTCGTTATAGTAATCGAACAGAAATCGCGAATATTTAGAAAATAATGTTCCATTGATTATTTTGCCAAAAAAACTGAATAATATTTTACAAAAAATTATGATAAGTAATAATTATTTAACGGCTTTGCTTAATATGGTACATGTTATATATGTAGCTACAATTGCTTAATGTTTTTACTGTGTACGAACTGTACCCTTAAAAAAGTGTATATATTTACAAGTACCATACACGTACTAATCTAAGTGTGTGTGTGTGTATATGATTGCCTACTTTTGTGCGCAATTAGAAATTAATTTTAGCGCAGTTTCGCCGGCCGCGTGTTCAGAGTGGGTTAAATGACTTTAATCACTTCCCATGGAACCACCAACAAACCAGCAACAACCACCACCACCACCACCATCGTCAGCACGAAAGTCAAGTGGCACTCACTCATACACTCACGTGTGTGCCGCTTAACCCTCCCACTATATAGTCAGAAGCTAGCAATACGACGAATGAGTTGACGGGCAGCAGGCATGATTTATGCTCGCCAGTGGCAACAATAACAAATCAACGGCAAGCGGCGTCAGCAAAAAACCAAAAAACCAAAAAAAAAAACAACAAACGGAAACAAAATACCGTTGGAAAGCACTTAAGGACCTTTTCATTAAGTGCGCAGCGCAGCCAGCAGCGTCGTTGACGTCGTCAGCGTAAAATTTCTCTCTCTCTCTCTCTCAAGTTGATTTGACATGTTCACAGGCAAATTAGTGTCGCCCGTTGGCTGGCGCTGCATTAATATGAGCCGCACCACCACTGCACCACCCTTTGACGGTGCGTGTTGAGCTTAAAAAAATTTCTCGTCGACTGGCACCTAAAATGTTATTTAGCGCATGTTTTAGCGTTATTTATTAAATCGAAATTATTGTTAATGAGCCGGGCAGCAAAGCTAACAACCATCCACCCAACCATCCCTCCACCCAACCAAAAACACCTACTGAGCTCCGAAAATCAGGCAAACGAACTCTGACGCCTTTTCGACATTAATGTGAAGAAAAACAGCAGAGCAGAGAGCTGGGGCAACTAATTGCGTGAATTTCGTCGAGCAGTCCGGGAAACTGTTTCGCCTTTGCTATCGCGCATTTAAACGAAGGCATTTGATTTTTGTGCCGATAGTGCCACAATATGATTTAAGGCACCCCCCCCACACACACACACACACACAACAGCCCCCAGGAAAACACAGCACGAAAACAGAAACAATAATCAGAACAGTGGCTATAAGCGGTCCTAAACAAGGCCTGAATCCTGAGGATTGTTTGCCCTCGAAAATGGCGTAAATATTATTTGGCTAGAAAGGGAAGGAGGGGGGAGGGGGGGGGGGCTATAAAATGTGTAACAAAAGGAAACTCATTTAAGATATTTATGAAATGCTAAGCCTAAGATTGAAACAACCCAACGACTTGCATAGCTTAAGTTTTCTTTTTCCTTTCCCCTTTCCTCTTTATGTATTTATGTATGGGCTGAGAATTGTAATACAGGCTGGGCTACATTGACTGGGTGGAGTTTGCGGCCTACTGTCTGGGCCTAATGAGCTTGAAATTGTGGTTATTGCGGTATATATACATATATATAAATATATATGAGCAAATAAACTTGCGCTCTTTTATTATTTGACAAGTTTACAATATATTATAACCTAAGCAGAGAAGATAAGAAGTGATTAAATTTTAAATTTAGATTTGATAATTATGGGAAGATTTTGAAGGATATAGTATAAGAGTTAATTTAAAAACTCGTAAGAATTATAAGAAGAAACAATAAATACAAGGAATGTTTAGTGAAGACAAATGACACAATTCTCATCGAAGAAATTCACTAAGGATTATATAAAAAAACATATTTTTTTTATTGAAAATCTCCCCCAATAAAATGATATAAATAAAGAACAAATAATACTGATACAAATTTGTAAAGCTATTTTTACATCAAGTGTGAGCTTGAGTTACTAAATTCCAAGCAGTCCTAAACTAAGGACCAATAGACCGATCTGAAAACTATATAATTTACCATTACTAAACAGTTCTAGAGCAAAACGAAACGAAACTATTTATGTGCTAGTAACTATATGCTTCACTTCCGTGTTGAAAGGTGGCTGCTTTTTGTTTGGGCCAAGTTGCGTGCTTGCTACGCGCAGTTTCCCACAAAAAATGTACCCCGCCTTGCAATCATATTGAAGCGCATTTCCGCACACCCAAAAACAATGGACAATGGTGAACCACACACGGCGCCTAAAGTGTAACACAAAATTATTTTAGCAATTAAAATTTGGTCGGCAAACAAGCAGGAAAACATGAACTAACAGATGATGGCGAATTACTCGAAGTAAAAATTAACTAAATAGATAGAGAAAAAAAGCGAACAAAAAATTGCCGCATCATTTGAAATTCATTAGGTCGTAGGTTGAGTATGATTTTTTTTTGTCGGTTCGGTCTGTGGTGGGGAGTGGGATGGGGAGTGAGTCAATTTACTTCCTTTCTTGTTGTTGTGAAGGGCATAAATAAATCAACAGCCTCGCGTTCTTGACAGTTGTCCGTGAGTAATAGAGATGAAACACTGAGAGAATAATACCAAAATCGAGAAAGGGCTCAAACAGATAGGAGAACGAGAGAGAAAGGGAGACAGAGAGCTGGTGAGAGGTCGTCAATCATGACAGCGGAATGTGTCAACAAACGTCAAATAACAACGGCCACAGTGCGGTCACAGTGAGATTCACAGCTTCATCAGCTGTCGTCATCAGGCAAGGATGCGAGAATGCAAGGATGAGAGGATGAGAATATGATTGTGGCAGGACCATACATTGGGCTCTAGATAAGCGCGCCTCTACATCAAATTGAGTGATGATCCCACAATGATTTGTCACAAAAATGTAATGAAACAAAAACGCCCTTTCAACAAAAAAACAAACTGCAATACGTAACAAAATAAATACAAAAATAAAATGTTTGCATCAAAGCAGATAACGTTAAATAATGAAAAACTAATGAAACTCTGTTATCCTGTATTTTTGTATAAAAAATTTGCATTGTTCTTTGCAGTCTGTGCGTACTGCAAAAACAAGTAAGAATTTTCTAATTTTCTCGACCAAAAAAACTCTTTATAAATTAATTTATTATTTGTTGCTTACTTTTTATAGATGAGACAACAGCAAGTTCGATTGTCCTGGTCGAAACAGATAGTAACCCGAAAGACTAACTATTTACCAAGAAACCTGCTCTATTCGACCCCTTATTATATTAAGATAATGCAAATTATAAAATTGAATAATTTGTTATCAAATAATCAGAAGCTGTCGACTTATTCTCGTTTGCCTTATGCACTTTAATTCGTTTATCGCACCTCTTTGTAATACGAACATAACTTGCCACAGACAATTTAACAATTAACAAGTTTCATTCGTCACCATTTGGGGACCTGTTCACCCAGCCTGACCTGTTCCGGCCTAGTCCTTCGTGTCGTTTGATATATTGTGTGTATGCATATGAACATTTTCCTGCATATTTCATATTTTTACACATACATTTTTTTTTTCAACGTTCCATTTCTATGCATTTTTGAGGAGAAAAAAAAAAAACAGAAAAGAAAACGCAACGCAACAAAACATATTTTTAATGCGTTTTATGCGTGCGCGCATTTTAAGTGACTAAAAATGCTAATCGGACAAATTAAATGCCCTCCCTCCCCAGCCAACTAGTTCACGTTCTTATTCTCTTTCTCTTACATATTCTTCTACTCTACTTCTCGCCTTATCTTTATCTCACACTGTTTGTGTTAGGGCCTCTTGGTCAGCGTCCGCTAAACGACGGTTTGTTTGGCCAACAACAAATGAGTTGGTTTTGGCCCAGTGCGTTGTTGTTCTTGTTGTAACTTTACGCTAATGTGAAAGCAAAGTAATGCAAACGACCAAACGCAGCCTAGAGAGAGAGAGAGAGAGAGAGAGAGAGAGAGGTTGAGAGAGGATGAAAGAGGGTGTTTTTCATTTGCATGACCAACAAACAGTTTGCTGTTGTTGGTGTGTGAATTATTTTATGTGAATTTGATTGCGAGCGTTTATGCCGGAAAACACGCGGCCCATTCCGAGTCCAAGCCCTTGCGAGTCGGGAGAAGGGGGTAGGGAGTTAGGAAAGGAGAGTCGGGAACCCTACACCCTAGATGTGGAAACGGAATTGGCATTAAGCAAACCTTGAGCTACAAGCGAAGCATAAAACCCATAGCGACGACGCTTTTGGCCAAAAACCGCGCAGTTTCCGAATCCATTTATAAGTCCATGCACTGAGAAAAACATATATTAAACTATAAATTTCAATTATCCAATCCAAAGGAATGAAATTGCGAGCCAAGAATTAAAATGCAATCCTGAATGATAAGAAAATCATTTAGTGCAAAAAAAAAGAACGCTTCAAGTATGACAAGGTTTTTTTGTAAGTGTTTTCGAATACCTTTTCCACACATTCCCTACCCTTTCGCATTTCCCCCTTTTTCGCGCTGTAGCCTCCCTTACACACTTGTGTTCTCCCGTATTAATCATAATTATGCTAATTTTTTTGCCACTGTGCCGCGGCCTGAGTTGGGCATTTTTAGTGAAGAAGTGAGGTGTAGTGTAGAGGGGGTGGGGGGAGGGGTGTTCTCTCTTTGTAGGTTGTTTGCACAATTTTCCACCTTTTATAGTACAGTTAATTTTCGTGCTCGTTGGGGGTTCGCGTTTTGCTTTGCCTGTCCGCCAGTCGCCTTTTTGCATAATACATGACTGCGTGTAAAAAAAAAAAAAAATAAATAATATATATATAAATATTAAGTTACAGAGCTGGGAAGGAGACAAAGAGAGAGAGAGAGAGAGAGTATGCTGCCAAGAATTTCCCAGTTCGTTTTGAAAACGTTTTTGTGCAATTTATTTGTGTTGCGATTAGCACCAAGGTTTTTTAATGCTGTTCACATTTACTGGCACACACTACTAATGAATGTAGTATGTGTTTACAAACTAGTCGAAAAGTAGAGATTCGAACAATGAATCTTTATCGACTTTGACTAAGGAAACTATCATTCTGTTAGTTGAAGCTTTCACTGCGCACATCATTTCTAGAGTCTGGGGACAAACATGAGGTATAAAACAAACAAAACCAAAACTTAGCCAACTTACTCGGTGGGGGGGAGAGACCTTAGCAAGCATCTTAGCTTGGCTTGAGACCCGTCTAACTGCAACGGCAATAACATTTAATAATTAACTAATTAAAATCTAACCACCAGCAACAACAACAGACAGTTATCGCAAGCTAGTATGAGCACTCGCCTTTCCCGGGCTTGGGATGCACTAACTAACTAACTAACTAACTTAAGTATCGCATATAAGTCGCTTGTTTAAAGGGAGCGGAGTTAGCGGGAGCGATGGGAAGGAGTAGTAAAACATTTGCCAAAACAGAGAGCAGCCGAGATGCCGATGCCAATGCCGATGCCGATGCCGATGTGAAAAACCGCAAACAAGCTCAGCGAGCAATTTTCACACAATTTGCAATGCGAACGAGATGGAAACACAAAACACAACCGCAAACCAAAGCTGAAAACTGAAGCTCAAGCTTAAAATTGAAGTCACAGGCAACTTTAACTAGTTCAGTTCAAAAACGGATTGTTGTTGTTGTCAAAATAGCAAAAAGTCAACGATGAACAACAAAAGCCTATTAAACATTTACCTCTTACCATAAAGCATATATGAGAAATTATAATAATTATTTGCAGCTTTGAGATGTTGACTTCCTTTTCCTATTTACAAAATATTATTTTTTTCTATTGAATTAGATTTTATTTCATTAGTTTAATGCATTTTTACTTATGATTTATATTATTCGATGGAAATTCAAAAAAATTGGGTAAAAGTTGTTCTTAAATTAAGTTTAAATGCACAAAATTAAATTAAATTAAAAAATCGATTTTAAATATTTTTAATATAAAAGAAAATAATCTTGATTCAAGTGAATCTCTTATGAGTTCAAGTAGAAATCTGTTGATTTCATTTATTTTATTCCAAGTTAAACTGAATGATATGTTAGCCAACGCAATATGATATAAAACAATGGATTTTTGTAACGAAAACAAATTTTTGGATTAATAAACTTGTAAAGAATTCTTTTGAGTAACCAAATGGATAGAGCTATTTGATTCTTTCTGTATAATTATCTATATTCGGAAGTTTAAAAATATGTCGAAAAATCCTTTATTTTTGTAAGTTCCATATTGACCTTAATTTTGTTGTCATTTCATTAATCATACGGATCGTGTTACGCAAAGCAGGCAATTGATATAATGTAATAATGTGATTGGTCAAAAAGTATTTTGTCCACCTCCCCCCCCTTCCCGAGCCTCATTGATTGATTGATTGACTGTGCAACAAACTGGCTAAGTGCGTTTTGGCCATTTGTCATGGCAGCGAAACGAAAAGTGTCCGAAGGATGTTAAACGTCGCACTCATTCATGGGGTTGCTAACAGCTAACAGCCTAAAGTACCCCACTACCACCCCCGCAATATACACCACCCACAAACACCTCTCAACACCCTGCCTGTCGCTGGCTGCATATGCAAAGCGCAACTAAACAGCGCTAAAGAGTACAAAGTTGTTGGGAGTAGCCCCCCTCGGTTCGAATTTTGCACGCGTTCACGTTAAACGCTGAAAATTAAAAGCCAACAGCGTCGCCACACCACTCAACCACCCCAACCAACCCAAAACACTCCACATTGACTGCATTTGAATGCAGTTTCGTGACTCGTTTCGTCTTTGACACCAAAAGGCTGACCCATACTTAGACAAGCACCAACAGCAAAGGCTCTTTTGTAATGCCAATCCGAAACTGCAGCAGCAACCACCACCACCATAAATAAGCCTGCTGGTGGTGCTGAAGCTGACCAATTGTTACGATTGCATGCTAACATTATAATTGATTGCCTAAGCTCAACTTTTGCTAGATTGGCGTCGTGGAAGGGGGTTCGTGGTGTGGGGTCTGTTGGTAATTTGATTGCGCAATTTGCGCGCATTGTGTTGCATAGTTTTTGGCGCGCGACCCAAACACACACACACACACAAAGTGGTGCACGGTTGGTGCTCTGGGTTTGTGGCACGTATAAAAAACTAAAAAAAAATCTTAAAAAAACGCACGAAACCGCCAACGAACATGACATGCATTTATGTCACGTCACATGTAGAACACGCACAACCAACACCAACCAGCACACACACACACACACACTCTACTCACATACACATATGTACGAGTGCAACTATTTTAATTGGCGACATTCCGCAATTTTATGACTTTTAAAATTCTACATATATTTCATGCCTTTGCATGGCAAATGGCAAACATGCAACGTTGCCACACTTCAATTGGCTTTTGAAGGACACACACACACACACACACATACACAAACACTTGCATTGCGCAAGGATATGGTCTAGTGAATGAGAGAGAGGTGACGGGGGCGGTGGTTAGAGATTGGATGTGGTTGAAACGGATGGAAACGCTCGCTTGTCGGCCCTGTTTGTTCTTGTTGTTGCTCTTGTTGTTGTTGTTGTTGTAATTAGTGAGCTGCATTTCTTTGGCACTTTTGGCCGTGGCAATTAAGCAAACTGGCAGCGAGCACACACAAACAACATGAGCATGAACAAAAAACGCCGCTAGTTGTAGCTTTCCCTTAGCTAACACCCTCTCTCTCTCTTTCTCTCTCTCTCTCTCTGTGCTTAACCAACTGCTCCAAAAGGCTATGCAAAAACCGAATATGAAATTATGCAATTAAGCAGTGAATGTGGTGAGTGGAGAAGGGAAATGCATTGCTGGCGCTATGTGATCCAGCATAAGCATAAATGCATGTGTGCATGTGTAAAGTGTGTGTATGTATGTGCATGTTTTTTTCAGCGTGATGAGAACTGGAACGAAAGATAGAGCAAATCAAAATAAACTATAGGCCAAGGCCAATATTCTGGGCTTCACTAAACAGTCTAGTACAGTTGCAATCGATTAATTGTTATCGAATTTGCTTAAAATACGATCAATTGATAGATGTGTGAGTGAATGTATCGGCTGATGTTCATACTAAGTGATTGGGGATTCTCACTGAAGAGAGGAGGGCAACGCAAATGGGTTCCCTAATGAAAACGAGCAGATCCCTGGTCGAGCTGGTGTTAAACACGCGAATTATTTAACATACCTACCTAGTTATCGATTTGTGATTATGATACATTCTGTTTTACTAACTTATGCTGTTGATTAATATCGATAACTGTTGTAACGCATTATCTGTTCCCTATTTAAACGGAAGAACTCTTAATATCAATTACTTGTTACATCAACATAGATTGTATTGCATAATTCTTGAATGTTTTCTTGAGTCGTCGACAGATTCAACAGTTTAACGGTTCAAGCACTGCCCAGCGGGATGCGGCTTATTAAACTCAGATCCAAGTCAAATTCTAAACTCCAATCTGTATGTGTTTTTTTTATTGTTCTTATTTTTATTTGTTATTTTTTTGGCACTGACAATAAGCGATGTGCAGCTGCAGCAGTTGCAGGTTCAGCTTTAGCTTCAGTTCCAGCTTGAGCCAAAGAGCCACAAACACCTTTTATGGGGTGTCATTAAACGTCGAAGGTGGAAACAGAGACGCAGATGGGAGATTCGATTGGGATTGCTATTGGGATTGGGGAAACATATAACAATGTTGCCGAACAGTTTTTTTTTCTTCTCATTTTATATTTTTTTATGGCAGCAACTGGGGCTGGGGCACATTTTGCATTTCACTTTAATTCAATACGACTTAATTTCTTTTTTGAATGCAACCCGCAGTGACCAGATAGAGAGATAGAAAGGAAGAGGGGGAGGTGAGTGAGTGAAGAAATGCTTATAAATGCCCAAATGCGCGTAGCCGATTAATTGCACATAAAAATTAACAATAATCAGCAGAAGAGGCAGTGGCAGTGGCAGTGACAGAAGAAGCAGAAGCAGCAACACCTGACAATGGTTAAGCCGCAGTTGCAGTTAACAACATTTGAGCCGCAAAAACCTCATAGTTATCACACCTTTTGGGGCACCACGCAACGTGGGCAAGCAACAATGTTGCACTTTGAATGCCCGGCAACAGCATTCCTTTTTTTTATGTGCACCAAATTGAGCCATAAAATGCATTTTCACCTCTACAACGGACTGAAGAAAAAAACGAACTGGAAACCCGAACTGAAAGTGCAACTGACTGTGGCGACCAGCGGCGGTTCTTAAGTGATGCATTTGAAATGCGCTAAGTATATTTTAATGGGCACCCATGCAAATGTGTCGCACGAGATGTGGCAAGGTGGCACGGCGGCAAGGCTACGACGTTTAGTTTGACTGCGCGCTTAATAAGGCGTCAGGTGCCTAAAAGCAATAAGAAACGCATTAGAGTCAAATCAGAATTATTATTGTTTCCTTGCATTAAATATCAAAATGACCTCACGAAATGTATAAAACATTGAATGGGACATTCACAAATGAGTTAGTATACAAAATCCTTATCATTTGCATATCGATCTTTATCGATAAATGATAAACATAGCCTCAAGCTGTCACTAAGCAATTACAATACTCCTACTACAAATAACTGAATGATTGTAAAGTTTGTTAGGAACATTTTTCCGTTTTGCAATTTATCGTTATCGATTTTGTAGTGGGTATGCTAGATATTGACTTTGAATACTCGTTGAAAAGCCTGCGGCTCGATTAACACTTAAAATTGATGGCAACTGGTAACTGGAACAGCCTCGACCACTAAGGCGAAGCACAAGACAAAAATTTGGAATGTTTTATGGGCAGAGCGGCTAAAAATTAGCCCGACCTCGACGATAAGAGGAGTCAAGCAACACAGCAACTTAATGACTAACGACGACAGTCAAACGAAAAACAAAAAACAAATACCTTGGGACAACGACTGGCCAAACACCCTTACCAGGATAAACACTAAATTATGTGGATAGGCGTCATGTGAAATTCGCAGTTGCTGTTGGCCAAGTTAGCAGCGCAGCGCAACAAGGTGTTGATTGTGGCCTTTTGTGAACCTCTCAGCATCTCAGCATCTTGGTAAACTTAGCAACTCAGCATCATCTCTTTCTCTCTCAGCTCAACGCAGCTCAACTCGACTCAACTTACCTCCTTGCGACCATAAAATGTTTGCACAGGTGCCAAAATCATTTTTGTAGCCGGCCTCAGTCCATGCCACAGCTAGTAGATGAGTAGAATTTATAGGCTCGAGCGGGCACTAAAAAATTTAAATTGCGGCCATTTAGTGGCAAACAAAAACAACAGCAACAACAACAACAAAAGCTCCTAAGAGCCAACCATCGAACGACATCAATTTAAACGAGCGCCGTTTCATGTCGCATCCTTTATTTATATTTATGCATACCCTTTTTTTCAACGGGACATTATTAAATTCTTTAGAAATACGTTTTACGTTATAGACTAAAGCGTTTCTTAGTTTGTATATTTTTGATAGGATCGAATCTGGCCTGATCTAAATTTTAAAATAATATCCCTAGTTAAATGTTTTAAAATAATAAGAAGTAAGTAGTTATAGAAAAATATAAAAAGAGACTCAATTTGCACCTGTATATCCAGGGTATTCAATCTTCGATTATCAACAAAGTTAGCTCTTGTCCTGTTTGCTTGTTTTGTACACTTCGACAAAACAAAGAGTTTTTAGCTTTATTTGGAAATTATCGAAAATGCAATGCAAAAGATTTTAATTTTTGGTGATTTGGTATCTGGGTAAGTCGGTTTGTTATATATCAACAACTGTTATTCCAGAAACATAAAAAAAATAAACAATTTAATATAATATATAACTTGCTAAGATCTTACGTGTTTTAATATATAAATGCTTAATTTCTGGGCTGAGAATTCTTTTTAGCATCTTTTTCCTTTCATGCACTTTTTTTTGGCCTGAACTTGTGCTTTATCTTAGTTTTTTGTTTTTGTTGGTGTTGTTGTGTTTGGCTTGCTGGCTGATCTAGAGCAGCAATAAATTCGAGGCACCTTTGTTGGCCCGTTGCCCGTTGTCCGTTCTTGTTGACAAATCAGTTGACGTCGGCACACGCGCTGCCGCCAGTCTCGAAGTTGGTTCGTTCGTTCGGCAGACCCGTTGTCACCTACAAAGTCATTTACCCCCACGTAGAGATTGTCTGTCGGTATCGTCACACTGTCGCATCCCAATGGACCATCATCGTCGTCGTCGTCGGCATCGTTGTGGTCGTTGCGAAGGGCAACACATTAAAAGTAAATTAACTTATCAGCGACAACGATCAGTTATTTTATTACGTTTGTCCACGCAGTAACACGAACATTATAATATCAAAGATGCCGATTAAGATTCTCAAACGAAACTGAGCGAGATGCAGCAACAAACAGTAATAAGGACAGAGAGATGCACAGAAAGAGACAGCGAGAGACAAAAAACAATAGAGAGCGACAGAGACAGAGACAGAGACTTAGATATATAGTTAAATCATTTTATTGCCAAGTTGTCAGTAAAGGGATACATTTAAACAAATTTACCTTTGTGTGGGGCCTATGCACGAAAAGTAAGGATATACCAAGGCCTGAAGTCAAAATCAAGCAATTCGAAGCAATTGAAAATTGTGAGAAAACAGTTTAGGCTATTTCGGATGCTTATTTTAACTTTAAACTGATCGCATTTGAAACTACTCGGGCTAATCCCTGACCAAATCCTCCAGCGGCTAATCACAGTTTTGCATCAACTCTTACCATTTGTAACTCTAGCCAAAAAGTACAGAATCTGTACTCTTTGCTCAAACATTTTACGTCTAAAGCTTTAATTATCTAAGTTTCCACCCGTTTCTATTTCTAGTTTACGTTTAATCTAAACTTTATTTTGAGTAAAATCATTGAGCTTAAAGATCGGCACAAAAAAGTCTCTGCAACACAAACATCTGGAGATCCCGACGGCAAGTCAATTCTCTCCCTCTCTCTTTTTCGCGTTCTCTTAATTCCATTCTCTGTGATTGTCTTTGTCTCTCTATATTATCTGACTAGCTGTTGAGCTTAATATTTAGTTTTATTTTTTGTTTTTCGTGAATTGGGAGGGGCATCTACTTGCCGGGTTGGCTAACTGACTAGCCGACCAGTTGGTTGGTTGGTTGGTTTGTTGGCCGCCTGTGTTGCGGATGTTGTTAACAGCAGAGCAAACACATTGATAAGGCTGCAGAGTCAATAAATTAGTGAACATTAACTGGCAAACAAACACGCTAATTAGATAGTTAGATAGCCAAGTTAGCCAGTCAGACGGCTGGCAGCAGCCAACAGCCAGTCACAACAAAAATTCGCAGAAGACTGTCGAGAGGGGGGGATAGGAGGAGGAGCGGGAGAAGGTGGTGGTGTACAAAACTAAAGTTTGAGGATAGCAAAGGCTTCCTGTGGCTGCGCTTGTGAATGCACAAAATTGCAACCGGAAAAACTGGCAAGTATCCAGTTTGGCTAACAAGGGGGTGCAGAAGGGGAACAACTCCAAGTGAGACTGCCAGTCGGACAGACGGACGAACAATTGGCAACTGCGCATTGCGGTTGGCGACTTTTATACAAAAGTATATATGTACATAAATATGTGTATATAAAGTTTTGTACAATTATTTTAAGCATTCAATTGGAATTCGAACTCAACCGCAGACCGAACGCACAAGGATGGCAACCGCAGGATACTTTTGTATTTTTCATTTATGTTTTGTTTTGTATTGTTCTGTTGCCTGGCATGGCGTGGCATGGCGTGGCGTGGCGTGGCATAGACTGCTCCGGCAATTATATGCATTTAAATGCAATAACCGTCATCAGCCCGAATGATGAGCGCACAAGAATGAGTGAATGCTACACTTGGAATAAAAGTCGACAGCAAATCTTGCCAAAATGTTATCAAAATGGATTTTTGCTCAAATTGCAGTCAAGTCTTTAGATGTTATATATATTTTTTTCATTTATTATTTTTATGCTAGAATTTATTCAGTATTTTGGCAGAGGGCTGAGATCATAATTGAAATATATCTTGTACATTTTGTTTCATTTCATTATTTTTGTGCACAGAACAATACGAAATATTATAAATATAAATACCAAAAATTAATAATATACCTTTAAATTAATAAATATGCCTTTAAATTATTCAGAATCCATAACAATAATTAACTATATATTATTTCAAGTTTCGGATGGACTTTTTTGCCAAGTGTAGCCAGTCCGTCACAAAGTCATTTTCTGTGTACATATTAGTTTGTGTGTTTGTATGTGTGTGTGTGTGTGTGTATTAAGTCTAATTATTTTAAATGCGCGATCTGCAATTGAAGTGCGCGCTTGCGTTCTATCCCTAACCTGCAGTTGCACTCATCCTGTTGTCCTTCTGTCCTGGTTGTGTGTCAGTTGTTGGCTGCTCTAATTTCGTTGCGCCTTTTGCCACACTAACCACACACTAACAAACGACTAATGACCTGACCTGAGCTCAGCTCAGCTCAGATGAGCTGAGCACAATTCCTATTCCAATTTTACAGTCCGAATCAATATCAATCAAACGTTTGCCGCTCGACAAATTGCATTTATTTATTGTTTTTGTTTTTGTTGTTTTTTGGTTTTTGGGTTCGGAACTGGTACACATCCGCTGTGAGAAGTAATTAGTGTAGTGGGCTAATGCTGCCCCAGGGGCAACATGTGGCGGGCCAGGCATTTTAGTCTTTTTCTCATATGCTTCAATGTGAAGCTGAGCTATTGGCGTGAAATTTTAATTGGTGCTCATGCTTCAGCTACTTGAACCACAAAACTTGAAGAAGCTGCCAACTGGTCAACTTTTGTGTAAGTGTGTGTGGGCAAGAAGAGGAGGAGCTGTCCATTCAATACAGAAACAAATTTAAGCCCATAAAAAAATATAAACAAATAACATGGAATACTCAAATAGGAAACGAAATGTACAAAAAAGAGTTTATGTTATTTTATTATAGACAATGATATTTTAAGAGTTTAATATTCTTAGTTGAAAAACAGATTCAGTTAAATTATTGAAAATATTATAATTATTAAATTCTCTTGTTAATATTGGAGTTGTTTATCAACAGCCATGAATTTTTTATATATTTTAAAGTTAGAAATGAAGTTAAATTAATTGATATTATTTTTAATAAAATATTTTATTAAAAACAAAAAGTGTTTTCTATTAAGGCGAGAAGAAAAACATATTTTTTTTAGCATATAATCTATAATGATAAAACATTTTTTGTCAACTTTTTTCGATAATTTTAATTTTTTAAGAAATTATTAAAATTCAAAGTTCAAGACATTATTTGTTTTTATTAGGTTGAGAAACAAAAAGATAAGTACTGCCGATATTTGATCCTATAACCTGCAGTATCGTAAGCGCCATTTTGTCGGCCCCCAAGGCGCTGCCAACTTGCGTTGTGCATGCTGCCCGCTTGCCAAAAAAAAACCCCAAAAAAAATAAAACAAACAGAAGGAAAAACACACTTCACTTTGCCCTTTGCCTCGCCTGCCACTGTGTTTGACCGACATTCGCTTTCTTACTTCATCCAGCTTGCTCACAATTCTCACTGCTCAGCTAAAGAGCGAGAGAGAGAGAGAGCGACAGAGAGAGAGAGAGAGGGAGAGCGCTCTTTGCTTGCCGCTCTAAGTGCTCAGTTGCAAAGTTGCTATAAAAACTGGACCTGAAACTCACCACACTGTGAGCGCATGTTGAGTTCACCGTGGCCCACCAACATGGCGCCCTGTGCACGAGCGAGATAGCAAGTGGAACAGCAAACAGCATTTGTAACACCAAAAGAAACAGTGAGAGCGAGAAGGAGATGCTGTGAGAGAGGCAGCGTACTAGTTGTTGGATCGAATTTAAAGTCGCAGCGTTCTCGCTTGCGCCAGCACCACCATCTCAAACTACCACTAGCAATCAGCAACAACAAGAACAGCAACAACATAGCTGGCCACCACTTATGACAAAGTGGCAAAAAATGTGTTGTGCCGCTGCCGCTGCCTCAGCGACTGCGACTGTGGGTTTTGTGCGGCAAGCGTGCTGCAGGTGCGTTTAGTTTCGTTTTGGCAGCCACAGCGCGACAACGTCCCAGGCGCACAGGCAAAACAACAAAGTCGAACCGTTTTTTTTTTTTTGAATATAGAAAAGTCGAAGTTCACTTTGCAAGTGCAATCAAATTGACAATAAAACAGTGTGAAACATTTACTTTATTTTTTTTGTTCTATTGTATTGGTGAAGTGACAAAAAGTGCGAAAAAATACAAACAAAAGAAAAGCAAAAAGAATTGAATAAAAACCTTTATTCGCGGCCTTTGTTGGCAATGAAAGACTCAATGAGCATTTTAACTCAAACGCTGCCGACAAACACAGCGAACAGCGAGCCGTTGCCACACCATTTGCACCACTCGCACCACCACCATCAACACCATCATCATCTCTATCCGCTGCACCACCATCAACAACAGCAGCATCAGCAGCAGCAGCAGCAACAGTATCATCAGCAGCCGCCGCCGGTCAACATGTCCACAATGTCCAGCTCGGCCAATCTGAAGCCAAATCGTTCACGTTTCATGATCAATGATATTTTAGCGGGAAGTGCGGCAGCTGCCAGTGCTGCGGCATTCTACAAGCAACAGCAGCAGCAGCAGCAGCAACAACAACAGCACAACAACAATAACAATATTAATAACAACAACAATAATATCAATATAAATAACAATGATAACAGTGAACATTTGGAAACGGAATCGGAGCCGGCAACGCCGCCTGGCTCAGTTTTGGGACTTGCACCACCGCCGCCACCACCGCATCAATTAGCACACCAGTCGCATCCACATGCGCTCCATGCCCACCAGCATTCCCATCCGCATTCGCATCCACACGCGCATCCGCATTCACTTCCGCATGCCAAGATGACCCACTTTGGACCCACAACGCAGCTGGCCGCCAACGGCCTGAGTGTGGCCCATTATGCGGCGGCCATGCAACAACATTATGCAGCAGCCGCCGCAGCGGCAGCAGCGCGAAACAGTGCTGCAGCAGTAGCAGCCGCCGCAGCAGCAGCAGCAGGAGCATCTGGAGCCGGTGAAGCGCCTCCGCCGTCGGCGGAACTCGATGACAGCAGCGATTACCACGAGGAGAACGAGGATTGTGACAGCGACGAGGCTGGCAGCGGGGGAGGTGGCGGCGGTGGTGGTGGTAATGGTGGTAATGGTGGAGGCGGCGGACACATGGATGATCATCACAGCGTTTGTAGTAATGGTGAGGTGAGCTTCTGTATTATTTTGGGGAAGGGCGGAGAGCGGAGGGTGGAGAGGTTAGGATATTAGTGGATGGCGGTGATGACTTTTTATCAGGCCATAAATTCATGGCGATTTAATATTGAGTGAAATTGTTCTATTGAATGGTCGAAAAGATTAGTTTCAATAAGTGATAAAATATATATTTACATATAATGTCATTGTGACCTTTAAATGAACTTTAAATCGATAAATTCCCACATGTTATAAAGTTAATATTGAAATGCAATAAATATAAACGTTGATCATTAATTACTACTTGTAATTCATACATTAAATCAATTAAAAAAATATCGGACAGTAAATGACATTTATTGCATATCAATAAAACTAGATCGAATATCGATTGTCGGTCAATAAATCGTATATTAAAATGTCTTCTATTATTTTAAATTTTAATTAAAATTTATTAATAGTGCCAACTAAATATATATGTTCAAAGGATAGATGATTTTGCGGGCTTTGCAGCTAAATCAATACAATTATTATGTTTAATACTAGAACCAACTCAAACGGGGTAAAATTAATGCTTTGAACCCAGACATGCTTTCAATTGAATAAATAATAGTTAGTTTATAGTTGATTCTATACTAAATTAATACTTTTTTTTTACATTTTTAATTGATACTTTTATTGCTTAAATATTAAGCTAAATATTATGTTGAATGTTAGCTATTTGTAAGAGCTTAGTTTTTGCGTTCAAAATGGTTACCAATCGGAATTTCTCTCTCAATCTCTTTTGTTGTTGTTGCATTTAGCTCTTTATCTAGCTGTCCATCTGTCAGTCAGTCAGTCAGTCAGCCAGTCAGTCTGTCTGTCTGTCTCGAGTGAATGTCATGCCCAAGTTCGTTGCCAGAGTCTTTTGTTTGTGTGGGCGCAGCCGCTTTGCAAAACAAACTGTAAAAATTGCCACGAACATGCCATATTCATACATATATATTCTAGTTGTTGCCAACAACAAATGTGTGGAGTGGAGGGGGGATTGGTACGCTTTTGGATACTGCTGAAAAATTGCAATTTTCACGCTTTGTTTGTTTTTTGTTGCCTCCCCGCCTTTTTGCTGCTGCTGCTGCTGCATTCTCCATTTCCTAAATGTGCATTTGTCTGCTGGCAAAATTGTTTAAACAGTAAGCAACAACAACACAACAACAACAACTATTGCAAATGATAATGGCAGAGCTTTTGGGGGCGTGTCCATGCTTATTGTAGATTCTCTTATTGTGGGTGGTTGGGCGGTTTGATGGGGATAACATAGGCACAGCTTACATATGTATATATAATTTCTTTATTTTGTTTTTGCTTTGCTGTTTTCCATTAATCATTCTTTTTAAAGCAATCTAATTACATATAGTTAAGAAAGCAAAACGTTGTCTCCATTTCTGTCAATCTGTTTCCCGTTCTCTCTCTCTCTCTCTCTCTCTCTTCTCACTCATTAAATTGCGTTGAATGTTGGACGCAAAATGCATTTATGGTCAGAACAACTTATGTGTTCGTCGTTTTTTTGTTGTTGCTGCCAGATGAATCGGCAATTCTCGTCAACCATTTATTGCCGCAATTTCCTGTGTGCAATTGCAATTTTATAAACGGTAGTCGCGTCTTGTTTGGCCCAAAGGCTATCTTTGTATATATATGGCCTGAACGTCCAGCCATCGCTCTGACCAAAGATAGAGAGTGAAAGAGATGGCGAGTGCTAAGAAGTTGGTGGCAATTGTAATTTGCCTGGAAGCAGCGAAAGCTGCGTCTCTCTTTCAAGCATCTGCCTTTAGGTTTTTAATTTGGCTTGACTGCAACATTGTTGTTACATTTGCGTTTTGTTTTTTGTTCTTCAAAGAACTTTAACTTGGTAATTGCGAGCTTGTTTTGTTTCTGAGAAAGAGAAAAAGAGAGAACGAGAGAGAGAGAGAGAGAGAGAGAGAGAGGGAGAAAGAATGCCTTGGGGTAAAGCAGTTAACAATTTTCTAGTTACCAGGCAGGCGGCGGCGGCGGCGGCAACAGCATTAACATTAGCAAACAGTTTTTACCCATTTATCAGAACTTTTTAAATGTGCACTTGGCAAATTTTCGCTTTAAACTAATTTAACGCCAGTGAGCTAGCTCGCTTGCGATTGTCCACGGCCAACAAGAAAGTGGCCGTGCACTTGGCAGCAACAGAGCCAACAGACCAAGTGTGCTTATCGAGTAACCACAATCAGATAAATTTACATAAATTTTATGTACTAAATGGCAAAGGGGCACAAACAGAATGGGGTGGAAATGGCTAATGCAAAAATGCCAGCAGCTATGCAAAAGGAGACTTGGCCAAGTTTAGACATTTTGCTACACATTTTTATTACACTTAAACACACACACACACACACACTTACACAGAAAGACATGAGAGCGGAAACGAGCATAAACTGTTAACGGTTTAACTCTTAACTATTAACTGAGTTCGTCGCTGCTTTTAGCCATGCAAATTGTAAATTGCAACTATTTTTGTTACAGCTTAAAATGCCTGCAGATAATTAGTAACTTATAGCATTAAGACTTGAGCGTACATTTGCTGACAAAGCTTACTTAACTTTTTGTTTTTTTGGCTTTATTTTGCAGGTGGCAAGGACGATGATGGCAACAGCATCAAAAGTGGCTCCACAAACGACATGAGCGGCCTCAGCAAGAAGCAGAGAAAAGCGCGAACCGCCTTCACCGATCATCAACTGCAAACGCTGGAGAAGTCATTTGAGCGCCAGAAATATCTCAGTGTTCAGGAGCGACAGGAGTTGGCCCACAAGCTGGAGCTTAGCGATTGCCAGGTCAAGACCTGGTATCAAAATCGAAGGTGAGCTAAAATTTCATTTCAAAAAATTACGAGTAGAGCAATAGAGTGGAAGGCACAGCAAAAATAATTAATTATATTTTAAAATACAAATATCTCTTTAGCTAAGCCACAATTCGATAAATTATAAATCGGTTCTAAAAGATAGCATTTATGTAGATACATTTGTTAAAGGGTGTATAAAAGCTGAGTTACAAATATTAATTTAATTACTTACCTAACGTCAAATCGTGAATTCTTAAGTTTATATATAAAAAAAAAACAATTGAAACTGGTATTATTAATATTATAATTTGGTACAGTTATTTTTGAATATTTACCTTTTTCTGAACACTTTAAATTTGAACTTGTGAATATAAGATAATAACGATTATGTTTTACTATATATTTTTGGTGTATTAAATTTATAGAATCAATCTTAAAAGTGTTTTATATTATTTTCTTTTCTTTTTCACATTTATATTGTGCAGAACGAAGTGGAAGCGTCAAACAGCTGTTGGTCTGGAGCTGCTTGCCGAGGCCGGAAACTTTGCGGCCTTTCAGCGTTTGTACGGCGGATCACCGTATCTGGGAGCGTGGCCGTATGCGGCTGCTGCTGGCGCTGGCGCCGCTGCAGCTGCGGCTCATGGTGGACCGCCGCATTCGAGTATCGATATATACTATCGGCAGGCAGCGGCAGCAGCTGCAATGCAGAAACCTCTTGCCCTACAATCTATACGCTGGAGTGCCGAGTGTTGGTGTTGGTCAACTGGGCGCTGCAGCCACGCCCTTCTCTCATCTGTCCGCCTCGAGTTCGCTTTCGTCACTGAGCAGCTACTATCAGAGTGCAGCGGCGGCGGCAGCAGCAGCCAATGGTTGTGCTGTGGGTGGTGGTGGTGGTGGTGGTGCAGTGGGTCCACCAGCAGCAGCAACGGGGCCAACTGCTGCCATTGGCATCATACATAAGCCACAGCCGCTGGCGAGTGGATCACCGGCTCGTCCGTCGGCATCCAGTCCCGGGCATCCGCCATCGACGCCAAGTCCAACACTTAATCCGGGCAGCCCGCCTGGCCGATCCGTGGACAGCTCTCAGGCGCAATCCGATGATGAGGATCAGCTGCAGGTGTAAAAAACAAAAAAAAAAAAAAAACACACAAAGACAACAAATAAAAATAAAGCCATTTTTTAAGCATTTGTTTTGAAAACACAAAGTGGCGGGTGAGTGTGTGTGTGTGTGAGGGGGAATGTATATACATGTTTGTATGTGTGTGTGTGATTGTTGATTAATTTATTTGTTTGCTATTAGTAATTTATTTAAGAATAATCTTTTTTTTTTAGGTTAAATTTAAGATTAAGAATGAATTGATATTTATTCAAATGTTGTAAAAATTAGCAGCCAAACAAATAAATCTAATTAATTTATAAATACAAAATATGTATTATCGCAAATGGCAAAATACCATTTATGAAATTTGCATTTGTTTTTAATTATTTATTCTTTTATTTTGTAAATTAGAATAAACGTGCTCGCTGTAAATGTTAATGTAAATGTAATTCAATCTAAAACCAATTTTTTTTGTCTAAATAAATATAAAATATAAACATGAAAAAATAATTTAACGAATGAGCTGCCAATTAAATGATTGAATGACAAGCGGCAAGAGGAGGTGGTAGGGGAAAGAGTGGGAACCAGGACGACTAAGGACTATGATGACGATGATGTTGACGATGATTATGATGATGTGCGGGCCAACCCCTAATGATAATAATTGCATGTAAAATGCATTTAACCGCAATTAGTGCATTTATTAGGCCAAAAAGCTGATGCCAACGACTCGCATATTGAATAACACCAACGACCGACCAGTTGTTGGCCAAAAAAAAAAAAACCGCTCTAGCTGCAACTGCTACAGCTACAGATATGGCCATGTTCAGCAGTCAGCTTATGGCCAGGCTGCATTGCGTGCAACTGGGCCAACATGCAACTGAGCGCTGCAGGCCAGTTCAGTTTAGTACAGGCCAGGCCAGGCCAAGGCAAACCTTCAAGTTTAGCTAAGGACACCTGACCAGCTGACCAACCAACGGCTTAGCGCACACATCGAGCATATTAAATCGAGCATAAGACGAGCGACAATCAATTTTGGTCATTATCAAAAACCAATAAAATAAAATTTAAAAAAATACATACCAAGTATCAGAAACAAATAAAGATGAAATTTAAAAAGGAGATTTTTGGGAGAGATAAAAAATAATAGTCTCAGAAAAATATTTGCCTTACAAAATGTTTCAATAACTTGACTTGCTGGACATTTTCGCAAGAACCTTCGGAATAGTTATGTTCGGCGTTTGGTAAGGAACACGGAATCAAAACTGTATGTGAAAATAAATGGTTCTCATTTTCATATTTTCTTTTTATTTATGGCAAATTTTATTATAAAATTGATCAACTTACTTAAGGTTATTAAATATTTCAAAGTTTTTTTTTTCAAACTAAATTCTATGATTAAACAAATATTATTTGAACTTAATTATTTTTTAATGGCATAAAAGACAAATCGTCCAACTAGTCTAATTGAAAGTCAAATAAATTATTAAGTAGCGCATTGGGCTGGTTGCTATGGCCTAAATTCACAACTGGCACTCTCACCCTAAGCCAAACTTTTGTGCTGCACGCTTCTTGGTGGCACACACACATATATGTACATACATATGTACATGCAAACACACAGAAAGACTCGCGGGTTTCTCTGTTTTGCGCCTTTGTCGACAAATTGGCCGCAATGTTAATGTTGTTGGTTTAAAACAAAAGCGACGCTTGGTAGGACAATAAATGCAACGGCCGAGAACAACAGCAGCAGCAGCAGCAATAATAACAATAACAATGCTACAATGCCCTCAGGGGGGAGTTGGGCAACCGTTCATTAAAGACAAATGACATAAAACCTTCACCATGGATGCGCCCTCTCTCTATCTCCCTCTCTCTCCCTCATTCTCTGTCTCTTTCGGTGGGCACGCTCAATTAAACATGATCGTTGTCGGTAGCCAAATGTTGCTAATTACTGCAATAGTGCCAGCAATTGGCGAAAGTGCCTGGCCAAATTGCTCGTAAGTGCAACCAGTGTTGGTCAATTCATTCGAACAACAACAAAAAAAGAAAAACATTCAGTTATATTTTTCAATTTTTTTGATCAATTGAAAACAATAAATGGAAAAAATAAATAAACACATAAATATCTGTTTTACTACATTATAATGGATTATTCTTACAATATTATATTTTGGTTTATTTATCAGTATTTACGTTTTAAGCCATTGAATGTAGAATTAAACTGTTGATAGTAAAGGTTTATTCAATGATTAAATACTTAAAATATTAATCGAATTTTTATCTTCTTAAACATTTTAGACATTCCGCAGTTATGCATGAATACATACTTACTCTACTTACATATGTATATATACTAACTTATATAAATGCAGTGAATTTTATCTATCATTACCCATAATGTTTTTTTTTATCATGTGTATAACTTTATTATTTGTCAAGGTCTACAAAGGTTTAAGGCTAAATTACTTTACTATTTTATATGAAGACAATTTTCGCAATTTTCGTGAAATTATAAAATGTTTTTGTTTACAATAACAAAGTTTATAAGGATCATAGTATTAAGTAGCTTGAGCAATCAAAATGCATTCATCTGCATGTGGAGAAAACAAATATTACGTAATTGAGTAAATTCCATGCATAAATTAAAGGTGCAAACCGAATGAACGAGAATAAACATATATGTATTTTATGTGGCAAAGGTGATGATGAGATTGAGGGGCTCATCAACGTTGATGTTTTCGATATCAACAGACATAAGCACATATGTACATATACACACACACACACACACGCACAGTACTTTGGAGTTTGTTTGATATGCAAACTTTGGCAGCTGATGGATAGATGGTCTCTCCAACCCCCCCCCCCGTTCCCTTGGGAAATTGCGTTACTGATTGGGGATTTCGCCTGGCGCATTTATGAAATGAAGCTGAAAGGCTCGTATTGGCTGCTTACTGTGCTGTAACATCAATTTGCATGGAAATCAGAAAAACAACAACCGCCGCGTATCAAAGTACCCGCTGCTGCACCACACCTCCCCCTCATCATTCTCTTTCTAAACCAATCACCCACCAAGTCGAGCTTAAAACCAACAACCATAATGCTGATAATGAGAATTTTGCACATTGGAATGAGATGTGTTAACCAAAATATGACATGTCGCAGGATTTAACAGTTTAAAGTCTTGAATGAAGAACCTTAAGAAACAAAATATATATTCTATTCATATCTTTTGTTAATTCCAAGCCTCTTTTGACCTCATGTTGATCAAAATGATCATAATGTGTGTTTACTTGCAATTTGTTGCAATGTTACTGTAATTTGGCGCTTATGCTTTGAGCGCTCCACATTGCCGCAATCGGAAAGCATTTACCAGCTAAATGCAGGGAATACTAAAAGTAACTTGCAAATTTTGTGGGTTGAACGAGCAAAAACCGGAACAACGCCCACGATTCAGGATTCCTATCTTTGCAACTACTACAAGAAGAAAGAGAGGGGGAGCGCGAGAGAGAGAGAGAGAGACCGACCAAAAATTGCAAACGGAAGAAGAAACTCCGCACATTGAACACATATATTTCAGGTCGAGGTTCTTTTTACTCTGCCATACATTCAGTTTAATAAAATGTTAATTAAATGGAAAAAATAAATAGTTATCGTTAATATACACAAAGCAAATGCAAAATGTATTAAATAGTTTTTGCAGTAAAAAAAAAATTAACGCTTAATTCGTATTTAATTTGGCTCTTTTTTTTGGATTTTTTTTGTTGTTTGAATTGCATTTCCGCTGACATTTGCCATATGGCACTTATGAACGAGTAGAATTGCTGGGTCAGGGGCAGTTTGTGGCGAGGTGTTGGGCGTGTCAAGTGGGCGGCATTATTAATGATAGTTTTGAATGTGTCGCTTACTGATTCATCTTGTAACAAATGAACAAATGGGCGAGAGTGAGAGCGAGAGCGAAAGCGCGAGAAATATGATAATCGCCCACCATACATATATAATTTGTCACATTTCGCACATACATACATATATACTTAGTATGTATGTTTTATGGGCAATTGTTATAATGGACACATTTGGCAGTGAACGGAAATTGTGCTTAATTGCCACCACGAAGCGAAAAGTTTTACCTATTTTTTTTTTTTAAATAATGATAGTAATAATTTGTTCATATTGTTTGGTATTTGATAATTGCACAAATGTCATTTGTTCAAGTGCTTTTAATAGCAATTTAAGCTAAGTTAAGCCAATTTTCTTAAGTTTGACTAATCGATTTGATCGATTTTTATCGATACAGAACAATATTAAATATATTGAAGTTGAGTCAGCTGATTGCTTAAGCTTTTAACCAGCACTCTAACTGGTCGATAAGCTGATTTATAGTTTGAACTGGACATTACGGAAACAGACTCTAAAAATGCTCAACAGCCCTAAATTGTAAGGGTATATGAGTTTCGTTTTGAAAGCAGTTTATGGCATGAGCCCATACATACATTCATACATATATATTTATATGTATAGTGAATGAAGCGCAGCAAAACGCCTAAAGGGCGGCACATGCAAATTTTCATTTGTTTGTTTTTTACAGCGATTATATTCAATAATTGTGTGCATTTAGATAAGTTACAAGCCTCGGGGCAGCAGTACACTGCACAGCACAGCACGGCACAGACAATGAATGCCTCAGACGCTGGCAGCATTGGCCACTTCAGGCGCCGTCCAAATGGACGCCAGTCACGCCATCGCACCCTCCCCAAACCCAAATCTAGAGACTGACTCCTCGACGGTGTGTAGGTGTTGAAAGTAACTGCAGGCAGGTGCATCGTCACACAAGTCCCTTCTCTCTCTCTCTCTCTCTTCGCTCTTCGCTCTTCCTTTTCGGTGTCCGTTTGGTCAGCTTTTAAAAGGGGGTAAATTGAGCGCCGTAGTCGTTGCCGTTGCCGTTGCCGTTGTAGCCGTCGGCTCTAAAATGTGTCGGAAGTCTTTAGTAAAAGTTAAATAGAAAGCATATAAAAGATTTATATGCAATTCCCCCGTTATATTTATGCAAATTCTATTTACACTCCACATTCCATGCCTCTCTCTCTCTCTCTCTCTCTCGTTTTCTCTCTCTTTTCTTCTGTTTAGGCTTTTCGCTAAATATCTGGCACAAGTCTTGTTATTTATTAATTTCTAGTACAGCCTGTCATGAGTACTGATTTAATAAATGTGCTGAAACTTAAATTCAACAATGTATATAACTAAAATTCATGTAAATTCTATTGTTGTGTATTCTGCTAGTATTTTAATAACACCAGAATAAATTGTTTAAGATGATTTTTATAAGAAAAAAGTATTCGATTTTTAAATGAAAAAATGTGCTGTTAATGGATAATAATTTACTTTATGTTTAATTTATATACTTAAGTATGTTTATACAAGCATTCCAAATATTCATTCAAATATGGATTTTTTTTGCTTAAAACATTAACTTATTTGGGGTAAAATATTAAATTCTCGTGTTAGCATTTAAATAAACCAACTAATATGAAGCTAATATATTTTATTTAAATAATACATATATATATTGAATAGTTATCGTGTTTTTTTTTTTTGTTAATTGTAAACCGTTACACCAAGTAGAATTCCCCGTTTGGCATTTAATCCACGCGCGCCTTGCAGTGGAAAATTAAAACATTTGTTGCCATTTTCTATCGCAGTCGAAAGATCTCGGCAAATTTGTACAGGAGCGGGAGATTAAAGTGTGGAAAAAAAAAACATACATATAAAGAAAATAATAAATAAAACGCTCGAACAAATTATGAAAGCAATCAACGGACACAGAAGCAATTGGGATTTTGAACTGAGTTTGGATTTGGGTTTAGGGGTTTTGGGTTCGGGGTTTATTTTTATTTTTTCTTATCAGCGATGTGAATTTGAGCGTCGCTTGAAAAGGACAACTCAACTCAACTCAGCTCAAATCAACTCGATGGAATGGATGAATTTGTCACATTAGAAGCATTAACCGGGTCGGGCATATGTGAAGGAGCTGATAAGATCCAATGCCGATGCCGATGACGATTATGACGATGGGCAAGGCCAATGCAGCAGAAAATCTGGACAAGCGACGGCACGGGACGGGGCGGGTGGTTACAACTACAACAATCATGTTGCTGCTGCTGCTGTTGTTGTTGTTGTTGGTCTAAATGATGATGATGACGATGGTGGTGGTGGTTGCCGTGCTGTTTCTAATGCAATTTTCTGTTGTTGTTGTTGTTGCAGTGTAATTGCCAGGATATTAACACAGGGGTTGTGTCGCGTTGTCGACGGCTTAAGCCGGGCATTATGAGCAAATTAAGTGTGAAGTGGCATTTGGGATTTATTTACACACATACAGAGAAAGAGAGAGAGAAAGAGAGACTTGTACTAGACACGCAGGCATAAAGTCGACAAGGATGCCAAAGGATCGCTGCTCTTAAGCGCTTTACGGACAACAACAGCAACAACAAACAAACAAAAGGCGTGCTCCGTTGACACTCGGCTAACAAAAGGTGTCACATGTCAGCCAAGGGCAGCCAAAGGGACTCCCAAAAAGCCATATCCACACTTTTTTTTCATTCTGCCTGCTTCGCCTTTCTTTATTTATTTATTTTTTTTTTTTTGTAAAATTTTTTGAAAAACAAACTAACAAAACAAATGCGTTGCCTATTTGGCCTTGTCAGCGTTCTGCATTTAACCCCAAATAGTATATATTTATTTTTGAGTTAGCCTTAACAGTCCAAGCATCTCCGCCACTCTCCCACTCTCTCTCTGTATCTGTGAATAGTCGGCTTATCATTTACACTTAACGGCTCAGCGAGGGCGGCGGTGGCACGTGCCTGGCAAACGCATCAAGCGATTCATTTAGTCAGCCAAGCCAGTCTGGCGGCCAGTTGAGACGACGACTTTGACCCTGGGCAGGAAAAGGGAAAACATTTGAAGTATTATTAACCGCAAAATGCTCATAAAGGATCAATTTGTGCGCACACGTGTCCAGGATAATGCCCAGCCTAGCCACTGTTTATGTGTTGTTGTTGGAATGGGTGGTGGAAGGGGGCGTGGCAGTGCATCATCATAGCCATCATTGCGACAAAGCGTGAAGTGCACATAAATCAAGCCAACGGCTGCCAAATCTATACAATTCTGATGACAGCTATTAAAAAATAGATTGTGTCAAAGGGGACAACTTGACGCCTTCAAATTCCACTGTATGTGAAAAGTACTTTCAAAGATAAAAAATTGTCGCTCTACATATCTGCCACATAAGAGATTGTTTTATTTTCTTGATTCCAGCGGGACGTTATCTTGGGTTTTATTATAAGATCTACTTGAAGGACATTGTTGTCTCATTATCATCAAGTACTTGACCCAAAATGTAACTTTTCAAACAAACTTTTCAACTGATCAACAAAAAAAAAGAGCTATAGCACAGACCGCTGTTGTACTCTGTGCAAAAAGAAGGTTAACTTTAGGTTTAACTAAAACCACATTTAAATATGCTAAAAATTAATTTGTACAACGAGTTTCCTTGGCAGAGCCAGCGGATGAAACCTTTGCATCTAGTCTTTTTTTCTTAGTTCTGAATAAACACTGTAGTATTTTTTTATATATATCTTCTTTTATTTATGTCTTAGATTTTTGTATTTTTTTTTCCAACCAGTGTATTTCTCTTTTTCATTCATTCTAATGCTTTCGATTGTTCTCTTTTGACTGTTTCTTAACTGTTCCACTTCTTCAACTGCAGCTGTTAAAATGCAATTAATAAAGCCTGGCTTTTGTTCCAGTTAAAGTTCTAGACCCACTTGTTAAGTTCCCGTTTTCAGTCTCTTCGTTCTCAATCATGGATCATCATTCAACTGACCTCCCCAAGATTGGGCGTCGGTGGCGGGCGGCGCCCACTCACAGCTCACAGGGTACACACACAGACAACCCCCAAAGAAGTCTTGCCTGCCCTGTCCCACCCACAAGTTGTTGTGCAATTTAGTTAAGTCGCGCCTCTTGGCCAAATTGACTTTAAATTGGCAGTTGGCGCAGCGCTTCATAAATCCAAGTGGCACCAAAAGTCCGCTCCAAGCTCAGAGAGAGTCGTTTTAGCGGAAGTATCGCTTGTCCAAAGCCAAAGACTGAAGCTGCTTTAGATGCCGGCCGTGGGGCATCGTTGGCGGTCAGCGGCGGCGGTTGCAAATTATCAACAAATTAGACTTTTCGTCGAAGTCATCGCTTCGAATGGAGTTGATTTTGGACTCTCAAGACTTGGAGTTTGCAGTCATCATTTCATTTCATTTGTTTGCATGTCTCGTTGTCATTTCGTTGATTTTCGCGGCGTCTCCTTTGGTCATTTCTCAAACTCTCATCTCTCTCGCTCTCTCTCTCTCTCTCTCTCTCTCTGTCTCTCTATCTCTCCGGTTGGTTTTGTTTGTGTGCTTTTATTTTTATAGCTGCCGCCGCTGGTAAAGTGATTTCTTCAACGCTTTGTTAGCGCACAGGATTGATGCAGCTGTCATTAGGCGTTTTCGGCTTAAACGGATCCGCAGCCGAAGTTTGCTAAATGCGTTTTTAACGTGCTTTTAATTGTCAGTTTTGCTTGTGGCTTCCCCACCACACACACACACACACACACACACACACACACACATATACTAACCCCTCTCCCCTCCCCTCATGCCATTGCTTCAGTCGAGCGCTGCTTGAGTCGCAAATTAAATCAAATTTAAACTAATTAGCATAAATAAATTTACACAAAATCCAATCGCAATATGCCTCGTTACAGGCTTTCACACTTTACGCTTCACTGAACGACGAACAACATCGACGTCGAATGTAACTCGAATACCCCCTGCCCTGACCATGCTTCAGGCAGTGACATTTACAAGCGACAACTGTCAAATTGGACAAGTTGCATTTGCAAATAAATAGACGAGGCATTCGTTCAAACGGAAACGGAACTGACGGCAGCACACAGACGCGCCAAAGGACGAACCATTCGAGCGACAGGGAGGGAGGGAGAGAGGGAGCTAGAGTCGATTTTCATTAGATGGTAGCTTGCGTAAAGGGGTGTTAACGGGTAGTGTTGGGGGGTGGGTGGACGTGGGAGGTGAGAAGTGTTGTGCTGTGCTTCGACGCTTGCGCTTAAAGTTTTAGGCGCAATAAAATTAATTGGATTTGCCAACATTCCTGCCTAGATTGGTTGGTTGACGATGGTTTCTGGTGGTTCTGACGTTGCTGATGCTGCTGATGGTGGTGCTGCTGTTAGATGCTGTTGAGCCAGTGCTAACCAACAACCAAAAACTAATCCAACCGCAAATTCACACTCAGAAAAAGTGATGGGCTCTTAAATTTATGCAAACTAAAGAAATAAAATACCTGAAGGCCCGAAAAAAAGGCAATAATTTCTTGCAAATATATATCGTCTTACAAAAATAAGGAGCTGGTTAAGTGAACATGCAGGTAGACAGACATTATGTATCAATGTTACTTTTTCGACACCCGTAAAGCTAGAGACATTTAATTTGGGAAATTAATTTTTCTGTAGGCAGGACTAACAAAATGTCAAGATCGGACTTTACGCCTCTTTGTGGTCGGAAATCGATAAAAGTGATGACTGATAATCGATATTTCCCACATCCTTAAAGCTAGAAATACCAAATTTAGTGGCACTATTTCTAATGACATCCCCCAAAGATCTGTTTCGAAAATTTGAAGCTACGCCCTCCCATACCACACGCCTTGTAAAATCGGATATCCCCAAATTTTCAACAAACAAACAAAATTAGCTAAAAACTTAAGAAATTTTTGTGAGTGCATTCAACACAGCAAGTGTTGATTAGACACTGAATTTGCCTTGTTGCAAATCTATGAAAAGCGCTGCTCGCTGGCCACATGCGGCGTATGCGCATTGTAAGCTCCAATGCATCCACCTAGAACCCGCTCCACAATATGTCGTTGTGTGTGTGTGTGTGTGTGTTCAGTTATTTACTGCTTTATTTGCGGTCTTGTCAAAGCAATCAACACAGTCAGCTAGGTCCGCCAGTTAGTTTGCCCGTCAGTCTTTCAGTACTTCAGTCCGGGCTGGCATATCCTGGTGGTGGATTTTATTTACTTCATGCGAACTCCGAGAACCCAAAAAATTAAAAAGGGCAACCTAAACCTGGACTTCAGCTTTGGTTGCGGCTCATGTCCTGTCCTGTTTGTTCGTATATGTATCTATCTGTCTGTCTGTTCTGTTCTGTTCTGTGTGAATGCTCGTTGAGTTTATTTGCAGAATGATTTTTCAATAATTTATGTATGACGTTGTCGTGGCGTCCACAGCTACATCTACAGCCACTTGATTTAATGTGCGGGGTGTTACTTTCAACACCCTCCAATCATAATAATAATAATAACAGCAGCAGCAACAACACCAACAACAACAACAGCTGTAGCAGTCAATAGTGTGCTGTTGGTGTGACAATGCAATTATAAATGGTGACAAAATAATTTCCGCTGCGTGATTTTTATGACAGTTGTGCGGCGCATTCTGCTCGAATGCGTATCGCATCCAGAGGCACAAATTAAATAAGTATTAAGTAGTTTATCTGCAACCTCTGACAAACCAATACCGACTCCTTCTCCTGCCCCTGTCCATGCCCATGCCCCACCACCAATTCATTGTAGAGTCTTAACTAAATCACATCCTTTGCTTGGGCACATTTGAAATGCCGATTTAATGAACATAATTGGATAAAAGAGAAAAATATAAAAAAAAAACTAATAACAATCAAAGAAATACTAAGCGAAACAGAAAGAGAAACACGTAACACATAGCATTGCATAAAAATTAAATATGTATAATTTAAGTTCATCCTGATTTCCGGCCTCTTCGGTGCGGGTGTTTTATAGTCTCCTATCCTAACCTAACCATCAACTCATCATCTCGACGAACGGCGCCGTCAAATGAAATCATAATTTAAAGGGTGTCCGTGTATGTATGTATATACCCCTCCCTCCCTCCCTCCCACGTTCAAGGCAATCGTCTCGAGACCATCATCGCGAATTCATAAAAGCTTGTCATTTTGTGCACGCAATCGCATTGCGTTATAATTGGAAATTGGAAATGGCTGAGAACAGAAACGAAAAAACGAATCAAATAGCGGACTCGAACCTTTGGCAGAATTGATTCGAGCAGGTCTTGGGCATGAACTTGGTGCTTGAAGTCTGAGGTCTCTTAACAATATACATTTATCTGAGCCATTTAATATTCGTAGTGTAATTTACAAGCAGTTCAAGCGCAGTTCAAACTAAATACTTATACGCAATTATTCCAAAAATACGAACATTTTTTCTAATTTAACTTTATTAAATAACCAATGGAATGTGTTTACGTTCTTCTAATGTCTGTCAAGTTGCAGCCCCATCCATATGACTTATTAATAATATTTCGCTTTAAGTATACTTATTGTGGTTGCGACAAAGAAAATGAAACAAAAGTTATTACGTTCAGCACGCATCTCCAATTTGTTTAATGCGTTTTAGTTAACAACTTAGTTGGACTTACTTAAAGTGTTTTAGAAAAAGAATAAAAAACAAATAGCCAAGTTAACATAGCCATCGTCTCACCCATTTAAAACGTCTTCCTTTTTTTCATTCAATTTTATTTTTATAATTACGATCATTAAGCTTTTTACCATCAATAAGTCAATAATAATAATAAAAAGTCGTAAAAGCAAGAGTCAGAGAAACATAAATTTGGAGGGTTTACTAAAACTAACTCCTTAGACCTTGCAATAACATATTCAATTAAATTTTATATAATAAATTCTCTAAAGCTTGTTATAATTTTATATACACTACTTCTAAACAGCAAAAGCAGACCGTTTGGATACCCTATTGTACAGCACTTTTGTAATGAAATTATCTCAAAATCAGTCTCGAAGTATCGCTGCTTCAATAAGTTTTTCGCTACTGATCGACAAAGAGATTTTATTATTCATTAAAATGTTGTAGGTTGAGTCCTGACCAAATTTGATGTTAAGCATTTTATACCATATGCTTTACTACATGCCATAATAGCATTTTTTTTTTTAATTCTCATGTCTTCGCTTAAAATTTCTGATTAAATAGAATAATATGTTTGAGATTAAATAATTATTATCAATGAAAAATCATCAGTATTATTATTTTTTGTGTTCAATTTTAGCTCGTACCTTGATTAAAGTGTAAAAATTATTCGTCACACAAGCTCATGTCTGAATTTTTCTTATACCAGAAAATTAACTTAAATCGACTTAACAAATAAATCCAAAATTTCTGTGTTTTTTCAAACCCAACTTTATGCTTGTTAAAGAAAAATAATTCAAGTATCTGATAATTGTATAAGATACTAATTCAAATTAAAATATATATTTGTTTAAGAGCAGCGTACAATGTGACAATCAAATTAACATGAGCTTTTATGCTAAGTACACCTGAAATAGGGTGTCAAATTGAAATGCGGCTTTCGTCGGATTGTCCGCTTCTCAGTTAGTTAGTTGCCACCACATCCTTTGTGCCTGCCACCCAGTAGTCTGGGTATGGGCTCAGGGTCAGCAGCATTGTCATAATCAAAGTAAAGCCCAATTCCACATCTACACCTCCCCAACCACGCACTCCCATTCCCATATACCTGTAAAGAAATGCTGACAGCTGTTGGGATTTTTAGCTTTTTTATATATATGTTTTTACCTTTTCAATTTGAATGAAAATATAAAAAAAGAAACCTGCTAACACTTGCACCTGACCACAAAAGAATATAGTCCGGCAAATGGCATTGTTGATGCAGCCGTTACAACTTTATTACAACGCCTCTCCTCCTACGCCGCTTCACCGCCTCTCTCTCGCGCACATGTAAAGCGTTAAATCCACCCCATAAGAAAACATACACACACCCACCCAACCCACACCCACACCCACACCTCACCCAACCACATCCGCACTTGACGATAGTCGCCTGCCCATGGCTGTCTAAATGGTGGGGAGGGGGTCAAGCCGTTGTTGTTAGCTCTAAGTGAGTTGGCTTTTTATTGGCAGCACCCGGACAGGACAACCCCCTTAGAGTGTTGGCCTTAGAGCCGAGGAGGATTTTAATTTACCCTAATGCGTCTATAATTCGAGCCATTAGTGCAATCACATTAGAAACGCTCGCAAACCCTTTTGACAATGGCAATGTCCAACCCAACCAACCAACGACCAGGCTGAAAGCAATTTAAACATATGTACTCAACACTCACTGCATAAGGCAAATACCCTTCGCTTGAATGCAATATACCAGGGACCGTTATTATTATTAGTCATATTATAAGAATTACATGTTTGTGATTACAATTTATAAAGTTAACTCAAAACTCAAAAATAATTATTTTATTTATAAAAACTAATAAAACTTAAAAATCATGATTTTTATTTTGTTCGCTCTAAATGAAACTCAACACATATTTTAACATTTACGTGAATATATACATATATATATATATATATTATTAGCTCCGATCAACAACGATAACAAATTAATAAAATATTTTAAAAGCTGCTCAGAGCTAGGTTTTATTTTCAGCGAAAAATTTTAAATCATAATATATTTTTTTATAAGAAATAATGATTATTTTTGATGAAAAATAAAAAGAATCAGAGATTTTAAAATCATGGTGAATATGCATTAAATTGTACAAAATCATTTTTTTCTGTGTCCACTGTAAGATTGATTTTTTTATTGGGAATAAAAAAATGATTTTTACGGGTCTCTGTAATATACATTATAGTATATTTAAAATATATAAATACATGCAGTTAGTGATTAGAAATAACTTGTCAAGTAAACTCACAGTAAACAGATATGTCAAAAAATGATCACATCAAAATATTGTCTAAAAAGGCATTAAAAGGCATGTGCAACCCGTGGATTTTTAAATAAAAAAAGCAACTACAGGAATATGGCCTTAACCCACTCAAAATGGTATAAGCACTGAATACAAATTTATAAACAGTTTATAAACATTTATTGACAGAAATATGCAACAAATTTTTGATCCAAAAAATTATTAAATTTAAAATGTTTCAATTTTGACAAACAAAGCTTATCTGAACTTCTTGACGTACTGCTCAATAATTCCGTAATGCCCTACCGGACTTACTCTTTCCATTCAAATGGTAAAGTTTTTTTTTTTTCACCTGCGTGCCTGAATTAACTTGAAATGGAAATATTATTTCATATGCTGACACTCGCACGTAATTAGGGCCCAACAATGATGAAAACGTTGTGATCGAGATTGGGAATGGAGTCTATTTTGACTTGGGTGTAAGCTTGATTGGTTGACTTTTAAGCTGGACAGGCAGAAACGTTAGACAAACCGTCAATAAGGCGGCTAATTAAAAATCAATCGTTGGACCTCCATTTAATTGTGTCCGGTCGTTTTGGGCCACTATTAATGGCCATAATGGCGAGCTTAGCCTGGCGCGTGTCCTCCACAAACATATTATCGCACACTTTTGGACGACGCTCGACAAATAAAAAAACGAAAAAACAGTGAATTAAACGAAAGCAAATCGTTTGATTTTTTTATGCGTTTATGTTTCATATTTATTTATGGCTTGTCCAACAAATTACGCGCTTCAGCTGCACAAAAAGGCGGCCAACACGTGCCTTCTCTTCGCCCCGCCCCGCCCCGCCACACCAACGCAGGTCTGCTCCCTTTGCGCTTCACAGGGATTGACATTTTCAAAACTGAATGAATCTGCAGTGAGCGGAAAATGGATTTCTAATATTTGCCTTAAAAACATAGTATTACATCAAGTAAAAACAGATATATATAAAAAAAAAAAAAAAGATATATATATTTTCCGTATATCTATAATAAAAAATAATAAAATATGGAAAAAAGTAACTTTGAGCTAAAAATATGCTAGCTGCGGACTCTGGACGAGTGGGTGAGTGGCTGGCTGGATGGGTGGGTGGGTGTGTGGATGTATGCGGCCTTAACTTTTCCCGGAGGACGTCCGGGCTTAAAAGATGAGAAAAATGAAACTTTTATGAGTTGAGTTTCTTCATTTTTCCTTGAGGCTCCTATACCAGCTGCTGCTGCTGCTGCTGCTACTTGGGGCAATTTTCTTTTCGATTAAACGCTTGAATAGCGCCTGAAGAAAATGGCGCGCATAAATGGCTGGCCATCACAACCCAGCTCCAGCTGCATTTCCGGTTCCATCAGCTCTCCCTATCCTTTATGACTGCTTACGTCGCTTGGGCGCTCCGACAGCGTCCAGACCGCTATCAAACTCGGACATGTTAAGAGTACGCGCTTTGTTAAGGCTTTTCATGAAGCTGGTCTTGACGGCACCACTGCCACCACCGATCTTCCTACGATCCGTACCACCTGCTGCTCCCCGCTGCATTTGTCGCCCATCTCCGCCAACCATTGTTGTATAGAGACGCCGCTTGGCGCGCTTTGCCTGCTTCACCTTCTCGGGATCCCTGTTGGAAGCAAAGTCACACATAATCAATCAATTAGAAATCTAAGCAAAAATTGGGCTAAGCATATTCTTACCGTTCCGTGTAGGTTAGACGATTGGTAGGCGGTTCTGGTTTTGGTGCTGCATGCTTGCCGGCAAATTTGCTGGGCGCCTCTTTGAGACCAAAGCTCTTGGCAAAGTGTCCCATGTGTGCGACGCGTACATTAAAGATGGGCTTCAGTTCCTTGGGAAACGTCGAATAGAACTTCATCCAGGAGACAAAGGCTGCAAAACAGAGTGGGCGAGAAAAAGAGAAAGAAAGAAAGAGGGAGAGATAGTCATGTTAATGCTTTCAGAATTAATTGATGTGTTGGCTTAAGTGCCTGCCTGTTTGTGTATGTATGTATGTATATAATGTCTGTGTGTGTGGCATTCATTACAGAATAAATTTGTTAAAATGACAAATGAGCAATGTCAGCAAAGGATTTCTTGTTCTATACGCAAGCAGCCAGCACCCAACGCATATTCATTCGTTCGTTTCGTTGCTGTCTCTTTTGTGTTGTGCGTTGTGTGCTTGCTGTATGTATGTTGTGGGCATGTCCTTGCTAATTACGCAGCACTTATGCCAGGCAATGCCAAATTATACAACAATGATATCAAATTACCACAACGTGCGCTATGCCAAAGCCGCAATTGTCCTTCGAGTGTGATAAGCATCGCATCGAGAACACACAGATAAAGAGATATGTAAATGTGATGTGAAATTGTGAAATGAAAAATGCTATAAAAACTTAACAAAACACAAACGAACACAAAAAAATACAAAAACCGACAGCCAGCTGTTGAGAAATGCAAATGGATATAAGTTACTTTGAGTACAAGCTGCAACAAGAGTTCTCAGTTCTAGCCCAAGTCATATGGGACCAATCCAAATACCAGACGAACCAAAACGAAGCAATTACCTAACCACAATTTGAAGAGATCCCAATCGACAAATAATTTTCAACAACAATCAGCTAAGCGATATGCATGTAGAATAAAGAATTGTGTACTCCTTAAATGGATATGCTACTATTAACATGTTAGTTCATGGAACTTAAATGGAACATGAATACCAAAATCTATATCACTTGTATTGGCAGCTGGAGAAGGGGAGTAACTTTTTATCTCCTGACCCCATTAAGTGGATAAAAGGGTAAAGAAGTTTTCTATATAACGAACTTTCTCTATATCGAAGCTTTTTTTGGATCCCCGCGAGATATTCTGTATTCTGGAAGTTCTACTGTAGTTCGCTTAGATCAAGTCTAGCTCATAAATTTGGGATCGTTAAACGCATTTAAGCATTCAAATCAAACAAAGCAAAAACAGGGGTTTATTAAGAGATAGAGGGAGAGTGAGAGAGAGAGAGAGAGAGAGAGAGAGAGAGAGAAAAGCGGTAAAATAAAGTCAAAGATGCTGCTTTGCCCAAGCAATTAAGTGGCAGCAGTCAACGTTTCGTTCCACGTTCCAGCCAACATTTACATCCATCTATCCATTCCATCCGTCCGCTTCTTGTTCTTCCGTTCAAAGCTCGGTGGCTGCTGTTGGTCCCTTTGTGGGCTGTGAGAGAGTCGAATTGTCTCAAAGTCAAACCCTTGCCTTTGGGGCTGGTTAATTGCCGCAAATGCGATTACAGTCAAGTGGCAGACATTAAACAAACAAAAAGTATGACGAGCCCGGATGTTTGTAGACGTCTGCAAGCCGGAAGTTGCGAATAAAATAAATGTCATTCGAGTCGAGTTGACTCGAGTCCAAAACGGGGTGGCAATGACACCCAACTTACAGAAAGAGCGAGAGAGAGACGCCAGTTACAACCACCCACAAGCCACAAACCGCACAAAATGGCTTTTCATGCCCTTCTTTCTTATCCCTTTCCCAAAGATGAAAATCTATTCATTGCCCTGCCCGATTCCCATTGTTTAACTTGAGCTGTGCGGAAAGCAGGGGCGGTGTGGGGGGTTGGGTCGGGTGCTCGGCTAATGCGCCCGTCGACGGCTAAGCGGCAAATGCGAACGGATATATTTTATAAAGCGCGCGTGTCCATGCGGTTTCTCTGCTTATTTTTTTCTTCTTCGTCTTCATTCTTCATGTGTAGGCGTGGCAAATTGTTGTGATTGTTTTTACCCCCCCGCCTGCTAATGTCGCTGTCGCTTTTGCTGCCTCTGGCTTTTGGGTTTCGGGATTTTGGGCTCGGTTTTCGGCTTAAGGTTTTTGCGGCTTTGCGGTTTTTCGCTTATTGTCCACTCTCTGGCTAGTAAGCAGTTAATCATGTGGTAAGGCGAAAAAAAAGGTATATTGTACATATCAAAACGAAGGGGCGGAAATACTTTGATACTTAGCTAATGGTTGGACGAGTCTAGTGAAAAGGAAGCGAAAGCTAAGTACTAGTACTACAGGATAGCAAATAAAATACACAATAAAGGGACAAAGTGAAATAAATAACTAGAGTTGAGATTATTGGAAAAAGTAAACTTTATATATAAATATTTATAGATCAGTTTCGTAAAAAATAACATAACAAATTTTTCGTCAGTAGAACCATTACAATGTGTCCAGCTTCAAAAATATATATGTGTGTATAAATAGAAAAAATCAATAAAAATAGTTTAATATTTTATTACTTCAACCCTATTTCAAAAGTTTCGATCTTAGTTATAGTATGCGCCGATAACTTGCATTTAGAAACTTGGAGAATTATGAAACTCCTTTAATTGTGCTCGAAATCGATACTTCGTAGGTCTTAAGGATATTGAGAATTGTGATAAGTAAGCTATTTTGGGATAGCAAACAAAATCGACAAGTCGTATATTAATGTAACGCTATATAGAAATGCCATGGGTTTGTTTTGGGTACAACTGGATGAATTCCACTCAGATCTTCAACAACATCTGATAATTTTGGTTCAAGTGCTGCAATTTGGTGTGCTCAACTTGAACGAGTTGTGAGCAAGTGAATTTCAACTTGAAAATTGTTTCAATTACTCACGCACGCAGCTTCTTCTTCCACTCGAAGAAGGAGAAGTCAGTCTGTGTTATCCTGGCGCCCACCAAGGATATACATACATATATATACTATTTGCTCAACTCGATTCAACTCTGTTTGTTTTTTGCTTTTGTTTGTTTTGTTTTGTTTTTTGAAGTTTTTAGTTGTCTTCGTGTTGTGCCTCTAAATGCTTTTATCTGCTGCTTTGTACAGTTTTGTTCAAGCGTAATACTTTTTAATGGCTTTTTGATTGGACGTAGTAGACACAGTAACTGCAGGTCTCTCTCTCTCTCTCTCTCTCTCGCTCTTTCTTTCCTCCCCTCTCTCCAACATTCGTTCATTCCTTTGGGTGCATTCTCTCTCTCTCTTTCTTTCTTTGTTTCCCTGTTAAGTTTTGCCAAGCGGCTTCCTGCCTTCTTGATGCTTGACTCGACGCTTAAGTGCAATTTGAGTTTTGCCATTTTTGGTTGTGCAGGCAAACTTCATCTACTTTTTGTTGTTTTAAGTCTTTCCAATAATCTTTAACTTTTCTCATCGTTCTGTTCGGCTTGTTGTTATTTTCCCATTGTTGTTTTGTTGGCCATTTTAAATATTTCGCTCAATTTCCGTTTCCTGTTTGCTCTTCCAGGATTATATCTTCTTATTTCAACTTATGATTCATTTGAATTTGAATGTTTTGTAGTCTTGTTTTCCAATCAAAGCTGTCAACACGCTACATCTCTCCCGTCTCCCATTACACTTACAACCTCTTAAAAAAAACCCCTAGCCCATACCTTACCCCTTTTTTCTGATGTGGAGAGCCGTTGCGGCAACCTTAGTAACATCTAATTAACTTTATATTTTTTTTTTCACTGCCACGCTGCAATTACAATTTCAACAGGACATTAACGAGAAAGTAAGAAAGAAAAAAAAAACCTAATGGGAATTAATTTGGAATGAAACACCGCTAGCAATAATACCCTTACGCAATCAATGGCTCACAGTTAATGGGATTTATGAATGCAAGGGTATGCAGGACATTGAAAAAAAAAAGGACGTAGCGTAGCTGGACACTTCACACACACACACAAAGAGGTGGGCGGGTTGAAAGGGGGCGGGGCCCGCGGCTAGTCGACACGCAATCGAAATTAACTTCAAATATGAAATAATTTTTCGTGTTTTTAACGCCAGCAGCGGTTGCTAGCGTACAAGTGGGCGGTCAGGGGCTGCGTTGGTGGTAAGGGGGAGGCGTGGCGCGAACGTCCAACTTATAATTGGAAAAACAGATACACCAAATGTCTCTGTGTATACTGTACACTAGTAGTATATCCTTTGGGTTTTTCCTCTTCTGCTCTCACTCTTTTCGTTTGTTTTTTTTTTTTTTTTTTAACATAACTGAACAGCGAAAATTGTGTAGTAAAAAAGTCATAATTACAAAGTTAATATCCTTTGGTGAAAGGATTAAATTGCTAGTTACGTTACGTTTTGGGAGAGGTGTGAGGGTGAGGGTGAAGGTGAGGGCGCGTAATGTCGAGCGCCATGGATTTGATTGTCATGGTAGCGAACTTACCCTTGCGCGATTTGTCGAGCAGTTCACGATCGTCCTCAAGCAGCGACTGAAACTTGTGCTGCAAATTGGATGCTGCCTCCTGAACGGTTCGTGCCTCCGAATCGCGCGGCAACAGCGCCTCCAAATAGCTATGCATATCGCCCTGCTGTATGCGTATCCGTTTGTTCTCCAAATGACGCACATACTGCGCCTCGCTCGGAGCCAGAAAGAGCACAGCGCGTCCTCGACGTCCTGCACGTGCCGTTCGACCCACCCGATGCACAAAGTCCGCTGTTGTCTGGGGCGGTGTATATTGCACCACCAACTTAATGTCCGGCACATCAATGCCACGGCCAACGACATCGGTGGCAAGCAGCACACAGCTGGGACAATCGCGGAATCCACGAAACACACCCTGACGTTCCGTTTGTGTCATGGAGCCATTCAATCTGTCGGAGAATTAAGAATTCGATTAGTTACAAAAGGTATAAAATATGGTATTTTGTAATAATGATGTGGTTTGTATTGTCCTGGCTTGATCTTTAAGTATGGTAATATGGAGTTCTTCAAGAGAAAAGTTATTGAAAAAGCTTGCCTCGTCCAGGACTTTTAACTGCAGCTAGAAATTAAGCTTCTGATAGCTTTAAATCTTAATTGAAAGACTAAACTGCTTCAAGTCTCTGAGTTCATCGTTTTCATACGGACAGTTGATAAAATGCACGTACAATTTTGAGTAAAACCGGAAGGGGAGTAAAGGAAGTGAAGGAGTAAACTTAAATAATTTCTGTTTGGTACATTTCTTGATTCTTATAAGGTTATACAAAAGTTGAATACATAAATAAAAGAAATAAATAATTTTATGTAATTTTAATAGGCGGTGGTGATGGGGTCAGCAGAGGTGGACGTGGCATCTTAACTTTTAATGCAGATGTTTGGCGGAAGTAAACAACTATCTTTCCACCAAATTTAGTGATTCTATCTGTTGATATGAGGGAAATATTTGTGTTTAATCCCTTTTCACCGCAAGATGTATCGACTTGTTATCGATTTGAACCAAATCTACTTTTGTTTTCGGTATCAGAGTATGACAAGTTTTCAAACAATTTAATGCAACGAATTTTCTCTATAACGAAGTTATAACGTGTCTCCTTGAGATTAGTTGTATGGAGGTTCGACTGCCTACGCAAAAATTAAATTCAACTATTATTTCTATAATTTAATTCCCTACTTGACAAATTTTCCCAATTCTAAAATTTCTCCTACGTTTAACGACGATCGAATCAATCTAACTAAAAACTCTTTTTCCCCATTTGGCATTAAAGTAAAAGAATTACAGAATATGCTTACTTGAAGAAGCGCAGTCCTTGTAGCAATGGCGTATCCCCATCAGCATCGTCATCATCATCATCTTTATCATCATCCTCATCCTTCTTTTGTATTTCGTCATCCTCGTCAAGGACGCGACGTGTGAGTGCCTCGTTGAGCATATCGTGATGGAAGTTCACCATTTCCGTGGTGCTCATAAAGACAATGGCCTTGAATTGCTTGGGACTGGCAGCCAGCTCCTTGGCGAGCAGTGCCGCAATGGTAACCAGTCGCAGTTTGGCTGGCACAACGACATAGCTGAGCTGAAGATTCTCTGGAATGCTAAGCACACCTGTCACATCCTCCAGGTATTCGCCCAGGCCGTCGTCCTGTTGCGCCTCAATGCTGTCCTTGTGATAGCCATTTGTGCCCTTGAGAGCTGCGTCCGCTGCCTCATCACTGTTGTCGATGTACAGTGGATCCTTGAGTGTCAATCCAGCCAGCTGCTGCACCTGAGCAGTCAATGTTGCGCTAAGCAACAGACGTTGCATAGCAACTGGAGTCTGCTTATGCTCCTGATCCTTCTGTTCCTCGAGCTCCTCGGCACGGTGTTTGTCAATGGCCTCCACCAACTGTTTGACATCCCGCTCATAGCCCAGTTCGAGCAGACGGTCTGCCTCGTCGAGGACTAGGAACTGCAGTTTGGACAGCTTAAAGCTGGCCGTGTGTAACAGATGATCCACCAGTCGACCAGGTGTGCCCAGCAGCACATTTATGCCCTTGCGCAAGCGTGCCTTCTCGCTCTTGCGACTCTCGCCACCCAGCAGTGCACCTGGCACAATCCATGTATAGGGCTTGACTAGCTTCTGGAACAGTTCGTATGTCTGTAGCGCCAGCTCACGTGTCGGCACAATGACAAGCGCCAGGACGCCATCAGTGCGTTTAATGCGAGGCAGCTGCGACTGTAGACGCTCCACCATTGGCAGCGCGTAGGCCAGCGTCTTCCCAGAGCCGGTCTGTGAACGGACGAGCACATCTTTGCCGGCCAGCACTTGCGGTATGGTCTTCTGTTGCACTGTCGTCAGCTGGCTAATGCTCAGCAGATCCAATAGATTCTTAACCGCGTGCGCATGCAAACCAAGACTCTCCACCTTGCCGCCAGCGAATATTGTTTCGGTTACTGGCTTTACGGTACGCTGTCCAAGTTGCTTTAGTGCTGCCACATCGCTCTGATCGAACAGTCCAATCTTCTTGGTGCGAAACTTGTTCGCAGCTGGAGCCGATTTCGTTGGCTTCTCGGCTGGTGGAGCAGCCGAAGCATCTGCTGTGGTACCATCTGTTTGATCGTCTCGCTTGCGACGACGCTCCTCGTCTATTTGAGCTTTGAATAGATCACCAGCACGCGGCTGCTGATTGGGATTCTGTTGCTGTCGCTGACCCTTGCCACGCACCTTGAGTGCCTCCTTCAGCTGCTCCTTACTTAATACACCCGTTGGTGTGTTGAGCTTGCGAGCATCGCGCGCTGGCTTTGCCTTTTTTGGCTCTGGCTTACGCTTGACCGTGTCATCCACGAATACATTGAACATCATTTCACCGATTGGCTCTTCTTTGGATGATTTCTTGATTGGCTGCTCCGCATTCTGTGGCGGCACGCTGCCAGATGTAGGCACTGTTGGTTTGGCAGTTGTTGTTTTCGTCTTGGTAGTCGTTGCCGCTCTACGGCGCACAACAAGGGCCTTGACTTTAGGTTTCTCCACATTGAACTGGAAATCAAATGGTGCGGGCGCGGCACGTTTTTGCTTTTTGGTCAAGGGTTTTGGTGTCGATGCCGCCGCCTGTCAAAAATTTGATATGTAATCGATTCATTTGCCTCGTTGTATATTGTTGCTTACCTGCTTGGCTGTTGATTGTTCCACCGGCTTGTTGTATACGTTAAATGTTATATTGTCAACCATTTTAGCGCATTTGTGTTTGCAACAAGATTTGTAAATATAAAAACGTGCGCGGCTCTTGCTTCTTCTTGCCACGCAATGGTAAACAGCTGACTGCCAAGCAGTGCAAATTATTTTAGTGTTTGTAAGCGCCTTACCAAGTGGCAACGCTGAACAGTGCTGAGAAGTTTCATTTTGCGCGCTACTCAAATTTGAAAAATAGAGACTTGTACAAGAAACTAGGAATGAAAATAATAAAACAAAACAATTAATGTAAATGTTTGCTATTTAATGAGTACATCTGATTATATATATATATATAGCAGAAACTTTGAATTACATTTTGAGCTTAAAGTAATACAGCTTTCGACGCTGTTTTCTATGCTTACAACAAGTTTTTGATTACATCGATAGAGAAAAAAAATTTGTTATGCCATGCATTATTTGTATTTGAGTGCGTGTGTTGCGTGGGTGTTTTCTAAAGATGGGTGGGTTATGTTTTGTTTACTTTCGCTTAGCCCCAACTGCGAGCTCCACAAACGTCAACAACAGCCCAGTTCATGATGGTGACCGCTGCCTCCGCATCGGGTTCAGGTTCCGGTTGTTCTGCTTGAGGCGGCGCCGGGGCTGCCAAAGCTGCTGTCATTGACAGCGCCTGGTCTTTGCCTACATCCACATCCAAGTCCATGTCCATGTTCATGTCCATGTCCATATCCATATCCATTTTCATTTGCAGGATGCAATGTGTTGCCGCCATTGGCATTAAAATCCCTTCTCCGCCGCCACATGCCCCGCCATGTGCCGTCGCCATCGGGCAGGCAACATACATTAACTATGCGGTCACGTAATATTCTCGCTGTCGCTTTTGGCACTTCTCCCGCGCTATGTAGCACAACGCAATGGTTATAAGTAGGACGATAGTCACACCCATGCCGATGCTGACCCACATTATTTCCTCATTGATGCCAACATATGAGCGACCTATAAAACAACAACAACAAATTTATCAATTAAATTCTCGTTTATCTTAATGCTGGACAAGCAAGGACAAAACTTAATTACTATGTAAATTAAGTTTGACATAAAGAAAAATCATTTTTATTGTAATTTTTCCAATATTTAATGAAACTGAAACTGAAAGTGTTTAAATCGACAATCGAACAAAAAATTAAATTAATTAATCTTTTTTTCAATCGAATGATGAAAGTGTTCAAATGTTGATTACTTACCATTGTAAACGTGATTGGAGTAACCGGCTTTACCGGCCACGCGACCCGCTGGCATTTTGAATACTTTTCAATGCGTGTCCGCGATGCCAAAAAACTTCTTTCGGTCCTTTGAGCGGCGTTATAAATACCAAGGAAAAATGTGCAATGTGCCTTTTTTGCTGGTGCCTTCGCTTTTTGGCCGCTGTGCCAGCAACGTTGTTATTTTTCCGCCTTTCTGTTTTGCTCGTTGCGCTTTTTTGTCGCCTTGTTTAATTACAATTTGTGTTCAGTTGCGATGCGTCCTTGGTCGGTTTTAGCGCTTGTGCTTTTGTTGTCGTTTTGGTTGCCAAGCTGAGTCTAAAAACAAACACACAGTTCAATTGGCTAGTGAAAAACTAAACAAAATTTAATTTAATTTAAAGCTATTCAAACTCAAATGATTTGTGCGCGCTGCATGCAAACACACACACACACACGTTTCCCAACACTAGTCGAACAGCTGTTTGTTGTGTGTCATCAAAATTGTAACAAGTTGACGTTGTGCGCTCGCCTTGAGCTTTTTATTTAGTTATAAGCTGCTCTTAAAGAAAACTTTGCTGCAAATGGAACCCCAAGATACAACAGACCATAAAGAGCATGATGTAGCTAGCGAAGCGCCGCTGGAACAAACGCCGCAACAACTAAAAATCGCAGCGCCAACAGCCACAACAACAACAACAGCAGCAAATGCCGGCAACGATTTGGTGTCTGGCAAACAGCTGTGCGACTTTTGTGCTACAAAATGCTGCACCTGTGGCTGCCGTAAGTCTCGATATGCTGACATTTCATACACAACATTTCGGCTTATCAGTAAACTGAATCACCATTCAATTTCGCTGTGCACACACACACACGCACACACATACATTGAAACAATGTTAAGAGATTGTTGCTCAGTTAGCAAAAGGCAGGAAAAGTATTTTACTAAGGTGCAATGGTCGCAGCTTTGTTCGCGCATTTCAAGCGCTTATTAATGTTGTCATGAAATAGGAATCCGAGCTGAGTCGATATAGCTGAGTCCGTCTGTCCGTCTGATTCTACGCAAACAAGATCCTCAGCTTGAGAGCTATTCAGCTGACGCTTTGTTCACAATCTTTGATTTGTTGCAGTTATGTATATCATAAGTCAATATCGTAACATAAAGCTGTCATATATTTTTATAGCGTTTTTTCAAAAGTATTCCATACCCGTTTGATATCGATTTCGAGTGGCATAAAAGTTACCCAGATATCGATACATAATTCATACATATAGTACAAAAAAATTACCGATTTCTTAATGGTATTAAATGCTTCAAAAATTGTATTATTATTTATTGATGTTTTTTCAACAATGTGTCAACATCAAGCAATAACTAAAAATATATAGCAAAAATAAGCAACTATTTTTTTAATCTAAATGGAGAACAGAAATTATGCCTAATACAATTTTTGAGTATTTAAATAAGGCTTGTATGCGTCGGCTCGTAGAGTTAATAAGGTTTCCCGTTTCGTAACTACAAGAAATCTTCTCCAATTCTTCAAGTTTGAACTCTTTAAGCTGTGAGCGATTTGTCAATTGTGTTTTGGTTACATTTTTCTTTAACAATGTCCATGTGTTCTCTGTGGGATTCGTGTCTGGGCTTTGAGAAGGGGTATCTAAAGCTTGTCCACAATTATGTTTATGCTTTATGATTGTATATAAGTCGGTTTGTATGTTTCGACTGTCTTGCAATCCAATTTTAAATGATTATGGCAATAAAAAAATATCTGAGATATCCTAATCAGCATTCCCACACACACACACACACACAAACACATACATATACATTCTATGCTCAACTGGCCGGGCGCTGTTTGTTTCCTCGGGCAACTCATTGGTATTCGTAATGTGTTTTTGCTGTAAAATCCATATCCCTGCAGCAATGATAGATTAAAGTTCCGCTCAAACGCCTCGTTGCGTTTCATAAGCGCACAAATTGCACAAAAACGCCAGCGCTTCCCTCTCTCCTCCTAAACATTCCCCATCCACACCTATTATAATTCTGACCCTCCATAGACCGTAGAAAAGCAAAAACTTTTGCCACAACAGGATGTGATGTTGCTGCTGCTGATTCTGTTGCCACACTTCTGCTGCTGCTGCACATTTGAAACTGCAATTGAAATGCTCGGAAGGCCGTGTCGGTGTTAGAGGGCTTTTTTTTCTCTACATAAAATTTGCACGCTGACCGCATGAATTATTCACAGAATCCAAATAAAATTTGGGTGTTTGTGGAAGCCCGTAGAAAAACTAAAGTTGGATAAAGTAATGAATGATAAGATGAAATTGATTTGACTTTTTTGCCCAGACAACGCAGGCTTCGTAAGCATTCCCTTCACATCATATTTAACTGCGCATTAAAGTGCATTCGAGCCTTGCTTTGAGGTCTCTCTCATTCTTTCTTAATCTTGATATGAGCATTACATTTCCTTCTTCATATGGCAAAATTTTCAATGTAAATTTGTTGCGAGCAGACTTATTTTTTGTCCAGTCATCCAAGCAGCAGCGTTAAATAATTTGTTATCTGCGTTGACCTTTGTTTAATATGTATGGTTAACATTATACAGTTTTGTAAAATTGAATTATGTGCACAATCGATTTACATTCATACATGTCCTTATCTTATGCATAAGGATTCGAACTAAATGTCTGCTTGTTTAAATTGCTTGTTGGCTTTAAAAGTTGTCTCATAAATTTACATATATGTATGTATGTATATGGTACTTGTTGCCGTGAGCCTAATGTAAATCTGACTTAAGCTCTGCTGAGCAAAAGCACGTAACACAAAAATAAATGTAAACTTGACTTACAAGTGCTCCACATATGGCGGCTGTATTTATCATAGAAGATTAGTTCTTGGGTGCAAGGCAGCTGTCAAAATATTGAGTGCAATAATCTTTTATAGTATTTGCCTTCAAAGTTCTCATCTAATGCGGTCGTTGCGCAATTATTAATAGCAATGATTAAAACTTATTTAGAGGGCAACTCTTTCTGATAAATGCAAGCTGGCGAGACGACTTTAAAGTCATTTCGTAGGCAACAGTCTCAACAGCAACAAGAACAAGAACAGTATGCATCCCAAACTAACAATAGCATCCGCAATTGCAGCTCAGCTGGAGGCAGAACCCATACGAGACAATGTGCAACTGTTGGGCTTCCAGGTGCGCAGTCGAGATATTGATTGGAGACGTTACGTTCAACCGTTGGACACTAGAATACGTGGAGATGCCGTCTATCTGGACAGACATTCGGATCTTGTGAACAATCATCGACGTTCTGTTAGCGGCAATAACAAACGAGAGCTACTCGTCTGCCACGATATGATGGGCAACTATCTGGCCGATCGGTGAGTGAGTTATGAAAGTATTATTGAATAATAATTAAACACCATTTGCAGGCACTTTCAGAGCTCGGAAAAGTTTGATGACTATCGCTTCATGCACTGGTCTGCTGTGGATTATTTTTGCTACTTCAGTCATCAGTATGTGACCATTCCACCCAGTGGCTGGCTTAATGCCGCCCATCGACATGGCGTGCCCGTTCTGGGCACCTACATCGTAGAGGGTTCCGGGGGCAGTCGGCTGCTGCACGAGGTACTCGCCTCGGCTGAAAGTGTTCAACGTACAGTTGGGGCTCTCACCCGGCTTTGTCGACACTTCAACTTCGAGGGCTGGCTGGTCAATGTGGAGTGCCCGGTTCGTGCCGAATGCATGCCAAATCTATAGTGAGTATTCATACCGGTCATTTGTCTAGATATCTCTCTCTCTCTCTCTCTTTGTTGGTGTTTGAGTCTCATTGGGCTTTTGAATATTTTTAATTGCATTTTCAACGTTTACGATTTACTCGTTTTGCTTTTCTTAACTACTACCCTTTTGTGGTGAAGTAGTTTGTAGTTTGTTTCAATGACCTCATATCATATCATATTTACTTAATGGTTTCAATGAATTTCCGTTTTCACCCAACAGTCGTTTTGTGGAGCAATTGCGTCATGCCACAGAGACGCATGTGCCGCATGGACGTGTCTTTTGGTACGACAGTGTCATCGATAACGGCGAACTTTCCTGGCAGAACGAGCTGAATGAACGCAATGTGCAGTTCTTTCGAGCCAGTCATGGCACGCTAATCAATTACAGCTGGACGGATCGCAGCCTGGAAACGAATGAGGCAAGCATAAGACAGGAGCGGGCAGCTCCACATCGCCTCTTTCTGGGACTTGATGTCTTTGGACGCGGCCAGGTGGGACGATTTCAGAGCGACCAAACGCTTGCTAGGATCGCTGAACGTGGCTTCTCGGCAGGCATCTTTGCGCCTGCCTGGTGCTTCGAGACACTGCAACAGTATGGCTACAATATACGCAAAGCTGATGGCGACGAATCGCTGAATGCCGCCTTTCTGGCCCGCAACGAACGATGGTGGGCACGTCTCTGGGAATATTTGGGCACACATCCCTATTGTTCGCTGCCCTTCTATACGGACTTTTGTGTGGGCTCGGGATGTGGCAGCTACGAGTGCGGTGCCAGGGAAGCAGGAACACGTCCCTTCTTCAATTTGGCACGTCAGGCCCTGCAGCCTTCAGTGCCCTTGGGCAACAATGCAGAGCATAGCTTTGACACTGCCTACGCTGGCGGCTGTGCCCTGCGCATCTTAAACTATGAACGTGCTTTTCGGCTATTCCTCACCGAATTCCAGTTGCAGCTGGGTGTGCTCCTACTGGGCTATGCCTACAAGCTCAGCCCAGATGACAACGAACTGGAAGAGCACACACTGGATGTGGTGGTTAGATGCTGCCCACCTCGACGACCCATGCAGGATGTGTATGTGTTTTGTGGCGCCTATAGAGAACACTTTCTCACACCGGGCTACTGCTACATCGCGCCGCTAGGTGGCGCATTGCCAACGGGCCTGGCCCACGAACAGTTGCCGCCAGAGCAGGGCGCTCTTGGCGAGAACTGGCGCGTGCGCTACTATCTGGCCAGATTCGATGGACCCGTGCAGCTCCTAGACATTGGCATCAAGTGTCGTCGTCCCCAACTCTCCACGGCAAACGCTCACTTTGGCGCCATTTATGTGAATAGCCTTCAGCTAAAAGATTGGGATGCAGTGCACTTAGCAAAAAAGGCAGACATTCCAGCCTATGGCAGACAACTCTGGACTCACCAAACCATAAAGACAACTCGACAATTAAGTATAAAGACAGAAACGACATCGACATCTTTTTAAGTATTTAAAATTCAATGTTCATGTGTACATATGTGAGAAAAAAATAACATTTTATTAAGATTATTTTATTTTGACTATAATGATAAACTTTTTCATCAAATATCAAACCATATAAAGTAAGATTAGCAGAAATCCTTAAAGTTTAATCCTTTAAAAATGCCAGCAATCAATATTTATAATAATAAGTATTATTGAGCATGGGAAAATATAAATTTTTCTAAATTATTGTTTGTGATTATTTTAACTGATTTGATGAATATAAATGAAATTAAGTCCCTTCGTGAAAAGAATATATATACTTTGTGTTTTTCAAAGAACATTAGAATCAAACTAAGATGTTTGCCATGGAGCTCTGTTCTACAAGCATTTATTTTGTTTTTCTTATTTTTCTCCATACTCAATTCTCATTCCTTGCACACACCAAGAAAGAGTTTCCTTTTTTCGTTTTTGCGCTTTGCAATTTGTTCGAAGCCTTTTTGGTGTTTCTCACCATCATTTATCAGGATGCCAAAGCTCCGACTGACTCTCAACTATCGTATTCCATTCATGGTCTTCTCTGGTTACGCACACATATACACATGCGTCCTCTACTCTGCTGTCCGTCCACACACAAGCACAAAAAGGGAGTGAGTAGGGTGGCCAATGCCTGGCCAAAACGTCAGTTAGTTTGGCCACTTGACCATCAGTCAACATCACTGGCAGCTCTTTATTCTGGGCGGCCGTTCGGTTTTTTAGAGATTCAGTTTGGTTTCGGCCAAAGGCGCACAACAAAAAAGATGGCACAAAAAGACCCAATCTATAAAACCAAAAAAACGAACCCAGCTTGGCTTAAAGCCTGAGACAATACAGCATCGTGCCACAAAAGAAGCTTTATCTGCATGTGCGTGTGCAGCTTTAGCTGTGTTGCAGTTGTTGCTGTTGTTGTTTGCCACATGCAAGTTTATGCTGTGCCCAGTCGCTCGCAATCTGTAATTTGTGGCTATTTCTCTTCCACTTTTTCCAGCTCATAAGTATTTATGAACACGTGTGTGCGGCTTTTGTATATATGTACATATTTTGTTTGCATTCTGTATTCTGCAATTTGAATTGCATATTCCGTTATTCTTCTCTTCATGCCATTTTGATTAAATTTGCATATGAATTTTACTCGCCTGCTACTATTGCTGCTGCTGCTGCTGTAGTTAAGTGGGTGCGAATTTCGCCTAGCTACTGGGTCAGCAACAGAACAAGTGCCACCTCCGTCTTTTTTGTTACTCATGCGTTGGTGCCTCGTTGACATCGCTTCAACATTTTATGACAGCATTGCATCTGCAGCCAAATGTCATTGCTTTTGTTCTTCTCTTGCACACACTGCACGCACTGACACATTCTATAGTACTTTATACCTCTCAACTATTTGTAAAGTCACAATTCTGGTGAAACAAATATTCATATTACAATGCATGTGTAAGTTGTTGAGCATTTAAGTTCCATTTCATTAAATTCATCTTGTTTGACATTTAACAGCTAGTTGGCTGTAGTTGTACGAGGGCTTGATCAATATTGATCACAGCAAAATAAGAATCCAATTTAAAATTGACAGCTTGTTGAAAAAATTGTAAGCTTTAATTAACATCAAAAATAAAAGCAATAAAATTTAATAATTAATCCTATCAAGAAAACAAAATTTCTGTCACTGCCCAAAAGTATGCTAAGAAAAACGTTTAAAAAATTACAATTTAATTATTTTATAAATGCATTTCAAATTTATAACCAAGCGGCACTTAAAAAATTTTGTTGCTCAACTTATACCTTTAACCCAACTCAAAGTACAAGGTATAAAAAATAGTCAAGACAAAGACAATGAAAAATAAATAAAGTTGTTTTTAAACCAGAGAATTCAGTGAAACGAGAAAGTTACTATTTTGATAAATTCTGGTGAAATTCTCTGATTTTATATTTTGTTGAAAACAAATATTTGGAAGAAAACTTAACATAATATTGTTCAACAACATTTTTCAGCTACACGTTTTGTTGTTATTTTGTTCTGCACAGTTTCTTTTCTAATTTTGTTGCTCAGAAATGGAAGAGCACATAACTATAATTTAATATGTTTTCGAGTCCCTTTTTGACTTCTACAAACGAACAAATGATGAATTTCATACATATTAATTTGTATTTTATGCGCTTTAAAAATTTTTATGATAAGATTTATAAACGCATGCACTTAACACTGAACAGCTGCAATTAATGGAGGATAAAAGTTATGTATTTTTCAGTTTTATTTTTGTGTATGTTTTTTTTTTTGTTTTCTTTTTTATAGTGACTTTTAATGCAGCACTTTGCGTTTTGTTGCCGTTGACATCATTTTTGCATGCATGACGGCATCTGAGGCCAAAGAGGCTGCACCCACTAGAGAATGCCACACTACAATACCCTTTCCTTTTTACTTAGTCTTTGCTCACATTCTAAAGATTTTCTTTAAATAATCAAATATTTTGGCATAAGAAAATATCTTAACACCTATTTAATCTTGAAAAATATCATACTACAAACCGAATCCCATTTTTCAAAAACTCAGTAAGATACCAAAATTGACAACATATTTCTAAAGAAAATTCGATGCTTCTTCAAAATAAATTTACTTTCTTAAGGTATAAATCAAGCTGCCCAAATTTTCATAAAATTTTATTTTGTTTTTTTTACAGGCTTTGTGGTTTATTTTTCCTTGTAAAATTTTTGTTTTATTTTTTTCCTTTGCTTTTACAGTTTTGTGCCCTTTTATTTGTTTAGTTTAGTTTCGTGTGGCCTTCCCCGTACAACTTTTGCTGCGCTTTGACTTTTTAGCTATGCAGCGTGCTGATGCGGAAGCGTGAATGCCGAACAACATTTTGGCGGTGCGGCGGTGCCGTGGTGCGATTGTTGGTTGTTTGGTATGTTGCAATGAAAGGAGCCAACATCCTGAAGCTTAGTGCTCTCATTATCATAAGCTTTATCAGATTAGTAGAATGTGATTTATGTGCCACGCCCAGTCGCGCCTCAGATGTTGTCAGCGTTATTTGTGAACGGCCTTTCTCTCACAGTTCACAATTTTTTTGTTCTATCTACAACTGACAGCTATTTAAAATCAGCTTTATTGCATCGCCCCGTCGAATCAGAACAGTTAACCCAACGAACGACCGACCATTCCTGCCTGTTGTAGTTGAATTTCACAATTTTGCAGAATTTACTGCGGATCTAAATCATGGGAGAGCAACAACAACAGCAAATATTTCGCAATCGAATGGAGTTTTAGTTGACCCAATTTTGGGTTTTGGGCCCAACCAATGTGTCAGTCTCTAGGCCGCGGATTTGATTTTGCCATTTAGTCGCATGTTCTCTCTCTCTCACTCTCTATCTCTCTCTCGCCATTTGTGTGTGTGTCTATTATTTAGATAAATTGTTAACAAAATGCAAATTTAATATCTGCCACAGCACCACAAGCCAGCGGCGGTCAATTTGTCTAAATGTGCATGCAACTATTGTTCGCCTCATTTTAATTCGAAATAAAACAACAAATCAAAAACTTCATAGGTATTCATTTGATTGTTGCCGAATAATGTATGTTCGCTTAGTCCATGCCATAATAATGATTAGAATAAAATTAAATATTCCATCTCATACTTTGTTTCCCTTAATTTATGAATCTTCAATCTTCTTTAAGAAAATGTGCAAGTTTAGTTCATTAAATCTGATAAAAAGACATAGAAAAGGATCAAAAAAAGAAGAAAAGGGTTGGAGAAAGATTTCCATCCATTAACGTCTACTGTTTAAGCACAAAAAGCTAAAAGGTTTTAGTAATTTACACTGAAAACAACTGAAAAATACACTGCCCTTTTGTTTAAGATGCAAGATAAACCAAACATGGGTTGCACTGTCTGCCAACTGCAACTAGGATTTAACAGAATGTTTACGTCTTTTTTGGCTGCCTTTTGGTACTGCCAGTTTCCTGGCCAGTCTATTCTGGTTGGCTTCTAGTCTTTCTCTTTACGGGCTACTAAAAAAGTTTATTTGTTCGTCGACAGCAACCAGTTTGAGGACTCTGTGTAGTGTGATGTGGCGCACATACCATTCTCAGCCCGTAATAGTACGTTTGGAAATCTTTGCACTCTTTGCCTACTTGATTAAGAGGCGATTCCCCAGATTTGCAACGATTTGTATGTTCGTACAGTTAGTTTGCTCCGCAGAGACAGCTAACATTTGCCGTTCAGCAGCCAAGAAGCCAAGTATCCACAACTGCAGTTATATGTTATCCCTAGAAGTGAGTCTTTTTTACCCCAATGTACTAAGCCTTACTATTTTGGGGGAGAACGTGGAGGCTTCCCTTCTAAATATAAAGCATACATTCACGCTTCTACTACAGGTTTGAAAGCTTTTAAGATACTCGTTTGCTGCATCAGCCGCTTCGCTTTAAACTAAGAACTTACTTTAAATTCTGTTCTCAACTCTCATGAACAGGAGTGCAATGGGTAAGTATGAAAATATGCAAACGACAATGAACACAACGAATGCCAACTTAGTAACGCAAACTGCTAAAACACGAGTTTATATCTATCAAACTTGCTGCTGTTATATATATAAAGCATATTAATGCAAGCTGCACGAGTTTTCTAGCAACTTTTCTAATAAGCAGCAGCAGCAGCATGCATAAACTTTAGCCAACATAAATAATAGTAAGTGAGGCCATAAATGTCAGCGCAATGTCAACAGCAACTGTTTAACTGTTGCATTTAGTAACTACTACAACTAGCTAACATTAATTGGCAAAGTTTAGCGGCGAACAGTTAAATCTGAGTAATTAGCAATTTAATTGCTTTGAGCTCGAGTCGATGCCCGATTTACATTTTTTTTATTGTTGCAATTTGAGTTTTGTATAGCTCACTTTAAGCCGCACTGGCTGTGAAATCAAATTTAATGTAGTACTTAAATCGAGTGCAGTGCACACACACACGCATACAAAATTGCAATGTGTGCAATTTCCGATCTCCCTTAAGGAGGTAAGGGTTGATAGCTTTAAGTATGTGTGTGTGTGTGTGTATGTGTGTGTGTGTATGTGCGTGGGCAGTTTGGCCTTTATTCTTAACCGTTGACAAGGGACGTCATTGTGACAAACTAATGAGTTGCCATCCTTCCACTGTCCCGCAGCTGGCCTTCAGCTTTCCAGATAGTCTCCCTTCAACCATCTTTTTCTCTCTACTTCTTTACGCAATGACGCATAAATTAAGTTCTACTCTTGGGCGCGCGGCTTTAATTGTGTTTTTAACTGCAAACAGCAACAATAAGGCGGAATATTGCGGCTTACGCCACGGACGGCCAACAAAGCCGCGAAATATTTGTGGTCAACTGTCATACCCCTATCCTGGGCTGAACAAAATGAGCCCACAAAATATACAAATTAAGCTTTTGTAATTATTACATTCTGCTTAATCTTAAAGCTTAAATATTTAGTTAGTATCAATTATATTTGATTCTGTCAATAATTTTCATAATATTTTTATGGAATTTATCATACCATTTTCATAAAAACATTTTTCATTTTTTTCTTGAATTTTATTTAAACAGCAACATTTAAATTAAACCTTTTTTCGCCTTCAAATCTTTTTAGTAAGCTTAACCTTGTGAAACTTCAACTTCAACAAAACGGATAGAATAAATAGTCAAATCTATTGGCAAAATCACTTTCGTAACTCAAACATTTATCAATATATTTTTCTCTTTTATTTTTTTTTTTGGCAAACTGCCGATTCGGGGAATTACGCTTACCAACCGTGAAGTGTATATAGTATTCTCTATTCGGCCGTCAAATGAATCAAGTTTTTGGTTTTTCGTGCATTAAATTGTTGAGGCACTTCTCGGGTCTTTTGGCGCCCCTAAAACGTTTATACTTGGCGGCCAGCAGGCTATCGAAAAGCAACAACAACAATAATAGAAACCACAGACTGATGACGCTTAAATATGTCAGGCGCGTACATGCGGCTTGTATATATGTATAGGAAATGTGACGTGGATAAAAAGTAAAATGATTTAAGCTTAAAATCTGTCATTCAACTAATGCAATAACTTATCTGCCACAACCTTGAACCGAGTATCTGCTAGTCGTGCAAATTTTAGAATTCTCCCATTGTTTTTGGATTTAGTTACAATGAGGTGGTGGGGAAAAAAGAAACAAAAAAAAAGGATTTTTGAAGGCCGTTCAAATGGCCCAAAAACTAATTTTCCATCGTCATTTTCGACCTCGCATTGGCATCACATTCTATAAACTTTTTTTGGTTTGACGGATATTCGTCATTATTTTCGCCTCTTCATTTCGCGCTGAAAGATGACAAAGCGAAATCCTGTACGAGCTGGGTCCTGTCAGCCTACCCTAATGTGTTTTGTGATGCGCACTTGTTTCGGTTTCCTGTTGCCAATCAGTTGAGCAAATACAAAACATAAAATTGGCAAGCAACAGGCAAGCAAAACGTTCGGTTAAATTCTTTGAGAGATTTACGTAGGCGCAATTAATCACAAAAAATCGCATTTTGATTGCCACTAAATATTGTATCGAGTAGCACCATAAAGTAGAACTTGTTTCGGCAACGCTCCATTTGTTGTTGCACATAGCAAATGCGAAGCCCTCATCATTTAGTTGTCTTTGCCAGGCGCTTAGGAGATCACATCGAAAATGAGAATATGTTAAATTGGGTAAATTTATCAACTACAAACTGAAGAGAGAAGAAAATGTCATCAATTTTATTTGTTTGGGCTTAGTTCGCATTGAATGCGAAAGAGTGATTGTGTCTGTTGAAAAGTTAGGCTATCATTTCTGTCTTGTAATACGACTCTGACTAGAAAGCAAAGTCACATTTGTAAAACTGGACTCGATTCTTACGCTTTATAGATTATTTTAATATCGATGTTAAATTTGTAATCCAATTCGGAATACTTATCGAAAGTATAAAATAAATGTGTACATCAAATATCATGATTTTTCTAAGTGTATACGCCCAGTCGTGCAATCTTGTCCGAGGCGTTCTTATTGCATTATTTTGATCGCCTTAAATTGGGGAATTTCTTAGCAAAGTTTTCATATTCCTTTAGATTAAAACAAGTCCTTCAGATGGCTGTTGCATGAGACTTAAACGTGAAAATGGTTTGTTTGTCGTTGCTTGTGTTGTTGTTGTTGCTGATGCTTCTGTTGTCCTCTGTCGTCATTTGGCCTGTTGTTATTGTCATAAAAAGGAAATAAGCCAAGTTTGCCAGCGCGAAAATTTGCGCTGTCAGCGACGTCGACGCCTTCCGCTTATATTCATGTCTGCCCGTCAGCCTGTCTGCCCGTCTACTGTGCTGACTTACTTTGATGACAAGCGACTTCAACAAACATAAAGTGTCAAAGAATCACACACACAAACACACACATCTCTCATACACATGCAGACATGCTTATGAGCACAAGGTCGGATTACTGAGGAATTAAACTAAAATACATTTCAATTAATGTCATTATTAATTTACAACTTGATTAAATATTTAAGAATTTTGTATTTTTAACTTGATATCCATATAATATCCCAAATTTCATGTTTATTAATGGGTAAGTTAACTAAATATTTTGTGAAAATGGTAAAAGTTTAATTTCTATTTATTATTCAAAACTGTTATTGTAAACCCAATGGGATTTGAAATGTATTTGGCATCACGCGCCCATCCCTATTTGTGTACCATTCCGCTCCTGCCAGCCCAAAGAAATACACACATAATGTGCTTGTTGTTGTTTACGACTCCTACGCACTTTTCCATAATAGAAACTATAAGTTTTGCTGCGTATTTTTGCCACTGCTGTTGAAGTTTCCGTCTCTCTCTCTTTTGTTACGCTCTGGCAGTGCCTAAGAGATACCATAAATAAACGCTTACAACAGCATCATTTCTGGCAGCCCATCCCTTAGCCCCCTTGCTATCTATTTTTACTGTTACATTACAGTCATTGTCTGCTTGGGCTCATAAGTTGTGAACGATATCAATTCGTATTGGAATTCATTTGTAGGCGGCATATGCAAAGTCGCATAAATCAAAATGTCCGTCCCAACACAAGGAAAAGCCACCAAATGGAACTGGCAACGGGACAAAAACTTGACACAATCGCTGTGCCAACCCAGGCCAGGCCAGGCCAGACCAGGCAAGGTCACACTAACAGATCGGTCAAGGTTTGGCCTGAGGTCGGGTTACATCTGATGAAGCGCTTGGCTTCGTATGTTTGCGATGTGTTTTTGTTGGTGCGTGGTGCGTGAAGCATGTTTCATGTGTTTGCTTGCCTTAATGCAACAGCGGAAGGGACAGATTTCATGGTAGAGCACACACACCCACACACACTCACACACAGGGTACAGGATGTAGCAGTCAGACGGATGTTGAGCCGGAAACTGCAGGTGCATTATGAGCAACAATATGAAAGTTCTATCAAAATAAAAGTATTAAGCCAAACTATTTACAAATTTATGAAGATAAGTGTGCCATTATCTCGCTCTATATCAGCTTAGAAATTGCAAAACACTTAATACACATTGCATCCTTAACGAATATTCAATCAAATCCTTTCACTTGCTGTGACTCTTGAGCCATGCGGCTTTTGTCTATGTCCCATGACATCGTTCATCGTTTATCCAGCTTGTCGTTCAGCATTCAACGAGCTCTTTAAATAAACTTGTCGTCGGCTACGGCTCCAGTTGGCAGCTGCCCGTCAAACATTCTCACACACACGACAAGCCACACACACAAACACACTTTGTGAAACTCTTGCATGTCAGCTTAAATTGGAACTTATCTGGCGCTCCGCAAAGTTGACTGCTTAAAGTTGCATTGTCCACGTTAAATAGTCTCAATGTCTACACTAAACAAAATCAATACGAGCAAGTACCAGTTGTTTCATATTAAAACCATAATTAAGATGAATACATTCTCAAACATCTTGATAACGATAAACAACTTAAGATAACATTGCTTTGCCCAGCATGCTTTGCTGCGTATAACCGATGATCGTACAACTCTAGATCCGATATCTCTATCTGGTATTTCTAATCAACTCGATCCGAAATGATTTTATCGCCCTGTCCTGGATGCGGCAATACTCTTTTTTGCCATTCAACTGAAAACATCCAACAGCGAGTAACTCGAAAAACGCAATGCTCATCGATGAAGTCTGTCAAGGACTTATAAATGTCTGAAGACTCGTGCAGTAATTTAATAATAATGATTGGGTTGTGGATGTAACTCAATGAGTTTCACTTTTCAACATTCCTGCTTATGAATTCAATGCGTTCCAATATTTGCACAATTTATCAAATTTTTCCAATAGCCACAATTGGATGTAGACTGTAATTATAAATTGCATCACATTGAAACGAGATTCAAATCAGTGTACATTATTCGTCTGAATTGAGCAGTGCGCATACGAATAGATTCCAATCTTTTCACATGATGTCCGTGTGATTCAGATGAATGCATTTACGTTCTTTGCAGAAGCATGCGGTTTAATATTGCTACTGGTCGTTCGTGTTTAACAAAGTTTTGAGTGAACAAGTCGTGTTTGTAAAATTTAAAACTATTTAAAACTTCGAGCAAGCAATTGGAAGGCAATTAATACCTTAAGCTAAAAAAAAATCATCTTCAATACTATCCCCAGAAACGGACACACAACGAGAAGGCCGACTGGAAACTGCACTTCTACGATCGGCCCCAGCGCGTACATCTGGTAATTTTGTTCATCATAGAGCTTAAAAAAACATTAGAACAAAGATTTTTTTTTCATTCATATACCTTCGCCTGCCTGCCTGTGGCCCCTTCTGGTATCCCCTCTTTTAGGCAGCCTGCTGGCCGTATTGTAGTTTCATTGTTGCGTTTGTTTGTGTGTGTGTGTGTGTGTGTGTGTGAGTGTGTGTTTTCCTCTTGCTGTTGGCAACCTTCACGCTGCGTTTTAATTAACTCTCCAAATACATTATCTGTATTCATGTGTGTGCTTGTGTGTGTGTGTGTGTTTGCGTGTATAAGTGGATTTGGCAATGCTGCAGTGCATTTTCGTGTCCGTGCTGTAGCCGATGTTGTTGTTGTTGTTGCTATTGTCGTTGCAGTCAATATTAATACATAAACATAGTTTATTCCACGCCCAAATTACATTTATAGTGCATAGTATGCACTGCATACATTTAAATTTATGATAACACAAACGTTAATAGGCTCGTGGAAGTTGCCAGGCTGGAATCGTTTCTTGTTTATTATTAATTATTTTTGGTTAGACAATTTATGTTTCTTCTAGACCAAGTTAATGATATTAAGAAATTTATAGTATCATTTTATTTAGAGCTTAAAGCTTATTTGATCGAAAATTAATTGAAACCTTTTCAGAATAATATTAATTAAATTATATCTGTTTGTCTTAAAGATGAAAAGAAATCTGCATAAATTAATTCTAGCTTCAACCAGCTGAAAAGTATGCTACTAAAAATAAACTCTCTATTTATATTAACAGCACAGTTAAATAAAACTTCGGCTTTGCAGTTAGCAGTTAAATGATTCGCAAATGGAGTTGTCAAAGAAAAGGAAAAAACCAAAAGAAGATGTACAAGGAGAGGAATAAGTACTAAGTGAGCACGTCTAGACCCCAAAAGTGCTCTCGACAGTCAATTGTAAAGTTTGTATAGTTGGCACACACACACTGGTACACATCCACAATCCCAGGCTCACTCACTTGTACCAAACTAACTAAATGCTAACTGTGCTGCACTTCAAGATGAAGCACACCAAAAGTCAGTGATGGGGGTATGAGAAAGGGTGGAACGTAGCAAGTTGTAATGCCTTTCAACATGCTGTAACGTTGCATAGAGACAAGACACACTTGGAGTATCCGGATGGTAGTCAAGGCAAACAACTACACGAATGAAATAAATTTAATGGCAAAATGCTTCGGGAAAAGCTTAAAATAAATCAAATCAAAAGATCGCATCACGTTATTCTAAGCAACTGCAAATGTGTGTGTTTGTTTGCTTATCATTGCTGTGAGCCGAAAGCACTTTGACCCATTGGCACAAACAATAATAATATCCTCAACAACATCACAGCGTCAAAACAATAGCAGTTTGACCAAAACAACTTACTAGGTATTCACATATCTTAAAAGACGTTTGGAGAATGCTTATAATGATAGCATTGCTTCTGCATAAACGTTCAATAAAATATATACTAATTAACCAATGCTTGATTTTTGCAGAGTCACTACCGGATGTTAAACGAACATGTTTCGAGCTAAATCTTAAAGAGATACATAAGTCAGCTGTTGGCAAAACAATACCAAAGTGCTTAAAAAAAGAGTATGAAAACTAAACTTATTACTTTAATGTAGTGCTGTTCCATTGGAAACAGTTGGGGTAACAAAGTTTAGAAAATTCACACACTTGCTTACACTTACATACTAGATAGAGCGACAAATTGTGTTGTGTGTTCAAACGAACGTTCTATTTGCTCAAATCATCATTTGGCAAAAGCAAATTGAAAACGCGTTGCAGCGTTATCAATACATAAACAAACACATGCGTATCAATAAAGACCCAGATGTTTTGGGTTTTATTAGGTTAAAGTCAAAAGAAAGTTAAATTGGCATTGCCATATAACCAAGTGCGACATTGTCTAAGAGCCACTCTTAATACAGTGGCATTCAACTATTACCTCATCCTTGCACCCCCTTTCCCGCCACGCCTTCAACTTTATCGTGACATTTTCGCATGGGTGGAGAAATCATGAAATCACAACCACAATATATTTTTTTCTTTCATTTTGCAAAAACATCGTTTGCTGACAGGCCCAAGGCATTTCGTAGGAAAGTCGCGTACCCTTGCCGAGGGCAGTCAAGTTTAACACAATACGTAGAATGCGTTCCTAAACTATATAGTACATACTAGTATAATACATAAGAAACATATTTTCTTGCTCAAATGAAATCAAAATTTTAACTTTAAATAGAAATAGTCGATAAAGTATATAAAATTTTGTATCATACATTTGAAAGGGTATTCAATGAGTAAGGCGCTGGTCTTTTTGGTTTCTTTGCCCATTCACATGGGAGCAAATACAATAATATTGTTGCATATATTTGAGGGCAATTGACTAAAATATTTGGTTAAGGACAGGATGCGAAGAGGTGGGGTAACAGGCGGGGCGGGGTATAAGCTCAAAAACCACACAAATAGCTATTGTGCACGATTCACTGGAAAAATTTAATTCAATTGGAAACCTAAACTGTAATTTTGTTGCGTTTGTTGAAATTACATTTTCGTGATGTTTCTCCTGGAATATAAAATGATAGCTTTTGGATTCCAGTTACTTATATAATAATAATTAGGCAAAGCAATTTCAACTGAAATACAAACTAACCGCAATTAAAATATATTCTAACGAATTCATTATTAATTAACTGTAACTTTTAGATGGAAAATAAACACCAAGGGATATAAAAATAAAAGGGATATATTTTCAAACGAAGCATAAAAACAAATTGCACTTTAGACAGAGTTACAACATCATTGTTATCATCATGTGCTAACTGCATGTAAGTCAAGAAGATAATCTTAAGCCATTAGCATTTGGGAGCTCAACTAACACGTAAAGCTTACGTTTCCGGTTTTACGTCATTGTGTCGCCTAAGATTTTCTGCTTCCTTCTCACTTTCAATTTCTGTCTTTTTTTTCATTCTCTCTCTGCCCATCGTCGAAGTCTTAATGGTTTTATTCGCGAACAACTTTTTATGCGCAGTCAGACTTTTTCTTTGCTTGCTACATTTTGTTTGACGTATTCATTTTGAGGCACAATCTCGATTACAACAGAAAAAAACAGAAAATTAGTTAAGTTTAGGAGACGTTCGTCGCATACTGCAATATCAATAAGGTATGAAATGAAATACTTTATTCCAATAATTGTAAATGCGTCTCTGATTTTGTAGATCGTCTTAGTCAAACACTTTTCTAAATTTTTGAGGGTAGCTTGGGCGTGCCGTGGACTAGTTGTGAATAATGCTGCGGCAGCTGAATGCTTTGCACTAATGAGTCAAATCCACATGATGTTCCTTTTTCACCTTACTGTCGGTTTTCGCGACTAGGAGACTAGGATGTAGTCCTTAGGCAGACAACGGATTGCATCCTGCCAATTCGGCAAACCGAGTCGAGAAAAAGTAATTGTGTTTATAATATTGATTTTAATTGCAATTAAGTGTTAAAGTGTGTGTAAACAGATTTTTAACATGTCTGTGCTGCTGGCAGACATTGATGCAACATGCGCGGCTCTGGGAGTCAGCGATGGCAAGCGCTACCAAGCGGAGCCCGACGCCGCAGAGGGCTTGAAGGTAGGAAAACCAAAAGATGAAGAAATGCAATTTATAAATAATTTTGCCTTGCAGCACTTGGTTTGGATACTGCGTCGGGATATGGACAATCATGAGTATCGTCGCCACTTGGGACGCGCCAAGGTGCTGCAAACCGATTTGATTTACATGCTGCCCGATTATTCGGATCACGAGGAGCTGGCCGATTTGCTAATTCGTCTGCTCGTGATATTGACAAATCCCACGCTCTTGCTGTATCGCGATGGTCCGCCCAATGACAATCATGGCCGGAAAGTGTTTCTCGAACTGATTGACATTTTGCAGGGCTACAAAGCAGCCTTTGCCAGGGACAAAATATGGACGGCACTTTTCGAGAAACTCAAGCAGGCACTGGAAATTGTAAGTTATACAAGCGAGTCATAAAAAAGAAAAAAAAAACAAAAATAGATTTCAACATGAACGTAAACGTCGACAACAACAACATCGGCGGCAACAATGGGAGCGACGGGGACGGTACTGATGATGATGCCTATTCCGATAATGATCAGCGGAATTCCAACTATATGTGCTCGGTGTGCATGCGCACCGCCCGGGAGCCCATTGTGACGTTCTGCGGTCACATTTTCTGTGCCGGTTGCATCGATCAGTGGATGTACGAGCAGCGCGATCCCATTAAGTGTCCCTACTGCATGTCACTGATTGGCCACAATACCCTCATACCCATCGACTCGCGTGGCATCTCGCCGTTTCTGCGCTGCAAGCCCATTGCCGAGCATCGCTATAATAAGGAGCGCATCTATAGCTTTTCGATTCGTTCGAATATTCCCAATGAAGTTGTTTTGATGGTTGGCAACAAGAGGCATTTGGTGCCGAAGACGATGCCACGCAGCCAACCCTTGCACCCGGTTCTGCTGCGCGATTGTGTTGCAAGCAACTTCAATGTGATTCGATTGCCTTGGCACAACATTCTACAAATCTTTATATTCTGTATGACTGTTGGCTTCTTACTGGGTCTTTGGTAGAAGAGTCGAAAACGAACCTATTAAAATTTTATTTGTTTGTTGAAAATGTTTTTTTGTTATTAAATATGTAGATTTGCCAAATCTCTATGATATCCGTTAATTATGGCAGTTAAATGGACTCGGCTGTTCTTATTTCTCCTACTGCTGTTCTTGTTGTTGTCGTTGTTGTTGCCTGTGTTGTTGTCGATGTTTGCATTGTTGTTTTGCTTACATTATCTGCCGGGTTTTTGCACAGCTTTCGCTGAATGGCGTAAGCGTGAAATCTCTCTGTTGCTCTATGCGGTTGCCCATTGTTGGTCGTGTTTACAGAACAGTTAAGCTGCCAGACGATACCAAAACATACCCCTACGCTCCATCCCCTCCCCAACATCGACTGCCACATTTATTTTTCCATCGCTGTCTTTTGTTATTATCTAAACTTGTAATGCAAATTGAATAATGCGGAGCTAAAGAAGAAACAAAATGGAACAGTTCCTCTCGCTTTCCTATTAGCTTATCAGTTGGCAAACGTGTCGACTGATAAATATTGCTGGAAAACTTTGTGTGTGCTTGTTTGTACGTTTCTTACAAGTGGAACAAGTGTTCTAAGCTTAAATTCAACAAGTGGCAAAGCAAAAATAAAACCAAAAAATATTTGTAGCAAAAGTTTAGCATAAGCTGCCCAGTCTCAAATTATATCATTTGCCATTTTCTAAGCTAAAATAACAGTTTCAACAACAACAGAAACTTTCTCATTGAATTTGAATTTATTTTGTCACCACGTGTTTGGAAATTAAGTTGAGTTCTATTAGTTTTTTTAGCTGCACAATTAAAGCTTCGAAAATGAGCCAACACACAAAAGGCAAAAATGATTCAATTAGCGGGAAACTTGAGGGAAGCTCTTGTTGCTCATACGCCCATTGGGACAGCACAAGACAGAACGGAACAGGACGAGACAGGAAAGGACAGTAGAGCAGATAAGTAAGCACTTCTCACGGGCAACAGCTGCAGCATGAAGAGCGGCTGTAAGCTGCTGATGCTGCCAAAAATTTTAATTACAAAAACCCAAAATAATGTTTATGCATATTCTCAGTGCTTAATGAATTTATAAGAATCTTTCTTTCCTCACTTCCACAACCCTGCCTGCCTTCATTGTCCTTGTTATCCTGACAAACTGTGCCTTCAACACAAATCACATTCGAGCAATCCAAGTGGGAAAGTTTTGGTGAAACTGCAGAAAGGCGAAAGGAGGTGAGGTGCTTACTCAATGGGGACTAAGCTGATGTTGTTTTTAACGCAGTGCGCTTGTTGCTCGTGCAAAGTTGGTTTTCTACATATGTTGCTTTCATTTTGGGAGCTCGCCATATACTATATTAAGTCTACTTATGTAGCTCCTCACCTTCCACGATGTTTGAGTTAAAGTCACCACATTTGGTAGAAGGAAAGCTGGTTTCACTACTGGTATCAGAATATTTCGCAGTCGGTTGCATCCGACGGCAAAGTTTTTCTTTGTTTTAAATAAGGAAATTTTTCTAAGAACTAGAGAAAGTTGTATTTTATATCGAGTTCCTCCTAGTTTCGGTGAAAGTGGTTCATAATTGCAATTCTCGCTTCAGGCTACACAAAGCTATAAATTAAAATTAAGCTTGTAACATATTTATGGTGAAAATTTCAAATGCTCTTTACACATAATAAAACAATTTATTTAATTTTAATTATACTATATACCTATCTGCTGCTTATATACAGACATTTTGCGGCTTTTTTCTGGGAAAAATATTAAAATTTGCTTTAAATCAGAATGTAAACAAAACGTATTCAACATACATTAATGTCCTGAACTAATTGCATTTAGTTAGCCCGGTTTCTCAAGAAAGTTAACAGCCTTATTATATCATAAGTAGAGTTAACAGAATTTGCTTGTCTTTATGTTTTTTTTAATTAACATAAAGTATACTTGAAAAACAATTTGTTAATCTTTAAAACGGAAGGTTCTTAAATTTCTTATTCAAGGACAAACATAAGCAACCAACAGATTAAACGATAATAGAATCACCTCAGTGGTTGCATTATTCAGAATTTTCAGAAATTATGATAAACTGCCAAAAAAATGCAAATGCAACTCTCGCTGCTGGCCATACAAAAAAGTGGCAACAAATATAAAATGCCAACAGTAAAGAAAAGAAGGGGCGAAGCCGGGACGAAGTTCGGTAACAAATGCTATAAATCTAGCCATAATTTGATGCGCGACATTTAATGATGCTTTTGCGACCCCCTCCCCCTTGGGGGTCAATGATCATCTCATCATGCAAGCAGCCATTAGCAACGTTTTGTTGTAATTTAAGCTGCTTGCTTTAGGGGCTGTCTCTTAAGCCAATTAAAACTGGGGCAAGTGCCGCAAAAAACTGTTGCGGCCATTGTTGGTTGGCTCTTGGTGGGGTAAGTCTGTGATTATTTAACATTTGACCAAAATTGTTGATGGCATCCTTTTTCTTGCAATTGTTTTCTCTGTTTTGATTTCTCGTCATTGGCATTTATAACGAATTCCATTGCGAGCTAATTAGGCTGGCGCCAGACTTCATCTTCCGAATAATTCCGTATTTTTCTTTTGAATTTTTTGGACCTGCCGCATGCAACATTTGCATGCTCATCATATGCCTCGCACGGTTGATTTGGCAAACATTATGCAACTGCAAAAATTGCTGACAAACGAAGCCAATCAATCGTAAGTCTGATAACGCAGTGGTGCTGCTGATGTCAACGGTGTTGCCCTTGATAATGATGACGACGATGATGGTGCTCTTGCTGCTGTTGATATTGCAAATCGCATACAATTGCAATGCTAACAAATGCACCTGACAGCCAGGCAGGCGACGCGAGACCAGATGTGCTGACGATGCCAAATCATCTGACATAAATAGATGCGATGGCACGAAGACTGCCAAGAAGCGGGTGGTTAGCACATTGATCAAGCGCGGCAGAATCGTTCGTATTTAGTGTTATGGTTCAAGTTGGGCCATCAAAAGAAGACGAACAACAACAAGATAGAAAGAAAATAAAAAAAACAGGCAGAAAGTATCATATGTAATACACTAGACAGGGAGCAAAGAGAGGGCCAAAACTAAGTGAAAGATTCATGTTAATGGCATCGAAGAAGTGAAGTATTTATGCGGCGTATACTTGATTTGTATTTTTATTTCGACCATTTTTTTGGGGTCGCTGTTTCAATTTTTGTGTTGCAAAATGCTCGAGCCAAAAGACTTTCAGATAATGAATAAATAATAAATCAGGGCAGCCACTCGTGCATAGGCGTTAAGGATGACAGGACTGACTCATAAGTGTCCCAGGCCAAAAAGATAGCAAAATATAGGAAAGTCAAGAAAACGATGAAGATGAAGATGAAGATGAAGATGTGTATCAAATACAGTGCTACTGGTTAATTTAACTTAAGCCAATCGAGCACTGACAAACAGTTAAGGAACATTGAAAATGTCAAGTTATGGCAACTGAAAGTGACATCTAAATACTCACGTCAAGTGCCTTTGGGCAATTCCTTAAGCACCAGCACTCCGGATGTAATCGCTTGTGTCAAGAAGTGACAAGTATGTTATTGTTCGAAGGGGCTCGGCTTACACAGGATTGTGTTTGGTGTTTGAAATTCGCAACAGAAATTTACGTCGTGCGAGACCGCGGCGTGATTTATATATTTTCAAAAAGGACTGTTCGTTCGCACACAGGACACAGAAGGACTGACAACCAGCGACTGGGCGAGACAAAAGCAAACTGAATCTCAAGTTCAGCCACTGTTGATGCTGCACCAAATCCCGAAGCCTGCCGAATCACACGATGCCAGCCGATTTGAATCGTCAACCTTTGAATGTTGTTGTTGCGCTTGCTGTTGTTGTTGTTGTGCCCCTTTCTGCAGCTAACTGTGACTAGTTACAGTTGCGACTGTTGCTACTGCTACCATTTGAAAAACATATGTTGGCTTATCTTTGAAATTGCAATAACAAAACCTCACAAGCAGCATAAACTATCCAAAAACTTATATACTAGTTGGGCTTACACTAAAATTTGACTTGAATTTAGATTATAATTGGAGCGGTTACAATCAATTGCCGTCAACAGTAGCAATTGTTGTCACTTTAACAATCTCAACTCAATTCACATAACACTCAAAATCTCTTTGAGCTATTTATTAATTATCTCTTAGCCATGTTGTCAAATTTATCACTTGTCATATTTTGTCGTGTTAATAGCTTGTCTCATCTTTTCAATGTTGTCTAAATTGTGGGATAGAAATATTTGTGTTAAATTTTATTCTAGTAAAACCTATTTAACTTAACTGTAATTATTTCATTATTTGCTTATTTATTAATTAATAAAAGGATACTTGCTATTGTAAATTAAAGCATTAATCACAGATATCAAAAATTTTGTAGATATAAATCTTAATTATACATCAAATCAATGGTTACAAGAGCATATTAATCTGATGATAAATATTTTAAAAATCAGCTGTTTGCAATAAAAATAATTGATTAATTTTTTGATTATGATTTTTGTATGTTTTTGTTAAAATTTACTAGGAGGTGTGTTGTTATAACAAATATAATTTTTGAATAATTTTTTTAAAATTTTTTTTGTTGAGGGAACTTTGTTTCTATTTCATAAAAGTTTATTTTAATCTTTAAGTTCTGGTTTCCTTTGCTTTTACTAATAATTTGGTAAATGAATTGTGTATCTAGCCAACTTATCAAATATCCAGCTTATGTGTAGGCATGAATATGTGTCGCTAGAGCGAAGTCAAAGTGACCGCCAGGTTTATCTTAATTTGCATCTGAACCTGCTTCTGCATAGGGCGAACGTAATTGCAGTTGTATGCAGCATGTGGCAGATTTGAATGCCGCTGCGGCTATTGTGAGCTGCTGTTTGGCGCATGCAACAGGGCGCATGCATTCACAAGTACATATGCTTATTAGTGCTGCCTTATTTAGCCAAGAGGTGTTGGCGGCCACATGTTTTCGTTTTATAGTATGAAAGCATGAGAAACACGATGAAAAAATGAAAAACACGCCCCAATATTATATACATACTATGCAAAAAAAGTAAAGTCGTAATTTAATTAAAAACAAAACGAAGAATAAAGAACGATGCCAATTCGCTACTGATACGAATTTTCTTCTTTTTAAAAGCAAACAATAGCTGGGTATATTTGGTTACAGTTTGACAGCAACTGGCACTCCGACTTATTGGCATGCAATACAAATAGTGTGTTGTGTTTCCTGTCTCCTCTGTTTCTACACAAAAAAAATGTTATATATATGTGATCGCATTTACTTATTGTTTTTGGCCACACGTTGCGCTATTGCCAAAAAACTCTGACAAAAAATGGAAAAGCAAAAAACAGTGCAAAAAAAAAAGAAGACCAAACGCAAAAACAAGTTTCAATTGGCGTCTCAAGTGGCGTTCAACAGTTTCGCTAACTTTTCTGTTACTTTCTTTCCGCAATGCGCGTTTAAAAAAAAATTAGTGACACCCACAGCCGCAGTTAGCATACAAATGCGAACAACTCGAGCGCTCACCATTGCGTTGCCAATATCTCAGCCCCCTCTTAGCCCAAGCCACCAGTCCACCAGACAATCAGACGATCAGACGACCAGTTGACCGTTTTGGCCAGTTGAAAAGTCCAGCAGCAGTCGAGCAATTCAGCTTCTTGGCTTTAACAACACCAAACCAAATTCGCGTTGGCGCGCTTATGCAAAGCGATCAAAAGAAAACAAAAGAAATGCACATATTATGTATAGTTTGTGAAATAAGGCAACAACCGTAAAAACAATTAAACGTTAAACGTGCAAATGCCATTTGTAATAATAATTGTTGTAAAATTGTTATGGCTGTCCCATGCAATTGGGCCAAGTCTAGCCCAGACAAGAAACAGGTGAAGCAAACTAAACAAAACAGACAGAAGAAAACTTTTCAAAATATAAGCGGCAACTGAAAATTATATAATATATTGCCCGCTTATGACTGTTGTCGTTGATTTTTGAATTTTTTTTATTGTTTTATTAATATTCATGTTTTTCTCTCCTACCTACATTCTCCAACTTTTTTGTTTTGCGGTAATTTCTATTCGTTTTTCGCTGCGGGAACATTGCAACCTTTGTTAAGACCGTGTCCAACAATGTTAACTGATGTGAATATTTCAAAATTTATCTATCTGCTGTGCATGGGCGTGCGAAGCAACAATGACGTGATCATCACTTCAGCTAACAGAAAGCTAAAGTTGCATAATTAGTTAATAAGTCAATCTCAAAATTAATTATAAGCGGCATTACAGTTTCATCTGAACATTTTAATCGGTATTCGCCAACTTAATAATTATGTTAAAAGTTATTTGCAAAGCAATACTATTTGGTACAAGCTTCCACATAATTCAAACTTCAAACTGAACTTTTCTAACGCAGAGTTGCCATATAGTTTAATCTCAAGAGTGGCAGCTGGCCTGCGACCTCTAGTGGCAGCAGCTAATGTTTGATGGCTTCAGCTGCAAGGAAGCAAGCAGTGTAGGACAATGCCGCGTGGTACTGCTTTAAATATCAAGCAGTTCTGACGTATCCGTCAGTCGCCTGCTTGCTTTTATAAAATTCCACACAGTTGTAATTTGTATTTGTATTCAAAATTCGTTTGTTATTCATTGTTGATTACAAATAACATCGAGCTATTAACAAAATTAAAAGTATTTAAATTAGACGCAAACATACAATTTGCCGTACAAATTTTTTGCATTCTAGACATAATGACGAGTCAAAACTCTAATAACAATTCTAATAACAAACCTTCCCCATCCATTTCGCTTGGCAGTCCGTTATTACTCTTGCCACCTGATCTGAAGCCCTGGCAGCGCATCGATTTGAAGCTTTGCGTCCAATCGGGGCTCTTCCAGGACTGGGGTCAGTACTACAACAACCGGCAACTAAACAAAACGGCAATCGAGTGTTTTACACGAGCCGTCAACGTTTGCAAGACTAAAGGGGAAGATGCAGATTCAAAGGTGTGCCAAAGAACTTTCGTCCCGATGGTTAAGCGCAGCAAATGCTGGCGATCCTTCGCACAATCAGAGCTGGCATTGCAGGATGCGGAGCAAGCGTGCAAGCTTATGAAGCACGAGGGTAACGCGCAGGCGAGCGTTGTGCTCAATAAATGCGATGCTCTGCTCGAATGCAATCGCTTTGAGGATAATCTAGTCGAGCTCAATAGCGAGGAGCGAAACTATCGGGGAAAATCAATCAAGAATCAGTTTCGGTCACGCAAAGATCGCGTGAGTGAAGAGTAACCTAAATTTTTGATTGATTTATTGGTTCTCTAACAGTTTCAGTTTCACCATCTACATTTGCAGACAGCCGCCTTGATCAAGGATGCTCTGCGCGATAGCTATCATCGCTTTTTGATGGACAATTGGCAACTGGTTACAGACAAGTCGCGAGCAGGGCAATTTCGTGAGCGAACCGCCGCTGCGCACGTGCCACAAACGCTCTGGCAGCAACTGGACGACAAAGGCGAGTGTGACGTGGAAAGCGTGATCGATAAAGAAAAACCCTTGGTCTCCCCGCTAGATAGAGCTCGACGAAGCGTCGCCGAAAGGCTCTACAACTATCATTATCTTGGCAGAAGCTCAGACGATACGGCCATGATGCGTAATCTGCAAAGTGACAAAAACTTTCTTAATCCGCTGTTGCGCGAAACGACACCCGTTTTGTCAGAGCTAACCAACGAGAGGTACACGATTGTCCGAAAATTTATGGTATGTGGTTGTCTTTTGTGTACAATAAAGCAGGCTTCAACTATCTTTTGTGTCTCTCTGTAGAAAATGATGCATTCGCGCTGGCCGCTGTATAGCGCGAAGAAAGGGTGCCACGCTGCAGAGATCTGTGACAGGAATCGCGAGAACTACCTGTTCCACGTTGAGAACCAGACGCGACGTGATTGCTACAGAATGCTGCGCGTGATAAGACAACGACGACAGGAGGGCAACATCGAGCGACTTACCAACTACATTGAGGACATTATGAGCAACCATATTCAACTTAAGACACATCGAACGCTGCCCTGGAAGCTGGAGTTCGTCAGCGAGGTGTACAACATTTTGGGTCTGGCGCATGTCGATCGATGGGTGGTGCCGCGGAATAATGATTTTATGAAAAATCCTGGGCTGCTCTACGGGGTGCCCAAGGATCGATTCATGGACATGAAGATTGAATTTGGCGGTCACAATATCTATGCAGAAATTGATCGCAATGATGAGCGAAGCAATCTTGCCTTGTAAGTTAGAAACTGTCTGTGTACGATTACTATAGTTTAAAGCTAACTTTGCAGAAAAAAATTGGAAACACTTAAAGAACGTTTGCTTCACTCCTGCTACGCTATCGAGAGAACCTATCTGCTTTTTGAAATAGCTCGCTGTCATTTCAAGGAGGGTCGCCTCCACAAGTCCATGATAACGGCTCAAAAGGCTCTTGACGGTATTTGATAAATTGTATTCGACCTTTGACACTCGTAACGACTTATTACTTACAGAAGCGCACAGCCGCAACAGCAACGTTTGGCGCTTTAATGCCTTATTTTTGATTTGCCAGGCGCTTGCGGCATTCAGTCGTTTCGAGCGGCTCAGTCAAACGCTAAGAAAGACCACAAAGATTGCCCAGAAGCTTAAGTCGCCTAAACTGATGGCTTTTCTAGCGCTGTGCACTACAGTCAACAAATATCAAGTCGATTATCATCGAATGCGGCATTCTGATCTTAGTTTACGCAAGGCTCGTAAGCGCAAACAAGTTGTATCAGGGAGCTCAAATGATCACTCAAGTGATGCTTCGGATATTTCAAGCAACGAAATTGATTGACCAAAAGGTGCACTGCTTGGCAGCGCAGTAGCAGCAACTGCAACAGTTGGAGAGCAACTGCTGATTCATCTCACAACTCTGAATTGGAAATTTTCTTTTATTTATTTTGATGGTTTTTTTTTTAACTTTTCTTTTGCTTACTCTTTTATTTTATCTATGATAGCAAATAAATAAGTATTAATTAACAGGCATTTAGCATTAACAATTCATTAACAATTATAATAAATTAACAATCAACTGATATCGCTACAATAGTTAAATGCCACTGCGCAGTCGCAAATACATGCGGCGATGTCGTTGTTGCGGTTGCTGTTGCTGTTGGTTAACCTCAACGCTATTAGCAATGTCATCAACAGTTTCGCGGCTTGGCTGCTCATTGCTGCTGCTGATGATTATGGTGTTATTGTTATTGTTGTTGCTGCTGTTGTTGCTGCTAATATTGCTGATGAGCTTAGCAGCGCTTTCATTGCTATTAGCAAATGACGCCTCCTGTGCCAGCTGCAGCTCTTCATCGTCTTTATTATCTTCTGTTGCATCCTCAACGTCATCGTCATCATCATCCGCCTCTATTACCTTCTCTGTCACTGCATCGGTGTCATCGTCTTCATCTTCCTCTTCTTCTTTTTCAGCTACCTTTGCTTTATCTTTTTTTTCTTCTTTTTCATCTACATTCACTTCATTGTCACTGTCGTCTGCCATTTGGACGATTTCAGCTACTGTTGCTGTTGCCGATGTTGTTGTTGCTATGGCTGTTGTTGCTGCTTCTTTCACCTCTTGATCTTGCTCCTGCTCTTCCTCCTCCTTTGGCTGCTCATCGCTCGCTTCCATTTTATCCTCTTGCTTAGCTGTTGTCGTTGTCGTAGTAGTTGTTGTTGGTGTTGTTGTCGCTGTTGCTGTTGGCGCCTGGATAACTTGCATTGAACTGGTAATTGTTTCAATTACTTCGTTTGGCTTTACCTCGCTCTCGCCAACTTTGTCATCAGCGACAGTCTCCGTCTCCTTCTCCTCCTTGTCATTCTCTTCTTCCTTCTCCTCAACCTGCTGTTGCACCTCTACATTTTCATCATCACCATCACGATCAGCATCAGCATCAGCATCAACATCAACATCAGCAACAGCATCAACAGCATCATCGGCATCGTCAGTCGTTGACTCCACAAGCTCTTGATCTCCTGCCATAAGCATTTCACTTTCAATTGGCAATGGCTCCAGCTCCGAATCGGCTCCAGCTGTCTCTGTTTTGGGAAGCTCTGTTTTCTGTTCATTCAGCTCCTCCTCCTCCTCCTCTTGCTGTTCCCCCTCCATCATGTCCACATAGTCATCCGCGGACGTATCCCTATCATTCTCATCAGCTTGAGAATCGCTGGCAGGTAGCACAGGATTGCCATTCTTATCCACATACTGGACACCATCGAGACCCATGCGCATGCACTGGAAGTGCATCTCGAAGAGATCGGTGGTTGCCAATCGCACAACAAAGTCCATGCACATGTTCAGATTGTTGCCAACCATTGCTATATCGGTCAACTGGACGCACATGGCCATTGGGACGCCCATCATGACTGGTATGCAGAAGGGTGATGGATTTCGCACTGAGATTCCATATTTGGCCGAGGGGCGCTCATTTAGATACACCTCCAGCTGAGCCTCCTCCAGTTGTGGCACGAATGTTATATTGGCGCAAACTGCAAAATGACAGCGATAAAAAAAAAACAAAACAAAGAAAGCAAATAAATTTCAAAGAGAAACATTGAGGATGAGTGAAAGAAAGAGAACGAAAGAGCGATAGAGAGGGAGTGTAAGTGTATGTGCCGCTGCTGAATGAATGAAAGTTGCGGGTGGAAGTTACAATTGAATTCGGAATTGGAATCCAAGCAAACGAACAGCAGCAGGCAGCTTCAAGCGACAAACATGCCAACGATTTGTGGCATTTTGATTGGCAATACAACCATGTCATGTGAGACGAGCAACAATTTATTGTTGCTGCTGTCTGTCTTTAATTGCAATAGTTGTTGCTGTTAGCCAAACAAACAAACGAATTTCGACATTTAAATCATCCAAAAACAACTGGACACAACTGGATTACTAGTTCAGTGTGTGAGAAGCCAAAACTATTATAAAATTTCAATTCCGAGTTTTAATTTTAACAACATTGATACTGTTGGGAGTATTTGATTTTATTGATTTCCCAAAAGGAAGAAATACTTTTCCAATTTGCGAAAATATTTATTGAACTTTCATTTTCTTAAATAGAAGCATTTTTTGGACAAGTACAAATTCCAAAAGAAGAGATTAAGTAGAAAAAAAACAAGAAAAAATCTCTCTCGTAAGCAAAATTTTTCGATTTCATAAATCCTTTATTTACCCTTTTGATCGAAGTTGTATTGATCGACTTTGAGACCGGCACAGCAACCGCAAAGTTTGCCTTGACACTCGCATGGCTGGCCAAAAGTGGACCAAATGGAGCCCTTCTCCGAGTACTTGACACTGGCCAAATTGCGTCCACGCGACACGCTCACCGTGGGCGGCAGATAGGGTGTATGTGATTTGAGTTGATAGAAGATTAGGCCATTGCTGTAGCTGCGTGCCACAGTTGGAGACGAGATGCAAGCGCAAACGAACGCGAATAGCGCAGTTGTGGGCAACATTACAAGTTGTGAGGTATTTGTTACAGTTTGAAATGAACTGGCAATATCCTTTAATACTTTTGCACGCAAACGAAACCAACAACAACAAAAAATAAACAATAAATTAAATAAATAAATAAATATTGGCGCATATATATAGTATATATATTATTTATTCACTCGATTTACGCGACGCCTTTTATTTAACGTTTTATTTATTTGTTTTTATTTGTCGTCGCACAGTCAACCGCTCGCTCGCGATGAGAATTAAATATTAAAACGCTGAACGCGTCGAGCGTTTGCTTAAAAATGAAATGGAAACTGCCAACGGTGGCAGCAGACAACCAGGCAGCACAGCCAACAGCAGCAGTAGCAGCGACGTCAACGTTGGCAGCAGCAGCAGCAGCAGCAACAGCAAAAGCAATAGCAACAACAATAGCACCTGTTGCTGCTGTTTATATTTTCATTGCGAGCAAACTCTTTTATACTCTCAAAAAAAAAAATAGGCTGCAATTGTTATGATTAAAAATATTATTATTATAGGTCTACACACAAACTAATAAACAATATGGTAAATAATAAATTGTACAATATTGTTGAATTGAGGCTAAATAAACTTTTAATTTAGCAAAAAGGTATTATGAGTGAGGTATTATATAATTAATATATACTCGTTATTGTACCAAATATATAAAACACTTTTTCAATACGTTATAACAAACTTACAAATTTAACCATATCAAAATAAAAATAATTTAGATTTCTAAAATAAATTTTCTTATTGTATGTAAGAAACTTATTCAAGGCCAATTTGAAACTATTGTGTAAATTGAAATAATTGAAAAGCAAACGGTATTTTTTAGTTACTGAATATTTAATACGAAAACAACCTACAGTATTGCCAGCTTCAAAGTCAAGGAGTTGAAAGAAGAAAAAGAGTATCTAAGCAATGGCATATTAAATAAAACGTTCGCTTTCCTGTTATCAGCGCGCTGCAATCGCTTGAGGTTGCTGGCAACGTTAAAGCTGACTGCGTTGTAAGCTGAGCAGCTGTTGTTTTTTGGCTCTTGGCTGTTGGCGTTTATTTTTATTTTTTTTCTTCGTATTTTATTGTAGTTGCTGTTGTTTGTTTGTCTTCTCGTCTGCTGTTGCTGTTAACTGTGGCTGCCGCTTGTTGCTTGTTGCGTGTGCCGCGTTGGGTCGGTTGACAGTGACAAGAAAATTGTGCTGGTCGTGACTCGCTGGGAAAGCCACAAAAAAATGTTGCTGCCAATACGACCACTGCTGCTGCTGCTGCTGCTGATGCTGCTACAACATTGTTGTTGTTGCTGTTATGCAAAGCATGGCAGTTGGGTAAGGTCAGGTCGCTTACGGGTTCTGCAAAGCGAACTCCCACCTAACGAACGGAAAGGCATAAAGAAAAAAACAGAAAGAAAAAAACGGGGAAAAAAAGCCAAATAACTTGTAGTTGGTAAAAGCGGGTGATTTGTGGGCAAGCGTTGGTCGTTTTTATTGCTGATTTATCAATGGAAAGCAGCGCCATTGTTTGATGCCATTTTTTTGTTTTTTTGCGGAATATTTTTGCTACAATCAACCAGCCAACTAGTAAACTTGCCAAGCAGTCAGCCATATGACCAGACAGCCAAAAGGGTCTTCATACCCAATCGCATTAAGCGCAACGCCCGCAATTGCATAATAAGTTCGACTCATTGCCCCAGACATCAAGCAGCAAACACTGACAAAAAATAATAATTAAATTAAAAAGCACACAACCAAGAAAAATCATTCTAGAAAACAGAACTGAACATAAAACTTTCGAACATATACCAAAAAGATAAGATTAAATATACAGTTCTAGCTTATATTTCAAAACTTCACAAAGACATTTTAAAGCAGGGAAATTTATATTTTTCTTACTGTGTACCAGCGCAGTCTTGTTACGCGTTAAGGGGGAAGAGTCAAGTCAAGTCGAGACATGACGTTTGGGAAAAAACAAATTGTCAACGCTGTTGCCAAGAGCTGCGACAATTAACGCTAATATGACGCTGCGCTTGCGCCAATTGCTTGGAATTTATGGTGAGAGGCGAGAGACGAATAGTAATCATTGGTGCAATGCGCCCGTTTATGTAATGAGCATCTTTGATGTTGCTGTTGCTATATGTAGTTGTTGTTGTTGGCCATTGTAATGTTTGACATTATTATTCAGTTTTCAGTATTCGTTACTTATTATTCATCATTCATAATGACAATTTTGAGTGCGGTGGCCCCTTTATTTTTAACACTCGTTTTGCCTTTGTGTTATGGAACGGCATTAGCCACAACTTACCAACAATTGAGCAGATGAATTGCAAGATAGTTGGCCATTGATGCACTTGCAGCAACACAAAAAATTGTTTTACAGCCCAATATAATAACCTTTGTATGTAAAATGGCTTAAACACCTATCAAATAACACACACGGATTGGTACAATAATGTCACTTTAAACTCTATCCGATCAATCATATAATGTGAATTTATTACAAAGTCGATAAGGAACTCGTTTTTGTTCGCTCTCTTTAAACTGAAGCAGCCTTATAAAGTATTGCATTCAGTATTAATACTATATTTCATTAGAATAGACTATACCTTTTATGAACGTTGGAAAAGAAATTATTATTATACCATGTATTGAAAGTGTTTCAACATATTCATGTTATAAAAAATAATAAAACTGAGTAACATAAGTTCATATTTTTATGAAAAAATGTATTATTGACTGGCAAATTTGTAAGGCTTGACAAGTATATCAACTATTTTTAGCCCACCAAAACGAAAAATCAAAGCAAACTAAACAAAAATCACTTTAAATTAATCCCATGACACAGGAGTTGTAGTCAATAAATAACTACAAATATGTATCCCATGAACTTGTTGTTGTTGTTATTTGTTTGCATGGGTCTATAACGATTTATTTTTATTTAAAAAAAACGCTTCCTCGAGCCGTGCAGATATGCGACATAAATCAACATTGCTATCGCAATGCACACAACCAACCAAACTCTGACTCCGAGATATGTAACGAATTGAAGCATTGGCGGTTTTAGTTAGTTAGTTTGCCACACACAACAACTGGTTTGTGCCTGTCCAGCAGGCAATTGGCCCACGCTTAAATCAAAGGCAACAACATCAGGCTCAGTTCCAGACTGGGACTTGGCCTTTTGAAACCAAACCAAAATAACAGTCAACAAATAACAAATTTACTGGTTGATATTTCGCAATGTTATACCGCTTATCGTTTTGTTCCAAAAGGCTGAAAAAGTTACAAATATGTATCAATAGAAGAAAGTATCTCCTTAACTTTTAGTTGGGTAACAGAAACAGTAATGAAAGGTGTAATAAATGTCTTTCCTATCAAGTTTACTTAAACGATTAAAGTCGATTACTGATTTCTCAAAAGTTCAACACTTGGATACTAATCTGAATAAATCTCTTTTATCAATAGCTTATATCTCGCATTTTATATGCTTTCTCTCCATTAGGCTTATAGGGTATTAAAAAGCTGCATGCTGACATGCCATCAAGCTATGATCATTGCCTAAAGTTGCACATATTATGGGTGCAAGTTGTTGTGCGTGGATTGGAGTGACCATTTGGCACTGCTGGCTGTTTGCAACCAGTTCACCCGCTGCTTTTGTGCGTGCACTTCCGTTTTCCGGCTCTGGCTCTGGCTCAGTTTCAGGCCCAGGTAACCAACTAGAAAACTGGATCATGAAAACTGGCCAACTGAAAAGTATATAAAAATGCGTTCAGCCTTCGAGCGAGGCAACAAACGTTAATCGACCAGCAGAATGGAAACGACAAGGCTACCCCAACTACTCCTTTTGCTCTTCTTCTTCGCCAGCGTTGGCATTGAAGCCCAGCAATTGGCTTACGAGCGTGACCAGCGCTCGCTTTTTGGCTCACCAGAGTTGGGCTGGAACCAAGTCAGTAGCTTTAGTCCTCTCGGACTGGGTCACATGACCAAGGATGAGCTCCTGACGCTGCTGGAGGCCTGGCAGGAAGTCGAAGATGAGACACCGGCACCTAAGCCAAAGCCAACAAAACCGAAGCCACGCCCACGTCCTAGGCCAACGCAGCGGCCGACACCTGCCCCACCGCCAGCACCACCACCGCCACCACCAGCAACATCTGCACCGCCAGCACCACCGCCAGGTCCAGCACCCGAGCCCGGTGCACCTGTCAACGTCCAGCTGCCTGCATTTGTGCCCATTCAGCTTTCGGCCATGTTCACCCCACCCCAGGCAGTTGCAGCTGGAGCAGGAGCAGGAGCTGCCGGCGGAGTCGGTCCTGGAGCTATTGATGCTGCAGTTTTGGATGCGGACCAAGATATGATTGCCCAATCCGATGAGAATGCTCGACTATTCCGTTTCATGCGTGTCCCAATGGCCACTCCTCAGCCTCAGCCCCAGCTTCAGTCTCAGGCAAGAGCTCGTTCCGCCGAGACGCTGAAAGTGATGCGCAATACGCTGGAAAGTGTCGATACTGGCATCGCACCACTCGCTAATCTAATTCAGGCCAAATCAGCTACCACATATGCCAGAGCCATTGCGAATCCTGTCTCTCCTCCTCTGATGTTAGCTTCGAGGCCCCCAGTTCGTCCCAGGTAAATTCCCAAAGTTGAAATTTCATGTCTTGTCTTGACTCTTCTCTTGTTTTAAGATTCCTTGGGCCACCATTACCCTTCATGGGCAGTGCACCTGGACGTCTTGAGCTGGTGCCGTCATCCCACATAATTGGCGATTGGCGCGAATAAACCAAAGTCCATGAGGCAATATTATTTCTAATGTTTTTTTTTATATTTTTTTTAGTCATTTGAAACTGGACAGTTTGCGTCTTTTCAAAATAATTTAAACTTTATATTATAAAAGAAAAATAAAAAAAAATAAACTCAATGAAATTTCGTTGATATTGAGTATCATTATTATCATGGGCGAGACTATCTCCCTCAGATTCATGTGGCTGCATTCCAAGTCAACCATTGTGCCATCTCGTTTGATTTCATGCTTGAAGCTTGCTTTTCACTCCGATCCATTGCTGTGCTTGACTCAACATCGATTTGTATCCAGTTAATAACCGCATATCAAGGCCGGCTGAATTATTATTAAAAAAAACTTATGTTGTGCAAATCTACATTTAAGAAATTATTATCAAAACCTTCTAGTTTTATGGAAAACTGTTTTTTAATACAAGAAAAACCTTTAAGTCTTAATGCTGATTTTGCTAATTATACACAATTTAATATTGTTAAACAGAAAACTATTTATTTGTTTACTCTAAGCCACTCAATAGTTCAGGTTAAAACCTGGGCTCAAAGTTTCGTAACACAGAAAAATTGCCTCATTTAAAGCTTTGAAGCATTGTTTTTGTAACTGTTAAAAGAAGCTTTTTGTAATGGAAATGGATTTAAAGTTGAGATTGAAAATTTTGAAGGGAACAACACCAAAAGGTATAACACCAAAAGCCACTGCGGCAAGCTTAAGGAGTAAAAACAAGCTCTAGCTTTTGCAGTGAAAGCTACATCAAGCTTTCGCAAAAGCTCCGACAGCTGTAACGGCTTTTACTGTTGCGTCGCTGTAAGTCGTATAACAACTTGTTGTTAACGGGATGCTTGTGGACTCAACTCGAGTTCGTTGCAATTTCAAATTCATTCGTCAACAGACTCTCGTGCGACTCGGTTCAGCTTCAGTCTAACCCAGGCAGCAAGCAGCTCAAGCAACAGCAGCATCAGTGACAGTCAGTCAGACAAACAGACAGAAAGAGTGATTTCAATGTGATTTGAACGTCAAGCGGCAAGAACGACAAGAACAACGCGCCACGAGCGCGTACGCCTAACGGTTTAAATTTAAAAATAATAAGTGAAAGTGTTTGTGTTTATTGTTGTTTTCCATCTTTTTTTTCGCTGTGCCAAAAGGTGTTTGCATTTCACTTGGCCATTGTGCTGAGCAAATTGCCCAAAACCAAAGTCGGAATATCGAAAATTTTAAATTCCCAATATTGTTTGCGGAACGGGGGCCGAAGCCATCAATCTCCCACGTGTGTCGAGCCTTTTTTTTGGGCCATCTAACATTCTCCTAGCTACCTGGGATTAGCTTTGACGCATAATCCGCAACAAGAGCAACAGCAACCAACAAAAAAAAAGGTGAGTATAAGGACGCAAGTTTGTATTTAAATTTGAAAGACAAGAAACTTAATTATTAAGATACAAATTTAATTTAATTGAGTGTTGAGTTGCTTTGAATGTTTGCACACATTAAGAATGTTCAGGGAGTACATAATTAGAAATCTCTAAGAAAAAAATATAAGACAAAATTTATTTCTAAGCTCATTATACTTACACTATGTTTTTACATACTATTGTGAAATCTTTGATCAACTTATTTTCTATTCGAGATAAAGAGAACAACCCAATAAAATAACCCCAGCTTCTGTAGAAAAACAACAAAAAAAGTATAAAAACTGTTGTGTTCTGCGTGGGTTTCCACTTCATTAACTTGGCAGAAATATCAATAAAGCCATATACCTAAGGAGTTATGGCTGTAGCTGTAACTTTCGCTGTAATTGTAACTGTAATAGTAAGAGTTCAACTGTCGTTTGGCCAAACAATTTTCAACCAATTTTACTTAATTGCCTTTGCAGATAATAAATCATTTTCTTTTCCCGTTAACCCGACTGGCACGCCCCGCCAACCACTCCGGTACTCAGAGCTAAGTACAGTGAGCGATGAGAATTTTCAGGCTGAGGGCTAGAGAAGGCAGAGGCACCAGCCCCATACCTTAGATGCTGGCCATAGATGCTTGTTGCTTCTTTCATTTGTGTACATTTTGTTGCGACGTTATCTGTTTTTTGCTAATTAACTTGGCTGCTTGTCACCACACGCCCAGGATGAGAGACAAAGAGATGGAAAGGGATAGCGGGATAGAAAGAGAAAGAGAGAAAGTTAAGTTGAGGTGCAAGAAAGTGATAAAGAAGGAAAGAGGCAGAGAGAGAGAGAAAAGAGAGTTAGCCAAAAGTTAAATTCGAAAATCCCATTAGAATGTTCTGCAGCCGTTTCCTTTCTTGAATTTGTAAACCTCTTTCTCCATATAAAATGTAAAGGGGCGAAATTTATGTAGATGAAAAAAAAATATAAGCCATCAACAAGCAACGACAATTACTTAAAGGCGTTGGGCGCTGCTGCCAGTTGGTTACATTTATTGTACCAACATTTTCGGTGGCTTTTCATGCGTAAAGAGATTTCCACTTAGCCAAATAGTTATTTCAACGTTCCTTCCGACTGGGGCCAATAGAGAGAGACAGAGAGAAAGGTAGAGAGAGAAAGAGAGAGAACATTCAACATCAGAAGCAGCAGCAGCAGCAACATGCCAAAATGGTAACAAGCATTCAAAAGGCAAACAACGGTAACAACGGCAAAACTAACGGGTTGGCTAACAAGGCGTATGTGGAATTTAAATAAAGTTATTCGTTGCAAATAAATGTTTGCGTTGTGGCTGCCAGATTTTTGCACACATTACTGTGTGTGTGTGTGTGGGAGGAAAAGAAAGAAGGCAACAAACACACAGATGAGTTTTCATGCTTGCTTGGAAATAATTGCGCTGTGAAATGCAGCTTGGTTCCGCAAAGACAACATAAAATATTAAAGCATAAATTCAATATTTGCATACGCAACTAAAAATTTTTGTTGATGAAAATGATGCTGTCAAAAGGAATTTGGAATTGCCATAAATTATTCGAAAACCACAAATCGAATGTAAATAAAACATTGTTTATGACCATAAATTTTAAATTGAATAAGTCAATATAGAACATTCAATCAAGCTGCGCAAAGGTGACCTGCAGTTATTATCAGGTGCTGTTGCAATTTAAAACTTTTCACATGCATTGTTGGTAAATGTGTGAGAATGTCTGGTATTTTCCAAAGAGTTATAAAATGCACAAGTTTGCAAGATTTAAGTTGGATTTGAAATAAACTAACTTATACCTTCATGGCCGTAGCCAGAGCCAAATTTAGGGGAAGGCAAAACCTCAAAATTAATTTTTTTAACCTAGTTTTTTTTTCGTTGAACTAAAATACAGATTTAACAAAAATGAATGGGGGGGTGGGGGGGCAAGCATTTGCATTCCTAATAAAATTGACGTTTGGTCTTAAAAACAGAAAACACATTTGAAATATGTTAACATATACTGAGCATTTAGACAACTTCTTACACATGTTGGGAAGCATTCAAATGACAGCACTCGGCCTTGGTCTTAACCATGGCATTGCTATCTCTCCTAACGGCCTTCACAGTCAAGGTTATTTTGCCCAAATCCTTGCCTTGCCTTGCCTTCGTTCGTTGGCTCTTTCGGGGCGTGTCGTTTTCACTTAACCATTCATTGAAATATGTTATTATAATTGCATTTTTTTACGCCCCTATTACAACGGCCAAAGAATCCAGGTATATTCCCCATTGCCCAGCCCATTCCCAATCGATGACACATACAATTTGGTGGTGTAATTTGTGGTTGGTGGGGGGGGTTGAAACAAAAATGAAAAATTATAATTAAATTACAGCCAAAAGGGGTGGGACAAGAGACAAGGCTGAGCTGTTGCTGTTGCTCGAACGAGTTAGGTCAACAGCTTTTGGCCAGGATGTGGCCATAATTCACTTGGCTGCCATCGAGTTGGCCAAAATGTGTCAACAACAATTCAGAGGCGAAGGAGGCTAAAGCACGACAACTAACTAAAGTCGACGGCTAGGCTATGTATCTAAGTATGTACACTAACTATTAAGAGCAGCTTGAACAATACTGTTAGCTACAACAACAGCAACAAATGGTCAGTGTCGATGTGTATGTATGTGTGTGTGTGATATGGTTATGGGTATGTGACAGACGGCTGTCATTTGTAATGCGCTGCGTGCTACAAAATACAAAAAGTATCATGTCTCGCAACAATAACTCACACACGAACAACATAAACAATGTGACTGACGCCTGCACATTTGCAAGCTAAAAAGAATTCCATACATTGACACAGTCACTCACTAACAAACACACACACACACATGCACTTAAACAAAACATGTTAATATAGATTTGAGAAAATCTCAAAGAAAAATGTGAATCTATGTGATCTTAAATGTTCTTTAAAGTGATGCATGTTTTTTTTATTTAATTAAAAAGACATTTAATAATAATTTGCTACTCAATCAGTGCAAAATATATATGACCTAGAAGGTTCAATATCAAGTGTGTAATTAACATAAACAAAGATAATTTAAAAAAATTAAAATACTTCCACAAAATACTATTACAAAGAATCGAATTGCTGGTCGACTAGACAGTTGTCGCATTTATTTTTCTGAGTGCATAAAAACTATTACTGCTGATGTTGTTTGTGTTGCTGTCTAGCAAGGCGAACAATATTCATACATTTTTCAAATGAATGTTAACAGACGCTTTGCATGACTTTGGCAAACGCATTTGATGTAAATGAACTAAACACATACACATACACATATACATAGATGTAGATCTGTATATGTATGTAAATGGGACTCATACTCTTTGATATTGCTTTTTTGAGAGACTTAAGCGCGCGTCAAAAGCCCAAGAAGGCAACTGCACCTCTAACCAACAACCTGTCGCTATAGCACAGTGTCTCTGCGTGTGTGTGTGTGTTTCCACTCACTTATGCTGCAAGAAAAGATAGTTTATGGTTGATACACCTATTCATGCCACTTCATTTGCGTATGCACGCGACGTGCCTCTGAAATATGCAACACTTTTTTTCCAGGCCCATTATTCATTTATCTGAATGATGAACCACCTTGGAGTTCTTCGTCAAATGTGTGCATAATAGTGTAATATAATACAGAGTATTCAGCCAACTGTATCTTTCTGGCTTTAAATAAGTTATTTGGCTGTACTTTATCGAAACTGAAGACTTTAGGCAGATTTAAAATCGATTTGAGTCCATCGAATGTAAACCATTTAAACTTCTAGTATGATGAAGGCATTCCCCGCTTTTTGTTTGGCGTTCTTATCATTTTACAAGCACAGAGTGAATTTATGAAGAATACTTTGCATATTTCATGGACAAGCAACATCAATTAAACACTTTAACTCTTACCAACTGACAACCACTCACCAAATACTTGTACATAAATACTTGTACATACACATAAATATTTTATAACTGAAATACTCGGAACAAGAGGTCAGCGGATGACTGCCAGTTAGTTCCACACTAAACAATTCTGCACGGAGCTCTCTCTCTCACTGTCATTTTAGACGGAACGTTGTTAAATTGCCAACTTGTTGGGCACTCAAAGAGAGAGGGAGAGAGATCTGTAGCAAAAGTAGAAAATGCTGGCCAATTGGTTGGAGTGCGCTCGAAAAGCCACCTTACTTCAAAGTGCTTTACATTCTAGCTGCTTCTAGTACTTCTGGGGCACTAAAATATGGCAACTGCAAAAGTGCATATACAATAAGTAAGTAATATATGTATGTATATAACTGTTCTGTCAGTTGCTCTGCTCTGCAAAACATTTCTTGATTCACTTATGACAATTTGCCTGTTTCAAAAGGCTTCTACTGTTCTTTCGCTTTCGAGTCAACAAATTTCATTATTGTTCATTATGCATTTGGAGTAGTATCATTTTTTCGAAAGCCCCTCCGTTTGACATTACTCATAAAATTGTTTGAAAAAATCAAATTTGCAAACTCTTAGAAATGGCAAATTGACTGAGCGTTTTGCAGTTGCTGTAAAACCTAAAACAGAATAATAAAATGCATTGTGGGATTTTATTTTCGATGAAACAGTTGTGTTAAGCTAAGACATGATAACATTCTGAGCGAAATGTACTTATAAAATCTTTAAGGAACTTAACAGGCTATCCGAAGTAAGAATTTACTATAATCTTTTCGATGCCAATAACTTTGTATGCTGAGCTACATTTTATAATTTATGGCATAGCTTTTGCACGCTTCGATAGTTAGGTCTTAGCTAAATTGATAAACATAAAACCTTTCTTTGGGCATATTTGAGTTTGTGGCTAATCTGCATAAAGATAAAGTTGCATAAATAAATATATGAATTCTATGCATATATTTTAGTAACTAAAATGTATGAATGCCTCAAGCAAAATGTTATTTGACTGACCCAAATGATTGGTTGGGTTTCTTGTTGCTTTGGGCCTGCTTAATTTGACGCAAAACTTGACCTTTTTATTTTGATTTCAATTTTCGCTTGTTGGGTTTATTTTTGTATATTTATTTTTTATTTTTTTTTTTGTCTGCGTTCGTTCTTCTTTTAATTACTCCAGCCACCCGCCAAAGCAGCTGTAATGTAAGCCTGTTTGCCTGGCTGGCCAAATATTTTACGCTCGATGTGGCACAAGCAACAGCAGCAGCAGCAGCAAACAGCAGCCACAACAATTGAAAAAAGTTAAGTGAGCTTGCAAGAACTGCGGCACTCAAAAAGGCCAATATCGTGCCCCTATACAAATACATACATACGCACACAAACAAAAATGGCCATGAAAAGCGTGCCAATATATATATTTGTATGTATGTGCTGGCTCATTCGCTGGGACTAGGACCACATCCCTGGGATCCTTACATATCTATATAGTGTATATATTGGTGACACAGCAGCCGCACCGCAAAAATATCATTTACAATTCACAATTGTCAAAGGATACTGTTATTTATTGTCTTTTCCTCTTTTTTTCACATTTTCTGTTTCTGTTTGTGTTTGTGTTTGGTTTTTTTTTTGTTTGATACGTCTGGTTCATTTCTGGTTTTGTCTTCTTGTTCTTTTATTTTTTGCAGTGTGACTTTTTTAATTGCATGTTTTGTATTGTTGCTAACCTATGTGTGTGTGTGTGCTTATGTTTTTTACTTGCCGAATGCATTGCGGATAGTGAGCTTGTGTTTCTACCCATATTTATTAGATTGTCATTAATTAAAGAATCATATTGGAATGTTAAAGTAGTTGAACCATTTTATAACAACTTAGTTTTTTTCTCTCTCTCTCTCTCTCTTGACTATACTAGTTAACAAGCTTAGGGTAAATTTTCCATTATTATTATTTAACAACAAACATATTGAAACGTTCTTAAGCCGCAAGACATATTCTAGTATATGTATGTATGTATGTGTATGAGTATAGATTCTGCCACTCAATCTAAAGCTATCTAACTTGTTGATTTTTTGTTTGCTTTCGCTCTCTCTCGTCTGGTCTGTTTTGAACAATGGTGCGAATTGAATTCAGCCTCCTTCCTTTTGTGTATTGAAGTGGCACGTGGCACGAAGTATGTACATGTGTTGTCATTGTGTGCCACAAAATCAAAATCAAGGCTCTGCAAACATCAACTAGCAATTTGCTTGCTTGCTTGTTTGTTTGCAATAACTTTCAATGCGTACTTTGCCAAGTTGCCATCCAGCTAGACTATTTGCTAGGTGTGCGGGGAGTGGAGTATTCTGCTGTATGGGGACTGCATTCCAAAGTGCATTGATTGGCTGACTGGCCTCAGGGGAGCGAAAGTCATGACAAACTTGACGTCGGCCTACGTTGCGTATGCCAGTTGGCTTTTGAGTGGTTTTCACAAGCTTTCAGCTGCCTCAAATGAATTTCATTCTGCGTTGCAATACACCCTTTGTTTAATTCCCCTAATGAGCATGGCTCCCAAATGTTGACAGCTACTCATTGCTATCAACACCCCCTCCCCCCACCTGTGGGCGATTCTGCTATTAGCTCACAATGTTGATTTTTCTTTACTTTTTATTATGGTTTTTTTCAAGTAGCTCCCAGGTGATTCTGTTTGGCAAAATCATTACTGAAGTAGCTGCGACTGCTGCTGCAGCTGTTGGTGGGTTGCAGAATTTATGGTTAATTTATGGCTGTGTGTGCGAACTGAGGGATTTCGCCATAAGGTCCTTGAGGTACAACAATAACTGAACAGCTGCTGTTGCATCCGAACCAATAATTCCAGTCAGTTACAATATCTGCAATATATGCCAATAATAATAACCACAACAATGGCGCTTCTCACAACAACTATGGTGAATTCCTATTCGATTCAACTAAATTGCCCCAGATGATAACATACAGTATGTGTGTGTGTGTGTGTGTTTGTATTTGTATGTACTTATGAAGGTAGGGAAATAGTTACACATGTACATAAAATAATTTTTTCATTTTATAATTGATTTCAATACATACTGGTAATAATATATATTGTTACGTATATAGATTTTCTGCTCCTTTGCTTCAATAATTTCAATGAGAATGTAAATTTAATGCTTTGGGCATTAGAATTTACCAATAAAGCTATTGAAAATTATATGCTATCTCTTCGTGCATGGTAATTTATTATCAGGCATCTTATTTCTATTCTTTGTTCTACTCAATAGAAATGGATTTATAAATAGTCCAAAAAGATGTTACAAAAGAGCATTGCTAAGTCGATTGATTGCGACTTAAGTCACAGCCATAGTTTGTGCAGAGCCATAGGTTATATAAGGGATAAAATATCTCTATAGGGAGTTTTGACAAAACCAAAAATTATTTCTTTCTATAAGCAAGGAACTTACTGAGGGTGAGGTGGCTAGGGGTAGGAGGTGTGACTGTCTAGAGGCCTGAGGACATAGCGCCAAGTGAGCAGTCGGCGACAGCCGTCGAATGAATAAGTGGATAGGCCGCCGCACAAGCAATAAAGCTCTTTCATACCCAGGGGGCAGACGCATTGTAACTGGACACAGCACAGGCTGGCTGGAGGGGGGGAAGGTAAGAGAACGCGAGAATGTTAGGTTATGTGGTTCTTGGTTCAGTTCAGTTCAGCTGGAGCGTAATGTTGTCTATTTAAAGAACCGCTATTTTTATTTGCGTTCCTTCGCACACAGAAAGAGAGAAAGTTAGAGAGAAAGAGCGCGAGAGAGAAAGAGAGATACAGAGATGTAAATACGTATACACAATGTTGATACAAAGTATACACACCAGAATGCTCTAACTGTTGCTTGCAAGCCTGCAAGCTTGTATGGTGTATAAGTGTGTGTACATGTGTCTTCCTACCTGCATCTGTGTGTGTGTGGATGAACACTTTAAGTGTGCGCCATAAGTGTCAAAAAGTGTACGCTCTAAAACGCTTGGCTCGGGCACTCACCAACACTTGTCGACAAGGTCTCCAGTGTTCTTAACAATGTCGAAGTGAGCACAGAACAACAACAACACAGCAACAAACTGTTGATGTCGAGTTACTGGCTATGGGTCTACAATTCTATGATGTGAAATGTTCGGTGGCATGTCTTAATGACAAGAAAGTAATCCATCTACTATCCTCTGCAGTTATATACAATTTTTGAGCTCTCTTGAAACTGGTATAAATATTTTAATTGCAATTAAATTTAATTTGATTTGGAACACTTAATCAACATGCATATCTTTGCAGTGTTTAAAGGCAGCCCATAATAAGCCTTTTGACATCTGTTTGTCAATTAATGTTGAATAATTGAGAGGCTGAATATCGGCAATGCAAATTTTGCACTTTCTAACAGGCATCAAACTGTTGAGGGGAGGTACATAGTTGAAGTTGAAGAACAATTTTCTGCTGTCCGTAGTGATAATAATGATATGGGCATATAACATAGCCTCATCAATTAAAGAGCCGCTTTACCAAAGGCCATGAAAAATAAGCGCGAATGTGCTAAATTAAACTAGATAACTCTATACTTACAATCTCTTGGCAAATACCTTTATTAGCTAATTGAAAAGAGATAAGCTACAGCGAGTAAAATTTTAAAGATATTTTATGTCTTCGACTTTTAATTGGACTGCTTATAAGGAATGAATGGCAAGGGTGTTTAATCGTCGCATTGCCATGACTTCTAGCACTTTTTGACATATTTCATGTCGAGTTTAATTTACGTGATTTGGGACATACCATATATAGCCTTGTTGAGGGTTCGGTCGGTCGGTCGCTCAATCAGTTAGGCTGATGTTTTGTAATTGGCAATTTGTAAATTAAATTAATATTCTTGTTGTTGGTTGTTTGTTTGTTTGTGCTGTTGTTGTTTGTGTTGTTGCTGCTGTTTGGTTTTATACAGCATTGACAATAATGAAGCGGAAGCATAAATAACATGAATAATGCACAAGCTTTAATATTCGTTTAATTAAAATTTCCAATAACAATCAAGAGTTGAGCTTTAGTGTTGCCAAATGCAAATCATAAACGAGGCAACAGTATTTTATATTTGATTGCATGGCTCCAAATAGCTTGCTAAGCTTAACTAACTTATAATACTTATACTAAAAATATACTTTCATTCCCAATTGGAAATCCTTTTCGTATTTCATCCTCCTGAACATTTTTGCTCCTTAACAACTTTGACTGCATTAAACGCTACTCTTGAAATGACATTTATTTCGATTATTTTGCCCACTCATATCAATAAAAACATTGACAATACTTCAAGTAGAAGTAGAATGGGAACAGAGAGCGCTTTATGTCGAGATAAATTAAAAATACCTAGTGAAATAAATTGTTACAGTTTTTGGTTTTACCTTAGGCATTTCAAATCGGATTTGATTGCTTGCTTTAAATATAAAGCTTTTCTTATATTAAAGCAACTTAATTGTTCAATTGAAAATGTCTTTCATTGTCTTGCCCAAGTAAGGAAGAGTTCTTCTGACTTCTTGTTGTGGATGTGTGTGTTAGTTTAACTTACTGAAACTTTTGTGTTTATTATGGTTTAGATGAAGTTATTGCTATTATTACAGCTGCTCTTAAAGTTCATATATGTACAAACAATATAAACAGCATAGTATATTAATGAATATGTGTATAAATAAATTTGTATTGATTTTTCATTATTTATATTTAATAATAAATATTTACACGTGCAGCCCTTTGGAGCAGCACAAAAATGAAACACTTTTTTTCTCTCTCTCTCTCTCTCTCTCTCTCTTCTGCGTCGGACCATCCGCCCATTCGTTGTGTCGTCTCATCGAAGTTTAAAACAAAAAAAATGGTGTGTTGGGCAATAATTGAGTTACATGCAGCTGAGAAAATTTCTGCTCAGCTGGCTGACTAAAACACGATTTCAGTCTAAAATGTAATTAAAATAACGCATGATGCAAAAATATGCAAGGTTATCTGCTGTTCAAAACTACCATACTGCTACCCTGTACTTTTTAATTAATAAAAAAAATATGAATAAAAATATAATTCTATTAATAAGATATAAAGTTTGTTGGCATAAATGGAAACTAATCGCTCATTCTGTGTAAACGTATATAAATTAATATTCATTTTTAATTGGCTACAGGGTACCCTGCGTGTCTGCATTTTTTGTTTGCTAAAATTTTATTTATTTACTTTGAGTTTTGTTCCAAAAAAAAAATTACAAAACGTTTTCTCTCTCTTCATACACATTTCCGTTACCTAAATGTCAGCCATTTTGTTTTAGTTGTTCGACTGCCCAGGTAATACCAACAGTAGTCCGTCTCCCCTACGCGCCACGCCCAACCCCCGTCCCCCACAACGCTTGCCTGCCCAAACGCTTTTCGGCTGCTCGCAAAAAATATTGAAAATTTATTTATAGGTAAATACGGTAGACTGCACCTGGCTTCTGCGGGTTGACATTGTTATTGTATTGTTGTCAACACTCTTTTAGGTATGTGTGAGTGTGTGTATATATGCATATAGCTGTGGTGTCAAAATGATTGAGTGTATGAACTCAACTTTGGCTCTGCCGTCCTCATCCTATTTCCCATCATAATCGTCGTCGTCGTCGTCATCATCGCATTATAAGCAGGCAATCTGACGTGTTTTGTGCCCTATCATAGGTTATATACTAGTAGTTAAGGCACAAACGAGACATCATCATCTTACGTCTCTAAGCCATCTAATTGATTATAAACAATACCTATTTTGTCATGCATCAAGAACAGGATGCCCATGTGTCTATGTCTATGTATATGTTGACCTCTACCCATCGAATAACGGAAATTGTTTGCATGTCTTAGCTACATCGGATATGCTTAACAAAAGGTTCTCTTCCCCCCTCCCATTGAAACCCATCGTTACACAATCATCTCAAATTTGTATACATTGTGGGCCCGAATTCAGCTATAAATCTTTCAATATATGATTATTAAAGATTTTGTCATCTTTGGCTTACTTATGAATATAATTGACTGCTTAATATCAATCTATAGAGTAACTATACTTCGTGCAGTCATAATGCCAAAGCTTTTCTTAATTTGCTGCTGCTGCTGTGCTGCTCTGTTTCGTCTTTGGCCATGTTCAAATTGTGTTAAAGTCAGCCGCTTCTTCGGCAGCTTCTTTTGAGCTATTGTTTTTTGTTGTTGCTGTCTAAGCAGCGACGTTAGAATATTACCAGATATCTGCCAGACGCGCTGGTAGTGCCCCAACAAAAGGGGCAGACACTGTCAACACACGTATACACACACACACACAGAGACACTAAAGGCGCGGACGACGGAATTGTGTTTTACCTTTGCGCCATTGATTTTGATTTTCTGTGGCTGTGGTTTTGCCATTGCCTGAAAGCCAGTTTGTTTGTATGTACTTCAATAAAAATTTAGCATACGCTTCAATTCACTTCACTTGACACACACGCACACACATACACACACAGTCAATGCACTATGGGAAATTTTTGCCATTTTTGATCGTATGTTTTGCCATATTGATCTTGCTGCGGTTCTTAAAACATTATCTATTAATCCCCAAAAAGCCATAAATAAAAAAAAAAAATCTTTGAAAACATTACGTTACTCATTTTGAGAAAGTTTAGTCCAGATATCTTGGAAAACACAAAAGTAATTAACACAAGAAATCGCATTTTGACCGATTGTTCCAATGGGAGCTATATGATATAGTTGACCGATGTCGATGATTGTTTGCAACAATATAAGTATTATAAAAACAAATTGAACTGCCAGATTTATGCCTGATATGTTGAAAAACAAAAAATATAATTTTCCTTTGCGTGACTTCCGAGTTATTAATTAATGACAGTTTTTTGGCAAAATTCCCCCACAGTGCAAGGGTACGCACCTGTAACGCCCTCTGGCGGCAAGCACTGCTTTGTATTTTTATTTGTCTGGGGTTTCTTTTTTTCGATTATATGTTGCCTTTGGTTTTTGGCTCGTTTTTCAATCTATATGTCAGCACATCTAAGGACGTGCGTAAGAATCTAAATGGCTGCCACTGCTGCTTAGTGTGTATTTGTGTGTGTGTATGTGTTTAACCTGTGGGTGCGCGTGTTAAAGCGAATTACTCGAGTTAAGTGCGCACTTCAAGATGAAATAGCCAAGCAACTGACACGCAAACAGCTCACTTCACATCCCTCATACTCATCAATTAAACTCCATGCATGTGTATGTGTATGTGTATGTGTATATACATACATCAGAACACACATACTTACATGTGAGTTTCCTTTTCCTAATTTGCTTAACTCAACTTTCTGTCAGACCTTGCGCATCATCTCATCTTAGCTTGTTTCCTCTTCACTTTCTCTTTTTTTCCTTTTAAATCTCTTATCGTTTCGTGTCGACTCGTTTTGCTGCAGCGTGTTGCCAAAAAAAAATATTAAAAAGTAAGCACAAGTTGAATATAAAGCCAAGCCGGCGCAATCGGAGCAATTTATGTGCGTGGGCGTGTCATAAGCAGCAAATTTCAAAGAAATGCAAAAAGCGCTAAATGTTTTTCCTCAGTCATCATCTTGAAATTATTTCCCATATTAATTTGCAGCTGGCAACGAATTTCATGCTTACACTCACATTCAAAAGTACATGTATATGTATTCAAAAACTCAAAAAAGAAAAAAAAAGCATTCTTCGTAGCTTGTTTTGAGTTTAAATTGCAAGAAATTAAAAATATATAGACAACACGAAAGCTGTTCGAGAACATTTGTCAGGATTGTTAAATACGCCTTTTGGCATTGAGCCTTAAACTCAAGCCCAGAACATTATTGAGAGCTTGGTAAGTCTTTGGTACAGTTATATTGAAACAAAAACCAATAATGCTATATAATACATATATTAAAAAATTGTAAGACTACTTTTTCAATAATATAAAAAATAAACACTTTTGTTTTTAAGCCACAGCTTTTTTCTTTTGTTTGACAAAAGTGCCTTTTGAAACCTTATACTATTCTAAAAAGCTTACAAGATCAAATAAACTCCTTCTTCACCTTAGGGATTTATCTTTCAAGGAATTTTCAGTAGTTTCTAGTTGATAGACTAACTTTGATTGCTTCAAATTGGATGGTTTTGAGCATTTTGTTTTCTCTCTTTTATGTACAAGGTACATATTTACATGATGCTGAGATGTGTGTGTGGGGTGTGTTTGTTGTATGTTGCTTTGCTATCAAAGCTGTCTTGTAACATGACATCCAGATCCCAAGCCCATACAACTAACACACCCACACACACACGTATGCATAGTCGGAGACAGTTGATAGATGATGTTGAGAACAAATTTTGCGGCAAGTCGCACTTTAACGTCGAATGTGGCAAAAAGAGTTCGTGCAGCGTTTTTTGTTTTAAGGTTTCATTAATAAATATTACAAAATGCCATTAAATTAATTGCACCACATAACTCTTTCGACTGGAATTTTCAGCGAGTTTTAATTAAATTTGCAAGTTCCATTTATTTGTGTCCCAATTTGATTATATAGTAAAGCAACATGAAATTAATCTGATTATTAAAGCAGTTACTGACGATTATGTTTGTAATGATTGAGTTTATAATAATATTCGGCTTGATTGACAGCAACGTGCGGATTCAAAGACTTCCAGGCTTTTGACCCTGAGCCCAGCAGAGTAGCCGCAAAAGGTGAAAATGTTGCAAAAATAAAGAAGATAAACTTACAAACGAAACGAAAAGAAAACCAAAGAATACAAAGCTAAGCAATGTCAAGCAAAGTTAACTGAATTCAAGTCACGACATTTTTGCCCATCACCTGAGGGCGAAACGCATTTAAAATTCAACAATCAGTAAAGGGCACAACGTTACCGTTCTACACCGGACGCCGACGCAGACGGGGACTCTACTATATAAATATATTAAAGCATTTTAGTATATGAACATATACGCACATTCTCATACGACATTATATATATATATATAGGACAGGACAGCAGGACGCCAGTCAAGTGTCTATCCCAAGAGATGTGACCGCTTTAAGGACCGCTGCGCTCCAACCATTGACCCATTTTAAATGCACGCCCGCACCCGAATAGTGCGCTACCAGAACGAAAATGGTGAGAGCTTGTGAAATACTACATGCAACAGGCTTTTGACCATTTTACATTACCTTACCTCACATAATTCAGATACTGAGAATATAATTCGTTTCGGTTGGAATTTAATATGTAGGCAGCAGTAATTTCAAATTAAGTCAATGGCTTATTCGTGATTGTGGGCAGATCTTTGATTATTATTTATTCGCTATTTTCTAGTCTATAATGTGTTTTTGGGAATGCGAAATATATTAGGCACTTAAAAAAGTGATAAAGTTTAAATTAACTGTTTGTAAACTTAAACATTCACGGATTCTTGAAAACATAATTTGAAAATCAAAAAACTTCGATTGGTTCACTGATTACATATATACATATATGATTTGCATGCAGCTTATGCAACTCATTTAAAAACACACAAACCTTGAAAAATAAGTTCCTTGGCAAACATACGTACATAACTGTTACTTGATGTATTGTCCCAATGTATTGATTGATGTATTCTTTCAATGAAATATATACTACATGCAATATCACCTACAATGATTTATATGCTATGTTTTTTATATCTTTAATAAGATCCAAAAACTCGAACACTTAGTCCAATAATGTAGTTATATTGTAATATTTGGCCTGACTGTTTTTCGAAAAAACCATTCTTAATTGTTTGAAAAATGAACTTTAAAGCTGTTTAAGCGAAACTCTAGCCTTAATCTACACACAGAAATAATATCTAAATTATTTCGACTGCTGGTGACAGTTGAAAGTTAGGTTAGGGTATTATCTCAGTCGAACATGCGTAAGTGTGAGTTATCAAAAGCCATCTCATTGTGTGTGTGTGTGTGTGTGTAGTGGGTGTGTCTGTTGTCTGTTGTCGTTCTTCTTTCAGATGTTGTTTCCGTTTGCCATTGTTGGCCTTTGGTCTGAAGACGATGCTTATGTAAATGACAGGTGATGCCATTTATTTGAACTTTTTTAAAAGCGCAAAAGAAAATATTGTTTGGCACAGCCGCGCATGTTGCTGTAACAGAGGGGGTTGGTGTGTGACTGTGTGTGTGAGGGAGAGCGATGAAAAAATAACAACGCCGCATAGCTAGCGCTCTTCATCATTTAATTTTCACTGTAGTCGTTTGCTATTGTTGTTGTTGTTTTTTTTTTTTAAAGGTGCTTCTTAATGCTGAAGCTACTGAAGCTACCTGATGCCTGGGCATTATTTCTTGCTTCCGATGCTGTCAGTTTTTATTAAAAAATTCATTATGCCCTGCGCACTGCTACGGCCACAATAGCAAATGAATAAAAATCAAAAGGAAGACGCAGGGTGTATAGTACTTATATATAAGTACTATATACTATATACACTTTTCCGAGTTTTGTCTGCAAATTATAGAAGATTGTCTCCTTTGCTCAGTTCGCCCAGCAGCCGTGTAATAATGATACTTGTTTCAAAAAAAAAGAAAATAAATAAAATGGTATGAAAGGAGTTTTATTGGTTAAGCTATTAAAACGTTAAAAGCTGACACAGCCGAGGTCTACTTGTCAGCTTTTGAGTTTACAATTTTACGTGCAAATTGTGTGAAGTGCACTTTCGCCATTTCTTACAATATACTATATGGAATTAACGCTGTAAGCTTAAACTTATAACGACGGCTATAATTTATAGAAATCAAAAAACAAAAAACAAAAGCATAAACAAAAAAGTTTTCATATTAAAATATAAAATGACATTTTAATAGCTGTTTGGCAACTAATTTTTAGTGTTGTTGCTGCCCACAAAATTGGAAACTTGGCCAATTCATCTTGCAAATGGCTGGCAGGCGAACATTTAATGTCATTGCCAAGCAATAGGGATTTTGTTCTCAACATTGTTCTTCTGATCACTATACTAATTAAAGTCGCATAATTTTTATTGCAGTCTTATCGGGCTGTCTATAAAAATTTAATGGCAACCAGCTGCAACTGAAAAGGCTGCAGCAGATAGTGCGGTTCAATTTCCATTTCAGGCATCGTCAACTCTTTAATCGCTAACCACAAAGCTGACATCAATTTACCTTTTGAAATGTGGTTAATTCTGGTTGGTTTGGTGAAAATTCAAATTCACGAATTTGGCTGCTGGCTTTTGCGAAAATTCGTTTTCGTTTTCGTTTCATCTCAATATAGTTTGTTGGGAGCCAGCTGTGTAAGCGCTTTGAGTAATTTGCTGCATAAAAATTTCGTTTACATTTAAGCACCCCTCCCCCCATCTTTGGCACTTTGACCCACCAACCGTTGGTTGACCCCATTTAATGCGACGAAGTGTGAAATGAATAAAAAAAAAAAATAAAAATCAATTTTGCGACAATCCTCTGCTCAGCATGAAGAGAGTTTTAATTTTAGTTCAGTTCAGCGTCGCAAATCCCACAAAAAGAAAGAAAATAGCGTTGGCAAAGTTTTCAATAACTATCTCACACATGCGGACTAAACACACACACACACATCCTGTCGCCTTTTGTGCTGCCAACTGTTGAGTTATTTTATGTATTGTATAAGGCTCGATGCTGCTGTTGCGTTCGGATTGTGCTGGAACCTGTCCTGCCATTGATAAGCTGCAAAATGGTCAGCAGCGGGCTGTTAGAGCCGTACCCGGATTCGTGAGGCAAGTACTGACTGCCGCATTTGCCAGTAGATTTGTTTAAAGCCATACTGAGAGTTGGCAGAGCTTGTAGCTAGCAAAGTGCGGCAAGTGGCAAGCGGCAAGCGGCAAGCGGCAAGCGGCAAGTGGCAGGGGTGCAATGGAAACGGGATGCTAGCTGCTGTTATTGTTGCTGTTGTTGTATTTTGTTGCCCCATTTCTGCTGCGGACAAAAGCGCCCCAAGCGCTGCCCGCTTACTATAAAAGTTAAATTGCAATTTCAAAAAGTATTAATGCGACAGCCGTGTGCGAAGGAACCAGGAACTGGGACAACGGCCAACGGGAAAGCAGACAGCTAAGCCAACACTAAAAGAAGAGAAATCGAGAGGAAGCAAAAAAGAGAGCGTAATTGAAAGGAAAAAGCGAGAAAGCGACACTACAACGGCAAGTTGTCCCACAAAGAAACGAACGCAACACGTTGAATAACAATTTACAAAAAAACAAAAAAAAAAAACACAAAAAACTTACTCGACAACTAGATACCTCTCTTTAGCATATCCATTTATACGAAAGAGCTTAACAAAGTTCTCAATCACTGAATGCTATCCACGAAGTAAGACCCATTCAAGCACAACTTGTGGCAACTTACACTTGAGCACTTACAATCAATATCTAGCTGTCGCATAACATTTGTGCAACCCTCAAGCCAATTGTAATCGATACTTATGATTGATATTCAATATGTACATATTCTAAACGTATATATAGCTTAAAAGCTATTTAAATGGTTTATTATATGCGTCGTTTTTGTTTGTTTTTAGTGATGCTGTGAAAAGTAGTTTTTCCCTGTGAATAAACACAAATTATACACATTTTATTTTATTTAATGCCCTAAGTTGTTTATTCAAGTAGAAATGACAAATAAAATTCAAAAATAAATGAAGTAAATTAATAAATGATTCACAAGTTATCTCGATGACATTTAATAGTATATTAGTTCGCTATTTTACCATTTAAAACGAACAAGAATATTAATCAACATACAAAGTTAGTTGGATTTTTTTTTATTGCATAAATTGGCCATTTAGTAACAGAAGCCAGAAGGTTTTGTTTATTTATGAAATATTTATATATTATAGCAATCATTCATAATTTTAATGACTTATTCAAAAATTTTAATTGCTACTTTAATTTTGTGCTGTGTAACTAAATTTGGCAAATTTAAGAGCATTTAATTGATACATTGCTTAAGCAAACAATGCATTGCTAATGACAGTCATAGTCACACACACACACAATCAGTCATGTTAAACACACACACTCTCAGCAAACAAACATGTAAACATGCATTGCTGTGACACAGAGATATGAACGAAACAGATAGTAGTATGTCTGTGTCTGTGCCGCTCAAAAGCAGACATCTCCCTTTTAATGGCAATGCAAATTGTGCGTAATGCGCCAATTTCGTGGGCGATGAGTGGTTTTGGTTGGTATTTGGTTCGTTGTTTGGGTGGTTGGCTTCGTTTGGCAATGGCAATATACGTTTAAGTGAGGCGTAAGTGCATACAGCTGCAACGCTGCTGGCGGCAACACAAAAACACAAACACAGCACAGCAGCCATTTTACCATGGCCTTGTCCAGTGGCCCTCACGGCGTATACGTAATATATGTGTGTGTGTGTGTGTTTGTATTTGTTGTTGTTGCTGTGCATAGCATTAAAAAAACAATTTGAGTTGGCTACAAAAACGTTGCAAGTGTGTGTGTCTGTGTGTGTATGTTAAGCAAACATTTGATGAAAGCAAAAATGCTACATTTATTTAATCAAATTTATATTTTTATTGCTGCGTAAAATGCAGTCAAATATTAAATGGTTGGAAATCAACTAAAACTAACTTCAACTTTAAATATGTGGAAACTAGTACGGAGCTACTATAGGGTATTTTCGAGTCGCCTATGGCATGTGCTGGCATGTGCATATATGAATAGTTTCTTGGTAGACGATTACATTCTGAATTTATGCTGGCGATTCCTGGTATTAAAACGAACATTTGTATTCCGTTTGTTTCTTCATTCTAGTTTTCATTTTTCAAATTGTTTTTTGAATTATAAAGTAGCCTTTAAGTAAATCAAACTAAGAACCAAATAGAATATTCTAAAACGAGTTAGTTATGTGCCACTTTGATTATTATGTTCTTCCAATCAAGTTACTTATAAGATTCTTTTATTGTATGTCCACTTTAACTTTGGCACAGCTTCAATATGAGCTTATTAGCAACTGTGACAAAGTTATATTGCTATATAGTATATACAGATTAGCCCTGTATGCAATCATTTATTGGGATATATAAATACATACATAAGTAAGTTTGTACACGTATATGTATATGTATTAAATTAAATTGGGTTTAATAAAAGTTGCAAGCACTTTTCAAACTTCGATTTAAACGAATCGACAAAAACATATAAAACCAGGCAATCACAAATCCACACCTCAAACAAATACACACACACCCACCAGAGCACTCTCTCTAAATTCTATTAAAAAAATGTGTATTTAAAGTGTATACGAATAAGCCAATACACTATACATATATACTAATGCTCTGTTGCATTTTATGCCGAGTCATTTTTTATTCATTTATTTTTCTTGTTTAAAAGTCAAGTAGAAAATGCTAATATTACAACAAACAAAGTGCGTTAACAAGTGTTTATGCTTTGCTTTGAAAAGAGTATAGTAAGAAAAAAAAGCTGAAGAAAAGTCAACGAGGCACGTTTTGATTTCAAAAGAGTTTCAATTTTGGTTAGGTCTTCATCTCAAATACAAATATATATAAATAGTATGTATGTACTTATTCATGACATAGTATGTACACAATTCCATGTACATACATAGCACATATATGCATACATTATAAACATGACTAACTTAGCTCTCTCTCTACGAAGGGACATTTTTAACTGAAAAAAGACTGGGTCCTTCTCAGCTAGTCAATGTCAAAACTATGCTCACACACTAACTACTGTTAAGACAATGCATATTCATGTATGTATGTAAATATACTATATGTATACATATATGAATATTATTTACATTTTTAACAGTGCATTGGTTGCATGTCGATAGTTGCAAATTGATGTTCCTTACATCAAGCATCAGCAGAACAAGTTTCTCTGCTTCAAAGTTTTTGCAGCATACAAATAACAAAGTAATAAAAATATAAGCAAAAATAAAGGTTCTTCAAGGCCAAGTTATGTTGTTGCCGGTAGGCTTGTGTGAGCGTTGAAAGTGAGGACGTGGCCCTGTGGCAAATGAAAATAAAATTCGAAATAGTCAAGGCGCATGTGATTTGCATAATTTGTAATGTGAAATTTCCGTTAACATGGCGCTCATTTCCTGTACACATATCCAACCCAAGTTCTTACGGGTCCCGACTCACTTGATTTTTGTTACACCAGAGAAAGACAGAGAGAGAGAGAGAGAGAGAGAGAGAGAGAGAGAGAGCGAGAGAGATAGAAAGAAGCTATGAGTAAAATGGTACGCTTGGATAACTGTTTAATATGCATAAATTTGGTGAGCTCAACCCCTCACATTTTTGTCAGTTGTATCCTTCCGTTCCGGCCAAAGCCAAAAACCTGCCCTGGATGGCCTCAGGCTCCGTTCCAGTAACAGGAGGCGGCACGGCGGACGGCAAGGGACAGGAACTGACTGCTGTTTTTGGCCTAATTGGCTGCCACTGAGCGGCGCTCAAGGAACTTTTTTGGTTACAGGTTTTTGTCTTTTACTTTAACGACGCTTTATTTTATGCTGAAACTCTACGAATTAAAGCACTTCTATATGGTTTATTGGCTTAAAGTAACTTGAAAGCTGCATTCGACTAAATAAAGTGGCCAAACCAGAATGCAAAGAAATACAAGTGGCATAAGAGATACAATTAAACATAATGAAATGAATAATTCAAATCCATTAGATATTTTCCCCTTCCAGTTTTATTTATTTATCTTTTATGGATTATTGTTTCAACAAGTTTAATATTAAATCTAAGTATTTTCGGTGTGTTTAGTAACTTTTTTCTTCTTTAATTGTATGTAAAATTTAATAAAATAAATATGAAAGACTTAGATGCCATTTACATATAAAATATGTCAGATTTTCAAAACGCTTTAGTTTTGGTATATTTGAGTAGGTTTAAGCCTATTGAAGACATAACCACAATAAATTTGACAAGGGGCAAATGTGTTGGACGTTAATCCACATACAAACACTGACAGAGAGTTTCTCAGACTTTCATTTGATTTTTCTTACAGGCAGAATTTACTCTCTGAGTGTGCCTGCTACCTTTGTTATAAGTCAAATGATTGTGCCACTCTACTCTGAGCGCTACTTGAAAGCGGCGGCCACTCTAACATTCTTGTTGATGCCTTTGAGACAGCCCAAAACAAACACACACAAACAAAGCCAGACACACGCTGTGCAAATAAGAGGAACCGTCAGAGTAAAAGAAGGATATAAAGGAGAAGCGATAAAGAGCGCTTTTTAATGGGACGCAGGCAGTAAATTTTAAAAGAAACAAAAGCAAATTGCAACGCTCCAGTTTTATATTCAAAGCAATTGGCCTGTCATTTTATATCATCTGATTTTTACACATGAATTAATAAAAAAGAAAGCACTCATTAAAACTCGTCGCACCCACTCACAGAACGTTGGCACACAACGTAGATTTATCAAAGTTGTTTATTCTTTTCGGGGCGCTTGTAGTTTCCGTTTTATATTTAAATTTATTTTTTCTGGTCGGGCCCCCCACATTGCGTATGAGTAATGTCTGTGTGCCAGCAAAATGTTAGCCAGTTAGAAAAATTTGCATATAGCACAGTCTCCGCACCACAATGAACAACAGGCTAATTTGCATGGGTCGACGAATGGATGGGTGGCAGTGGTGGTGCTATTTGGTCTCCGACAGATTTAATGCTCTTTCTAACCCACCTCACTTTTAGTGTGGTTATGTATGTGTATGTGTGTATGTGAGCTTTGTGGTTGAGTTTTTTTTTACGGCGCTGCAAAAATTTTGATGTTATTTGTGCTCTGCATACTTTTCATGGGCGCTCTTTAACTTGCATTTTGAATTCGTTTAAAATGCCCATTTGCTTTTGTGTGTTTGGGGCCATAAAAAGAGTATTTTGCTTCAGTTTTATTCGTGCCGGTCTCATGTGGTTTTTACGTTTGGCTTGTTATAAGCTGTCTGCGGTGGCCAGCGATCTGGCAGCTGCGGACTCCGCGACCCAAAAGCTTCAATGTGAGCTGAATGCATACCGTTAAGAGGTCCTAGCTAAAGGGTTCGCAGTTCGCATTCCGCAATCATTTGTGGCATCTGCTAGTGCGCAACAGCAGCAACTTTGGCAACGTTCATTTCATTTGCATACTTTGCCAACATTGATTTTAACCGGCAGAGCACCCACACAAACAGAGAGAGAGAGAGAGAGAAAAGTTATTACCAAAACGGGCTAAAAATAACATGGGACCACTTAAATACTGAAATACTGGCCACACTCACAAACACTTTGCCACATTCGCAACGTTAAAGCCAAGCGAAATGGCGACTGTTGTAGTTGAAAAGTTCATGCTGAAACTTAATGAACACATGTCAAATTCATTTGGAGACAAGTGAACACACAAATAAAACAATATCACTTTTGGACAAATTTTTTTTGTAATTTTCTCTCTCTCTTCGTCTCTCCCTCTTTCTTTGTGTTTTTCACATAACACGCGCCTAAAAGTCGGCAACCAGCAGAATTGTCGAGGCCAAAAGCATTTGAACTTCTTTATCACTCAAATTGCCACGCATAAAAGGCCAAACAAAAGTTTTTTCTTTTATTACTGTAAAGTGGAAGAAAAACAGTCGTAATAATATATATATAATATATATCTTATTACCGACCGGCGCCAAGCAGCTCCACTTGCTGTCATAAGTTGTCTCAACTTTAACTTGCGACAAATGTTTTTTGTTACTTTTTATTATTCCATATGCACTGATATAAATAATCAAATATTTCGTACCAACATTTCGAACTTGATTTCTCCCCAAGTACGGAATGACTGAAGGCGAGAATAAAGTTTTTGATTCAAGTACCAATTTTTAAGTCCGCTTGTTGCTTGATTCAAGTACACTTTAATCAAGTTCTTCTGTTCATGGCTAAGTTTTTTAGTTCGTGATGTGATTTCAAAACAGATTTGGATGGTGTATTTTGATTCTTAGTTTAAGGACGACGATTATTGATACTTAATACAAGTATGTATGACAATATTTGAAACATGCCAGTAGCTCAAGTGGAGCTATTATAAATGCCGCCAATCATATTCATACTTCAGCTAAAATTTGAAGATATTAAAAAAAAAAAAACATTAAAAACTTTCCAGTTCAAGCTTACCGTGACGGGAATCGAATAAAAGATCTCTTGTTAATGCGGCAGATGCCTGTGCTGTTGAGCTAGTTCCAAACACATTTCGGCTGCAATTAATGTGAAGGTGAAAGGATCCGGATTTGGCTAAGCTTATTTCACATTTTTATGCAAATTAATGGCTTATACAAAAAAGTAAGAAAAGCAAACGAAACTTTTCACATAAAATCCTTTTTTAACAGCCAAAATAATAAAAATAAAAAAACCGCTGGTGGGGATTTGAACCCGCAATTCCTACTTGAACTCCGAGTTTTCGTACGTGGTGTCAGTATTTCTTAGGTTATACTTGATGCATGTTGACTTATTCTAATTTTCAGATTATTCGTTCTTTTCATTTTCATATTCATTTCAGGTATTCCGCACTTAAATCAAGAATAAAATTCTAACTTCGTGAATTCTCAATTCTATACTTAGTTTACGCCAGCCTTTTTTCTATCAGTGTATACTTTGGCATATTTATTTAAACCTCAGCTAAGTGGAAAAAAGAGCAAGGCCAATCAATTTAAATTTTGATATCTTAGCATACACTTAACATTATTAGCTGTACCTAATTGCTATGCCTAATGTAAAGCGCACATTTTAGTTGGCATTTTTAATTCTTTTCGTCAAGTTCTGTTTAAGAATTCAGAAAAAAGTTCAAAAGTAGACTTCTTGAATTTTGCTTAGATTATTGATAAATGCAATAAAAGGACAAGGTCAATTAAATAAAAACGCTCAATGTAACTGGGATTTTTATTAATTTTTTGAATTTTATTTTATTTTTCTCTATACATATTTGTTTTGAGTGTACCTCATTTGATAATGGTTGCAAACAAAAGTCCAATGTGATTGCCGGCTATTAAAACATTTGTCTAGCTAGTACTGGCCCTTGAGGGCAGGTGGTTGGGGTGGCAATCAAAAGACACATGTGTGTGTTTGTGTGTGTCTGTGTGTATGTTGATGTTGTGAGTGCTTTGGTCGTATATAAAATATATATAATTTCATAAATGTTTTGCATTAATTTAACGTTGTTATTGCTCTGTGGCAGCATCGTTAACATCTTTACTCTCACTTACATCTATGCCCACCGCAGTCCCATTCGAAATTCTTGTCAAGGTCCCAGTGCTGTATTCACTTATTGTTCCTATTACTCTCTGACTGTCTCTGGATGGCTGCCTGTTGACGCAGTTGTCAAGGCAATCAACTTTATTACCCGCAGCGCACATGTGTGTCTTCGCATTTTCTTCATTTCTTTTGCAGGCTCCACTTACAAACAGACATCCGTCTCCTTTACTGTTTCTGTATCTGTGTGCGAGGCTCGTACTACGAGCTTGTGATTATATATATGTTTATATTTCCTGTAGTACAAACATAAAGTAATCAACTGAAAAATAATAGTAATCGAAAGTCAAGCAACATTTAAAAATAACAGGGTACCAACAAGTCAATCAAGTGTATCCTACAACTGTATTTGTGGTCCTTGTTGCCGCAATCGTAATCAGTTTGCGTTTGTACAATGTCTGTCTGTGTGTGTGTGTGTCTATTTATTTATTTCACTGACATTTCACAGCTTCAAGGCGCATTGCTTGCCGTGCGGCAACAATTTGTTCTCCATTTTGCACAGCAGCGCAACAATTGTGGGAAGCAACAAAAGCAAAACCAGACCCAGAGCCGGTGCTGGAGCCAGCGATGGCTGCCACATTAAAATGCACATAAAAATCATTAGCTCAAATCAAACCGAACTCGTGTACGACAAATGCTGGGGCAGCTGCCACTTTGGGCAACTTAACCCTTTTTGGCTGACAAAATGAGATTGAGAGTTGTTCAATGCATAAATATCCCTTTTTTGCTTCCAAAAATGTCAGCTCTAATTTATGTTAAAGTTAAAGTCTTATCGATTAATCCGTAAAATGCGCAAATTTGCTCCATGGTGGACTGGGCTAATGGCTTTTATTCCAGCTAACCCGACGCTTAACTCATTTCCCAGTGCTTTTCGGGCAAAAGTAGTAAACTCAATAATTCTGGTTACTTAATGCTCTGTAGGGTCCCATCATTATCAACAGGTAGATCCCAAAAAGTAGGCAGTATGCGCTATGTGTACGTGTGTGTTTGTGTGTGTGTGTGTGTGCTTGCGCATGTTCTGTGTGTCGTCTTGTCGTCCTGCTTCCAAAATAAAATTACACTTATTTGTGCTTGTGTGTTTCTGTTTTTACTTCTGCTTCTGTTACTCTCAACGCTTAAGGCTGCGACTTACAGAGAGAAAGAGATGGATGGTGAGTGAGCGAGAGCAGCAAATCAGAAAAAGGTTAATTTGCAATTATGTTTTATGGGAGAAGTGCTTGTAAGTGAGCATAAGTACTTGTGAGTGCTTCTGAGTGCTGGTGAGTGCTTGTAAGTGCTTACATTTTACTCTCTTGTGTGTTCTGTTCGACTCGACTCTAAATCCAGGCTTGGCCAATCATATGTATAGTACTATATCCTCAATCAACATGTCTTATAGCTTTTGTGTTCTTATTGTATGTCGAATCAATTAGTTTATAAAATTAACGAATAAGCATAATAATTCAAGTTGTGTAAGTTAATGCTTACATAAGAATAGATTAGAGTAACTGCACAGCAATCTAAAATCGCTAGCATTTAATGTTCATATTTGCTTTGTTTGTGATTCTTGCCAATTCAGCTTAAGCTTTTTGCCTTTCTCGCAAAATGGAACTGTCAACAACAGCAAAGTTATTGCCCCACGGTGGCAGCTTTCGCGTATTTTTTGCTGCTGTTTGGCGACTACTCCCTTCGAGCCCGTGGCAGTTTTTTTGCCTTGTAAAAAAGAAAACAGAGACAAGACTCATACTCTCTAACAAAACAAATTCAAATAAGGCAAAGTTTTTCGTTTTTATATCGTTAAGCCTGCAAGCGATTGAAGGCAGCAGGGCCAAAGGTAAATATATGTATTCTTTCAACTAACTTCAGAGCAAACATTTTTTTCCACTAGAATAATCATAGCAGGAAATTGTTATAGTATCTATAGTATCGTATTAGCTTTGCTCTAAGCGAAGGCTATCTGTCGCTTCAGCTTACTATTTGATTGAATTTAAACAAGTAAAGAAGCTATTTTCGGCACGCCTTAGAACTTGCATTTTTATGTCAGCTATATCGGTTCTGACCAATTTCGACCAATAAGCTAACTGTGGCAAAACTATGACCATGACCACAAATTCAGCTCTGAGGATAAAGTTTTGGATAAGATTGTACATGGCGATATCGACTGAGCTCTCGATGCTGGTTTAGAATATATATACTGTATGGGGTCTTGTCTTATTCATTCCTTCCGTGCCAAAATAATTTTAACATCTTTCTAAAGGGTATTCCAAATTCTTTCTTTTTTGCAATTTAACTGATCTTTGCTTTAATATATTGATGGTTATGTTATACTACATTTGTTTATATATATAATTTTTCATTTTATGTCATTGATTAATTTAATTTCCTTAAATGGCTCAAATTGTTAGTTACTTATCCCTATGATTTAATTGGCTTCACTTCATAATGGTTTTTTTTTAAATATTTTTCTTATGACTCTGAAAAAGTTATTTAATGATAAAAGAGGAAAGGTTGGTGTCCATTGGGCCAAATTCGTTGCCTTCACTTGGCCAGCTGGCCGTTTGTTTTATTGCTTTTATACGTTTGCCTTCTTTTTATTTCGTTAAACGTCTTTGTTGCATGCGATTTTGATTTGCATTTTAATGTTATTGTTGTTGGCTGTTATTGTTTGCCGTTGTTGTCTTAGCAAACTTCGGCAAAACAGCCTTTGGTCTATTATTTGCATATAAAAACTGGAAAACTTGTCGCTTCAGTATTTAATTTTTTTTTGGCTCTGACCGCGTGAAAAATTAAGAACTAAAAAAATAAAGAGAGGGAAGACTCGCAGCATGATCTCGTCTCTGTTGCGAGGTGCAATGTAAATTGAAACGTATTTGCATTCAATTGTCTTAAAATAAAGATCGTCTGTTAACTTAACGGATTGCTGTAAAGTTATAAACATTAAAATTGTTGCTCACTGAAAAAAGCTCGCTTGTGCAATGAACACAGGCAAAGATCCAGCCAACTTCACGGGGCTGTATACAGAAAGTTTTTCGGGAAATTTCCAACTCCAGGGCGTATTTTTGAAAATCTGAAAATCGCATTAGTATTTCTTTGATACAAAATGTGTTTTAAGTCAATCGCAATAAAAATTATTTTTTTCATAGACAGTTTTCCGGGAATTTTCCATCGCTAGAGACGCCGCTTTTCCAAAATCGGAAAATCACTACGAATTACCAAACCAAATTTTTCATTAAGAGGTTTTTGGACATTTTTCTTGTTGGCGGATTTCTCAAAACAGCGAAAATTTTTTCCATTCTATACTTCCAAACCGAGTTTCGGCCCAATCAAAAGATTTCAAATTTGAACATTCAATCTCAAAATCATCGTTGCTATTCATTGGTTGAAACATTTTCAAAATATATCTAAATAGATCCAAAGATCAACAAAAAAAACACAATCAAATAAATCTATAGTCGTCACATATAGGACGTTTATTAACTTTCAAATCTTAAAAAATTAATATTTTTACACATGAATAAAAAAATATATATGTGTATTCAAAAAACATTTTAATGCAAACGCTTGATACCGCGACTGGTGCTGGGAATGTCATCCTCGTCGCGAGGACCAGCTAAGTTTTCCTTGCTTCCCTTCGGATTCTTGACCGAAATGAATCTGCTAGGTTTCATGTAGGTTTTCAAAGCCTTGTTGGCTAGATTAATATCATGCCCGGCAGCAGCAGCACCAGCTTTACTTTTATTGCTGCCCTTCGGATTATTACCCGAAATGAAACTGCTCGGTTTCACGGTGGTTTTAAGAACGCTTCTAGCTTGGCTAACATCTTTCCCAGCACCAGCTAAGTTTTTCTTGCTGCCCTTCGAATTCATGGCCGAATTGAAGCTTCCATGCTCTACGCCAAAATTCCAAGTGTTTCTAGCTTGGCCTTTTTTAGTGGTTGCGGGAGCGAAAGTTTCTGCCTGCTTCGGTTTATTGATCGTCTCAGTTTTAGCCGATTCCTGCAGCTTGTAATTTTGAGCAGTCGTGCAAAAACGATCGGGCGGCAAACGCGAACCAAATTTCGGAATTGGTTTCAATGGAACCGCATTGATCTCCGCTGCCATTTTGTGTAGGTCACTTAGTCCTGGTGGCTTCGTTTCCGTTACCGGTGGCGTCGCTATGGCCAGGCGAACATCATCTACATCAATTTCATCCTTGTCCGCATGTTGCGAAAGCTTTTTGGCGTCAGTCAGAAGGTTGCACACATAGCCTGTTACAAGCAATAAATTGTTAAAATACAAATTTCCATAAAAATTTTCATTCCGACGACTTTACTGGTAAACTATGCTACTCAGGTATAAACCCGATGCTCAAATGCAAAATTAAAAATAATCGATAATTTTTTCGGTTTTCAAGAGATATAAAAATTCATGTTACATACATACGTGTGTAAATCAAGCACGCAGTAGCAAGTGCAGGCATTTTCTGTACACGCATGAACAGCAACACTTGCACACAAACACACACACACACACTAACATACAAGCAATGACTGTACCGCGAAAAGTTAAGGGTTCAGTGCATCTTCCAGTCGAGCTTCCTCGTTAACATTATTAAGGCTGGAGCTTGTGTGGATCCATCGGGTAGATAGTCTAGAGCTAATGAAGCTATCTACATATCTATGTACATATGAAGACTGGCGTGAAATAATGCTAGCGCACACACACACACACATAGACAGGCATATGTAAAACAAAATCACTTTTATGTACATACATGCTCAACATATTTATACAGAAACGTACTATATACATATATTATTTGTTTCTTGGGAGGATGAAACATAACAGTTTTGCGCAAGCACGAAAACTCAAATTGATCTAGTTTTTAAATTTTAACGACTATTTTTGGTAACGTAGCACCCAAAAAAAAAGAAATAAAAAATGCACTCATACACGCACGCGCACAAATACATGCGATTGATTTGCCGATATGTATATACATAACTTACGATGCATAAAATCGAGCAGATTATTAACTACGTCCGGTTCAAACTCCTCGATACCGGCCTCCTCAAGCATGGCCCGTATAACATGGGCATCCTTGGGCATACGGCTAGGGTCGTTGTTGGTATTTTGGCCTTTTTCGGGCTCATCTTTGCTGAACTTGGAGAACATGATGCAGACGATCAAATGCGCGGCAAGCTTATTGTAAGAGTGTTCGCGACGGACTAACAAGCAAATACCTAACTAAAAAGTACCAAAAATTACCAGTTCGATCTTTTTGAGCGAGTTGGCAGCCCTTGGCTCGAACAAAAGTGCGTTACAAAAACATTTTTGCTTAACCCATTATAAAGTATATAGAAACTTACACTAAATATTACAAAAAAAAAAAACATCAATAAATTTTAAAGTGCGTTAAGTTGTTCTTTAAATGGAAATACCGAAAACGATAATTTTAATTGGTTTTTACAGCACTGTCATTCAGCGGTAAACGCAAACATTTTCTGTATACATGAATTTGCATACATGCTATATACACGCACACGTACATACATGTAGCATTAAGAATGTACATACATGTACATCATATATGCAGATGAATATGAATATGTACATAAAACTAAAAACAGGGCATTGTGGTAAACTGTACAATGAATATTATCCAATATGCAGTAACATTGTGCAACTATTAGAGTTTAGAACAATTGCAGCTATTGCGTGTGCACTTTACACGTAATATGCGTAAATTAATTGAAAGTTGCTAAACAAAATCCAAATGTTGTACAACAATTACGAAATAGTAAACTTTTACTGGACTAAAAGCAACTACACATAAACTAAATCCAATTAGAACCAATAATACTTAAATTGCGTGTGCAATTAAAACTTGAGTGAATAATTAAATTCGATAGTTGCGTTCTTTTAAGACAAGAACAGAAAATAAATATACATACATACAAACATACATAAGTACATATGTATGTACATATAAAAAACGTTCATTGATGGCTGAAGGAGAGGGCATTTGCGTTGTTAATATACATAATAATGTTATCAATAAGATGGAAAAATAAAACTATCGAACAGTGGTGGCATAGATCGCGATTATCGCGAAGTGCAGCCGTGCATATTATGCGCAAATTGCATTGTGTCATTTGCTGATTGCTATATGTGTGTCGCTTTGCCAAGGGGAGGTATCACAGACATTCTGCATCTGGTAAGTTATGACTGCTTAAATACATTGTGACATTCGGCAAAGAACATTTGTTATAAGGCTTTTCAGTTGAAGTATGAAGTATACGTGGTATTTGAGATTTACATTTTGCTTTTCCACCACATCCATTCTAAGAACACATGTTTTGATCTACATATGTACGTGTGTGTGTGTTTGGCAGTTGAATTGTGTGGACGCAATTGTAATGCAATTTCATCAAAATTTTAGTGCTGTTGGCAAACTTATAGACATCATAGAGAGCCCACAATTTGCATGAGAATAGGTTTAGTCAAAAATTGTTCGGGCAGTCACCAAAGATAACAGAAGATAAAATATCGAAGAGCCAAAGAGGTAAAAATATTGAACCAACAGCAGATGTCATCCCAATTTTTGTCGCTTCAAAAGAAAATCCATTAGAATGCACTTCGAGTGCCGCATCAGCCGAAGATGGAAACGGGGCGTAGAATAGATAGAGAAAGAGAAAGGGGGAGGGAGAGAGAGAGAGCTGTAGTTTAACACAAGCAGCCGAAATGCAAATGCTAACTGGCAGGACAAACGGAAGGTGGCAAGGACAACAAGTACAACAAATGCGCCGACTTAGTAGTGAGCCCATCTGTCCCGATAAATGAAGGAGAAGGCGGTTTGGGCGAGGTCAGGGGCGGGGGGACTGTGTTTGAACAAGAGACCCAGGCAACGGAAATCACTGAATTCAATTTGAGCAATTTCCTGTTTTTGAAAGGTGCTTGGCCAGCTCAGTGTCCTGCTTAACCTGCCTGTCAGCCGTACAAATTAAATGTGCTAAGCACACCAAATATGGAAATCAAATGAGCGCACCTCAAATTCAGTTAGGAACAGAGCACCAAAATAAAAGATTCAAAAAAACCAAAAACAAAGAGCAGCAAATGGAAAACAGACAAAAAAAACCACAGAACCAAATAAAAATTAAAACCAATGCGAAAAGCAGAAGAAAATCGTTTCAACCGCATTGTGGTGAAGAAATGGTAATTGAGCCATCAAATTGTGTGAATTGCAAATAGATTGACTCAAAGCAACAACATAATCGAGTGTGGACGACCAAGATTGTTTGGAATAGCAAAAGTTCTGGTTTACATCTGAAGAAAGGAAAAAATAAATAAGTTTAAAATGTTTTTTTCTCATCCTGTTTTTTTTCTCATCGTGAATTCCAATTGAATTGTCGATTGAAATTGAAATTAATATTCACTTTGAGAATATCAACATATTGCTATACAATTCGCAATAGCTTCGACCACCACACATGCTCTGGCCGGGATAAGTTTGACGAGTTAGCGACGATGACGATGGAATTGACGATGGTTATTATGACAACAACAGCGGCAGGAAAATCATCAACAACAAAAGCAACAAGCATGTAGCAGAAGAAGTTGTTGCTGTTCGTTTTGCTGCCTTTGGCGTTAAATCTCCAAAAATCAATAAAAGAAGCAGCCACAAAAATGGCTAAGGAGCCTACATTCATCCCTATATATACATACATACTTAAGTACATACCCGTCGCCACATACATAAGTTGCATGAGTACAACGACACGACGTTAAGTTACCCTGCAAACAATTTTAAAGTACATATATTGAAACTAATTCATAAGTATTGATTTACCATTTCTGTATGGTAACTATAGAATTGACTATTACGATTATTTAGTAATAATGCTATAAAGTTGGAACTGTTTTTCTATCAATTCGCAATTATTAGATTGATGATCTCGAAATTATTTGGCTTTCCTGCCAATTGAATGAAAGGCGAACAAATCAAACCATCAGCAAGTGGGATTGATTAAATAGGGTTTAAAAGAAAAAAATACCCTGTATTTTAAAACAAGTTGATGAATTATTTTCAAGACCGAAATTAAACAATAAAATGCAAATTTATTAAATTAATAAAAAAAAAAGTTATCAAGCTCAATCTTTGAATTTGAAACTTTTTACCACTCGTGTAAGTTTGTTACAGACTAAAGGAATACATATAAAATTTGATTAGATTTTATACCTGTTGCATTTATTACGCAGCGGGCAATAAAACCTTTAACGCTCTACAAAATAATGGGTGTAGAGCAGTGAAGGCAAGCTAAAGTTAAAAGACAGCTTGCAGCTGAGTTTGATAAAAAAAAAAAAGAAGAAGCCAAGTCATTTTTTTGGGGCCCCAAACTTTACACAAATTAAGGAAATTCAGTCAGAGCCTGCCCGGAAGACAGCACAGGAGGCTGGCGAGTAAAGTTGAGTAGTTGAATTTTATCGATTAGTCAGCATCTGCCAGATGGACGATGTGAATTATGAGTGATGTTCCGGAATTTGCTGTCACGATATTTAATGACTTGTGTGGAGCGCCGCGAAAATCGTTTTTTTTTTTTAGCTGGCTTAACACGAGCATAACACTCAAAGCCAGATTGTTTATTGCTTTGGCTAACAGGCGGCGACATTTGCACTGCATAAATAGCTGTGCGCTCCAAATGGCAGCTGGATTATTTTGGCATTAGGTTAATTAAGACATGCTAAAGGATTTGTACGGTTCAAAGATGTTTTCGTTACAATAGATGGACCTTTTTTGGCAAGCATATAAAAAGCGACATTTACGGCATCATTTGATTTACTCAAATGCTACTCGTGCCGCTGTCGCCGCCATTTGAAAGGCAAAACAATGTCAAAGTCAAGCTCGAGGTCGAAAGCTAACGAAGATTGTAAACTAACAACAGGCCGGGCAAAATGCGAGCAGACGCAAAGAAAAGCAAAGCAAAGCAAAGTGAAGCAAATAAAATAAAATGGTTGTCGGTCCCAGAAATAGAAGTGAATTTCCTATGCGTATAATAAAAGCAATCATCATAATAATATTGTCATGATGAGTTTAAGGATAAATCAAGTTGAAATTACTTGGCGCTCAAGCAAAAAAATATTCTATTGTAAGCCCTAAACAATTACCTAGAAATCAACTAACTCAGTTTAAATGTCTGCAACGTTTAACAACAAGTACAAGAAAAACTTTACTTTAAGTTACAAACATTAGCAAAGTCTAATGTTGATTGAATAGTTCTGAATATTTTTGAATGCTTAACAAATTAAAAATGGTGTGGCAAAGAAATACACAAAAAGCGACAAACTTTTTGACACTGTCAAGAAACTCTTCACTCAAAGTAGTTCTTTGTTTCTTATAATCTTTACAATTTTAAGTGTTTTTTTTATCCTTTTAACCGCAAAAACCTAACCAACCGATCAACTTATCTGTGAGATTTTCTAAAGTATATAAATTTTATGATCATTTTGTCCTTTTTCAACTTTATTGTGGATTTTACGACCAATCACAATAAAATGTTGGCCCTTTTACTCTTCAATGATTTAACCAATAAAAATAATAATAAATTATTGTCGATTTGGTAAACAAACGGAACATCGCGTTAGTGGTGCTATAACATCTTTCTCATTTTCGAATCAAAACACAAAATTAAAATTAAAAACATGTTCCAATTATCGTATCAATAAAAACATATACTTTAAGTTCAGGGGAAACTTAAAGGCTTATAAAAAAATATCAAAATTTTATGTTTGTTTATTGGCCTGTAGGAAAAAGTAGCTTGGGGGTGTTATTTTAAAATTCGCAGCTGTGTGTATGTAACTTGTTCAAAAGAAAATAGAATTAAGCTGCTTGGCAGCGGCACTTTTCGTTAATGAGTAAACTGTCAGTTGAAAAAAGTTTGGGTAAAAGTATGCGAAAACAAAAGCAGAATAATGCTAAAGCTGTCTGTCGTGTACTCTATCACACTCTCTCTCTCTTCCCCGCTGTCTCACTTTATTGTCAGCATGATTAAAAGCAACAAAAGTAAGAATAACAATGCAAACAACAACAATAGCAATAGCAATAGGGAGCTGCACTCGACACTGAAAGATAAACGAAAAACTTTTAGCGCTTAAGGCATCAAACTTGCAGCCAAACTTGTCATCCACCGCGAGACCCATGAAATCAGTTTGTCTCTCAGTCAGTCAGTCAGTCAGTCAGTCATTTAGTCAGTCAATCAGTTACTCAGCTCTTAACTCATTACAGACGCCCTAGACCACAGAAAAGTTGGACTAATCTACGGTTTTATATTGAGCAAGCAAGCGGCCAATACAAAACCCATTAGAAGAGCATCCCGACTGCCTTTAAGCCGACCCTCCTCCCCCGCTATACCCTTTCGATTGCAAAGTATTGAGTAAGTAACTAGCCCTCCGGATGCGAACGGTTGGGTCCCTAACGTCCGGTGCTCTTCAGTTACAGTTGCCAAGCTCCTCCAGGCTCTTTAGTTACCAAGCTTGACTTTACAAAAAAAGCACTTCCGGGCCATAGCGGCACGGTCCGGGTCCGGGTCCGGGTCTGAGTTTGAGTCTGGCAATTCGATGGGTGTCCATTTAATGTGGTTGCCTTTTGGTGGTTTGATAAGTTTTCAAATTGCTGCCATCACAGTTTATTTTTTACCTATTCCTATTACATTTGACACATTTTGTTTTGTATTCAGCTTGTTGTTCCCTTTTCTTTTTTAGCTTGCTGCAATTGAAATCAATGAATTTCTCCGGAACAGATTTACAATCATTTGCACTCATTCGCACTCCATTCGTGTTAACGGTTTTTTCTTTCGATTTTTGCCTTTCTTTTTCTTCTCAATTGTCAAAATTTCTGTTGCACACATTCGCTAGCAGAGCACTTGAAAAAGTGAGGGAGCAAAAAAAAATAAGAAAATAAATACAAAAAAAACTAAACCCTGACTCGACCTCGACACTTGCTGCTAGACCTTTTTCGCACAGGCCGACATTAAATGAATACACATACACAGACACTCATACACATACATGTATGAACACTTATACATAGCTGGCACTCAAGTGTGGAGCCATTTGTAGCGCAATCACGTGCCAGCAATCACGCAGAATCATTGCGCCATCACTTATTTACCAACACACACACACAAACACACCTACATGGGCATACACACTTATACACACACACACATAACATACTCTCTGCATCAAACAAGACGTGACAAATGTCGTCTACTTTATGCAAGATCAGCAAATTAGTAAAGTTCCATTGATACTAGTCAACTTATGTACATACTATATATTGTACGCCTAACTAGAAGTCGGAAATGGTTAGATTGCTGCTAGTTGTTATTGTTGTTGTTGTTATAATGCTCGATTTTGCGTTTCTATACATAATGCGAAACAAGCACAAAAATTGATTTATACAAAGTAGACACTAGAATGTTTCTCATTTCCCACTTAAATGTGTCTTAAAGATTTATTTAAGTCTAATTTTTCAATAAGCATTTAAAGACAAGGGAAATATTAAAACGATTTTTACTGCTGTGCAAGCCTAACGAAAATAAAAATAATAAAAAAATTTCAAATATGTTTTTGACTTTAAACATGCAATTTTTCAGTTGCCCAAATATTTGAACACACATATACATACATATGTACATATAAGCTTAAACCTGTTTTAAAGAAGAGCCAACAAATTAATATCGATTTCAGACACTTGTTCCATGTAGATTTATAGTCAATTTCATGGCCCTGTTTATGTCATGTATTTATAAACATTTTTCTTCTTGTCTACCTGCTTACACATACAAAACACACACACACACACATACGCAGTCAACAGCTTGTTACTGCATTTCTACCACTTTACCGTTTGCTTATACTAGCACCAGCCAACGTTGCCTACATTTGGGTTTGCTTTATTTATTTCATACGAAATATATCATTTATCTCAATAATGTTTGAATGCCTGGTTCATTGTTATTGTTGGTGTTGTTGTTGTTGTCGTCCATTTCGTTTGATGCTTAATATTATTCAGAGTATTGTTGCTGAAATTGGTTTTGTTGCCACATATGTTGTGGCTGGCAACAGTGTTGTGTTTCTACTCGATTGGCCAAGATGTAGCTAGAAACAAATAGAAGAAAATACTATATCCTTAATTACTACGCCATTTGTCACATATGTTCTCTCTTCAAGCGACTGCTACACATATATTTATTAAAGCCAACCAGCAATGCAAATTTATAATGAATATCACAACAACCCAAGGAATGCCAATAATTTAATGTCCCTAAAGGCACAACAGTTGAATTGATTCAATTACTCGACTTGAACTAAATGTTAAATAAATCTAAATAAACCTAGACTAAATACGATTACTGAAAACAATTTATAGTGCCAATTTAATTTATTTTGATATTTACTTAAAAAACTTCAATTATTTTATATTTAATACTACAAGAAACAACAAATAAAAGTACGAGTTTTTGATAATTGTTTTTGTCCGAACTAAAATGGAAATTAATTAACTCGTCTAGAGTTGACTTCATTTGTAATTTATACACACTTGTTATTAAATATGCGATAATTGAAAATATACGTTTATTTACTTTAAAATGTTTGCAGTTCTGCAGCTAATGGCGTTTATGTGAAATGTTTTCACACTAGGTTTCATTCGCATATAAATATTTGATACTGTAATTACTCTGTTTGCCGTTCAATCGAAATAACCGTAAAATACAATATAAAAGTACATTCCATTGATATGCATTTGCCAATCAACATGGTATATTCAAGTACAGGCCACCAAAATGTGAAATGCATTTATCGCACCAAGTCAACATTGACTGGCATTTGGGTATTTGTCTATGCTTGATTGACCCTATCGCGCCAGTTACAGCAACAAGAACAACATATATTTATCCCAAACGAACCGAATCATCGGTGGGGAGATAACTTTGTTTGGTTTCGTGTTTTGGGGCTTAGTCATTGTGTTGAATGTTGCCACAGTTGGTTAATTAAACCATTTGAAAGCTGATTGCGTTTGCATTTTGGTATTCGTTGTTACTGTTGTTGCTATTATTGTCAGATAAATCGAATTTAAATGTTACCGAGTGGAATTCAAATGGCGTCGAAATCCTACCTCAAACCGCAAACGATAAATGAAGCGGTTACAAATGAAAACGGAATCATTACGGCAGTTCATTTGGAGGGCGTAGTTTCCGACGCTTTCAGCTATTTAGAAAGGAGGAGTAGAAAATGAGGCTCACTTTTGTGTGTATTTTAATATCATTTAAAATTATTATAAATTCAGTGAATGCGTTTTTGGCACGATTTAAGGGCATTCAATCATCGAACAAAGCCAAACGAACAGTTATTCTAGCTAATTAATTTATTTAATAACAAATACAGCAAACTGTGCTGTGCTCAAATTACGCTTATAAAGTATAAAAGTTGTTGTACATGTTTTTGCGAATGTTCACCTGCGTTTGTGTAACCTTAAATGTTATCATACCTAGACAATTTTAATGTTTAAGACACAGGTTGTCTTGACGTTTTGATTGACTGAAGCGCTGGCTGACTGATTGGTGTTTGGGGACCGAGGCATAATATGAACTGTAAGATAAACTGAAGCACTCTTTTTTGATAGTCAATGGGAAACACTTTATACACAGAGAAATAAAATGCTAAGTTAAAACAAACATTTTTCGATTTTGAATTATATGCGAAAATATTTGATTTAAAAATATATCGTTCTAATTGAAATTCTTAAATAAATGGGAGAGCTGTTCAATTTACAATGTTTTTTCTCTGTGTGTAACAAGTGTGACTTACATGAACATATGTTTGTACTCACTATAAGCAGCTTAGATGTATGACTGTTGGACTTAAAAAGCGTGCAATCAAACACAAAGAGCAATGCGCTTGTTAGAAATGTGAAAAACGATTGTTATATTGGTTGAAAGCAAAGAAGGAATTTCTTGAGACAATTCATAAAAATGTCAAACGTTTCTGCTGCCTTAACTTTAGATAAATTAAATGCTAGATCGACGCGGTCATATACATAAACGGCAATATCGACTCGACTGTTGTTGCTGATCAAGAATATATGTATATACTACTTAATGGGGTCAAAGATGCAAAGAAGCAGATAGATTGCTTCTTAAAATTTTGTTATAAAAACTTTTGAAATAGGAAGAATCTCGAACCCATAACAACAGTTCGTAGTATAGAAGTCACCGTATTTATTCTTTTAATTTGGTATTAAATATTTGATTGCAGAAAACTTGTAAAATTGGTGGAAAGTCGTAAATAACAGTATTTGCATTTTGATTGCATTCTACTCATATTAAACCTTATTTAAACTAGTTTTTCAATTAAGAAATTCATAGAAACAAAAATATTGTTCTAGGAAATGCATTTATTTTCTTCGATGTTTTATGTCAACTTATATGGAAAAGTATAAATTGAGGCAGCCTTGAAGTGGAAGTGAGTGGCCAGTGGGCAGGGGTGAGGGGGCAGGCAAATATAAAGTGCACTTTGAATAATTAATCTAAGCTGTAAAACAAATGCAACTACAACCTACGACGAATTTTTCTAATTACTAAAAGTAAAATTAGGCGGAATTAGTCGTTCTTAATTCTATAATGTAATCGATAAACTTTAGTTCACTCACAGTTATTTTCGACTTGTTCAAGGAGCTTCATTGAGATACTGCTTTTTTTATTATTCTGTCTTCTCTAATAAATGGCTGGCCCAAAGGCTTATGATAGGTGAAGTTATTGCTTTTATACCTTGTAGATACATACTCGAGATATCTGATCTTTAGTATCCCTACAAATTTGGTATGGTTTACTGCTCTCTCTCTCTCTCTTTGCCTCGTAAGGTTAATCCGCGTGTGGAAAACTCAGTCGTTTTTTTTTTTTGGTAATAAATTCCAACTCATGCAGATGACAGTACACATTTGTGTAAGTGTGCGTGTGAGGTGGATTTCGATTTTGTGTATCCCCAAAAAGAAATTTAAATGAGCTTTGCTGAGCCTTACATTTCAGCTTTTATATGTTGATTTGTTGCTGTAACTATTGTGTGTGTCTCTGTGTGTGTGTGAGTTTATGGGCTTGTGCTGACACTGCATATATTTGGTCATGTGGTTGTGTCTGTGTGTGTGTTGTGGCTGGCTAATTAAATTGCTGCGCACTTTAATGCTGATTAAGTGAAGCATTTTTCGCACAAACACCAAAAAATTGAATGAATCGTGGCAAATCGTCAGTCAGAAGATACTTTTAAAAGTGATCATTATTCTCATTTCGGCAAATGGGTAAGTCAGCGTGTACCCAGATATTAGTATGTGTATGTATGTTTGAGTGCGTGTGTCGAGTATCACTAGAATTAACGGCCTTTTGGCACCAGCACAGAAATAAACACAACAACAGCTAAGCCCAGTCGACACATTAAGCTAACGTGACGACGCATCGTCACAAACATTCACACACCCACGCACATACATATCTCACTCACACACGTGTCTCTTATCCTATAGAGGGAAAGAAAATATTCAGTGTCTCTTCTACCGTATACTAATGAAAAGTGCAGTCAACTATGAAGCACTTTGAAAAAACTAAAAGTTTTTTTTGTAGGTCTCACGAATATCTCCCAATCAATTTCAGGGCCAAACTCAATTCTTTTGTTTGCGCTTGGTTTCAAATCTCTAGTGTGATGATGGCAAAAAGTGTTAAGAAAATAACAATAACAAAACACAAGAAAATCAATCTTGTTAATGAAAACATTGTCTTTAAACTACAATTGCATTTGGATTGGCATTCAAAGTTTAATGAGATAATATATAAATAATTTATTATTCAAAGGCTTTTATTTGGATGTACCTTGTTTTGTCTGGATTAAAATAAGATTTACAAGTTCAATTGTTATAAATGATATTTTTTGATGATTGCTGGGTATTCGCTGGTCAGCTTAACGTTGTATCTCTTTTAATTTGTCCTTTTTTCTACGCACCTTATTTGTACAACTAGGCGAATGCGTTATGCTTAATGCCTATTGCTCTCGCCTTAAGCGCGCTCCTAAGGGTATGCAATATTTTTTTTTGTGTAAAGCACTTTCACTTTTACGAGCTATTTGATGTAGCTCGTGAAAAATGTTCAGATTAGGAAAATAAGGGGTTGTAGCGAAAAAAACAAACATTTTATTATTATTGTGTACTTACTTGAAGCTCGAAGCAAATGTATACAAACAAGCAGAGACTGACTATGATGTAGAGCAAGCTTTGATTGGATTTGATCAATGCTCGATATGGCATTAACTCATGAGTAGGGTTTCTTTGAGTCAAGCCAGACAAGTCAGTAACTGCTTATGAATTTGTGTTGCCAGGAAGACCATTTTTTGAGCCTAATCACTTGCTAAGATTGTTAGTAAAACAAGAAAATAAATATAATTTAATTTATATAAGTTGGCAACATATTAATATTTATGCACAAAACTATTTGATTCAAATACTATTAATATTAAATTTAAATATGATACTTTCCGTTTATTTAAATTATCTATAACCTCCAATTAATATTATATTTTATATATTTTGAAGAAAAGTTTTATTTATATACATAGTATTTATTTAAAAGCAATGTTGTAACAAAATCGTTAGCAGTACATAAATGTTGAAGAGCCCTGAATTATTGATGGCAACAAAATGAGATAGAGACCGAAAATAAAACAGGAAACACAATTATTAAAAGCCCAGCTGTGTCGAAACTTTTTTGTGGTTCATTTTAGTTTATCGAAATGTTTGTGGCCAGCCGGTTAGTACTTTTATTATTGTTATTACTAACGTTGATTGTGATTTGTTTTCTTGTTTATTTTCTCATTTGCAGCGTTTAAGATGCGTCGCTCCTCATTTACGCCCGTGTTCAATTTGAGCACCCAAGAACCGTTAATAGTTGTCGAGGAGTCTCACGCTCCCGAGGACGGTGATGATCTGGTTGGAGCTGCCGGTGGCTGCGATCCAAGCATACAACGTCGCACGAACAGCGATGACTCCGAACCGGACTCACCGGTCAATCCGTATTTGTTGTGCCCCTTTCCCGACATGCAGCAGCGACGCAAGCACTCGCTACCCTCGCTCCAGATCACCGAGGGCATAACCGCCAGTCAGGTGCGTCGCCTGTCCGAGGTCGGTGGCGAGACGGGCGGTCTCAGTCCCAAGGAGGTTGAGTTTTTGGCAACGCTCTCGCAAAAGGCCAATCCGCACGGAGGCGGACGTCGGCACTCTGTGGTCACCATATCGGCGGTGCCGCCAACGCTATTCGGACGCAATCGGCGCGAGTCCATTTCCGCTGTTTCGTTCAGGTAAATGAAATTTTTATGCGCACACGCATTGAGTTGGCGGGCTGGGGGGGTTTAGAATGGCCAGAACCGCTGTAATCACCATAATTGGTAGTTTTGTGCACCATTAGCGACAACACACACACAATCAGTAAAAGCGCAAGCAACAGTAAAAGTAACAGGAACAGGAACAGAATCAACCACCAGCATTACAGCACCACCACAGCAGCAGCACAGCATCATTGCTGGCAAAATGACATCGCATGGCAGGACATGGCTGCTTTGAGTCTCGCCTAATTGAATTGCGCCGCCGGCTGTTCGATGCTTTTGTGCTGTGGCAGCAACAAATTTTTTATATCCTGCCACAATGCCAGTCGCTTTTACCACTCGCTTGCAATGAAACTCAGACCGCAAATCAAAAGAGCGAGCGAGCAAAATGCTCAATCCAAATGTATAAATCCTGAACTGTTTGCACGCCAGCATAAATGAAGGTCGACTCTCGTTTCGAGCCTTTTTATTGAGGTGATTTCAATTGATTTAGCTAAACTCATTTAAAATTAAATTTCTATTAACTACAAGACCATAGGTCACTTTTGTAGAGACGCCTTTACCTTCTGCACGTTGTGTTTGACCCTAAGGCTTGACGTGATTGCAAAGTCGTTTGTTGTACCGACTACCGAGATGATTTGATATTGGGCTAATGTTCATTGGTTAGATAAATAATTCCCTGTACTTGTCTCATTCTCAGTGGCAGTCGTCGTGGCAGTGCAATCGCTGGACCGCCGTTGACAGATCATCGCGGCAGCATACACAACTTGCAGCTGGACATTATGGATGGCATTGTGCAGCAGCGCAAGACACAGCGCAGTGGCAGCGCCGTTTGGACAGCACCCGTGCTCCAGGAGGCGGACAGCAATGTGCCCGTTCAGACATAAGCGCTTCACTTGGTAAAAGAGCGAAGCGACAAAAAAAGTTTAACTAAAAGTGAAAAAAGCGAGCGCGCGAAATGGAAAATGGTTGGAACATTATTGACGAGCAAACTGGACACACAAAAGGCACGAGCAGGTTTATTTACAACAGTTTTTTTTTTTTACAAAATCTCCGTGCCTCCCCCTATCTTGCATCATCACACCCGTCATCCTTGCGCTCATCCATTCTCCCTAATGACAAACAAAAAAAAAACGTAGAATTGCTTTGCTGCGATAACGCATAAAGAATAATAAACAAACAAACCGCAATTGGGAAAACGAAAAAGAAAGTAAACAATAAATGCAAAAAGCTAAAACTGTTAAGTGTAAAACTGCTGACAGAGAAAGAACGAGAAAGAGAATTCAAATTCGTAGGAATTTACAGTGATGAACACAAAAATGCAAAAAATAAAAAAAATAAGTAAATAAAAATACTCAAATAAAAGCTACCCTACAAAATTTCAATGAACATTTGCAGAAATAACAAAAACTAATACAATATCGCAATTTTCGGTTAACGAATTTACTTTGGAAATCCCACCGTATGTGTGTGTCCCAAAATAAAATCAAAAACATTTGACCGAAAAACGTTGGAAAAACAGCTGGCATTCATTCAGCAATTTGCACACGTGTATGTTTGGTGGTTTGTTGCCACACTTTCGCACTCCTTTTCCTGCTCAACGCATCGCACAAACAACAATTTAACCAAAAATGGCGGTTGGGCAGGGGTAATAATACAACAAAGTGAAGCCACCCAGCCACACAATGCCAGAATAGAACACTGTTTTCAACAGAAACTAAACGAAAACCAAATCGAAATCAATACAGCAATTAATATTTGATAGCAGATACACCCAATTGCATTCGCAATTTATTTAAGCGTTAAATTAAATTCTCAATAAAATTCAAAGTGTTTTTAATATATACTTCGGCCTTTGGTACCCGCTGCTAAATACTTTTAATTCTTATTTGCAAAACTCGCAGAAGCTTTTCATTAATTGCATTCATTTGGCTTCACGCCGAGCTGAGATGGCTCTTCAAATCGTTAGCGAGCTGAGCTCCACAAAAATAGGAAAGGAGTTATATTTTATTTGCATTTTGCAATTAATACTACTCTCCATTATAGTATAGAAATTTACTAATTTAAAATATTGAGTTCATTTGATTTTTCGCTTAGAAACTTTCACTTCTTTTGTTGTACCTTTTAGCAATTATTTCAATTTTTTATTTAAAGTGTATGAATTTGCAACTAAAGATCAAATTTATACAAAAAACAAAAACTGCCTCGAGACAAAAATTTGAAGGACATCATGGGTGAAGGACATAACGCCCACACACACACACACACACACGCACATGCACATAGTTAGACATACGCAAGGTTGTTGCATTTTACGGTTAGCTACATGTGGAACACGTGGCGTATGAGTAATATGGCACACAGCCTCCATATCAATGCCGTCGTGGATGTTTCTAGCTCTTTAATCGCAATATTCCTGCACTTCTCACTTCTTCCCCCACCCTACCTACCTAGCCCCCCGTTTGGCAAAAGTTCGCCTCATTTGCAGCTCAATAATGCAAATCTTAATGTGGGTGCATGGAATGGATAACGTTAATTGAAATGTGTATTTCTAGTTTTCATTGCTCAGCCAACTAATTACGACTATCAAAATGCTATTTCACCTGGCAAATGTGTGTGTGTTAGTATGTGTGTGTGTGTTTGTGATGATATTATAAGTCTTTGTCAATCTGTTTCCCTAGTGCGCAGTCTGCATGTGTATGTGTCCATTAACTCAATGTTAATTCTCTTAATATACTATGTGGAATTACTTGAAAGGGTTTCCCTTAATCAATCAGTCAGTCTGTTTCTGTATTTCGCTTAATTGTTTAACAATAGTTCAAGTGGCTTAAAAACCGTTTGTAATCTTCCAAATATCATGCAAATATTTAAAGCTGTTTTTGTTTTTACATGGAATTTAAATAAAAGAAAACTATACGCAATTATTAAATACAAAAGTAGTTGGAATTTTTTATTGATTTTCGACTCATCCCTTAAAAGTTAAAGCTGTCTAAAATAAGATAAAAAGTTGCATTTGGATATAACAGGGTAGTAAATTTGATTTGTTTGCTCGTATGAAAGACAAATCAATATAAGCTTAATAGCCATTTCGTAGTCTATAAACCCAAAATTAGGAATTGATAAAATTAGTATAAATATATATACTTACATATGTATATGCTAGTTTATCGGTAACCAGACAGCCCTGAGATGACCTCAAAATAAAGACCCATCGAACACGAACTTGAACACCTTACCAACTCTGTATTTATTGTAGCTACAAAAACAATCTCTAGAAGCAGCTCTTTCTCTCTCTTTCTCTGTCGAGCTCTCGTCTTCAGAAACCTACATTAACCAGATGCAAAAGTGAAAACACTTGCATTCATTTTTGTTCCAAGCCCATAAAATGAAAGCTGCAAAATGAAAGCAAAGAAATTAGCAAATCTGTTTGGCAATCCTTACTTACAAAAAAAAACCAGCTAATCTGTGCACTTAAAAAAAATAAAAAATAAAACTAAAAATATTTAAAACAAAACAAGAAAGGAAAGAAACGATTTTGAAATGTTTGTTATTGTTTAATTATAGCATAGTTATTGTGAATGAATCACAAATGCATAAAAAACGAGAGTTAAAATGTACCATGTACCTAAAAAAACATAAGAAAAAAAAGAAAGCAAGAATGCAAGAAAGAAAGATAATTGTTTAACTTTAAACTAAAATTTACCTACACTAAATACATATACATATATATATAAATGTTAGGCTTTAATTTAATTGGCAAGCTACAAAACTAATACAAGCAAAACAATCAAATCCAAATCAGGCCTATTCGGTATCGTATCAATCAAACAATCAAGCAATCAACACTCGATCAATCAGTCGGTTAGCCAGTCAGTCCGCCAGTCCGCAAGTCCTCAGATCAATAAGCCACAAACTCATATTAACATAGTATGTGTGCGTGTAGTTTGACAAAAAAGGACATTGAACTCGGCTTGCTGCCCAGCCCAGCCCAGCAGGACAGCAAGCACTAGTTCGCACCCAAAACATCATCAATCTCCGAAAAGGAAATATGCACAAAAATTCGCAAATGATTTTCAATTAATTTTAGTATGTCTTGATGTTGTTTCTACACGTAAATAGCTCTTAAAATGTTCTTAAAATCATGTCTCGAGCATCATAAGTTTAGTTTGTACATACACTAAATGCCTCTGGCTCCCACCAAAAAAAGAGAAGTTACTTGTCCACCAAACAAACTCAAACTGAAACCAAAAAAAACAACAACAAAGAGGTTAAAGCCAAAAAGAAAAGTAGTTCTATTTTTCAGCTAGCGAGTTAACTAGAATTCAATCTAAGCATATGTGTACTTAATTAACTAAATATATATATGAGTTAATCTAGACGCGTTTACCAAAAGAAAGAGCCTATCATATTTTTGAATCGATAAAATGTCGCTGGACGACGAAAAAAAAATATCTAAAAAAAGTGAACAATACAATTTTCTTATCAATCAGTATATACAAAAAAACACATATGCATACATAACACATGCACACACACACACACACCCCCGAACACAAACACACACAAGTGCAATATGCGAACTACATAAAATACCTTAAAGCATAATCAAAGGATAATCAGCAAGGAACGAGCGCTTGAAAATGAAAAGAGATTATATATTATATTGATATTTTAGAATTTGTAGAGAGAATAGTATATAATATATATATATATATATTCGAGTATGTATACATATACAAAATATATAAACCTATTGTCACAACGCAAGAGCAATCAATGTTTCAATTTATTAAATGTTACAACAATGTTTTAAAAATATATATATATATACACACAGATATACGATATATAGTATAATATAATTATGTAATGCAATGTGAGCATTAACTTACAAATTCACAACTTTTATTTGTAACCAAAAACATTCTAGAGTTACTCAAATGTTAGTCAAAACAGAAGAAGAAAATAATTAAAAAACAAAAGATAAAACAAAACAATCAAGCGTTAAAGCAAAAATATTTATGAAAAAAAAAAACAACAACAAACTAATAAATGTATAAAAAAGGCAAATCGAAAAACAAAATAAAACAAGAAAATTTAAAGAAAAAAAGATTTTTGTTGTTAGTTTTTTTATTTTCTTGTGTTTTTCGTCGTCGTCAGTTATACATAATTTATAAATATATATATATATATATAAATGTGAGTTTTTTGTCTTTAGCGTTAGCAAATGTATAACTATTACGTTTGATAATATTCGTATTTTAATTATATATAAATATATATGTATACATATAGTATATATATATATGTATATATAATTTAATAAATATATATTTATTAAATGACAGTCAAACAAAAATACAAATTTAATTACTAATTATAACGATTACTAATATTAGAGATAAGATACATTACATTAATAAAGAAAACGATTTCCTTACATTAAAAATAAAAATTACAAAAAAAATCAACTCTGCCTTTAACATTTTGTATTTAACATTGCGTATACGAAGCGTTAACAGCGCGAAATTTTGAGCTTTTAATTAACTGTTATACGGAGTATCAAAAGCTTTAATGCCGTTCCTTCTTAAAGCTGTAGCTTGTTTGACAACAACTTGCAGCTTAAAGCTGCCAGTATAACAGTACTTAGCATTGCCAGCGTCCAACAGTTTTTAAGCCGCATTCAAGCTTCACGCATAGATGGCGCTTTCAGTTGCCACAAAAATGGGTTGCTGATTTGCTAATGATTCCCAATGCATGAACATGCATTACCCATGTTTTCAACAACATGTGCTGATAGTGTTTGACATCTTCTTGTCAAGCTCCACAACGCACAATTTACAACTATCCAAACATTACATTTCCGATTAAAATATTTGATAAGCTGCACGGCATGTCAGATAGATGCAATTGGCGGCGAGTTTAATAGCAACAAGTTCATGTCTCGACCTTGGATAAGCTGTGAATACTCAAGAACAAAGTTAAGTAAATATTTTCTTGATATAAAAAACAAAAATTCAACACCCTGAGAAATTACCACTCGAAAATCAACTAAAAACAGAGTTTAAAAGCTTAGGCATCCAACAAGAGTTCCATGTTGAATCCAGTCGCGGGCCACCATATTTCTTATTTGGTAAGTTTGAACTAATTAATATTAATTATATTTCTAAGATTTTTAACAGTTTAAATTATACTTCTTATAACAATGTCGAGAATGTCGTACTTGGTTTTAAGGTAACCGAGAAATTTCATATTAAAATTGAACATGAATAATATTTGAATCAAATATTTTTGTGCATCAATATTAATATGTCGAAGATGAAAGTTTCTTAATAAAAAATAATAATTAATCAACAAACTGTTTGATATATTCATTTTTCAACTCCCAAGTACTTATTATTGTTCGAGTTGAACCCTTTAACTAACATTTTGTTTGAAATAAGTTTGAACTGTTCAATAAACTTAGCAGTCAAACTTTATTTCGTGATTGTAGTTAATCTAGCATTTTGGCTTAATAGTTTTTTCGTGTTTCATGTTTCTAGAACTAAACAACTGATAGAACCCAATTATTAGTTTGCCAAGCATAAATTTAACAACCGAAGTTATTATTTGGGGAAAACTAATGAGTGTGACGCTAATACTCAATAAAATAAATCTGTTGAAAACGTAAACACTTAAGTTAGGAAACTTCCTAGAATTCCGCCACTTAAACTTTCAGCTGTTTTTAGGAATTTTTAGTGCAATCTTTAACTATTTTGTTTTCTAAACGAAAATTGCATCTGTTTTGGCAAAACTTCGACCCTGGAAACGAAGCGAAGCCCAGCTGCATGTGACTTTCTTTGTGTTTTCTCATATATATATTTGTATATATGTATATATATTTGTTCTAGACTTAACCGGCTTGTGTGTGGATTTGTTGTTAACGGGTCACGCGTCATTCGCTCAACCTTCGGCCCCTTCGGTCTTCATTTATTGTTCTGCAAGATTTGTCAGTTTAATTGTTGATACTTGAATCACGCGTTTTTGGATGCGGATTGGGAAGGGGCACGTTGTAGTAATATGTGTGCAGTGCTATATTGAAAAGTCTGTGGAACACCTTCTGTTTTTAATTGTTTACTAAATACATTTAAATGGAAAAGTGACGGCGGCGGGTCTTAACTGATTCAATTGTTGAATGCGAGAAATTGTTTGTTTTGTTTCTGAATAACTCGTAGCCGTTGGTGATGTCACTGGACTGTCACAGCGACTGCATCTGGATTTGTTGCCTTGCACATGCAAACACACATACTTATGTACATACAAACAAACAGTAATACCTATTTATATACCCTACAATGGAGTCGATTATATTGATTTGGTCAAGAATTAGCCCCCATTATACTCAGCTTATCTGCTTTTAGTTGATACTGACTCTGTCCACCGTCGGTATTTGTATGCAAATACTTGTATGTTATAGTGTTTGCCAGCATAACGAATATTCCATACCCTTACTTAGCAAAATCCAGCTGTTGATACAACCTTTTTGTGGTAATTTCGAGCAATTTATGAATAATAATGTTGAACAATATGGCCGAAAAAACAAAACCACAAATAAAAAATTATAAAGCATATTTTTTAAAATTAAAATTTTGGGTAATTATGAATTTAAGCAACAAAAGGAACATAAAATAAATTATAAAATAAAATTATTTTCCGGGAAGTTCAACAACATTTGTTGCGTGGATTGGGAAAAAACCCCAGAAAACTCAATCACAGTCGATGAGAAATATCTTAGCTTTTTTTTTGTTGCACTTTCGATGACAGAATAATGATACCCTTTCTAGGTGTATAATGATGCGTCTCATGATATTTATAAGTAAATGCTCATAAATTTTGTTTGTATAAGGGCCATTATCAAGTATGCTCACACACACATACGAATGCAAATATACACACACACATACAAACACTTACATATAATACATGTACATATATGTTTGCAGTGTAATTAGTTAAACAGCTGTTAAAGTCAATTGACAAAAATGCCGTCATTTGCACTTAATTTTAAGATTTACGCGTCATGAAACTAAGAGGTCCATCAACCCCCCCGTTTACCAACCCACCACCCCAACAACACACTGTTAGTGTCAACTCTAAGCAACCTGTTGCAGTCGTGTCAAAGTTCAGGCCAACCTGCATGCAGTTCGCAACGAACATGTTGCAAGTTGGCGCCCAACCGGCAATTGTTTTGAAATTCGATAGACCTTAGCTTAATACTAAAGTTAAAGCACGAAACTAAAAAAAAAAACAAAATACAAATAAATATATACATAAATATTAACTGGCTTAACAGGCATATACAGTCGCATATGGAAAGTCGCTCGGCGCTTCTCTAGAATTGTTTATTTCAAGGCAATCATCAAATTTGATTGTGCGTCTCTCTTTGTTTCTTTGTTGCTGTTGTTGTTGTTGTTGTTGCGAGCGTAAGTTACTTAAGCTTGCTCTAAATAAAGTACGACATTCAATTGTAATCAGACCGAAAATCGTATACTATGATATATTTTCGAGCAACAGCAGCAACTGTTGCTGTTGGGTGGAGGGGTTGGGTTCAAGATGAAGAGCAAGAAGCAGCAGCAAAAGAAGAAAGGGAAGAAGAACGTAAATAAGTTTGTTTAACATGAAGAAAATAAAACTCAACAAGTTGAACTCAAATGTGTCAATTAGGGGTTGGCAGTGCAACAGCAAACAGCAAAAATCGGCAGCAACAATTGTCAAAAATAATAACACAACATGCAACATGTTGCGTGCAACATCTGACTCAAACCAGCCAAAGCCGCTGTTTAATTGTCGAAAACACAAAAAGGGGCCGTGAAAAATTTGCAGCACATCAAAAAAATATAAAAATAATAATTATAGCAATAATATTAAACATCATTTTGATAATTTTAAAATATTTATAATATATATTGAAAATATTAATAATTTATTGAGTATCTATTAAGATATATTTTGTAAACAATGGAAAATATTTAATTTATTTTAATTTATTATTATTTCAGTAAAGTAAGCTTATATTTCACATATTTTATTTCTTTTCAATATCTGATGTTTTTTAAGAAGGCTTTTAATTTGTATGAAAAGAAAACAATAATAATTTTATTGATGGGTTTATCCTTTCAACTCAACATACACAAAATCGTATTTTAAACTTAAAAAACATAAAGAAAACAAAATATTGTAACAAAGTATTAAGGTTAAGATAATTGATATCTGGAATGAAAACATTATTTTTAAAAAATAAAATAAAAAAAATATCTCAAAAATGTATAAGTATTTTTCGTAAGCTCGGTGTATTCAATCCTTTTTATTTAAATTCCTTCAATTTGCACTGTTTTTAAGCTCAGCTTGAACGCCGTCCGCTGGGCGCCCCCATTGGGTTCGACGCCTGTGCTAGACCGCAACCAACGACCAAACCATGAGCCAACCGCTGTTTTGTTCATACTATGTTTGTTGTTTCGCCGTTGGCTACTGCTGCTGCTTGTTGTTTTTGCATTTGTTATTGTTGACGGCAACATGTTGCGAGGCCGTCACAACGGTCGTTCTGTGCTGAGCTGCTGCTGCTGCTGCGACGTTGTCTCTAGGTTCCACTTGGCTGGCATTGTGGCTAGCGCATCAGTCGCTCTCGGAGCGTTGTCGTGAACGGTTAACAAACGCGGCAGAACAAAGCCGAAAGCAACGTGTGAACAGCGAACGCCGTCTTCTCTCCAGTGTTGGGAGTCCCATTTTTTAAACTCAAAAAACCACGCACAAATTGCGAAACAAACATAAAACAAAACAACACAAAGTTTCAACTTAAAAGTAATTTATCATCAATCCTAACGAACGAACAGTTATTATTCCAATGTCCAACTAATCAAGCCGGCAAATCATCTAAATAGTTTTTTTTTAATCAATTATTTTTTTTTTTGTTAATTGTGAGTGTTAAAATTGGTTTTTTTTTTTTTAAAAGTGCCAAGTAATTTTTTAAGTGAAATTTGAAATAAAAAAAAATAAAGAAAAAAATGTATGTTCGAAAAAAAACACAAATGCGAAACAATATTGAAAAACAAAAAACAAAAAACTTCAATGAAAATAAATATTTATTAAAAAAAGTTAAAAAATTAAACAAGGCAGCCGCAGCAGCAGCAGAAAAGTCAAAAAGTCAAAAATTTGTAGTTCGAAACGAAGTTTTGAGCTTCGGAAAGAAAGCGTCGCAGAATTGGCTAGAAAATATTCTCGTTGTTGTTGTTGTTGGTTTAAGTTGTTGTTGTAATTGCTGGCGGCTTTCGCCACTTTACAAGCAACTTCCTTTTGTAGCCACGGGGCCAACGTGGAGCAAAACCAGTCTTGAGAGGGACAGAGAGAGAGAGAGAGAGAGACCCAGACCCAGACCCAGAGTCCAAGTCGGAGGCTGAATTTTGAAGCTCGTTTTTGCAATTTTTTATTTTTGACCAAAAAGACAGAGAGAGTGACAGAGAGAGAGAGAGAGAGGGGAGAGGTAAAATAGGAAAAGGTAAACAAAAGTCGGCGCGTTTTGAAAAGTGTTTCCCCATTCTGTGTGTGTTTGTTGTTTTCAGGATAAACAAAAGCGGAAGCAAATGATTTGCAAATCTGCAGCAACTTTTGCAGCCAAGGTGAAAGCTGAACAACAAAACAAATAAACATAGAAAACGAAAGAGAGAGAGAGAGAGAGAGAGAGAGAGAGAGAGAGATAAATCGCATGTTGAATATCGCCGCCTTTGTAGAGAATGGCTTTGGGCTTAGAATCGCTCTTGGCCTTTATGATAAATGGTTAAATGGAGGCTGTGTTTGGGGCCAGCGGGCCGTAAATCATTTTTTTTTTTATCTTTTATTTTATTTTTTTCTATTTTTCGGTCATGACAATTTTGCACAAAGAATTATTATTCTCCTCAGCGAAATGCGAAAGTTTGTGCCCCAAACACACACACACACACACACACACACACACACACAGCAGAGATGAAGTAGTGTGTGTGTGCAAGCGAAAACAGATTTCTTTCAAATATTTGTTTATTTCCATTTAAAGTTTGAAGATCAAGTTGAGCAGGGAGGAGCAGGGGACATATATTTTTTATATAGAACATGTTGGTTCAAGCTCTCTTTAAGCTGTCACTTTGTCATATTTATAGTTGTACACACACATACATACATATGTACATGCGTACGAACATATGCAGATGTGGATGGAACCACTCGACACGACACGGCGCGACTCCACTCGTCGCGGTTAGAAAGCCAATGAACAAGTTTTGGTTCGAGTGCGCAACTAATTTTCTAATTTGACGACAACATCGTTGTTGTTGTTGTTGTCGTCGTTTTGCTGATCGTTGAGCGTGGCGCGGTTGCAACTTATCCAAATCACAGTTCAAACACAAAATGGAACTTAACGAAACTTTGCGATCAATTCACACACACACACACACACATTGAGTGGGTGGGGCCAACATTTTTGATGATGCGAAAGAGAGAGGAAGAGATCGATTCGAATGATCTGGCATATTCGACGTGTGATTAATCGTTGCGGCTCCCAAAAAAAAAAAAGAATGAAAAGAGTTTTTGTTGCTTTTGTTTTTCTTCCCCTTTTACTTGCCGGTTAATTGCTCCTTCATAAAAAATAACAAGAAGAAGAAGAAGAAGAAGATGACATAGAACTGCTAGAAAAGAGAGGCTGTAGTGGGAGGGAGAGAGAATAAGACAAAATAAATGCGAGCTGAAGCCGAGCTAAACCAAAATGGCCAGGCTAATGGATTAGATGATGAAAAGAGAATGTGTGAGAGAGAGCGAGACAGACAACTTGATTAATGCGATGATGATGATGCTCGTAACGATCATCATAATGATGGTTTGGCTGTGAAACGCAACGAACGAGCGTGCAAGGCAAAATGCTCAAAACGCGCAGGCAGCTTAAAACTAAAGAAAGAAAGGTGAAAAGAGGCAAAGAGACGGACGACAGGTTGGGAGTATTTTTATATGTGTGTGCCCGCTCTCGCTCTCTCGTTCTCAACTCAACCGCTCTCTTTGCTGTTTGACTGTCTATTTACATACATATTTATGTATGATACCTGTTTGTCCACACACACACACACACACATGCATAAGCATTTTGAGCGCTGTATAGAATAACTAAGCAGCGACTGCGACGCCCGAGTCGACCCGATTTCAAGCAACAACAACAACAACAAAACAAGTTGCTCTCAAGAACTAAAGCAAAGAATGAAACTCTGGGCGTATTTTATAAAACCAAAAAACAGAACTTATTAATAACAAAAACATTAACAAAAACGTTAAATAAATAAACCAAAAAAAATAATGCAAGATGTAGAAAGCAACAGCTAAGAACAACAACAAACAACAACAACAAAAATAAAATGCGATGTTTTTGTTGTTGCTTTTTTGCGTAGCAATCGAAACTGGTTATATATCGAAACCTTAATAAAAATTGTAAGAAATGTATTTTTGTATTTTACAAAGAACAACATCTACATACATATACATATACATATGTACGGATGTATGTATGTATGTTTTGCTTATAATTAGCATAAGTTTACGGGAGAGTTGCCGGCTAAAAAGCCACACCTGCACATATATATTTTATGTGATTTCCAACACTGCTATTTGCCTTCGAACACACACACACACACACACAATCAAAATCAAAGAAAAGAAAAGAAAAAAAACAAAAGACTTCAACGTCAGGCAACATACTTACTTTTGTACTTACGTGTCGCTTGCTTTGCGTCGACAGCGACGTCGACAGCGCACAATCAGAGCTAAGCAACTCATACGTCGCGACGTCGCGTCGCTGCTTCAGTTGATTTTCAAAGGCGCGCCGTCGCAGTCACACTCTCCCAACAACAACAACAGCAAGAGAAGAATTTCTCGCTCTCTCTCTCTGTCTATCTGTGTGAGCGAAACTCGCGCGCCCAAGTTTAAGTTTTCGATTCGCGCTGTTTTTTTTCACATTTTGTTTTTGTAGATACATATTGTGCGTGAATTTCACATACATATATTTTTGGCTTCTTCTTAATTGTGTATGTACACTGCTGCTGCTGCGGCTGCTGCTGCTGCTCTCTGTCTGCGCCTACCTGCTGACAAGTTCGATTGCAACTCCTTTTTTTTTTTTGTTCGACTGCGACCTGGACTTTATGGCACTGACCTGTCCTGACCCGTGACCCATTGCGGCAGGCTTATCAAATTAGCATGTGCAATTTGTTCATATCGTAGCTCGCTCTCTTTCTCTCTCCGACTCTCTTTCTCTCGTTTGCGCCGGCGCAGCTAGTGACAAACATTGGATTACAAGCACCGTAACAAGCAGCAAAACGAACAAGAAGAAGACGAAGAAGTTGCAGCAACAAACGGTTTTTGACAGGTAAGCAAAAAAAAAAAAAAAAAAAAAACCCATTTTCCATTTCCAGCTGTTTATTGAATATTTGTTCGTGCTGCGATTTGCGTTTTGCAATATCCGTTTCTTTAAATTGAAAATGCAAGATTGCAACAGCTCCGTTACAATCACCCTCAAATCGAGCAACCCCTTCAACGACAAGCGACAAAATATAGCAAAAGATTTGCTTCTTCTATCGACTTGTATATACATATATAGTATTTTATAGTATGCGACGATTGTGGATAATGCAATTCGGCAGCCACTTTGCCAACTGTTTCCTCTATCATCCATTCCCCCAACGTCCCCGTTCCCCCCTTAAACACCCAACACCATCACCATACGATAAAATGAGTTTTCGTTTTGCCGGTCAAACAACGGTAATAAAGTTGCTGTGAAAACTTCACTTCCCATCACCCGCTCCATCAGCTTAGCTCCTTTTATGGTTTTAGTTGTTATAAAAAAAATAAAAAATATAAACCTGTCTTTGATCGACTTGGCAATTAATAGTGACAAAAACTAAATATTTAATCTTAAATACGTATTAATTATTTTCGTGAAAATTAATAATTATATTTAATTTATGTTTATGCAGATGTTTATGTTAGCTTTAAATAATTTTATTTCTATGAATATTCATTGAGCTAAGGCTTATTATTAATTTGGAGCTCGTCTTAAAATTTAGTAAAATAACATACAAATAATTTTGTATACAAATTTATTCAATGGCTTTTTTTTACTATATTAAATACACCTTTATATTATTTTTAGTACGAAAAATATTACAAAATTAGCATTTTATTTGCATTTTGTAATTAAAACTTTGCAATTCTTTATTATTAAATCTTTTCGTGTTTTTCCCTAATCAAGTACAAAATGTTTTGGTTTTTCAAACAAATTTGTACTATTCTGACAAACTAGAAAAGTTTAAAATCTTTTGAAACTTGAATAATCTTTATATTACTCAAGATTATAAATTTGTTGGATTAGATATGTTTAGTTTAGATTTTTGAGTAAAAATAAATTAACCTAAATTAATTTTAGCAATCTTCCCTCAACATAATTTAGTTTCTTACAAAGAAAATCCAAAAAATTCTCTCAGCACACAAAATTCGATTTGTTTCCTAAAATATCTTGAAACGTTCAAGTTTAGGTAATTTATTTCTGAATAATTAGAAATAAACTTTCTGACGTGGTGCATAAATAATTCGTTTTGTTTTCGTGCCTTAGAGTATTTGAGAGTCGTTCAAATTGAGAATTGCGTGCTTAGTTGGATATATGTATTCATTTCTTTTCCCTTTTCTTTTGTTTTTGTTGCCGTTGCCGTTGTTGTTGTTGTTGTTGTTGGCTCGTTTGTTTTTGTCTTGTTGGTAACAAGCAAGTTTCTCCAATGCCAATCACACTGGCCCCAGAGCTGTGGCTGCGACTGCGGCTGCGACTGTTTCTGTGGCTGCGGCTTTTAGCCATCGACTTCAGATTCAACTTCTCTTCTCTTCTCTTCGAATCTCTAACTTCAACTTCGTCTCCCTTTGCGCTCATCAGCAACTTGTTGTTGTTGTTGTTGTTAGCTGGTGGCTGCAGTTTGTGCGCTTTTCAGTTTTCCACTTTAGACGTCTAAACGATTTTCCTTTAGTGCCTGCCATCTTCGTCTCAACATCTTCGTCAGTCGATTCTCTCTCTCTCTCTCTCTCTGCCCTTTTCTGTTGTGCTCTGTTCCCGTATTATCGCCAGTTCCCCATTCCCCAGCCGTTCTGACTCATTGCCCGTTCGTTGCCTGTTGGCATCGCAAGGAATTTGAAAGATCTAACAAGATTTTTCTTTGAGCAACGTTAAGAGCCAGCATCCAGCCTCAGCCTCAACCTCACAACCTGCCTCTTGTGATTTGACGCCACCCTCCCTCCCCCACCTACTATCCCTCCACACTTCCCAATTGTTATTGTTGTTGTTGTTAGCTGTAGTGTGTGTGCTTTTAGTGTTTTTGTTGTGCGCCGCTGATTAAATTGTTTGGGGAACTTTCGTTTATAATTTGATGTGGTATCTCTCTCACTCTCTTTGTCTCTGTCTCTATGTCTCTATCGCTCTCTGTGGTGTCATCCGTCTGCCATCTCCAGCTCAATCTTCATCTCTCTCTCTGTCTGTTTCGCCGTCTCTGTCGCCCCCCTTTGTCTTCCTTCACTCCAGTTTTTGGTTCAAGCAAAAGTAAAGCGCATTTAGCTTTGTTCTTCTTCTTCATCAGCAATTAAGCGGCATTTATCTTGTTCAAATTTGCTGCTAGTTCGTCCGCTTATCACAAAGACAAACAGAAGTCACACACACACACACACACACACACACAAACACAACTGTTATCACACTTCAAATAGCTAATATGTAAATGATATTCATTCGATTCAATCGAACTTTGACTTCTAAGACAAATGCTGATTCCTAATTACCTTAAATATACATATATTTGTTTGGACTTTAAATTATTATTTTGTAGTCGGGGGAACTTAAGGTGTTGTGCAAATTGTGAATTTGACACGTTCTCGCGTTTGAAGCTAATAATCAGTTCGTATATATATATAGTATATTGTAGTAAATACATATAATGATGAACATTCATGCATGCGAATGCATAGCTAATAACCGATGATTAGCCATTGACTCGACAATGCTCGAATTTGACTTTGCATAAGTCGAAATTACTGAAATGTATCGTTGCCAATGCTAATGATCGACTAACTATTGGGACAAAAGCAATTTTGCACACACGGCAATTAAAATTCAATTGCTTTCAATGATGATGATGCGACAGACAAACAGAGCACAATTCGAATGCAACTCGTTCCCTCAAAATGCGACAAAATGCAGGTAAATCGAATCGAATCGAATCGCAACGAATACTGGCAACAGTGAAAAGTGAAGTTGAGTTTCGACTCGAATAAACTGAACTCAATACACCACCAAAAATTGATGCAACAAATATTGTCATGCAGATTACCTGATGTTTGGCTGCCAATGGCGTTTTCATATTCGGATTCGGATTCGGGACAGTTGGGAAAAGGAGCTGCAAATTGCGGGGGCCCATTGCAATTTGTCAACATGACAAATACTTGCAGTAAACAGCACAAGAAGAAAAAGGCAGCAACACTCAACACACAGATACCATACACACACATACACACATACACAGATAGATAGATAGATTGATAATCTGTGAGCGTCGTTGCGACTTTTGAGTTGAGCTGCTTGAAAGTTCTCCATTCTTTCTCACTTACTAATATTATTGACGGGAACGCTAAGATGCATTAACAAATGAGCAGAAGAAGAAGCACGGAGATGAAGAAATGCAAATCAGCAGATCATTAAAGATTTCAAAAGTAGTCAATTGATTTTTTTGCTTAATTTATTTTGCATTAAAAAGTTATTTGCTGCCAATTTAATTTTGGTTTAAGTCTGCTTTCATCTTGATGACAAAATAAAAAAAAGGGAATTAAATGGAATTTATTTCAAGTGCAAAGGAAAATCATTTTAAGATGTTTTTATTACTTACAATAAATCTGCAAAAATGCTCAAGTTTTCAATGTTTTTGAAAGATTTCATTTCAAGCTCCGTTCGTCGATTTATTTGTTTTAATATTTCATAAGTATTTATACAACTTGTATTGTTATTATTATTATTTTTTTATAAGATTTTTATTTTTTATTCTATTTTTGGTATATGTTTGATTCCGACTAGATTTTTATTTTATTCCCAAAAAGTAGAAAACTTTACAGGCTTTCACATTTTTTTGTTCATAAATTCAAAAGATTTTGGATTATCGCTCAAGGCACAAATGCTTTTTTAAATATGTAAGAAATAGCATAGGGTATTTAGACAGATGGCAAGACAGTGTGGGACAGGGAGGCGGCAGTCATGATGCTGAAGTGGCGCCACCGCTGATTGGCGCAACGCTACTAAATGTATGCATGAAAAATGCATTAGAGCCGCCACAGACAACGCGACACAAACAGCGCCAGCGACAGATTCAGAGCAACAGCAGCTAGCAGCTGAAGCAGAAGAGACGACATTGAGTTTATAGTGCGCTTGTTTTCTGACAACATCCTAATGATGACACGCCGCATAAGACAACAGAAACAACAGAAAACAACCAACCAACAAAATGCATCATCGCAGCAGTTGCGGGCGGTATTGGGAGCATCGAGAGCAGCGCATTTCAATTGCCGGTACTCGATAAGCACACTAAACCAATGGAGCACCGGCAAACCGAACCGAACCAGTTGACGCTGAAGCTGAGAGTCTGTAGCTTGAAGCTTGTAGCTTGAAGCACGAAGCTGTAGCTGTAGCTGAGAATGTGAATGCGAATGCGAATGCGAATGTGTCCTCGCCGTTGGCTCAATGTGTCTGGGGAATGCAAATGCATTAGAGCTAAGCTGGCAAGCAAAGAGATTTTACCCAGAAACAATTGTCTGTCTATCTGTTTGTAGATGTGTCGGTGGGTGTGGAGGGCGGTGGGAATATATATATATATATATATATAGTAAGCTAATGCAATGAGTCTTTTGCTATCGGTATAGATAAGTATTGCCCGGCCGGTCTTGTCTTTAGTCTCAACAACACTTAAAGTTTCAACAACTCAAAAAGCGCAACCTGTTTTTGTTAGTTTGCACTGAGAGAAAAGTCACAGTGCCAATTTACTATATTAATTAAATAATCAGCTGTATTATTCTCAGTGCATTTATTCACATTACTCATACGTACGTTTATCGGATTTGCTAGCTTGGCACTTTTACTTGCCAGTTGTCAACAAATTAAGCACGTGGAGGATAAATGTACGTTGAAATTTCCCAAGCTTAAAACAAAGTCTGAGTTGCATAAGCTAATGAGTTAGTTAGTTGATTCCATTGGCACCATTGTGTGCCTGCAACAATATTATACTATCAATCACACTTAAAGATCCAAAGATTCTTACCTAAGATTCTCAATCACACTTGCAGATTCAAAGATTCTCAGTAATGTAATCAATTGCATTTTTATAACAGATTTTTTTCCAATAAAATCAATCATTTTGCATATTGATGCCAACTGTACCTGTCTACAGGTTCTATCAAACATAAAGTATAATAAAAAATAAAAAATCAAAAAGCACCTCGTCATAATTTCTAGGAAAAAAAAACAATACAAAAAACCTCGCGCAAAGAATATCATTTATTTGTTAATTATTTAAAATCACAATTTGCGAATAAGCGCAAATATATATACAAACTAATATACATCCATAGTATATGCGCAATAAACTGTGTACGGGAAAACCCCAAGAGACCCAAGACGCAGTCTCCCAGCTCCTCGTTCCCTCGTTGAAGTTGATCAGTCTTGGCCGAGGCTGCTACAAAACAAAAAAAAAAAGAATCAAATATATATATAAATATGTCTGTCTGTATGTATGCAGACAAAAAACAGGTCTCGAGTCTCTTCTACGTGTTTTGCTTGCCGGGCTCAAAGAAAAAATAAGAAAAAGAAAAAACAAAACTTAATTAGAAACAACAACAAAAGCAGCAACGAAAACAAAAATAACTACAATGCGATGTGGGCAACAGTTTGAAGCACAAATCAAATGAAAAAATTAGAAATCTTACCTAAGCTTCGATTTTTAGTTGTTGTTCCGAGCATATTAACACAACCTGCTGAGAGGCATCGCTCTCGCTCTCTCTCTCTCTCTCTCTCTCTCTCTCTCTCTCTCTACATATATATATATATAAACGCGGTATTGTTCCTCTTGCGACTTTTATGCAAAAAAGTAATATTGACAAGGCATCGTTTTCGACATGGCCCAAAAGCGTCTCGGGACTCGGGCCTCGGGTGCCTGTCATATGAATACTTCGTTATGCTAATTTTGTAGTCATTTTTAATTGTTGGTTGCGCACAAAAAATGTCGACAACTGAATAATCAAAAATTGGAAACTGTTTTGCATGCAGCCTGCTGAATTTTTTAAAACAGAAGGAATTAATTTGAAAAATTTCTGCCAAAAAACTTAATTTATTTTTTGGTAATTGCTGTGCTTGTCAACTCTAATACCTACCATAAAATGCTTGACTCACATGCATTGAAAAACATACATAAATTATATACATGTATTTACAGTACGCCCTCACTCAATGCAACATTTTAGACTCTGTTAATGCAACTTTAAACTTCTATTAAATCAATATGCCAAGAATATAAAGTGAAGAAATCTACAATATCAGGAATGCACAATAAATTTGCTGCGACTGCAGAATCCGAACCAAGCAGACGGGAAGCAATAAGGCTAAAATCTCACACTTCTTTAGAAACAAGAAAAATCTTTTATCTTAATTAAAATATTTAGAAATGACACTTAATTAGTATTATATATAAGCATATATAAAAGATGAAACAGGTTCAGTTTTCGCATTTTGCTCAATTTCTATTAGTTGCTTTGAGCAAGGGCAAAATGCATATTCAATATTTTACATTATCAAAAGCGTAGTCAAATTTTGAGAACAATATCCAAAACGCTGTTTGGTGGGAACTGGGAACCCAATATTCAAAAAGATATCGAATGCGCCGCTTTTGCTTTGTGCTTTATTATTATTTGTCATTTTGTTGCAATTTGTAATTGAATATTCACATGGTCACGTAATTGCCATTGGCTCAAACAGCTCAACAGCTGAACTGTGTGGCCTGCGATTTGGAGTCGGGTTGCGAGTCAAAAAAAAAAAAAAACAAAAAAAAAAAAAGAAAAACCCCAAAAACCGAAAAGCTGCAAAACCCTTGCGCAAGTTTTTAATGAATGAGCTGACATTTTGTTGGCCAGCTATTGCAAAGTTCAATATGGGTTTGCATCAGTTTACACACACAAATTAAAAAGTATACCCTCCTTCTCCGCCTCCTCCTGCTTTCCCACCTCCATCTCAAGCGAAAAGAGCTAGCGCAACTCTGGACCTATTGCAACAAGGCCAAAATCAAAAGTAAGCTAACCGAAAGTTAGTTAGCAAAAAAGTTTTTGTGCACTGCACAGCAGATAGCCAAGTTATAGACATAATCACACAGGACAAATGAGTAAGCAAAAAACAAAAACAAAAAAAGTAGATAAAACTAAACACACACATACACACACACACACACAGTGTATTTGTATATATGCATATATTTGTATTTACACAAACAGTGCAGCAGTAAAAACACTGAACTTAAGTTTATGGAAATTGAGAAATGCAAAAATATCACACACAAGTGCATAAATGTACATAAAAGTTAAAATACACCGTTACCGAGATTCCCTATTACTACCTGTACCCCGTGTACCCCTGTACCTGAACCTGTCCTTGCAGTATCAGCTCTTGGCCTTTTCATTGGTCCTCTTGTTGTGTCTTGGCCTTTGCCTTTGCCTTTGCCTTTCGCCCCTGGCCTTGGCTATATGTAGCTGCTGGTCGCCAAATAAAAGTCGATCATAAATATTTGACTTACAACAAAGCGCAGCAAACTTAAATTAGCAGCCAAAAAAAAAAAAAAGCACAGTGGAACAAAGCACGAAAGTAATGAAATCAAAATATTAAAAAACAACTTCTTACTTTCAATAATTAAATGAAATGCTTTGATCAAAAATTAATTGATTAAAAATAAAAGTTATTCTAAAAAGTATGTTTTTTTTGTGTCCACTGTTGCGACTTCCGAAGTCGAGCCATAAAATGCAAATAACGAGAAAACAGCATCAGCACAACAGCAGATAGCAGCTAGCAGTAGCCAGGCAAAAGACCATCTTGCTCTTCAAGATGATGAGAATGAGAACTTACCACAAGGAGTTCCAAAACACCAAAGAGCCAAGCACAAAGCTCCAGGCTCATTCTGTGTGTGTTTGCGTATAGAAAAGTTTAATGAAGATATTTGTTACAGTCGGTGCACCTTGAAATTGTTCTGTGGCAAGCAATGGTCACACTGGTGCTGTTTTTTAATGGCAATGGCAAGAGGGGGAGAGAGCGGGTGTTAGCGGGGTCAGACAGACAATGGGAATGCCCTGGCAAGCCCTGCTACTGGCAATCATCTCCTGTCCAAGTCCAAGTAGTATGTATTGCAATTTTACCAAAATGAGCATCTATCTTTTATTGCTTGTAAGCTGATTGACGTGTTCGAGGAAATGTGTTCATGCTTGGTGATTGGTTTCATTTTCTTCTTCGATACACTTAAGGAAAAAGCGACTACGCGAAATTATGATTATTAATTGGAATTTCTTAAACGTTTTGAATATTTCTTAAAGAAATCTTCTTGGAACTTTGATGACAAACCTTTTCGTTAATATGCTGGGTATTTGAATGGTCTAGCAATAACATTTCACTTGTCACTTTGGCACTTGCATTGTTGGCGTATATATATTTCACTTCTTTATAATTTTTTTTATTTTTTTTTTTGGGTGAACTGCTCAGAAATCTTTTATAGTCATATCCTGCCTGCCTGCCTGCCAGCGAACCAAACAACCAGCTGCTGCCTGCCTGCCTGCCAGTTGTGCCTGCCTTGTTGTCTGTTGGCTTGTTTGGGTTGCTGTTGTTGTTGGTTGGTTGGTTGGTTGGTCGGGGCTGAGTGCCAGAGACAGATTATCATCAGTGGGCCAAACTTTATTAGTGTCATTAGATGCAGTCAAAGCGCACAGCCAAGCTGCACAAAACATTCGCAATTCGTCTAGCTCGCTCTTTATCTCATTCTCTCTTTCTCTCCCTCTGTCTGTTTCGAGTGTCTCTGCCTCTTTTTTTTTGTTGTTTTGTTTGTTTGAATGACTAACTGCAAATTAGTAGCTACTTCTGGCAATTTATCGTGCATTGTACGGCGGCCTGTTGGCCAGCTCATTATGAATACTACTTGGCTGAGACTCGAATTGAGATTGCTAGCTTTGGATGGGTATGTGAGGGAAGGGTGAAGGAAGTTAAAGCTGAGCTGCTGCTTCATTCATTGCAAAAGTAGTACTCGCATGGAATGGTGCGTTTTTTGTCTATGTATGCAAGTGTGTGTTTGTGTGAGTATTTCATAAATTTTGTATGCTCGTTACTTTTGGCTATGAAATGGCAAAGGTACGACCCACAAACAGTGCCATTATTACATGTTGCTGCAGCTGCTTGTTGTAAATGTTGTTGTTGTTGGTGCTTGTGATGGAGTGCAGCTTCGTCTCCACGGTTTCCGATGTTTAAGTCAAAGTTGGCCATGCTTGATGCACTTAAAAAAAATTAACGAGGAACTATAAATATTTAAATGAAGCTGGTAAATTGTTTTGAGAATTATTAAATTTACTAGGTCTTTTTATAAATGTCAGGTTTATCATTCTTACATTTTTAAATATTTATTTTAACAAACACAAACGAGTTAAACAGAAATTTACAAATAAATATTTATTTTTCAATTTTTGTAGACTAAATTTCATAATATACAATTTATACTTTTGTCAAGTTCTATTTTATTCCAGTAAATAGTATTTTTCTCTAAGTGTATGTGGTGTGGCTGTATAGGTGGTGTGTGTGTGCTTGCTCTGGCAACCTAATTTTTAGGTTTACGTTCAGTTTTAATGGGCTTGGGAGCAAACGCTGTCGACGTCGACGCCGCATCGAGCCGCGTCGCAGCAGCGACAGCAGCATCCTCATCAACAAACAACGTACGTACGTACCTACGTACATATGTATGTGTGTTAGTGTATAGGTAGTTAGGAAGGTAGGTAGATAAATTATAGCAACAGCAAGCGCCGCTCAAGCCCATCAACTTCAGCGGCAGCAACAAAAATGAGAACCGCCAACTAGTTTGAATGCCATCGCTTTTTCCCTCACTCTGCTCTCGGCACCCCTTTACCCTCTACAACCTTGCAACATCACCTTTCCTCCTCCTCCTCCACCGCCTCCAATTTCATCAGAGTCTCCTCCTACTGTTTGCTGGCACTTCCTAGCTCTCTTGCCAAAACGCTCTCATAACAATTGTTTCTTGTTTATAGCCAAAGGCGCAATTTTAAATTTAGCTCTCTCTCTCTCTCTCTGCAGCAGGCGGCGTTTTCATTTCGGTTCCACAACGGTTTTTGGTTTTGGATTGGTTAGGTTTAGGTTTATTTATTTTATTTTTTATTCCATTGTTTTCGCATTTCTATGCAGAGTATCCCAATGGGGCTTATTAGCTGTAAAAAGACCCAATTGCAACGGTCAAAAGGTCAAACGTTTTTACAAACTTGCACATGGATTCCATATTTATTTATCCAAAGATAAAAACATTCATTGCTGCACATTATAATCCGCCCGACGGACAATTATAAAAAAAAAAAAATTTTTTTTTCCTCAATTGAATCATTTAACACTTCGAACGATTTCAATATTTGTCAACCAAAAAAACTTAGTTGCTAACAATATTTATTTATATAATATAATATTCTCTATGTAAATAAAATATATCAACTATAAATTGACATATTGTTTTTTTTTTATTTTATTTAATCGCAGTTGCTTTTGCCCCACCGCCTCACATGAAACGTAGATTTTGGTGTTTGCAGCTTTTGTTATTGTTGTAATTGTTGTTGTTGCTGTTGCCGTTGCCGCTAGCTGGGCACATTAATAGTCCGTTTAGTATTCACAGTAAACGCTTGCGGTGCCCAAAACGAAATTAACGCCAAACAAAATGCTCAACGTCCAACTTTTATGTTGCTCAAAATACATTGTTGTGATACCCTGAAGAGTCGAACAAAAGAGCATATAAGTTATAGAGATAGCTACGAAAAATCTCTTTTAAGATTTGTTCCCTTTTTTGCTCTTTCCATATTATATTACAGGGTATTTAGTTGCGTAGCCCAATTGAATTCTTTGGCTGCCGAAATAAAATGCAATTAATTCCAACGCTCAAAGCTGTTGTTAAACTTTTCTCTACATATGTATATTATGTATAAATGTATGTATGTATGTATAATAATGAGAATTGAGCATCATTGAATTGCGAATGCCAAACAAATGTTTAGCACGTTGCCAAATCGTGGCTTACAAAGAGTGATCCAAGTTGTTGCTGTTGTTTCTTTCGCTTGGTTGACTTGACATTTGATCAAATTTTGTCTGCTTATTACTTGTTGGCATGCAATTCAAAATAAAGAGAATGAAGTGAAGGTGAAGGAGGTGGAGGCGGAAACGGTGCTAAAGGCGGAGGAGCAGAGCAACTACAAATGCTATTTTGGACGTTGATCACAAATGCCATGACAACAAATGGCATAAATTGCTCATATTAAGCTAAGCAACAACAACAGCAACAACAACAAAATATAAAGAAGCTACTTTAACGCTCTTAAAATGCTGCCTCATACGCACACACACACGCACACATACTTACAAGCAACGAGACAGCAGCAGCGGCGAGTGTAAATGATTTCCGTTTCCTGTTCGTTAAATTGTCCAAAAAGAAAGCGCTAGGGACGACTACAAACAAACATACATACATACATACATAAAAAGTATACTTACACCGATGGTCATACGAATAGTTAAAAAGCACACAAAAAAATTCAAAATACTGATGGTTCTTTGTACTGAAACTCAATATTCGCTGGCAGCGGTAGTAATGAGAAACTGAGTTGACGTATTTTTTAGTCTTTGGCAAGGTGCACAGCCCAGCAATAATTATACACCCGGGGTAACAAAGCAAAAACGGATTGGTTTTTTTTTTAGACTTATTACTGAAATGAAATGTGATCGAATGAAAACTTCGTGTGTTTTATGGCCGAAACTTAAATTCGAAATGCACAAAGGATGATTAATTAATTTAAAGCAACAAAGTGCTTTACGTAATGATAAACATTTAATAAATAAAAGTGCCATTTGCGTTGCCATAGCTGTATTGGTAACAAGCAATTTAAGCACTGAACGGCAAATGGTTAATACACACTCATCGTTTGTGCCAACAAGCGAAAGCCAAAACTTAGACGCTATACTTATTTCATATTTGATTTTTTTCGTTTTGCTTTTCTTTTGCTTACTGAGCTGTCGTTACACAATTTCACCTCCCTCTCTGTCGCACTTTCTATCTTGTACAAAAATTCGCATATGCTCACACACACACACACACAGACACACATAAAGAGAAAAAAACTTTAGCCCCGCTAATGTATTCAAAAGATATCGCACTGCGAGCCACAGATACAACTTAAGATTCCCGCCAGTTCCAAGTTTTGTTGCTTTGCCGATTGCCTGTTACTTCTTTGCCTCTTTTAGCTGCTGTTTTTTGGCCATACACACACACACACAGTATTGTCGCGTCGTCACTTCCCCAACTCCGTTCCTATCAACTCCCTCTCCCACCCTTTACTTTCCTCTCACGCACACCGCAATGTGAATGACCCTTTTGTCGTTTTTTTTTTCTTGTGTGCCTATTTTGTACAACGATTATAATGCTGGATTCATACATACTCACATGTACATATACATATATACAAATTAGAAAACATGCACACTTTCTTATAGCTGGTGTAAGTGGAGAAGGCCTGTAACCGTAACTGTAACTGCGGCCAAGATACGCTGATCTATTCAAAATTAAAGTTCCACTCAGTCAGTTAGTTAGAATATCGTTGCTACCGGTGTGTGGCCTGCATTCATTTTTCCTATGGCTTCCGATTTCGTTTTCAATTTCAATTTCAAATCGATGTCGCGTGTGTTTATTTTTTTTTTAGTTATTTTTGTAATCGAAGCCCAGAAACACTATGCTAAGCCAAGTGTTTCAAATTCGTTTATCTGCCTGCAAAGAATCGACACACAATTTTTTGTTTTTAGCAAAGTCATTCCCCAAATGTCAAGTGCGATACGTACTAGATTTTATATACATTATTGCATTGCATTGCACTTCGAGCAAATATGTGAATTTAAAAATTTTTAACACATTTTTAATAATTTTAGTTATTTAAGTGAAAAAAAAGTCTAAGCGAGAAAGTTTAAACTTTTCTTGTGTGAAAAAGGATTTACAACATAAACTATAAATATTAAGGCCAAACATATAAGTTTTAAAATACGTCAAGTCATCCGCGTGGTCCTTCCATAAGAGTATGATTTGTTATTTATATTGAAAAAGCACTTAGCTTGCTCTTTTAGATAATTTTAATAGAATCCCTGACAAAACAGTTAGCACAGAGCCTTGCTCGAACGTAAAGATTAAGTTTATGAACGAACGTTCTCTCATTTATGATATATCATGTGCCAGCAGAGCTCAAAATAAAATACAGAAAAATAGCAAATAAATATGAGAAAAAAAAAATCACAGCACAACTCGCATAGCATCACATTCTCCATAAGCTCGATTGAACATAAATAAATAACTTTGTATATTTGAATATGTCTACACATTGTGCAAATATATTTACCTAAGCAACACGAAGAAAAATGCACTAAAGTATACAAAACAATCATGAACGTGAAATATATAATAGCTAAATTAAAATAACATTTTAATAATGCACGAACGAAAAATAAAAAGACAACAAAATGCGAAGTTAGTAAAGTTAGAAGTGTCGACTCGAGAATATCCTATATATACACTTATTGAAAGTAATATCTTGTCGCTGTCTATATTTATTTAATAAAAATAGATTAAAATGAGATAAGCTGATTCATAAAATTTTATTAAATTCGTATTACGATGCGTTATTTAAATCAGAGTTGTCTCCTGTTTTCTCAGAATCTTAGGTACATCAACTCGACTTAATGTCGCCTTCATTACTTCCAAGAAATATGCTTTGGGATCCGGGTTTCAGTTTCAGGCTAAGGTTAGGTTCATGGTTAATAACTATATACGTTAAATGGGTATACGGTTCAATGGAAATGGGTAGGAATTAATAAATTAAGCAAATAAAAAATATGACGGGGCTAAATCATGTGATGTGATTTTGTTATATGAAATTTTTCTATTACCTTCGTTTCTCGTGACTGGCGCCGTTTGATAAACTTGATGATGATGCGATTGAATACACTGCATAAAGTATTACCGAGTATGCTAGATTAGTCACAATAAATATTATTTAATATTTCCTTACGTTTGAGAGTTAGAGTAATTGGGTTTCAACTTACTTTTTATTGTTTTGTCTGCTTGTTTTGGGGTCTTGTTATAGGTAGATTTCTAATGAATACGATTATGACGAGGACAAATTGGCCTTTGTTTTTTTTTTTTCTGGTTTCGCGTCATGATTAATTGAATGTGTCGTCATTATCGTCGTCAAACAGGAATTTTTGATCATCGAATCATATTAAACAGCTGCAGGAGCTGCAGCAACCGTTAATAATTGCATTTGGGATTTGTTTTCTTGTTTTTGTTTTTTTTTTTTTGGAAATTTTCGTTTGCTCCCAAAATCTTCTCGTTTGCACAATTGCAATTTCCAATTTTGATTGGATTTTATCAAAATGAGCATCGGGTGCACAATCGTATGTGTGTGTGTGTATGAATTGTTTTGTATGGTTTGATTTTTGGCTTTTCTGCCAGAGGATAACAAACAAACAAACATCATTTCATATTGGTTCTGTTTAAAGTGCTGTGTTTCGAGTTCTTTGAAGTTTATCTAGCTTTTATGATGAAATGTCATTGTTTTATTATACCTATAAAATAGTTTGTCCTGACTGATTCATTCACTGGCAATCAACCGTAAGAGATAAGAAGCTAAAACTTTTACACAAGTTTACTTCTATGTGCTAAGAATAAGCACCAAGAGAGGGTTTTTGGAAAATTGTCAAAATCGTCTGATCGGGTTTTTTCGGAAATCTTTTTATTTTATCCCGTCGACTTCAAACTTTGGAAAATTCTCTATGGAAATAATTGTTTTTGTCCGATTGACTTGAAATTCAGTTTGTACTAATTGGGACTAATAAAAAGGAGGCTTAGCGAAGCCAACGGACGAAAAAAAGTTACTTTACCTTTTGGGTGTGTTAGTTTGTTGGTTCCACTTGGGGGCATTAGTTTAGTGCAGGTTTTCCGGCATTATCGACGCTTCTTTTACTTCTATTTCAGGGTGTGCCGGCCTGTCGAATCTTAACAGACAGAAACAGCAGCAACAGCAACAACAACAACAGTAATAACATCAGCATTGGCAGTAACAATAGCAGCAGCACTAGACACACCAACAACAACAGCAGCAGCAGCAGCAGCAGACAGCGGCAACACTTCATTTCAGCTGCTGTCAGTCCATCAGTTCATCATTTGCTTTGCTTGACTTTCACTTTGACGCGTTTTTCCTCAGTGAGCTCACTAATTTTCCGGATGCAGCTCGTTCTGTTTTCTGTTTTCTGTTCATTTCGTTTCTTTCTTTTCCATCTGTGATTTATTTTTTTTGGGTGTTGGTTTTTTTTTTTTCATTTGCCCGCATCATTGCAACTTCCTTGTTAGGCGAAGTTTTCCTGCCACTCCCACTATCTCTCTCTTTCACTCTCACTCCCATAACGGGACTGACCTTTGACCATTGTACACAATAGACAATATTGGTTTAGTTTTTATGACTTTCGATGTTTTCATTATTGAAACAGAATAAAAAACAGCAGAATTTCGGCTTTCATTAAATTTCAAATTGCTATACGTTTTTGTGGAATTCTTTTAGCTTATTGTATTCATTTTGAGAGTAGCAATAAAAATATAACTGAGAATGCAGCTTAATAAATACTTTCGAGTCATTTAATGTAAATAATATTGGCGTTAAATTGCATTTTATGACAGTAGCCATATACATATATATATATACATATAAAGAAATGAATTAAAAACTCTCATTTTATTTATTTAACAACAGTTGCAATTCACTTTGAACTCATTTCACTCTTTCTGTTTGAATTTGCCATCAATAATTAATAAGCAATAAAAAGAAATTGAAAATGAAAATGAAAAGAGAGAAAATGGGACGGACATTCATTAAATGACATTTAAAGTATGATTATTTTTATGATTATCATTATTTGCCAACTATTAAAGTTATTAGTGTTTTGATTGTCGTTGCCATTTCGTATCGTTTTGACTTACTTCTCTCTGTTTGGCTTTTTGTCGTCCGTGGTTCAACTAATCTGCTGGCTGTTCCACTGATTTGATTGTGATTAATGGTCTGACCCACTGCCTCCGGGTCCCCAGTGACGATCCGCTCATTTCTTTTCAACCCACCTCTACCTCCCCTTCGCCTCTTTCTCTTTCTTTCTCTTTCGCTCTCTCGACATTTGAATCTATTATTTCGATTTCCTGCTGCATATCAAATGCTTTTCCTCGCACACACACGCACTCTTCCTTCGCTTCTCCTCTGTGCATTCCCTTGACTTGCTTTTAATTTATAGTCCGCCGTCACATTTCACATGACATATGCCATATACTACTGTATATATGTACATATATGTTTATACATACAACAATCAAGAGAGGCGCAAACACAACGATAGAGAGAGAGAGAGAGAGAGAGAGAGAGAGGGGGGTGCGCTCGATTTACCAGCAAACTGTATAAAAACAAAGAAGGACGCTCAAAGGCATTTGATGCCAAACACCTCCTTAACTCCCCCGTCCCCGCCCACCCTCCATCGCACTGCTCAACAACCTCAAACCAAAATCAAAAGCACAAACTCAAAGGGTTGGCAGCCATCAATGCCCGTCACTCGGTCAGTTAGTCCATCACTCGGACACCGTATGCCAATGTATGCGCCTGTGTGTGTGTGTGTGTATGTGACTGGCAGGAGGGGGGGGGCATAGTTCAAAGGGTCTCGCGCACCTGATGAACTAACTTACCCCGCAGGCAGACAAGCATAGCATAGCAAATTGAGTGCACGGAAAAAGGATAATCGAGCCGAAGAGCCCCAAAAGGAATTTATTTTTTGCATGTTTGTTTATTTGCAATAACAACAACAACAACAACAAGCGTAACAAATAAATCGAAGATTTCGTTTCGAACATTTTTGTAATGCTCCAAAGGCAAGTTTAATATATACAAACAAAAAAAGGTTTAGGGCCAAAAAAGAGCTGCTATGAGCCGACTTTAGTATACCTGTTAAAGCTAGGAAATAATTTGCATACAAGTAATAAATGATTGATTTTGTTGTTTTGACATCAGTAAAATACATTTATCATGATCTTAAATTTAAAGCTATACTTTTTTCAACACCATTTATTTAAATATTGATTTACATATATCAAAAATATTAAACAAATAGATTAATCAATGCATTACTCTCGTATATATACCCTTGTTTGTACAGTTGACTTTAGGGTATTTAAAAAACGGCAGTGTCAAAGAGGCAAAAGAAATAAAAAGCAGAAGGGATTTCTGCGCTGTTGTCGGCTTCGGGGTCCTGAAAATTGAATTCGAAGCCGTAAAGCGGCACACAAACACCAGCAAAGAACAACAACAAAAGCTGGCAAGGGAACACGATGAAATACAAAAAAAAAAAAAAAAAAAAAAATGTTTGCCATTGTCGCACAGTTAAGCAAACTGAACAACGACAACAGTCGAATTGGAGAGAACTGTAGAGAATCGAAAGCCATCCCATCCATGTCCGTAGTTCATATCAGTGTATCCGTATCCGAAATTTCCGTGTTACCCCATATCAGTATTCAATTGGCCTTGCTATGGAGTAGTGGGTGGGTGTGTGTGTGTGGGGGGGGGTGTAGTAAATTGTATAGCAACAGAATGGTTTGATATTTACCAGGTAATGTGATTTGCTGCTTTTGCAAATGTAATAAATAAATAAATGAAAATGTTACCCAATTGATTTATGATCTTTGCTGCTTGTTGACTGTGTTGTGTTTGTTGTTGCTGTTCCATGACTTAGCATATATCAACAAGGGTACATACTATATGTATTCACCTTGCTCTTTAAACGAAATATCAAAATTCTCAGCAGAAAACGCAAAAAACATTTAAAAAACTGCAACACAATGCAAAAATCATATAAACTTCACCCATTAACACAAATTTGTAGCCCTCATTACACACACACACACATACACGCATGGTAAATTGTTGTTGCTGTGGCGAGTCAAAGATGCGAGTATTTAACCCAAATAACAAACAACACATACGTACACAAATACATATATATTCATATGTATATCAAGAGAAAGAAAAGACGCACTGCTTGAGTAAAAAAAAAAACATAAAAATCTCACATGTCCGCGGCCAAAGTGGGCGAAAAAAATCAGAAAAGAGCGCCAAACACAGCCGAAGCCACAAAGAGCCGCAAAAAGACAACTAGCAAAGAAAGCTTAGCATAAAAAAAATGGTATATATGTATATGACGACACGGCAAAGTTACAACAAACAGCAGAAGCAGCAACAATATCCAGCAAAAGTATAAAGTTAAATGCGGCGCCCCCAAAATGTCATTTTTCTTGTTTCGCTATATACCCTGCAGCCACTAAAAATGCCAAAATATGTTTGGACGAAGATAAGTAAATGTAATTTATACAAAGATGTTGAAAATAGGAAAAACTATAAGCCGATAAAATATATTTGTAAATCAATTTTCATTATTTATTATAATTTTAATTTTTTTTTTTACAAATTTTATATTTTATTTGATTGTATTTTTTGATTAATTTTTTTTTTTTGCGAGGTATCTGTCAAGTCAAGCAAACCCAATGTAGTATTTCTTTAACGAAAAGCCATTGAATTTGTAGCACAATTTGTCACACGCAAATGGCGCAGAGCTCCCAATGAAAGCACATTCAAGTTAGCCGCATTGCAAAGCCGGTCAAAAGAAGAAGATAAAAAACTTATGGCTCTCAAGAAAATTTCGCTGACTCGGTCGGTCGGTCGGTCGGTCGGTCGGTGGGTCGGTCTGTTGGCCCATTGGCCATTGGCAATGACAAGTTAAACTTAAACCGCGAAACCTCGAAAAGATCACACACTTAAACTAAACTAAAGAAATGCTCGAAGAAAAAGCACAAAAACTGCAATCAGTTTCATTTGCAGTTACTATTAACATGTGTGTGTGTGTGTGTGTGTTAAGTGGGTTAAAATAAATCAAATTTAGGTTATATAAAAATTATAAAAAATTCATATAAATGTTTATTTTATATGCCCTTCAATTTGATATCCCCAAAAGCCTATTCGCAATTTCATAACTTTTCGATGAGCACTCAAAAAAAACAAAATGCCCAAAAAATTACCCATAAATACTTTGCCCATGATGGTGGGGCGGGGTGCCGCAAATTCAAATTTCATACTTTCAAGTATATTTCATGTTATTATTTTTATTCATTTTCTTCTTGGTTTTTTGTTTTTGTTTTTCATTCCTTTTTTTTCATCATAATTCCCATTCTGACATAATGCGCACCTGATGCCATCATCAACGAACGGCTGGCTGCATGGCAAATTGGCCGACACTTTGGGTGTTGTCTTGGCAGCATCAACACCAACCCTCGCCCGCCCATCACGTAGCTTTTAAATATGCGCACTCCACACTGTTTGCTCCCCCCCCCCCGCACACCCACACCTCTACGATTTTCGGCGTGCACATTAGCGCGGCTTTGAGAAGGCGCGCAATAAATCCAGCTCAAAATGATTTTCGGGTCGAGAGTGGTGGTGGTGGGCATGGGAGGCATGGGATGTTGGGAATGTTATGCCTAATGCCGGTATATGAAGATGGGCGCGTGATTGGCCCCGACTCTTCTTCCTCTTGTGCCTCTCGTCCCTGGCTGCACATTTCAATTTCAAGTTATGATGACGTCCAAAATGTCGCTACCTATTTCCACGTTCCCTTCTAATGAAAACGGACAGGTGCGTCAAGGGCCCAATACCAGCTGCACCTTGGATCGCCCACTTTTCTCATGTTTATCCATATTTCGCCACCCCCTCCCCCTTCATACCTGTCCGTTAAGAGTGTGTCCTGCTTTTGCGGTTAGGCATTTTGACGACTTTGCCATGGTAATGATTTGGCCAGAATTGGCATTTTCAATTTCAGGTCTGCTGTGCGTTGGAAATTCTGGTTTCACATATTCAGCGAACATTGGTTTCTGTACCTACGGATCAATGTGTTACTACATAAGATACAAACACTAAAACTTTTCTTTTCCACATATCAAAAAAGAGGATTAAGTTCAAAAGTTGCAGATAATCATAATCTAATGATTCTATTGTTGTTGTTTTTCTGTGTCTGTTGAATCCACAAAATACACACACAAAGCGAAGAATTTAACGTTTGTTATCCAACAAACTTAGATGTATTATGCATAACTTCATATCTGCTATCATCCATCTTTAGTAAAATGTCTCTCAACGAGCTTATGTGTATTTTGTTTTTAGCATTTTGCACTGTTGCAGTTTGTTTTTACATTTTCCCAGCTATTTTTTTCTTTTCCTTTTTGCTCCATCTCGATTTTTTCCGCATCTTTCTAAGCTTACGTCTGCGTGTGTTGGTGTGTGTGTGTGTGTGTTGGTGTGCTGAGCAAGCGATGAGCTTAAGTGTGTGAAAACAGGTTTCACTGATTTTCAATTTCAATTGTCTTTTTAAGCTTAGCAAGAAAAGCACAGAAAAGAGAAAGAGAGTTTAACATGATGTGATGTGAATGAAATAAAGAGCGAGATGGTATGTGTGCGTGTGCGTGTCTATGTGTGTGTGTGTGTGTGTGTGTCTATTTGTGCCATTTTTATTTGCGCACATTAGCAATTTCTTTTGTTGACTATCGTCGCAGGTCGCTCGGTCGCCCGGTTGCTCGCTTGCTCGCTGGTGGTCCGCCCCATTTTGCCCCCTTTTATCCACCTCACCACACCCTTCCGACATCAGTTTGACGCTGCCCTCTCTGTCTCTCTCTCTCTCTCTTTCTCTCTCGCTCCGCTGTAGGCTGTCTGATGCTATTTTGTGGCTTCTTTGTGGGCTGATTTTTCACTTGAATGCGAAGAGGAGTGCCACCCACTTCACCCCCTCCTAAACACACACACACAGACACTCAACATCATCATATGCTGGCACTTAAGATGATCTTTTGCCTGGCATTATTGTATTTGATTGTTGCTCATTTTATTTAATATAATATATTATTATTATTATTGTTTTGATTTTCGCTTTCGCCGTCGCGCGTCTCGCGTCGTGCATTTCATTTGTGCCTTAATTTAATATAATCTTCACAATGTTCTATTTTATTTTATTTATTATTTCTTGCTGTCTTCCAGTGCTTTCTTTATTTTCTACATTTCGCGTTTGCCCTCAAATTTGGATGCGGTAATTCTTTTTGAAGCGCGCCTTTGTTAAATAGTAAATACTTCCATTGTGTAATGCCAGATGCTGAGTTAATGGCCAAGACTGAATACAGAAAGTACTCTCGAATATACTTAGAATGTCAGAGAAAAGATCTTAACTTTAAAATCAGTCAATGATTATTTCATTTCGTATACGCTTAAAAATATCACTCATACGCGACGTGATTCACTTTTCATTACAAGGTCATATAAATTAGCACAATTAAACGAATCGCACTTAATTTGAGCATTCATTAATCTAAGTACTTTATTAAATGTATTTTTTTTGTCTTTCTCTTTGCAGGCTTGTGGACAAACTTAAATTGTAATGGAAACCCAACAACAACAACAGCAACAACACCAATAACAAAGTGCATAGTATTTTTTATTTTTTTTTTTAACATTTGTGTGTGCGAATATGTTAATTCTCTTCTTTCACACACACACACACACACACACAAGTCAAACATATAAAGTGCAATATTAATTTTAATTTTTGAGTGCTGATAAAAAGTTGACGACGTCGCCGCCCGCAAAAGGCAACGGCAACGGCAAAAGTTCACATAAAACGGCAAAAAGTTTTTCAATTATTGTAAAAAGTGTTAAAACGCGGCGACCGAGCCAAACGAAACTTGGCCAGAGCGAGAAAGAGAGAGGTAGAGGTAGAGGGAGAGGGAGCGCGCGCGAGAGCGAGACAGAGCCAGCAGGCTGCTGACTGAGAAAGAAAAAAAAAAGGAGAATGAAGCAACGATATCATAAATATTTATATCAAGTATATCTGTTAAGAAGAGCAGAAAACTGTTTTAATTTGCGTCAACTCGAAATAAATTTGAATATCGTCTATTATTATAATATAATAATTGTAAATTAAAATCATTTTAAATAAAGCATCGTTTGAAGTATCCGAAGCGGAAGTGAAGATAAATTGAAAGTGTTGCCACAGAGCACAAAAAATAACAACAAAAAACAAAATAAACAAACAAATATCTGTAAATTATAAACAACAATAAACACTTCCAAAAAAAAGCATAAAAAGTAAAGAAGCAGAACAAACAACTGACAAGTGGCCAAAGACAACGCCAAAATGAATCCGAGGCCCGTGGGCATTGGATTCGAGTGCGGCCGAAAACCCCCCAACAATGCAAAGATGCGTTCCCGATGGCCGCCACCAGCAGCACCACTAACAACAACAACAGCACTAACTACAAAAACAACGACAACTGCAAAGGGAGCACAAACAACAGTGCGACAACAACATATGCAACATCAATCATACAGCAGCAATCATTGGAGCAGCCCTCGCCCACAAATGAGCGCCCTTTTCGTCCTTCTACTGGCATTGATAGCCATCAACAATTTGGATAGCTTTGTAACGCCAACAACGGCAACATTGCTCGGCGAGTCGCGACTACGACAGAATCCAACAGGTACGTGGCTTTTTTCTTTTGGAATTAAAAAAAAAAAAAAACATTTTTAAAGTATTTAATATATAACAAATAATATATTTATTTTATCTTGTTAATTTATTAATTAAATTTATAAACTCAAAGAAAGTTTTTGCTTTACCAATTTGTCGTACTTCTTTATTTATTTGTATATAATTAATCTGATATATCTTCCCAACCTATTGGTAAACGCATTAGTAGATCTCTGCGAATTCCAGTTAATCGAACAATAAATACTCTGTCTGCCAACGGCAAACATGTTGGACAATGGGATTCGATTGATTAACATTAACATTTCACACCCCAAAAAGCAATGCACAAAGCAGCTATCCCTCTTTCCCCGCGCACTCCCTCTCCTCATTTGGTGTTTTTGATGGGGCAATAAGATGCAATAAGCTATGAGTAATATTTTGATAAATTTGTTTAGAAAAAAAAAATTTTCGGTAAAAAATTTAAATATTATAAAGGTGACTGTGTTGTTTGCTGGGAAACAAAGTAACATTTCCACTGATCTTTTATTTTGTAATTTAATCGGTTATATATGTATGTATGTATCCTATACATACATAAATGATAAAAATAAACGAGCCAAATCAGATAAACTTTATACTTGATGGCAAATTGATTATGCCTTGCAAGAGTGCACAAGAAACAAACAATAAAATTTAGCTTACACCCACAGACAAACCCGCACACACACACACACACACAAACACACACAGGCAAGGGCAAAAGTGCGGCAAGTTTGCTGTTGCTGTTGTTATTATTTTGTTGTTGCTCTCCCTTATAATATTTTTTGTTGTTGTTTCATTTTGTGTTTGGTTGCTGTTATTGCTGTTGTTTTTTTTATTGTTGCCTGCTGACTGAAATTATGAATCAGGAAGTCTTAATAAGTGCAATTTCAAGTCGTTAGTCACATAGAGAGCTCTCGGCACGTCTTCTGCTTCTAGTGTGTGTGTGTGTGGCGAGAGAACACATAACAACAGACTGGCTACACTTTATTTACTTATACATATATGTTGTTGCTGCTGTTGTTGTTGCCACATACTAAATTAAATATACGGGGGCGTCGTGTTGCAGTTGCCGTTGATTTTAATTAAGTGAAACGTTTAATGTGCGCCACAGATTTGTGTTTCGCGCCCTTGATGCCGGCGCGGCGTGGTTGGGGCGAAATGACAGGCTTGCTTGCGTGCGTTTGGTTTAGAGAGAGATATAGAGTGAGAGAGAGAGGGGTAAGGCAGTCGCATTGGGTAGTCAGGGGCAACTTTGTGGCGAGTTAAATAAAGAGAGAGAGAGAGAGAGAGAAATTTGCAGAGTGCTGATCAAATTGCTTTAAGTGGATCTCTAAAACAGAGAATTGTGCTGCAGGCACACATTTTGGGAGAATAGAGGCATACACGGCGAGAAAATGTGTGTGTAGTACTTGAAATAATGGAATGAAAACTAAGAAAATTCTCACGGGATTAAAAATTAATCAATTTTGCATCGTTTTTGGACCAGTTACTCAAAAAAGCATCTTTAAGGGTGTGGCTTGTGAGCTAATAAAATGCATAAAAAAAATCATGTTAAATAAAAATAATTGTTGTTTAAATATTTGATATTTTTGCTAAGTGTACTTAAGCATGCAGGACAGAAATCATGAGATAAACGCCTGATTATCATTATTCTTTTATAATTAATTGAAGTTAGCTGAGTTTTTTAATAAGGCTCCCGTTTGGTATTTCTGTTGTTGTTGTTGTTTTAAAGCTTAGCTGCTGACTGCCCAAGTGCAAGAGTCCAGAATGCATTCACTCAGTCAGTCATTTAGTCAGTTAGTCAGTCAGTCATTTATTCATGTGAGAAAAAAGCGTGACAAACAACCAGTCTGCACCATTTTTACCCTCTCTCCAATTTCAGTATGGGTTTTTTTCTCTGCTTTTCTGCATCTTGTTATTGTCGCAGTTGCTGTTGTTGTTGTTGCTGTTGACTGTTGCTGCTACTCTGGCAACAATCAAATAGCAACACAAAGTCATTTAATGCAATTTGCTGATTGCGCTCTATGCTATTATTATGGCTGGCTTCTTCTCCCTTCTCCCTTCCTCCATCAACCCCACAAAGCTCCGTTGTACCTTTTGACATTTGAGCAGAGTGTTGAACAGACCTGCACTATGCACCGTGCACTCTGCCTTCCCACTCTCTCTCTCAGTCACTCTCACACACACACACACACACATTCATCTCACTCTGGTACACACACACACACACACACAAACACATGACATGTTGCATGGGTGGCTGGCGCCAAAGAGCAAAAGGCAAAAGAAGAAATGACTTTAATGACATTTAATAAACAGCACAACAACGACAGCAAAAAAACCTTTGCCAAAGCACAGATAGCGAAAAATAGAGGAAGAGAGATAGATGAGAGAGAGAGAGAAAGACAATCGGATTTGCAAGCAGACAATGAGACAGTCTGGCAACCAGATTCAAATTCCAGTTTCAATATGACAGACAGCGGCGGGTAGCTTCGAGAATGCAACTGCTGCTGCTGCTGTTGCATATGACTCGGCTGCTGCTGCTGCAGCATCACTGCAGGTCGCATCAATATCAATGTGCTAGTTACAGACTGACACCCATTCAAACCAACAACAACAACTGCAACTGGTTTTATGATGCTGTCTCATAATGTTGCTGAACATACTTGCATATTACATACATACATAATCATATTTCTAGACAAATGGAATGACAATTTGCTACTCACAAATGTCGCATGAATGCCAATCACATTTATTGAAACACTTTGCAAAACATGCATCAACTTAACTTAGATTCAACACATACTTACTAATATAAAAAAAAAAAAAAAACACTTTTTCATCATAATTTTTCATCCATACCAAGAAGCTTTTGGTATAACCATATTGCTTTTCTATACTACTTTTATTGTGCCCTTAAGAGGTTCGAAGTTCGATTTGAGTTTTCAATAATATCTTAAATGGATAACGTTAAATTCGGCTTGATTGATTTATTTATGATTTTTTCTCTTAGCTTTCGCAAATTTTTAAAGTAATTAAATAAAACAATTAACACAACATTAAAACATCTAACATCGTATGACTCATTTCTTTTTGAGAGCAACAAATTAAAAATATGTACATATAGTATATTTATATCTTTTTTTACGCTTTGCGTGAGGCACTTAGTACTGAAGAAAGTTCGTTACGCTTTGATGCACTTTGGCGGAAGAAGACTAAATTGTAGATGGGTGGGGTGGGGGGTGGACCGTGGCGTTGACGTTGCCAGCTAACAAATTTACCATAATTTAGTTAGTTCATTTTTCCTTCATGTCAACGACATTTAAACCTAAACATAAACAGACTTATTTAGAGTTTGTTTGTAACTAAACATTAAGCCTTCTATAAAAAAAGAAAAAACAAATAAAAATCTATGGCAAAATATGTTTTGTGCAGATTGAAAATTATTATTTAAAAACTGTCAAATCAAATATTATTTAAGTATTTTTTTAGTTCAATTTTTTGAAATTAATTTTGCGATTTTAAAAAATATTTGCAACAAAGTAAAACCTATTGCAAAAATGTGTTATTTTCTATTAAACTTTTTTGATTAGTGTAATTTGGTTTTAAAGCCGTTCTCGCTTTTGGCCTTTAATACGGCAGCTGTAGGAGCAGCAGCAGCGACGGCAACTGCAACGGCAACAATATTCAAACATAAGAAACATCAGCAACATTGCAACTGCAACATGCCGAAACCGCAGCAGCAGCATCAGCCAAAAGCCAAAAGGCATCGCCATTGCATCTCGTCTTCTTCAACACACACACACTCACACACACACCCATTGATACAAAGGCAGTGGCCAGTGGGTGGCTTATAGGTGGCTTGGGGTTTTGCTCTTGCCGGTGACCGCAAAGTTAATTGCAGTTTGCATGCGTGTGTGTGTGTAATTTAGCTTTGTAGTTGTTGCTGTTGTTGGTGTGTGTGCTGCCTTTGCGACCGCTCGTCCGTTGCGGGCAAATAACTTTGCTAATACTTTGACCGAGCCGACAACTTTTATGAGAGCTTTGTGCGCAACTTTCGCTGCGGTTTTTGCAGGCTACTTAAGCTACGCACTCACACACACACACACACACACACACACACGCGCACACTAGTTATCCATGAAACGCACATTGAATTGGCCAATAAATAAACAGTTTCAGTTTTGAGTAAATGTTTCAATGGTCAAATCTTAATTCAAAGTTCAAGAAAACAAAATTGGCAATTGCAGCTTTGCCAATTGCATCAGCAAAAAATAAAAATAAAATAAGAAAAATATATCTTTTGCTCCGTTGGAGAGTAGAGTAGCTTTTGCCTACGACAACGATTAGATTACCTGTACCAGTGTGTGTGTGTGTGTGTGTGTGTCAACAGCGTCGCAAAATTACAAACGGTGCGATGAGGCGGCCAAAACCAGTTTTAACTGCATTTCCAACAGCAATACCAACAACTTGCAGCATGTTCCACACACTAACACCAACACACACACACACTCACTTATAACAAGTTGGCATCCACACACGTTGTTGTTGTTGTTGTTGTTGTTGCTCTTGCACACGCTGTCGACTTCGCAGTCGACGTCGCTGTTGACATCAGTGTTTAACGCCAGAGCAGAGCGACGTTGAGCTTTGCGCTTCGTTGGCTCCTTGCGACTCCTCCCTCCCCAACACCACTCCCCCCGCTCCAACCAATTGAGTACCTCTGGTCTGCTCTCAGGCTAGAGCCGGCCGGTTTCTGTTGTTGTTTGTTTGTTTGTTTGTTTGTTTCGTCTCTCTCCAATTGTGTGTGCTTGTGTGTGTGTGTGTCTTTTTGTATCCAACGGATTCGGTTCGTTGATGATCTGTTTGTTGTAGGTGTGTGTGAGTGTTGGGGGAGGGTGTGTGTCTCGGGGGGTGATGTCAGCAATACATACATACATACATACATACATAGTACGTCGACTGAAGCTTTGGCTTTAGTCACATGTTTTACCATTTGCTCTCTCTCACTCTCTCTCTCTCTCACTCTGTCTCAGTATTCCTTTGACTCCCGTTCGTTGTCTCGTGTTGTTCGTGCTGTTCGCTTGATCGGCAAGGTATTTTCTTGCTTTACTTTGTTTCATTGTTGTTGTTGTTGTTGCTCGCTCGCTCGCTCGCTCGCTTTGCTATAAAATATATTTTTCTCGTTGTTGTTGTCGGCGTTTCTTTATTGCCTCTTTGTATGCGCGTTGTTGCTGTTGTTGTTTTATATATTTTTTTTATTTTCCGTTTTTCGTTTTGTTTTGATGTTGTTGTTGTTGTTCGCTTCTCGTTCAGCATTCGGTGCCTGGCACCGGCGATCACCGTTTCAAGCTGCGACAACCCAGCCAGCCAGCCAGCCAGCCAGTCAAGCCACAACAACAACAGCAACCAAAACAACAATAATCACAGTGCATGTGCACCGTCAGAAACACACAAACACACACACACACACACACACACAGGTAAAAGAAAACAAGTGGGAATGATCATCAAGTTGAGAGAGCAGACTTGACTTAATGATACACTGCATTAAGGACAAACGTGTATTATCTCTAGTTGGGGTTCCCCTCATTATGATTAAATTGATTAGGCAAAACACAAAATTGTTTGAATAGCGAATAATTTTTAATGACGTTTGATAGTCGGCTTAATAACAGCGAGAAACTTATTGTTTAAATGCACTTTAAGCATAACAAAACAATTAATTCAAATATAATTTACAAATGATTTTTATAAGTGCAGCATTCATAATTAAAATAATGATGTTATTTCAGATTATGTAATTATTGTGGATTATTAAAGCTTTGTATGAACAAATAGAATACTTTTCTTAAGCTTATTAATATTTAAAGAATTTTCGTTATAGTAAAACTAATAAATGTTTTGAATTTTGCATTGTTTTATTTTATTTTTATTAAATCCCATTAAATATGGAAATTTTCCATTCGCACAATGTTAACTAAACTTTTGTACTTTCGGCTTAACAACTAATTAGAAATGGAAAAAAAAGAATATATTCTCTGACATTGATAAACATTTATTGCATTTATTTAATTAGTTTTGGATTTTAAGTACTTTAACTGGACATAAAATAAAAATGTTTACAATGTATTTTTCTAATTGTTTTACGCCTGTTTTTAATATTGAAACGCTTTGCATTCTATTTTGCCGATATTGTTGAAGCTTTTTACACACATTGTAAATATAAATAATGCATTGAAACACGACCGTGTGTGCTCAAAGGTGCAAATAAATCAATAGAATATACTCGAATATCTTCTCGACAAAAACAATAAGCACCTGCACGTTGCGTTTGCACTTTGTACTCGAGTTTCCGAGTATATCCGAGCTTATGAAGCTCGCGTAGAAGCTTGTGTGTTTAATTAAAAATGAATGCGAGATCGAAAAGTGAGATACATATAGGTTTAATTATAGGAAGCTAAACTAAAAACTACAATTTTCATCGTCAAGCATTGCAGCTGGGTTCCACAATAGTTTATGGCCAATATGTGCCGGTTAATAAACCCTATTATTATTTAAGCCAAATGCCAAAATGTTTTTTTAACAAATGCACCTTAAAGCCCAGAGATTTGCATAGTTGATAACAAACACATGCATCTATAACTCCGAAATATATATAACCTGTAGAAGTATTCGTTGTTTTTTTAACAGTACAAATAAATAGCGAACAATATTTTATTTATTGTATTTTAACATTTGCATGAAAGTCTTTCAATTTGTGTGCGAGGACATTTGTTAGCCTTTTTCAAGCTGCAGCTTATGTGGCGTATGTGCAATGCGTCGTTTGGCGTCCCATTTACGACAAATGCAAGTTGTAATTTGTAATTCTGTTTTCGATTGCTGTTCAACGTCAAAGACCGAGTCTAATTTATTATGCACAAACAAAAATTGATACATAATAAATTCGATATGTATTTTTGCTTTCGAATATAAGTTGAAATCGATGTTAGTTTGTCTGCACAATATAATTTCCTGTCCAGCAACAAGAACAAAAGCTATGCATTATAAATGTCTAAGCACCGCACCTCTCAACCTCTAAGCAACTTCATACAAATTGACTAACTGACTTACTTTTCTAAAGATATGTCATTCGTTCAATGAAAAATCACATTTCATGGACCCTTACAGTCACACACAGAGGGGAAGCGAAATGTATTTTATTTTATACATTTTATACAAGTATCTTTATATTTTCAACTACATAGTAATTACCTTGAGCGCTGTAGATAAAACTGTCATGTGACAAGACTCCTGCTCTTTCTCTCTCTCTCCTCCTACTCCTCCTCTGCATCATCACGTGAATATTCCATTCAAGTTTTATGCTGCGTATACTTAATATGCGCTTTTACAACGAATATTTAATGCATTCTAATTGTGCTTTCCAATTCCGCTGTCTGTCCCTCTATTTGTGAGCTACACTTAATTGTTAGTTAAATAAATAATTACACACACACACACACACAAATGTTAGTACTTATATACTATTACTAGCTAGAGATTGGCAACCAACACGGCCATCAACGAGAATATCGAGCTTTTGATTCAGCATTCGCTTTATCATTAAAATACAAACAATATGCGAATGTACTATTCAAACAATTCCCATTCTTAATATACTACAAATCAATATGTATTGTTAGCCGATGAATCGATCGAACATAAACAAAAACCTTTTTTTTTTCAATTTGCTCTCTTTTCAATGTTCTCTGTATGTATGTAAATATCTGTTCACTAATGATGCAACTTTGTTTTTGTGTTGACGTTAGAAAAAAGAAAAATGTTGAAAAATCCGTTGGCATGCTTTCAAGAGGATATCAAACGGCAGGAAACTCTTTATTTTTGTGATGTTTAATAAGTAATTCTGATACAAGCAAGGAGTAAAGAAAACCACAAATATTTTTTGATTGTATTTTAGCTTGTTTTATTTTTATTTACTAAAGCCTTTTTCTTGTAATTTTTGTCAACAGTATTCAAATAGCCATTTATATCAAATTTGGCAAAAATTATCGTTAACGTCAAAAGATAAATATAGAATCGTATAGCCATCTTTTTGTGTTTCCCCTGAAAGAGCTGAGACACTGCTAAAATGCTAAGCTGTGGGTGTATCTTTATGTACAGCAGTACATAGATATATACATATAGTATATATATATTTGTTGGTACTAGGCTGAAAGCGGCTTTTGCTCGTTGCGCGATTATTTGCGGCGGCTCTTTGTTGGCATTTTTAAGTGGAACGGACTCTCTGCATCTGCAATGTGAACATATTTCACACACAATAGAATTGCCACACAATTTCAATGCTACTTCATACTGCTATAAGCCACATGCCGCATTTTGTTGCTGCTACTGCCACTGTTGCTGGTTGCTCAACAGTATTAAGGTTTAAAATATTCTTTTTTGGCTGAGCAAATATTTTCACAAAACGGAATTAAATCGATTTTGTTTCGCTGGCCAGCCGCGTAGTTAATTTTTTTTTTCTGTTCTTGTGTTTTTTGTATTTTTGTGTGTGTGTTTTTTTTTTTTGTGTATATTGCGCCTTTTGTTGATATTGTATTTGGCTGCCTCGTTGCGTGTTATTATTATTTTTTAATCAATTATTAAAATGTGCAATGCAAAATGGCCTGACAAATGCATTTAACGTAAAAATGGACAAGCAATTTTAAGCAATTTCCATTCATTTTGATCGTGATGCGACATCAATTTGATAATAATAAAAATGCGCAAAAAATAAAATTAAAACACTGAAATAAATTAACCTAATAAGCGTATTCGTTATTTTTTTTATGTACATTTTTTATATATATTGAAACAGCTATCAATTGCTGGTCAATTGCATTATGAAAATGCCGCACACCTGTGGCACTAAACCAAACCATCCTCCCCTCCCGAGGGACTTGCACTATGCAATAAAAAGTATTTTCCGCGTATTTCGTTTCATTTAATTTCGTGTCACTTTATTTGGCGCCCATAATGCATTTATTTATCGAGCACAACGGCAACAAGCAAATTAATTGAATGGCACAATTTTCCTTCGTTTCTCACTCGCTGTAAAAATGCGAAAAAATTTTTCCAATGTGTGCGCTTTTGCAACTTTCACAGGCTACAACAATAATAAATAAAAAACAAAGAAAATTTAAAAATTCCACTACAAAATGGCGTTGCTCCGTGATTTTTTTGCGATTACTCTTCACATGTGTGTGTGTGTGAGTAAACGAATAACATGGACGACCCCCAAAATGCTGCAACAGTCAAAGTAATATTCGCATACATTTCACCAAAAAATTGTTCAGTTATGTTTTTCATATCTTCCATTCGCTCAACTAGTTGCAAACAGATTATGTATTCGAATAAGTTGAAGTGCATTGTTGGTAAGTGCATTCCCACTTCGGTATCGTTGCATTTATGCATTTCGAAAATGCTTTCAACATTCACTATTCCCCAATTGCAACAGAAAAAAAGAGGGCTTAAATGTAATATTGAATTAGTAGCGTTGACTGAATGCTTCAATTTGTTTTGTTGTTTTTTGCCACTCTCTTTTTGTTGCTGCCAGACGTGGTCTCGGCTATAACGTGTACATATGCAGTGGGTTAAGGGCAAAAAGGTCTCTGGTTCGGTCACATATCAACTGCAAATTGTTTATGGTGCTCACATTTCAATAGCTGGTTGCAACTCCAAAATTGCTACAAGCCAGTCAATGACCATAAAAGTCAACATGAACTCAAACACAACAAATTTCAGAACAAATGCCAAAAGAAAGCAGCCAGAGTTTTATTTGGCTGTAAATAGCTGTAAAATTGCTAGATTTTGTTCAAAATTGATGAAGTTGTAATTCTGAATTTCCTTTTGATTAGTTTAATCCCAAAGTTAAATTTAAATGCACCAAACAACATTTTGATGGGCCGTTAAAATTTCTAACAACAATTTTCACATTTGAAGCAAAATCTCTCTTTTATATAATAACTTAATACTTAACCATTTGTGCATAAGTATAATGCAATTAATGCGACTTATTGTAAATTCCATAAAACAAGAACGAATGCTTTGAACTTGCTGTAGAACAACGCCTAAACACCACCTCTGAATGTTTTGGCATTTTGGAATGTGTAATTGGACTTCTGGTTTAGCAACTACTGCAAAATTTAAGCAGCCACTTATTTAGGCCCAGTTAGTAGTTGTGTATCTGGATTTGACCGTCAACAGGCTCAAGTCGAGGAGCAGCCCTCCCCACATAACCGGAACACCGCAACAAGCTTAAAGACCACAGACACATAATAACCATATGCAATATACATACTATGTGTGTGTGTGTGTGTGTGCGTGTGTGTGTGTGAATTAGCTAGAATCTTGAAACTTCTGTTGCAGGCTGCGATGTAACCAATAACTACCAGGCTTAGGCCAAGAAATTCCACAATCAGAAACAGTTGAGCTGCAAACGCCGTCTCTTTTAACCAAATTCTGATAAAGCTAGCCAAAACTCACACACACTTGAACAGACGCAGACAGCAGCACACACCCAACACGAACGAATGCACTCTACCTTACGGCACAATTTGAATAGCAAAAACATAAAGCATCAATCAAATAGTAGATAGACATCCTATGTCGAAAGCTGAATATGCTTTTTTAAGAAGTTTGTGTTGCTGCTTCAGGGTTTTTGTTAATAAACATGATTTTTAAGCTATTTGTAGCTGGATGCAATTATGAAAAAGTCATTAATCAAATCAGTTTAAGATTGCCTTGAGAACGACATTGATAATATTGCACTGCACTGCTGTAAGGCAATTCCATTGCATTATATTCTCAGCTGTCATATTTTCTTGCTTTCTAATGCGCAAAGAGCGACAAAACTCATACGCAACGTCGACAGGCGAGTAAACAATGGACAAGCGCATAACTGTGCAGTTATTGTTGGTGTTATTGTTCTTTGGTGCTGCTGTTGTTGACACCAGCTTATAATTTGTGGCAGATAAGGGCCTGCCTGTCAGTGGGAAACGCTGCAGCTTTAGCTTCATCTCCAAGCTGGAGTCAACTTGCCGACACCTTTCATATCGCCTTATGTCCGTGTCATTTTCCACAAAAATAAATGCACAAAAGAAAATACAAGATAAAAAAAGAAAAACAGATAATGAAATTTTGTACAAAACTTTTTAATTACTTGCATTCATTTTGGCTCCGTTGCTTATGTGAAAAGTTTGTTAGCATAATTTCGCAACGGATGTTGCTGCTTATCTTAAACGGCATTTAAACTTTCCGTTTGATGTTTAGAAAAAGAAGCTCAATGCTTACGATAATCACAATATCAAATAACAATCGATAAAAGTCAAAACTCATCTAGGAATATTGTTTAAAAGTGACTTCTTATTTTAAAATTTTTCAGAAATTGTTAAACAGTGTATCATTTTGTTATTGTAGAATTCACAGCAGCTGTCAAGCGTGCCAAAATAGGACATTTTAACTGTGTGTCAACCCAGAGTTTACCATAGCTTTGTGCCATATTTAATGAAAACTTAAGGTCTGACTAAGAGTTATGAACAAATGTTAATTCCTTAATGGCTTATGTGCAAAACTTTTATGGTTTTGAAAAGTTATCAATAGTAGAAATTATTTTGCTTTCAAAGTTTTTTATACACTTATGCCATCATGCAAAAGCAACTGTCACAAACAAGATGCCCAATAAAACTTGACTTATTTGTAGTTATATCACGTATACGTACGTATACGTCTAGTGTTGTTCAACTTTGTGTTGAGAGTTTTTTGGGACAATGGAATTAAAATTAAGCTTCTTATATTCAAGATAAGTTTATTAAAAATCTGTTAAGATTTCACTTTAATTAAAATGTTTCAACAAATGGTTGAGAATTCATAAACGATTAAGATTAAGTCTTTTTCTTATGGGTATTTATTGTGTGTCAACAGCCATGATTTGTTTTTCGTTTTCGGCCATGAGCTTTTAAATGTTACTGCCTGCCTCGAAGTCGGCCTTGCTTGAACAGTTACTTTACCTAACTACCAATTCTATATTTGTGCATTTTTTTCTTGTTGCGTTGTTCCCTGAAAAAAACACTTATAAATTAACTTTTTTTCCTTCATGGTTTTTGTTGTTGTTGCTATTGCCGAGATTTTTATGGCGCTGGCAGTTGCAGCTGCTGACCATCTGGATGCCGGAGACTCCTCTCATTAAGGTCCAAACACAGTGCACAGTGCTCACAAAAATGTCCACTCGAATGGAGTTTAGCGCGCAATTATGAGTTGGTTTTGTTGCTTGGTGCGGCTGCTCCTGCTGCTACTCCATGCAACTAACTCACCCGCATTGTTGCCCAAATTATTTTGCCCCATTTTTCGCGTGAAGTGAAAGAAAAATGCCAGGCAGAACAAACAAACAAAAAGTGTAGAGATAGAGATAGGAAAAGAAGATTCTCGCTTTAATTGGTGTGGCTCAGTTTTTATTTAATTGTTGCTGTCCGCGAAACTTTAAAAAGTACATTTGTTAAGCGGCTGGGTCTTGAGGGGGGTTGAGGTCTGTGTATTAAGTTGAGTTAAGGTAGAGGGAGGTTGGGTTGGCATTCTGTTTGCCACGCCGTAGGCATTGAGGCGTTACAAAGCTGACTTAATGACTCTGAATCTGGGTACGAAAGAGCAGGAGAAAAAAATACACACAGCAAGAGAAAATAGAAAAGAGAGAAACAAAATAAAAATGGCTTTTAAACGTAAATGAAATTTAAGTTGAAACTTGCTGCTTAGAGCAACAGCTCTGTGCCACATTTGTGTCTGTGTCTGTGTGTGTGTGTGTGTGTGTGTACTTATGCAATGGAGAAAAACCAATGTGGCTGCTGCTTACATTTTAATGACGCCTGGCTCACTTTTCACTTTTCACACTCTTCAAATGTCAACAAGGAATGGACGCTGCTTCCGCCAACCATTTCTCATTTCTCACCCCTCTCAGCCCGCTCAGTCCAGCCATTGCTCAATCGAGAAAATTGCCGTTGAGCCTTTATTTTTGTTGCGAGCTATGAAAAATTATTTACTGACATTGACGAATAATCCAAGAGCATTCGTATTTCACGCCAATATGCCTATTGTGCATGAACTTTTCAACTCAACGGACTTTAACTGCCATTGTCATTAAACGTCAAGTGCGAAAGTAATCAGCATCACAATTGCTTTCCCATTTGTTAATTGACCATATCTCTAGCATTAAATGCAATTTATTTTCATACTTACTTTCTTAGCGCAATATCGAATTAACAACTGATCATCTATCTTAGTCTGGCCAATCATTTATAAATATTTAATTTGTTTACAATAATTGATGTATATTGGCTGTGTAAATAAATATATACACTGTATATACACACTAGATTCACTTGGCAACCGTAATCGGTAAACTTGGATCGCAAACAAAAGTTCCGTCTCATATTTATATTTGTCTAACATCTGCTCTGATATAATGCATATATACTAAGATGAATAAATGAATATAGTTAAAGGTTTTTGCTTACATTTATTATTAATAAATATTTATAATAAGCGTCATTCGATCTCAAACTCAACAGAGACATCCAAAAAAAGCAATGAACAAATAAATAATAATAATAATAATAAAATAAATAGATGTTAGACACCTCAATAAGCAACACACAGCTGCCGGACGAAGTAATTTGAACAATTTAACCATTCTCAAATTGCTAAGGATGAGGATTAAGGCACCTTCAGTAAGTTAACCATCTTCACAATGTACAACAAACGGCACTGCTCATGGCGTAGTACAACCATTTGATGCCTCCATACAGCAATAGAATTTGATAAGGAATGCATGCATCTTTGGCACATCGATGGGCTCCATTCGAGACGGCAGCTGGTTGGAAGTGTCAAAGCTATGCAAGCACTTGGCAAAGGTTGGATCGTGACCAGCAGCAATAAAAATCTCAGCTGCTTTACCCAGCACCTACCAACAATTTGGTTGACCTTTATATTGTCATACATAAACATATTGTGAATCACCTTCAAAACTGGACGCACCATCTCTGTTTATGCCACATTGTTTCGATACTTGTGCAACATATGTATAAGCATTATGATAGATGAGAAGGCAATGCGATGTGTGGCGCAAACGCAACTGGTCAAGTGGATCCATTGTCAGATGAAGCGGTTCCAATGGCAGATCCATTAGCGTCACCTTGGGCGTTTGCCGAAGACAAATTTCTTGGCTGGTGAAAGTTCATCTTCGTCTTCGAACTTCTCGTTGAACACTTTGCATATGAAAAACTATAAAAACGTGTAATAAAAATGTCTTAGAAGAATGAAAATTGTTAACAACAAAGGAAATAAGGAGTGTTTTCTATTTGTAAAAAAAAACTGTCAAACAGCTTTCGATGCCATTGATAAATGTTACAAAAGTAGACACAAATATTTCTTAAGGGCCATCTCAATATTGTTGTCTGATCGATGTTTAATACAAACTGCATCAATAGCTTCACAACGAATGCTCTCCAACAAACAGATGAGCACAACATAAATCTGTGACGTTGGGTTTGAGTATTTAGTGTAATTGTGAAGGCTGCCAAAAACAATAAAAACAATTACACACTGCATAAATGTTCAATTTGCGAGCAACAAGCGACAACAACCACAACAACATATCTCGCGCGATGGCAACAGCTGCAACATGTGCAACATGGCGCATACGTAATCACTATTGACCAACTGATTGTCCAACTGTCCGTCACATCTGTCTGTCTGTCTGGTCGGTCTGATTGTTAGTTTTGTTTGTCTCTCGGTGTTTCGATTCTGATTGACTGCATGACCAACTGACTGTGACTGTAAACTGTGTGTGTGTGTGTGTGTGTGTGTGCAGGGCCATTGCCACGCCCCACAACCACCACAACACCGTCGCCCCCTTTCTACACCCGCTGACTGACGACAGCGGCCCTTTTAATTAAACAGAATTGCAGAACACAAGCCGCAGATCTGCCACTGAAATAAAATCAAATCGCTAGCTCGTATACAGCTCAGCGGGGGGGTGGCACTATATGATGTTGGTGGTGTGACAGGTGGCTGTTGTTGTTGTTGCTGTTGTTTGCTAGCTGTGCCAGTGACAGCTGCAAAGATGAATGTTTTGGGGGCGCATTGTGTATGCATATTGTGTAACGCCTATTAATTAGGCTAACAAAATGAGTTGGCCTGTGGGCGTTTTGACCGGGCCTTAACCGGCAGAGGTGCTGCAGAGGTGCTCTAGTACAAAGGATACAAATTAAAAAAAATTCTTATAAAAATCAATCAACTTTTTTTTGGGTTTGGGCAAACAACTTTTTAACATTTTTAGACTGTGCAAACTGTCGCCCACTATTCACTTTATTTTTTTTTTTGGCTTTAGCTTTTTTTTGTTGAAATTTTTTGTGAATGTTGCAGTTGCAATGCTTTAGTATTTTGGGCTGTTCAACGCCATTGACCACCAAACAGCTGGTGCATGACATTGGAGCCCGGCTAGAAATTCAAATGGCAATTGTTATTGTCAGTCAGTCAGACCATCTGGCTGTCCGTTTGTCAGACTGGTTGTGCCAATGTTATGTCGGCGAGTTGTTTGATTACCATTTACCACCCACATTCCCCCCACATTATATTCTTATGAATACTTCTTAACTGCATTCGTTCAATCAACATTGTGTCTAACGAACCTGCATAAGATTTAAACTAATGTTAATTTTATAATTATCATCGTGTGTAAAACTGCTCAAAAGAGTTTTTCACAAATTTATGTCTAAGTTCTTAAGCTCATCTTAAGTGCGCAGCTTTAATGCTTTGTTGTTTTCTGGAAAATTAACGTTTCGTCTGAATTGTTAAATTTATATATACATATTTTTCTTTGCACGGATGACAAGGTGGGATAATGTTTAGCAGCTTTACATGAGGAGGATTTAACAAATTTTTTACTTGATTCCAAGTGGCTTAAATAAAATTTTCATTTATGTTTTGTTCACAATTAAAACAACAAAAAAAAAACCGCTAAAGCTATAAGATTAAAATTAAGCTCAGTGTAAGCTCTGTTCGCTGATAAAGGCTTTACTGTATCTATTGTGTGTGGAAATGAAATATTTTGTGCTATTAAACAAACATAAAAATACAATTAAAGCTAAAACTTACAAGGCATGAGAACAAAATAATAAAATAAAAACCATTTAAGAATTTCTAAATATTTCAATAAATTGCAATAATGTTTGTTTGGTTTGATTTCTATGATAGTTCGACTAGAATGTCAAGTTCCGGGCTTATTTGCCTCATTGTTCCATCCACATTTGTTTAGTCACGCACTCGACTTTAGTGTGTGTGTGTTTATGTTTTATGAGTGCGATTTTCGTGTTAATAATAATTGACATTATCGCTGATATGGTGTTGCTGTTGCCGTTGTTGTTGTTATTATTATTATTATTGTTTGCTGCCCTGCCCAGTTTGCTCTGTTTAGGTTCACATGCTGCAAAATGTTTTGGTTTTGTACACTTGCCACACACCACGCCACCCCCGCCGCGTTCGTTACGCTTGTTGACCACTTTATTTGTATTTATATGCACAAATATGCGAATCAAAGTTTATTAATTTACAAATTGCTATACTTAACAGCACGGAAACAGAGAGAGAGCAAGAGTGAGAGAGAGAGAGAGAGAGAGAGAGAGAGAAATTCGGGCTGAAATCGTTGTTTCATTTATCAATTGCTGTCGGCTGTAATAGAATTTATATAAAGACTATATATATATAAATGCTTTAAATATATGCATTATTTCGAAAATATTCAAATTGTTTATTAATGCAGCCCAAAGGGTCATTTACAAACTAGTTTGTGTGTGTGTGTGTGTGTTAAAAATTATGATCGTTTTTATTAAGGCTTTGGGTAAAATGCTTGGATGATTTGTGAAATCAATTGATTGATTTTGCACAAAGCACAATTCCCAGCTCTTCTCTGCTCTTCAACAATTGTTAATTAATCGTTGCTTGCTTTGGGCATGCATCGTTTTGAGGGGTTGAAGGGGGGATATTCTTTTGAAACTGGCCCCAATGGTACAACGACCCGCCGCCCATGACACCGAAAAGTTGGGCATTTTGAAATGAAAGCGTAACTTAATTATTTGATGGCACCTCGAATAATTGAAACGCCAATCGGCGATACACGCCTCCCGCCCACTCCTCCTGCCCCTGCCCCTTCCGACGCCTAACAGACTTCACTGACAGCTCAATGGATGGTGATGGGGGAGGAGGAGGCGGAGGAGGAGCTTGTGCTCTCTACAATTGAATTATCGAAGTCGAATGTCAGTGAAGTAACTCCTCTCCTCCTCCCCAACCACCATATGGAAATACAATTAAAATCAAAGAAGTGTCTGTAGTGTGTGTGTGTGTGTGTGTGTGTGTGTGTAGGCATCGAAAATCAAATGAAAACGCAGCAAAAGCAGCAGGAAACAAAACTCTTGCTCGACAATACGAAAAATTGAAAATTGAAAAGTCATAGTTGAAATGCTGGACAGCAGCCCAGAAGGGCCGCCTCGATGGCAGAGAGAGAAAGAGAGACAGTTACAAAAGGGAGGGGGACGAGGCAGGCAGGCATGTGTCCATTAGGAGCGTCAATCAACGCTTGCAAATGGACCAAATGGGAACAATAACGGTAATACCAGCAAAACGACAGACAGACAGCCCCGACAACACTCTAAATGAATGCTCCGACTGTGATTGACTAGATTCTTTTGTAGTATTCTTATATGAATTGGTGTGTGTGTGTGTGTGTGTGTGTGTGTGTATTGGAGACTACTATACCTGAAAGCCTTATAGTTTTAATTAACAAGAGAACACAAGCTCCAGGATTGACCAAATCCGATTGTAGTAATTACTCGGCCGACAAATAACGATAGCCCAAAAGATTTCTTGCATAATTGATTGATCCGATAGTAATTGATAAGCTTTGTATGAAGGATATCAATTGGAATTGTTAAGGTATGAAAGCATATTTGAACAAAGAAATCATGAAATAAATCTTATGGCTCAAGATATCAAACTCTGACCGGAAAGGGCAAAGTAATTAAATTAAGGATTTTCACAATGGAATCCTCAGTCGTTGCATTTTTGGTTAGTAAAAAGCCGAAACGATGCTAATTTATTTAATTAGTGGCAGACTACTTAACTCTCAACCCACAAATTTAACTAAAAGCCTTTTTTGTATGTTCCGCTGATGACTCAAGAGATTGGTTGGGCTCGGTTCGGTTGAGTTTGGGTTTGGGTATATTAAACAAGCTCTCAATAAATTTAATTGACATATTCAATTGTATGTATGAAAATGTTGAAGCTTAAATGCCACTCGATTTTCAATGAGTTGTGTGTGTGTGTGTGTGTGTGTGTGCCGGGAGGGTGTTGTGTTTGATCAGGTGTGTGTGTAAATATTTAAGTGTCTTCGTCGTCTATATGGCAATCGGTTCTTAGACAACAAAGATAAAGAAAGAGGGAGAGAGAGAGAGAAAGAGGGTATCTCTGACTTGCGGCTCCGGCTCAATAAACAAAGCGATGGGCGAGGAGGGGTGCTTGACTAATCAGGCAGCGCGGGGTATTCAGCTGTGCAGCTGGTGGCTTTTGCGGTTTTTGTATGCTTATTTAAGTGCCTGATGTTTGATGCAAGGAGCGGTAAGGGGTCGGCCGGATGGGCCATAAAATAAATCTGCCATAAAACCGCAGACAACTTAAATTTGAAGCACTCGAAATGTGCAAGCAAACCAAAAGGGAAGAGGCCAAAAGTTGGCTAAAAGCCGCTGCTGCTGCCAAAACATTGCTATTCAAATTGGCCAACGACACAAATACTTCATGCTATATATATGTACATATAAATAAGCATTAACACACAAATAAACATTTGGCATAAGTTTTGTCGTCTTTGACTTTGAAAACTAATTGGAATATTGTGTCAAATGTTTGACAAGTGGGCGGAATTAAAATGTTCAACATGGATTAGTAAATGAGTAAATGAGCTAAATAAACATAATTAACAACAACAACAGCAGACAGTAGACAGCCAGTCAGCAATTTGTATAGTCAGCGAGCATCATTTCAATTAACAAAATCATTGCGGCCAATTAGAGAAAGCAAACAAACAGCAACAACAACAATCTGTAAATTTAAATAGTCGCGTAATTTAAGAAAACGTTTGCGCTTATTGACAATCTACTCTCTCTCTCTCTCTCTCTCTCTCTCTCTATCTGCCATCTAACCCCTGGCCCTCCTCCCGTTAACCCACAACAAGCTTGCAATCGTGAACTCTTTCAACAATTTCATTAATGAAGCCAGCAGCGACGCTCAAAATAAATTATGTTGAATGCAAAATTATTTTGTTTGTGCCAGCAGGCAAGTTGACTTTTTTTCGCATTTGCAACTGTATCTGCATCTGTATCTGTATCTGTAAATGAGTTATCAGATTCGAGCATCTCGTCTTCGATCAGTTTTTATCCTCTGCATTTTTTGTTGCAGCTGTAGCGAGGAGCTGCAGCAACTTAATCCATTTAAAATGCTCAAATTAAGCTTCCATAGTGAAATTAAAACTGTGGAATCAACATTCACGCTGACCCACACGTTGCACAGTGGAACCAAATTCCATATTACTTGTCAACTGTGTTGTACTTCAAATAAAATTTAAGTGCAAGAACTGTGCGAAGCAAAGCATGGCAGGAATACAATATACACTACAAGAAGTTCAAAAATTTCAATTTAAAATTATAGCAGAGTCAAAGTTGAAAGCGTTTAACGTTGATAGAATGAAAAAGCTGAAGAAAAAATAATATAAAAACTCTGCTTCTTACAACGTATCAATCGCAGTGTAGTAAAAGTGTCGACTGAAACGCGGTGGTGGCAAAAGAAGAAGAAGAAGAAGAAGATATGTAAAGCTGCGGAGCCGTGGAGAGCACATCGAACCAAATACATCGGATGACAACTGAGGCGGCTGGCGGCCGGCCAACAATGCGGTTGTGAGGCATTGAAACCAATTAACGAACAATCAACTCCGGGCAACCGCAAAATTCAAAATGTGCAGCCAGTGGCCAGGGGCCTGCGGCGACAGTAAACACACACACACAGACACATATGTTTATATATGCATATAGAGTAGATGAGTAGACTAAATACACTAAGTATATGTATATATATATATAATTTGAAATAAAATGTGCACAATTTATGCTTTTGCCAGTTCGAAATGAGAAAGTTTTACAAGCACATACAGTATGTGGCAAATAATATACATACATATACCAAATGTAATTTATTTATATATGTATGTGTGTATGTGTGTGTGGCAAATACGTTTCAACTCTTTTACATTTTAAATCTCTGCGCGACAAGCGTTTGCATATTATTGCAGCTTTCAGCTTTACCCTAACTCGTTGTGGAACATTTCAAATGACTGCGTTGAAATATCTCTCTCGATTCAATAACCTTTATTAACTTGTTGCAAGTTTCAGTGTATGACATCATAAATGTAACTAAAACATGTTTTTTCCATCAATTCTTACCCTGCAACATTTGCAATTTGAATATTCAAATGATCAATTCAAATCAATATATGTCCGATAGAAGCGTATTGAAACTTCGACCTTATTTTTGATGTCATTTTTCTTATAATTTGTATTTTTCAATTTTGCGCGCTGTGTGGCGATTTATGCAAACAATTGAACATAATTTTAATAATGCACACTGCAATTTCAGTGGCAAAAATAAGCAACAAATAAAATAATCAACATTTTAATTAAAATACAATAACATTAATACGTACAAGGTATTATTTACAAACAACAACAAGAACAACAACAAAAGTTCATTAAGCAATAAATCATTCAATACCAATGTAAAATCAAATTAAATTTAATTGTGCCTGAATTGAGTAAACAACACGAAGCGACAGGCAACGAAACGAAAAAACAATTTAAAAACAAAAAATAAAAGAAGAAGGATAATATTCAACAAACTGCAATTAACCAGAATCAGTGACATCTGGCATAACTAAACAAACAGCATAAACAAACATAAACGTAGACAAAACATTCAGCAATGCAAATATTTGATTTGACAGCTAAAAGTGCACAGGTTGAAAAAGAAATGAGCTTTTAATTGGTGTTTGTGTAAATTGATATAGAAACGTTGGTCATTTGAGTGTTTGAATAAATTCAATAATATTAATTCAAATTTAATATTTACTCGAAAAAAAATCCAAACAACCTGTCCCGCCTCAACAAACTCGACAAAACTAATGAAAAAATTGACTTTAAGCCAAATCTCTTCACACATATTTGTACCTAATAGAAGAGATCGAGGGAACTTTACATTGATGTGATTAAACTGCAATGTAAGCATCGTAGCACAAGCACAAAGTATGTATTTAAAACTAAAGTGATTATACAAAACAAAGAAGAGACACACAGCAGCTGACATCAAAACCATTCAAGTGCAGGTCACAAATTTCAGTTGCAAAAAAATGAAAAAAAAAAAAAATGGTTAGAAAAATCTAAGCAGAGAAAAAGTAATTCAAGCTTTCAAATAGGTACAACAACAACAACGACACCACCAACAAAAATGTGTGAATGAACCGCGACGCTGGCGTTGGCAACAACTGAAACAGCGTCAGTGGCAACAGCAACAGCAACAGCAGCAGCAACAGCGGCAGCAGCAACGACGTCGACGTCGACAGCACTTGGCGGTCATTGTTCCAATTTCTAACCTTTTTTTTATATATATTTTTTTTGTGTTCAACTCTGGCTCTCTGGCTCTATGTACGTATGTTTATGTGTGTGTGTGTGTGTGTGTGTGGAGGAGATTTTTCAAGTGTTGTTGTTAATTTGTTTGGCAGTGGCGCGCATTTTTCACAGACACACACACACACACCCATAAACCCATACACTTAAGAGAAATGCCGACACGTGTGTGTGTGTGTGTGGATGGTAAAATAATAATAGTAAAAAAAATAAACAAACCGGCTTCAGCGGCGACCAGCTACCCTCTGCTAGCTAGCTAGCCCCTCCCTCTCTCCCGGCTGCTAAATGTCTAACCAGTTGTGTCTATGAGCCAAGCTGTTCTTGTTGTTGTTGTTGGCGTTGCTATTTTATGACTCTGGTTTGGTGTTGTGCATAGAAGCCTGAAGCAGCCACAACAACAACACCAACAATCACTGCCACAAAGTACAGCAGTTTAAACATTTGTATTCGTGCCTGTGGCTCACATGTCAGGTTGACCAGCCAACAACAACAACAACAATAACAAAAACTATTAGTAGAAGAAAGAAAAAAATAGGGTCTAAAGTGGTTAACATGTTGAAGAAATGCACAAAAGATACAGCACGAAACGAGAGAAATGGCAAAAGTGCTCAACCCATATGACTTATGCACTAGTAGAAAACTACTAAATGCCAAAAGCGCTGCAAAAACTAACGCGAAAATTAAAATCATAGAAAAACACGTAACATTTGCTCTTTCACAATCTACCTTAACCGACCGAGCCATACTCTGCTTTGAAATTGAATTTTATTTGAGTGTATTTGAAGGTTGAATTTTACCCTCGGTACAACGAAGCACTTTTCGCAACTGGGAACAGAGTATAAACGCTTAAAGGCATAAAGGCAATAAGGCAAATAGAAAATTGCACACAAATAAAAATGTTCACAGCTTAAGCTAAAAACGTTTTAAGACGTTAAACCTGCTAATCTTATTTAGACAAAACATTTCACTAAGTCGGTAAGTAGTCAAAGTTATTTACAAAGCTTTTCTTTTTAATAACACGTTATTTCATTTAAAGTAGAATAGACGATTAAATGCCCATCGTAAAAAAATTTGTTAAGTTTCCTAGCATACAATAAAAATTCATTTAGTAAAATATTTCAAAAATATCTTGATTGATGAAATCTGAATATGAAACTGAATAATTTAGAAACTCTGACTTCACTTCCTTGAATATTATTCCCAACTTCCAAAGATACCTTGCGTGCAACTTTGTAGCTGCTTTATTCTCGAATGTGTTTGTATTATGACACAAGTGCTGAACTGCTACATATTAAATAGAATACAATCGATGGATATTGCTCAACGTTCAAAATACAACTGGACTTGTGGTGCTTGCGTGTTTGTGTGTGTGAGTGTTTGCGTGTTTGTGTGCGCAGAAGGGAGATAAATAGCGGACAAGATATTTGGATACACACGGAGAGTCATGATGTTGTTGCTATCCCAGTTTGGTCAAGTCCAACTGTAAAGCCGGCAGCACAAACACATAAGCAAACTTCTACTACAGCTACTACTGCTTAGATATTGACAGCTGGCGTAGGTTTAAATGGCGTTCATACAATGAACATACATATAAAATTTGCTAGCAAATAGGAAGCAGAAGTTGGGGTACAACATAAAAACTAAGTGGCAGAAAATGCGTCAAAAATTCTTGTACAACAGCCGGCAACAACAATGGAAATACATAACATTTTTTTTCGGCTAGACAAAAAAGAAAAATAAATAAAATTGAACATATGAGTATGTATGTGCGCGTGTGTGTGTGTGTGTGTGTGTGTGTGGGTGTTAGGGTGTGTACATAGAATGAAATTAAAGCTGAATCATAATTGAGCGCAAAAATTGTTTGCACATAAAACAAAAATGAAATGAATTACTCAGAGCCATAAAACATAATGAAAGTCTAAATTTAATAAAAGCCGCTTCCAAATGGATTTTGTTTAGCATAATATGAAAATTCAATTCATTGTTAGGCTATTAGTTGTGGTAGCACTTATTGATTGTGTGTGCCAAGATGCTCTTTAAGTAGACAAACTACTTTAACTACTGAAATGAATGGGAAACAGTCAAGAACATTTGTATAAACTTGAAGACATTTCGAAGCGTCTTTGAAGTATACTTGATTATGACAAATTTATTAAGTTTTTTTTTGCAATATTAACATAACATATTCGTTGTTTTATCAATATGTATATCGGGCTATGAATATTAAAATTTAATTAAAATTTTAAAGCAACTAATTAAGTAGAATTATTAATTCAACCATTTATTTTTCAAAGTCTAAAAGTTAGCTCAAATATTTTAATGGCATTTTCCATCACACATTTGATTAAAATAAATTAGTCTGGCTAAAACGAACAACTAAAACTATGTTTTCATTAAACTCGCATTGGAGAGAATTTTAATTAAGACGAATAGAGTGAAGAAAATAAAAACGCATATTAAAAGATATAAATATTAAAATGAAGTTCAGCTTGCACTTTGAATAAAGCGCACAAAATGAAAGCGTAACATTTAAAAGAATTTTATGAACACATAAATATATATTCCTTTTGAATTTCTGGCAAAACTGCATGTATTTTGATTACTAAGACCTTGTATAAATATTAATGTGTGTAAAATCAAATGAATTTCAAAGGCAAATCTATCTAAATAAAACCCAAACACCCACAACACAATTTATGTATATCGTTTTGAATAGTTTGAACTCTTTTTTTACTTCTCTCTTCTTTGCTTTATTTAGAATGTAAAGCAAATATTTGTGCAAATTATTTGCGCACAAGCTGTGAGCAAGTTTAAGCCAAGCCAAGCCAAGTCCACGTCATGGCCACAGCATCGCGTGCCTTTTGCTGTATTGCATTTATTTCAACACACACACACACATACGCACACACTTATACATAATCATCACAACGCAGTTCGTTCAACTTTTGTTCACACCATAACGCCAAAACGCGTGTTTCCTTCCCCCTTTGTGTCGTCTTGCACTTTTCCTCTTTTGATTGTAAAGTGTCAATTTTTGTTTCAGCTATTTTAGCCACTTCCCTTTCTTACTTGTTTCCACTTCCTTTTTGTTTCTCCTGGCTGCATATAGTATGCATAGCTTTTGATTTGATGTTCGTATACGCTAATTCAATAAGATTTATGTGCACCATTTGACATATCTAACCCGCCCTCCCCTCGTCTCCTGCACCCAGTGAGTGCTTTGGTGAGGTTTTGTGTTGCGGTTGTGTCGCATTTGAATGTGTGTGTGTGTGTATGTTTGGTTTATTTATTCCTGGACATGTCGCTAAATGGGTTTTCTTGTTTGCTCAAAATCAGATCATGGCCAATAAATCAACACTCAATTCGATTTGTGTACGCCAGGCAAATTGATTTGCCAGCCAAACATCACAGAGCCACGCTTTTCTTTTGAATAAGCTGGGTGCTGATGGTGGAGAGGGAAAACAAAAAGGCAAGGGTGTGCATGCGCGAGTGTGTATATACAATATTGAATATTCAGTTTCCGCTGTTGTCCATATCAATTGATGATAATTTTGTTTTTATAGATAAAAAAGAGAGTCATTGACAGCAACAGCAGCAACGGCAGCAGCAGCCGCATCAACGATGATCAACAAGGCGAACATCATGTAAATAACTAATCGAAAACAGGCTTTTGGAAATTGGCAGGCGACGAAACGAGTTGCAACGGAAATTGTTAATTTTCTGCACAACTTTAATAATATACATAAATGAATGTACGCGGCGTAGCATAGGCACTGAGGCAGGCCGACATTCAGGTCTTTATCTCTCCCTCCAGGAGTTGCTTCAATGCAGTTTAACTGGAGTCGAACTGTGTCACACTCGGCTAGAAGCAACAGCAGCTTAAATGATAACCTGAATTGGCGACTGCCATGCATTCAGAAATCACGTATACGCCCTGTCAGCAGCATTCCAAACACGCCCCGATCAATGAGCAAGGCAAAGCAAAAAAAAAAAAACGATACAGCTATATCAACTAATGCAACTAAACAAGACATGTTAGACATACCCTGTACTTAGCCTCGACATTCATTAGTTGTTGCCTAGGAACAGACGAATCATATATGTATGTGTTTGACCACAGAGCATCCAAATGCCAGCAATTTAGAATTTAAAGAAGAAAATTTAAATGCCACTCAATAGATTTCTCATCAATCAAGCTGTTTAATCCACAGGGTAGAAAAACATCAAACAAAAAAAAAAAACCACTAAAAACAACAACATCAAGAAAAAAAAAAGAAAGAAAGAAAATGTCAATCGGTACATGGCTGGCAATTCAAATGAACTCTCGACTAAACTCTCGACTCGCTTGGACTCACTTGACTCGGCTGACTTGCTCCACTTGCTCGCATCGTTTGGCCCTGCTCCGTTTCTTTGGCCTTGAACGTGGCCCCCGTGTCTCTGTCTGTTTCTCTGCCCATTCTAATTCTGATTCCGATTCAGATTCAGATTCTCTGTAAGTGTGTTATAGTGTGTGTGCCACATTTTGCACACACTCTTCTTCTCTCGCTCTCATTGCCATTTACGCATATTGGCGCGTTTAATTGAAATTGACATTTGTCGATCATAATTCTGTTTCTTGACACTTTGGCTTGCTTATTGGAGTAATTGAATTTTCATCACTGCAATCGACCTTCTGTATGTGTGCTTGATTGTGTGCCTGTGTTTGTGTAAATATCATCATCATCGTCATCATTCATTTAATTCACCAAAAAGCACAAAAACGACTTTGACAAGAGTCGCAACAATGTTGATTTAATTAGACGTGCACAGCACGTCAAATTGATATCGAAAAATCGTCAACGTTGTCGCATTTTCTAACACGTACAACTACTTGCCGAGGCAAAAACAGTAACACAAGCAACAACAACAACAGCGAAAACGGCCAGCCATAACCATACAGAGCAACAGCAACTGAAACAGACACTGACAACAATGATGACAACGACAGCGACAATGACTTTGACAGTTGTTGCATACAACTGGCTACAACAATAACTTAGAATGCTACAGTTTCTCTTTTTTTAACGTCATATAGTAGATCACTTGAATACCCTCTGTGCTTCAATACACACGCAACAAATTGCAACTAAAAAAAATTAAATAAATATCCAACTTAAGTTTAAGTTATAAGGTAACTTACTTTCAAATGTTTTCTTGTTACGTGCAATAATGCAAAAATAAATTAGACAAGAATTCAAAATAAAATATTAAACAAGAGTATCATTATAAAACTTGATACAGGTGCGCTACCTTGCCTTTCGTTTGCTTAAATTAAGTTGAACTCATTTGTAAGCCGCACGTAGCAAATCTCTCGCGTTCAAAAGACAGAAAGATTCAACTTGCGCGGCTATTTAATGAATGCACATTGAGTAGACTGGCAAGCACTACACTTAATATACCCGATTTGTGTGTGCTGTGAATGAATGGGTGGCCGTATATTGCAAGACCAGCACACACACACACACACACACACACACATACTGCCATCAAAAATTGTTCAAGTGGTGGCAATGTCTGCAGAGTTGCCATCCCCATTTACCGTCATGGCAGCCATTTCGTCTCCGTAGCTCACACATTGTTGATTTGGGATTTGGGTAGGGAACTGTGTCTCACTGCCTCTCTGGTCATTCACATCGTTACATGCACCGTGATATCTGCTCTGCTCGAATGCGTGTGTGTGTGTGTGTGTGTTTCGTTCATCTTTATTTGTTGTGCGTGCAGAAATTTAACAATTGCAGAAATTGAAACTTTTGCTCGCCGCGCTTGCTGTAAAAGTCTCGCACAAAGCTCGAGACATAAATATGAAAATAAAATGTGCACACGTTTGCTCTCGCCTTGTTTTGTTTTTTTTTTTGTTGTCTGTTGTCTGTTGCTTGTTGGTGTTGCAGACAGGTTCGATGCTTAATATGGCAATGCACTCTGGTTTCTTAATGCGAGCCTGGGAGCGCCAACTTAGAGGCATTCAACTTACGCTTTATTGTTTTATTTCATTTGATTTTATTTCTTATACAGCGAGTGTACTTATGTACTATTTATTTCTTAAGTATTTTATTTTGTTTTGTTTCGTTTCGTTTGCTTGTCTTCGGCGCATTACGCATACGCCGTGGCAGCCACAACTTGGGGTTAAAGTTAAACGCTGTTGTCTATTCTGTTTTCTTTACTCCTCTTCTCGTTCACCGTTTTCTTTTCAAGTTGGTTTTCGCTCTTTGGGTCACGTTTGTGCCTGCGGGTGTTTTGCGGCCAGGCGTCATCTCTCCTCTTGATTCGTTTTCGCTTTTTTCTCGTATTGTTTTTTTTTTACATAATTTGCACGCAATTTGCAGTTCATTGTTTTTTAATATAAGCCGCAGAATGCAATTTAAAGCCGGCGGCAACCCTTCGATTTGATCTTACTGCAAATTCGTATACGTCTCGCAAGCAGAATTATTTGGCCTGGGAATTTTTACTTTTGGTTTTGCTTTTTACTTGTTACTTTCTCAAATAATCATTTGAATGTAATTTTTATATAATTTCCTAACGATTATTTGTCGACTGTTCTTCTCTATTACTGTCTCTTTCTCTATGTCTCTCTTTCACTCTTCTTCTTTGGCTGTACGTATTTTCTGCTGTTCGTCTCTTTGTTTGTGCTAATCCACTGTTGACATGCAATTTTATTCAATTATCATGATTTAGCTCGCTCCCTTTGCCTTATCCCCACCCACCCACAGCAGCCACACATTTTATCTCCCTCTTCCTCTGCCTTTGTCTCACACACACACACACACACACACTCTTAAGAGCCATCTAACAACTTTGTTGCCGCTTTCCACACAGCAGCAGCAACAGCAGCGTGGGAAAATTAGCAAGCTGTAGTCGTATAAAAAAGAAAAAAAAAAAGCCGTGCAATTATTCAATTTGTGGCCGCATCGCATCGCAATCCAACTCCGTATCACTTATACGCCCCGTGAAACGAATAACAATCATGACCTGCTGTCATCAGTTGACCGAAGACAAAATACCCTGCCACTTAATTGCAATTAAAAAAAATTATAATTTGCCTTAAAATAAATAAGAGTTAACTTTCCCTTGGATTAACACTTTTAACTTTGTTCCAAAAACTTTTAATAACTTTCTAGTTTGGCAAAATAAATAAATTACTGTCAAAAGTTAAACCTTCATATCATTCCCATGACAATGAATATCAACTCATTGCATAGGAAATTCAAACAAAAAAATATGTATGTATGATTTTTGCATGTGCTGGAACTAATTAGTTTGCGACAACAACAAACATTAAAGTAAAACGTTGTAAAGCGGACACGCAACGGTAAATGTGAGTGATTGTTGTCGCTATAGCGAGAGCAGCCCGTGCATGGGTTTTTAATAACTAAGCGATGCGTAATGCGGAATTAAAACCAAATTTGCTGGCCAATTAATTGTCCTGCAGCAATTTGCCAAGCTCTTAATAATCGTTTGCGGTTATTTTTTCCACAAACACAAATACAAACACACACACACACTCGGCATTCTCGCACCTTTCTCTTCGATTAATGAATAATGCTGACACGTTACGTTTACGTAATGCATTATTTGCATGTGCACTCCAAATTGCACAATCGTAATAACACTTGCCCGACAATAATAACTTCATGGCAACATTAAAAACATTTGCTGCATTTCTCTGAATTTATTTTCGAGAATAATATCACTTGCGAGCTTACAGAGTTTACCCTTCGGTGGGCTGTCTATCTGTCTGTCTGTGTGTGTGTGTGTCTGTCTGCTGAATTGCTTGGGCGTCTCCAAAAGCAACAAAAACTACAACAGCAACAAAATGTAACATGTCGCCTCATGGGTTGATATATGTACGTAATTTCTATGCACCAAAGAAATAAACGACAAAATGACACTTTAGGGCAACCATATTTATGATGTGTGACTGTTTCTCCATCTCTTTTTGTAGCTGTCTCTGTGTGTGTGTGTGTGTGAGTGTGAGTAAAAAATAATTTGGTAGACAAAAATAAATAAACGCAGACAAAGCTAAAAAGGACACTGTGCAGAAGTCAGAGTCAAAGTCGAAGTCGAAAACTATCTCACCATGGTGGGTCTCCCAAAGACACAATGCTATGATATGCAATTTTTATAATGTATTTTTTCTATTGCATTAAGCTCAAAGTAAACATATGCATTTAATGTTTCCTAATTAAAGAGTTCCGATTTAAATAAAGATATAAATATATTTTATTTTTGAAAGAACTTTACATAATTCCAACAAAGTTTTTTATCAGAAAAATATAAGAGCTGTCATAGTGCGAAATGCACACAAAGCGGCCGGGGTGTTATTCTGCGAAATGCCATAAGCACTTTGGGTGTTTTTCTAATTAAATCAAGTGAAGTTCCATAAGCACTTGAAAAAAGCATTAAGTTTTTATCTGGAAATTTGTCAGCTAACACAATATGCTTTGTAAATGTATTATTAAATGGAATCAGTGAATACATTAAGATTGTACAAATAAATAACTAATGTCTGCTTAAATCAACAGCTTTGAATGTGTGTGCGTGTGTGTGTGTTTTGTCTGTGCTGTTAAATAAGTTCAGTTTGTGAGCTGCTTTTTTAACCCTGAATTCAAGCTTAGACGAAACGATGTGCGATGCACATTTGGCAGATTTAGTAGCGTATAAAAATGGCACACACACCCACGAAGACACACACACACACACACACAGTTATCGTCAAAGAGAAAGAGCAAGTGGTGCAGTGGTGCTGGTGGTGGTGATGCTGCTGCTGCTGTTGCAAATGTGAAAAAGCAACATGGAAAAACATTGAAGCCATGCTCTTGACCACTTTCAACCAAATGCAACAACATGGCGTGTGTGTGTTTATGTGTGTATCTAACAGATAGTGCGCCGAAAGCAGCTTAACAACTCAGACTTCCTTTCCACTTGGCACGCGGGTCCAGTGACTCAATAGCTTTGCTCTGCTCTGCCCATTGCCAATTGCTAGTTTGTCGTTGTCATCGTCGTCGTCGCCAATCGAATTTGTGTGTCATTCGGCAAATAAGTCGCACCAACTGTCGTCGCTGTGTATCTGTCTGTTTATCTATCTATCCGTCTGTCTGTGTCTCTGCATGTGTGTCTGTGTGTGTTGACATTTGTGGGCGGGTGCAACACCTTTGCACAAATATTGTCCAACACGGCGCGCAAATGGAGTGAAAGACTAACAGGAAATTGAAATCGGAAACGATATTGTTAGCCAAATGCTAAAAATGCTAAGAATTAGTATGTGCTGCCAACATTTGTAATGATAATTTCATTGTGAGCTTGGCACTTAAGACAGCAAGATAAATGCCAACAGGTTCTAATATGTACATAAAGAAACAACAAAGTATATTTTCTTGTCAGTTGCAATTGCTTGTAATAAAATTTTAATTGTTTTTATAAAAGTATGTAACAAGATTATTGTGCATCTTAGTCGTTTAATTGTTAAATCTTTTTGACAAAAACAGAAGATTTCCACTGAGCCTAATCTCCGTCTCGCCCAATTAAATGCAAAGTGCAATAAAATTCGATTTAAATGTGAAAAGCCTAGATTTTTGTCAGTTTCGGTTTCAACGGGAATTTTACTTCACACATTAAACTTTTATAGCGAATTGCAAATAAAGTGTTTGCCTTTTGCACTTGCCATAAGTATGACCAGTCAGAGCGCTTGCTAGGCTATTATAGTTGGACTTTATTCTGGACTTTCGTATTCGAGAAGTTGGTAATTGTGAGTCATCTTGACTTCGTTTTCCCACTGGGAGCTGTGGGCGGAGCAGCAAAAGGTTGAGTTTACTTTCAGTGAGCTCAGACCGCAAATTAAATGGAAATAAAATGCAGCCAGACGGGAGCTATGAAAAAGTAGCATCAAACGTGAAGAGGAAGAACTCAGTCGGGGTAGATGATACTGCAGTGCCACATAAAAACATTCACACACATACAAGCACACCTACACGCCCACACACACACACACAAAGCAAAGAATGGAGAAGATAAGTTTTGAGCAATTCTTTTTAAACGTTTTCCTTGTTTGTGTATATTTACCTTTGGGATTTATGAGATTAGTTTCCGACACGCACATACGAACTTCAGTGTGTATGTGTGTGTATATGTATGTGTCTGTCATGTGTGTGTGTGCTGCTTGAATGTATGTGTTTGTGTGTATTATCCATGAGTTGAGGAAAAACTTGCAGCGAATGCGACTGCAATCGAAAGCAGCTCGCAATTGCACAAAATGCAACTGGAAAAATATTTAATACTGCTCAAAGCGTCACACAATGATTGTGGAAAAAGCAAAAACAAAAACCAGAACGATAGAAACAGAGTCAACGAGGTAGCGACAAAGAGAGAGGAGAATGCGGGAAAGTTGAAGCGAAGCTAAAGTAAACATTGCACAAAAGACAGTCGTCGATGTGTTTGTGGACAAAATGCACACAAGTTTATTTTAAGTGCAACCAAAGCAGCATTCACCAACCATCCTGCACCACAAGCAGCACCACTATCACCCACTAGCGAGTTTGTAGCAAACTATGACTGAGAATCATTTACTTTTCAATAGTAAACATGCCTATTCTTGATATTTTCATTGAAAAGTAATACTTAAATGCATCTGAACAAAAAGTAATCAAAACGAAATGAAGAAACAAAACTTGGTTTGTATACATACCCACACACACAGGAAAATATGTTTATAGTAAGGAACAATATATGAACTGTTTTCATATTACACTATTTCTCTTAGCCTTTGTAACACTAAAATGCAGACTATTTCATTTTTATTTTTGCAATAGGAAACAAACATTTCGGTAGCATTTTACAAATAATTTTTTTCCTGGATTTTATTATTATTTATCAGAAATTTTCCTTTTCTCTGGAATCCTTAAATTTTCCAAGCTGTGATGAATTTTTCACAGAAAATGTTTTCCTTTTTTGTAACATAAAGCTCAAAAATCTGGAAAATGTATGCTTTATTTGATTACTTCTGTCGCTCTTGTTGTTGCTATGATGCCAAAGCTCACTAGTTTTGTTTGGGGACAAGCTTTCTGTTGGGTTGCATGCGCCAAGAATTATTATAATTAAACCTAAACAACTATGTACGTATGTAGTTTGCTTGCTGAGTTTTACGAGTAATGAAAATTTATTTGTCTAAAACTACCAACGAAAACTACCTTTGGCATCTCTAACTTTATAGCATTTGCTGTTAGTTTTACGAATTGCATAAAATTTGCCAAATATTTTCCATTAATTGTACATTCTATTCCTTTTGCTTGCAGGTAACTATTTCCCAACTAAGCTACAAACATAAATATCCATGTATATAGTATTACAAGTACAAGTATTTATTTGAACTGCTATAACTTCTACACCACTACTACACACACCCACAGTTATGTGTGAGAGAAAGGTAAGCTTAAAATGTTTATTTTTGCATTTTGCGTTAATTTACGAAGATTGGCATGTTAATGCCAATGCCATTGGCAATCAATATACGACGCTGCACTTTGCAGGCCGCCATTTTAATTAGGTGTCGCTTCTGAAAAATCACACAGCAACATACACATACACAACACAAAAGACACAGAAGCCCCAAGTTGACTGCTAATTTTCTTGGCACTTTTCAACGTGACCTACAACCTATAAAGTCAAAGAGTAGCAGCAACAAAACTCCAAGGGGAATTCTCTTATGCCTGTTCGACCTGCCAACTCGCCCCCCCAACACCACTACCTTTTTGAGCGCCTGACATTTGTCGAATTATTGAACGTGCCACATGCCACAAGATGCACTGAGTGAGAGACTTGGGCCTGACAGCGTTATTAGCAAACGTCAGGGCCACCTAAATTTGGCCGGCAGCCTAAAATTGTTTGTACAAAACACATTCGACAGCAAATAATTTGCTTGTCCTTATTTGATACTCTTTTGTTCTTGTTTGGTATTCACATGGAAATATTCAACTTGTTTGAAAATTAAAAAAGTTTTCGTTATCTTAAAACTTTGCCAAATAAGAAGCAATATTAAAAACTAATTTTGTTGAGCAGCATTGTCTTGTGATATTGCTAAGTAAGAGTATCACATTGTCAAGCTCGCCATTTTCAAATTGGTTTTTGAATCGTCTAGCTTCAGAGATTGACTGATATGTGAATGGACATATGGACATTTGGATGTATAAATAAACTACAAATTGAATTGACCGAGCGTTGGCAAACAAACAAACAAACACACATACATATATACATACATACATACATTCACACAAAACATAAATAACAACTAGTACAGCTTCAGCAACAAGAGCAACCAAAATGATTGCACGGCATAAATCTCTCAATCTATCCTCAAACTCTGCCCCCGCCTCAGCCGCTTTGTCTTCCATCAGCTTTATCACCCAATCTTTTTAGGTTTGTTTGTGTTTTCCTTTTTTCTATTCCTATTTATTTTTTTTCTCCTGTTGTGGCTGCATTTGTTGCTTTTTGCGCTATTTGTTTGGAGAAATCAAAGTGCACTTTAGACAGTCAGGTAGTAGTTGTTGTTGTGTCCACACAGAACATAGAAGTGAATGTTAATGTGTGTTGTGTAGTAGACCTTGAACACAAACACAAATGCAACAACTAAAGCAATAAGTAGCAAAATGCTGTTTTAAATATTTTCCCGAAGGAAGAAGACCTGTAACAATATTGTGTCTGGCAATACAACAAACTTCCCTTATCCCTCCCTGCCTACCATCATCTCCCTCGAAACTAATCTATCTATCTTATATTAAACGTTGCTGTAATTGGTAATTAATATGGAAGTAGCGACAGCTGCTAAATGGCCAACAAGAGCTGGCACAAAATTCATAGCATACTTATGTGCGTTAGTGTCAAGATAAAGTATATTCCGGTTGACAGCTTTCAACCTGTTTATGTCCATTGTTATCGTTGCTGCTGTTGTTGTTATGGTTGTTGTTGTTATTGTTATTGTTGTTGTGTTGACAGGTAAGACTGTCATCTATGTGTGTTGTGTGCCTGTGTGTGTGAGTTCGTTGGCTGTTATTGTTTGGTTGTTGTTAGCAGCCAAGAGTAAATTAAAATTCAAAACAATTTTGCCATGACAAATTCCATTTTATAGCATCAAAATTATGCAATAAATATAAAACCAAAATCCGTAACTAACAATGTGACAGAGCTGCAGATGAGGGATAACGACAGTGGATGCCAGTATATACATATACATATATGTATATATATATATATATATATAGATTTGTGTGAATGTAAGCTTGATAAAGTGGGTGGTGATGTAATGTGGGTAGGTGGGTGTAGCGGAGAAGGTGGCTGGCAACAAAGAACAACAAAGCGGCGCAAAACAAAAACGGTGCAAAACAACAGTAGAACTACAAACATATGCATATTCTACCCCCTCCTCTCCTGTCACTCTGTCGCTCTTTCTCTCTCTCTCTCTCTCTCTCTCTCTCTCTCTCTCTCTCTCTCTCTTTGTCATTCTCTTTTATGCTATGTCTCTTGCTTGCTGTTTTTGTGTGTGTGTCTAGCATGGCGGTGTGTGGAAGCAGATAACGTTGGCATTACGTCAGGATAACGTTGAAATTACATTTTTCACACAGAACCTGGCAGCGTCGTTTTTGCATGGAGCAAGGATGTGTGTGTGTGTGTGTAAGTCTCGTCTGATGCTGACCGGCACACACTCACATGCAAATTTAGCTGCAACAACAACAGAAACTCTTACAAACATACATATAATCATAGCAGTCAAAGTTAAGCTTCGCCAAGCACGCCAACAACGGCGGCCACAAAACAGTTCGCTCGGGAGCATCAGCAGCAGCTGGCAGAGAGAAAGAGATCCCAAGTTTCCAGCATGTCCATGGCACATAACAATATGCTGGCATTCACAAGCCAGCCAGCTAGTGTCTTCCTCGTTGCTCCACAGACAGAAAAAGAGAGATGGAGACAGAGAAGTCCTTTGCAGTCGCCTTTGGCTTTAGTTTAGTCGACCTGCCACTGGCACCACATAAGGTGCATATTATTTCTATTATATTCTTGCATACATTTGGCCACATAAAAAAAAGGAAACAAGGAATAGAGGACTACGCCACTGGCGAAGCATTTCGGGCTACCTGATTCAACTGCAAAATGGAGTTTTGCTTTCCAAATTTTCATTTTCATTTTCGTTTCCATTTGCCAACCTGCATCATGCAAAGCCATAAATGTGCGAATTAAAATATATAAAATGCAATTTACATTTGTGGCTTTCCCAGTCTTTCTTAAGAGGACTCTCACGACAACGCTGCGTATGTGCAATGTTTAAAAGCTGCCAATGCTGATGCCACTGTTGTTGCTCATACTAAAAGCTTAATGCATGCGGCTTCCCCAGCAGAGCTACAACAAGCATACGACGTGGGCCCATTAAATTTTATTGTTTGCAAGTTTTGCTCAAACAGAAAATGTACAAAACTTGTTGCCAATCAGAGACTTCTTAAAATTAATAAATGTACACTTATGTATATGCATATAAAGATAGGGTAAAATCTTATTTAGCGGTAAAGTGATAGAAGAAGAAGAAAAATAAGTGATTATTTATAATCATAGGTTATGTTTATATTGTAACCAAACAATTCTTTAGACTGAGTAGAAATTTCTATTGTTTTTGCATTTAATTTCAAATAACCCTAAAAGTATGCTTTGTTTCGTGAGAACTTTTCAAGCATTTGAATTAAATTGTGCGAAAGTCAAGAGTGCTCGACTTAAATATACCTTTGACCAAATTTAAGTTTGGTCAATTTGTATTAACATGTGCTTCATGTACTTGTTTTTACTAACCACTTTTTGGCTATTAACTCAGCACGTCAAAATGCAGAAAGAGCTTTCAAATAATGTTGAACGACTCTAAACCTATTAATTGGAAAAGGCTTGTTGTCGCTAAGAAAGCAGCATGAGCAGTTGCCATTGACTGTCTTAAGCACAATTTAAACCAATTTGGCGCTCAAAGGTGCACATTTAATGAATTGATTGGTGCTTGTCCTTGGTCGAATTCTGAATCGATTTGGGACCTTCGACTTGAGCAGCTGCACTGTTGTTGCGGTCACACACATACACACACGCACACACATGCCTCGCAGTTCGCAAGCTCAAGTCTGAGTCAGGACTTTTACTGCTTGTGCCACAGAGAGTTCAACTCTGTGGGGAATTGAACGCACAACGCATATTGAAAACCATTCAAGTGCAATTTCAATTCGATGTTGGACGACTTTAAAAGCCATTTGCGTATGCCTTTGTGTCTGCCGTTTCCCTCTCTATATCCCACATTTCACAGTCTTTTTTCAGGCATCCATTTTGCTGTCTGCCTTTTGTGCTGCGACTACAGTCAGAAAAAAATAACAAAATAAATGATAATACTCTAGGGTTCATCCAACTCCTTTTTTTTTAAGAAAAAAAAAAAAAAAATTCTTGTGGAAACCTTAGAAAACATAGAAAATAAAGAGATTTTGAAACTGTTTTCATAAGAGGTATTTTATTTGTTCAAGTGTATGTGTATATTGAGACATCCAGCAGAAACTTAAGAGTTTTATGCAATTAATTCGATTAAAAGGTTATCGCAGCATCAGAGCCGCAGGCACTCAAGTGGTAAAGGAGCCCGGCAAGGACCAGCAACATACAAGCAATACCAGCTGACCGACCAACCAACCAACTCAACTGACCCGCAGGTCTTCGCCGTTCCATTCTCTGTTTGCCCAACTTACTTTCCGGTGGTCTGCCTTGATGTGCCGAGCACAATGGCTCAATGCTGGATCAAATTATGGCATATCAGCAGTTTGCATTTGAGCTGTGGCTTGAGTTTGCTCATTTGCGAAGCGTTTTATGCCTGTGGTCAAAGTTCAGCCCCGCGCTATGGGTCAAAGGTAAAGATACGTAGGCGCAGCAGCAACCGCAACAGCAACAACAACAATAGCAGCAGCATCAAAAACCGCAACAGCTGCGTCAGCGACAAAAGCAAACCTTTCTCTCTGCTGGAGACAATCTCGGGCTATGTCCTGAACAGACGAAGAAAAAGACCACCCACCCAATGGGCAATGCCAAAGAAATTCAACACGAAAACCGATTATCAACCGCAAATATGGCTACTTCCGTTTTATATATGCAGCATGAATAGGAATTCTGCTTATCAGGGCACACACAGTATAACGACCGAGAGGCAGACATAGCTGTGTGTGTGTGTGTGTGTCTCTTCATTTCAATATATTATTTGCACATAATGCTTATTAAAATTTGTGCAGCAACAAGCAGATGCAGCAGCAGCATCAAGCGAATCTCTTTTCCACCCAGTCAACAATAATCATTACAAGTCCCAGCATCAGCTTACCGTCAAGTCCTTGTCTTTGTTTTCGTTTTCGTTAGGTCTTGTTTGTGCACAAAACCTAATTATCCCTGATTTCTGCTGCATCGACTTATTTATCGCTCTATTGTTGCCCATCAATGCTCAAGCATTTTCAAATTGGAAGAGGATTTAAAAGTCTTGCCAACTTAATAGATATTTATTATTTAAAATAGGTATTGAATGAGCTTGCCTTTTAGCTGTAGAAAAAAACAATTTTCAAGAGGCATTACTTTAAGGCGATTAAAGGATTAAATTTAATATATAGCTATTGGTTTCTACATTTACAAACAAATGCAATTTCAACTATTTTCAAGTATTATTAACATGAAATATTAACAAGGAATTTATCTAGTTGCAGGTATTAAAAATTATCATTTAATTGGAAAAAAATACTGATTTCAGTTAAGATTAAATTTAAATCTTATTTCTTTAACAAAATAAGTAAAGAAATTTCTTGCTTGTTCTTGCTTTTGAACTCTTTTAACCCTTTCAAACAGCTTGAGTCGGACAATAACAACTAATCACATATGCGCATCCGTTTGAAGAAAGAGATATAAATATATATATATATATAAGCTATATATAGAAATAAAATGAAATTCCTTCAACTCTTAGCTTAACTTGAATTTCAACGTCGTTTTGTATCAATTACCTTCTAACAAGTTTCTATGGTTACTCGAAATTCGTAAAACTCGCATATTAGGTCGACGGATAAAGTATGTGAGGGGAGCTTTTCGTTGAATTTCGCACGCACATTTGAAATATTTTAGTGAATTTTTACGGCGAACGGAAACGGCAGCAACTTTTATCACGTATTGACGGTTGAATGCCCAGGGCCCGAGAACACTCGTCTCCCCACCCTCCCTCCCTCCATTCCGCTTTAAGCTTACTTGCTTGCATAGGTGTGCAGCAGCAGCAGCAGCAGTTTTCAAGTGCAAAATCGTTCAATTGCAGCGCAAAGTTTTGCCACAAAAAAAAAAAAAAAAAATTCAAGCTGTAAAGCAAAAAAAAAAAAAATGTTTTGCAGTTTTCAGCTTGAGTGCCAATGCGTCCAAAGAAGACGTTAGTACTGTTGGTTGCTCCCTTAACCCACCCCTTTACCCCCGCCGCCCTGCCGCCCTTTCACCCGGAAACTAGACGAGTGCACAAAGTTTGCCGCTGCTTAGAGTGCCAAGCGTCCATTAAATGTTGTTACTGTTTTCAATGGTGTTGCTCTTGTTACAGTTGTTGTTGTTGTTACTGTTGTTGTCGCATCTTGGCCATAGCGTGCATTTAGCCTATTGTACACCATGCTCGACTCAGCCGTTAGTTTGGCCAAAAAGAAAACGTTTAAATGAAATGAATTTCGAGTAGAAACTGCTCATCACCATTGAAACGAAGAAGGCAAAGACGAAGACAGAGATAGAGACAGAGAAAGTTGCAGCAGTGACTTTGTTTGTTCGCTTATTGCCACAAAGTATGCTTGGCTAAAGTTGCACTAACAAGCAAAAAGAGAGAGTGAGGCTGAGAGTGAGGCTGAGAGCAGTGCGAGCAAGGAGTCAACTTGCAACACCAATGACAGTCACTTAGTTGGCATTGTTTATATATAGTATTTTAACTATGCAGTTGGCAATTATATCAATTAGTTCATTTTGTGCCTGATTGACTTGGAGAGGTCCTCCAAGAGAGCCCGAGAGCTGACTAAAGAGAGACAGAGAGAGAGCAAGTGGCACGATACCTGCTCGCAGTTGACACGCAATGCACAGAAAACTTAGGCTAAACAACAAATGTGTTAATTAAATTAAGAAAAAAAAAAACTATGCGAAAGAACATAAAAACTTTAGCTTGTAGTACTTTTAGCTAAAGTTCGGTGCGGTTGCCCGCCTGCCAACTGTGAGTTGAAGCATTTCTTGGGTAATTTAAAATTTCACTTGCAGCAGCACCACTAAAACTATTGTGTATATGTTGTGTGTGGTGCGTATGTGTGTGTGTGTGGCATATAAACCAGTCAAAAGCAAATGTTTCAAGCTTTAAATCAAAACTAATTTTGACATTGCCCACAGGCTGTGCGTCTGTGTGTGTGTGAGTGTTTGTGTTTATTGCCGAAATTCAAAAGGACGGAAACCCATTTTGGAGACCCTCTTTAATTGCAACCGATTTTTGTTTACTTCGGCAAACCAGCACAAACATTTAAGGGCAGTTTGTTGGTTAAAAAAGGGATAATTAAATTTTGCCACAACATGAATACAGTATAAGGATTTATAAATTGATCAGCTTACAATGCCCAGGAACATGGTATATAATTAAGTTTTAAGACTTTGTGTATTAAATAACTATCATCGAAAATAACGCTGAACGCCAAATCGACTTAGGCAGAATATATTAATTTTTCTCTACGACATCAGTTTAATTTTAATGGGCAAATTATATAAGCAACCTATTTTCTTTGCTTCTGTGAGCATTCTTAAATCGAATGCCAAATAATGATATTAAACTTATTAAATATTGGTAACTTATTAACTTGTTAATAAATCCTCAAAATAATGCACATAAAGTTCCTTAATTGTGATATTAGACAGACTTTAGACTTTGCTCTCACATTGTTTATGTTCGCCCCAAATTTCGCTTCACTATAAGCTATATACATATACCGAAAGTCATTGTAGAAACATTCTCTGAAATTAGCATAACTAAATTATGGTAATGCGAGTCGGACGTGTTCGGTTATTGTTTCGGCACTTGGGTTTCGCTTATAAATATGTGCAATGAAATATACTTGCTGGATTTTCCTCTCTCACACACACTCTCTCTCTCTCTCTCTCTAATTAGCAGTTAATATGCACATTCGATTTTGGTAAGCATATTTAAGACCTAAGCTAATATAAACATCATTAATAACTGTGAAGTGAACTGATATATGAGATTTTGCTTAGATAATGATGTGTTTAAATGCTGATTCAATAAATGAGTTCTATACTCGGGATTTAAAATACAAATTATTACTAGAAACAAAAAGGAACTTATCTGTGATCGAATTGAAGATTTTATTCTTAGGTTGGCTACGACGTTGTATAAGTTGAAATTGTGTGGAACTGGAAACTTAATGAACAAGATAATTATATATAAGAAAAAAGAATAGCATAATATGACAAAAGAAAATGAAGTATTTAGTATAATGTGCGAGTGTGTGGGATGTTAAATGAAGAGTGTATTATAATGCGATAAGAAAATATTTATAGGCAGGCGGCGGCGGCCAGCCATTTTAATGATGTAATTTTAAAATGCTACAGCTGGGGTTGAGGCTAAAATATGTACATACATATGAATTGTTCGCATTACGCAAAGTAGCAAAAACAGCAACAACAATAACAATAATAATAACAGCAATAAGAACAACACGGCTGTGATTCTTCTGTGTGTCGTAAAGTCGGCGTGCACATAAAATATAAATGCTGTTGTTATTTTGTGCTTTTGTTGTTGTTGTGCTTTTTTATGTTTATGGTTGGCAAACTGATTAAGTTATTATTATTATTATAGTTTATGTTCACGCCGTTGCTGTTGACCTGTGGTCAATGGCGGCGGCAGCGGCGACGAAGCAATTAATGTGAAAATCGCGCATTTGAGTGGATTTTTTTTAATGACATTGCGTATACGGGCCAATGGATAATGCTCTCCAGTGTGTTTGGCTTTGCCCATAGCACTTGTGTATGTATGTGTGGCAAATATTTTGCATGACCCACGCCCAAATAACTGACCGGCGTTTGCAATCGTTGTTTTATGCAGTTCAAAGTGCATTTCAATGCGATACGCTTGCCTCGTCATCCGGCTCCTCCTGCTTCTCCTTTGTGAATGATATGCACAACAGTCACCCACACACACAAAGTGTGTATGTGTATCTATGGCACTCGATATATACCACCCATGTGTGTTTGCATCTCTCTGTTGCATTTGCCAAACGCGACACGATGCGACGCGACGAGCTCTGAAATTTATGCTGTAAGCGCGGCATGCAAATAATGTTAATTTAAATGCGAGTATCATCGGTAGCAGCAGGCTACACACATGCTCACACACACACACACCACCACTACTATCATCAACAGCAAACAAACACACTCACACACACACACACACGTTGAGTGGCACATGTGATGTACAGAAAACCAACACCCACACACTCAAATATATAAGACAGTTGGGAGTTGTTGTGTTTTGCGGTGCTTGCTGTTATACCCTGTAAAAAGAAATGTTTATATATATATATAGATATCAAAGTTCTCATATTGTATTGTTTGTTAATATTATGTTCAAGGTGTTTAAGTATGCTTTTTATGTCCTTAAACGAATTCTTGTAACGAGGACATATTACAGGGAAATATACAACTCTCTTTCTTTCATTTGCAGCTGGTAGAGTTCGTTCAATTGTTTTGTTGTTGGCCTTTTGTTTTTGGGCCAAACACAGAGGCATGGATAGCATTCTTGTTCTTGTTGTTGTCGGTGTTGTTGTTGCTGTTGCTGGTGGTGTTGCTAGTAACGCTCGTTTGTTTTAAAGTGTTGGCGTTGTCACACGAAATTTAAAGCACAATTAAGTTTTGTGGCATAGACAGGAGCCGCAATAAACTGTAGCACTGCCCAAACCGAGACAGAGAGAGCCGTCAGGTGTGTCAGTGTGTGTGTGTGTGTGTGTGTGTATGTGTATGTTATGTATTGTATAAGTGACAAATAATGTGCCCTGTGGTTGTTGTTTGCTCCGCTGCGCTTGCGATTAAGTTAAGTAATAATGATGATAATGTTGTCGATGCCAGCCGAACCTGGTGATAATGCTGTTGTTAATACCCAAAGAATACTCCAAAGGGAGTACTTTGGCAGTAGGTTGAGATGTTCCATTTATGCTGTCAACAAGGTAAAAAGTTCAAAAACAAAAAAAATATATTGTTGCCTTCTAATTGGATGGCACATCTTTGCTACTTCTTAAGACACTAAGCTTTGGCACACACCTACATAATGCAAATGTATGTTAATAGGTACATGCCGATACTCAAGAGAGTAATTTGATACACCTACACACACTTGAGTCAAAAGAGAGTGAGAAGGGAAGCGCGAGAGCAGCATTGATAGCTCTTATTAGCCATTTATTTATATTTGAAGACAGCCTGTTGTTACCATGAAATAAAACCGAAGGATGCCAATTATCTTAATGCATTCTAAAATTAAAAATATCTACAAATTCTGAAACTAAGCTTGCTTTTCTTTTTTTCTTTTTTTGTATGCCATTTAACCATTAAAAAATCATCATCCTTTAATGAGAAGAACGATTCGTGATTAAAATATATAATTCTGTCTGCAAAGCTATAATAACAAGTATGTTAATGCCACATAATAGCCGCAATGAATACAAACAAAAATCAAAAAAACCAAAAAATGAAACAAAATAATTATGCTGCGGAATGTTGTAATGCAAATGTCAATTGCGAAATATTTATTAAATCTCTGGTTTCAATTAAAATTAATTATTAAATTAATATCGATGTAGAGAAAATATATTGGGTACATAAAGAGCTCTTATTTCTTTTTTTTTGGTACTCAATGCGTCAGCGCGAAATGCAAATATTTGTTTAATATTATCATCTTTTTATAGTAATACTAAAAGCTGTTGCTGTTTGATCAGCAGAATTACAAGCACAATATAAAACAAAATCTGAAAGCAAAAGAATTACAAGTTGGCTAAATTTAGGATTTCGGATAAACAAAAAGCTTTTAAAAACTTAGGCATTATTTGTTGGGTTGCTTTTTACAAAATAAACGTGACGGCAGTCTTCAAGTTACATTACGTATACGCAGGTTTAATTACTAAAATGACTCGTCATTTATTTCAGTCAGTGTCTGTCACGATGATACTCAAGATAATTCCAATATAATGCCTCTATGTATGCAATATGCACACACATACAGACATACATATTTACATACATTTGTACTTTCATGCATGCTTGACTTCACACACCGACAGATAATTAATTTTTCATATGGTTCATATCACAGTTGAGAGCAGTTAGCTGGGACTTGGCTTAGGGAGCTGCTGCGTCACAAATGTGTTCTAGATTGATGGTGCCTACTAATTAAATTCTGCTGATATCAACTAATTCGATCCGACCCCTATTCCCAAAAACCACTACAATTTGCAGTTAATGAGGGCTTAAATGTTGCAAATGTTTAAATATGTACGAATCGGGTGTGTCTGTGTGTGTGTGTGTGTGGGTGTTTGGAAGATTGCCTATTTTCATGCAAATGCGTTAGCCGATTAAAGTTTGTGACAATTTGCAAATCGCTTTTCATATTATTAGTTAAAACTCTTTGAAGCATTAAGCCTTTGGCTTTCAATATGTAGGGTGACATACAAAGCCCTATCGGACAGCACATTATTACTACTTGGCTGTGTGTATGTGTGTGTGTTTGTATGTGTATAAATGTTTTGTGTGGTGATTGCTTGAATAGTATCAGGGACTACAGCTACCTCTTTCCTCCTACCACCCACCTCCCACGTATTGACCACTGTGGCAAACGGTTGCAAAAGCCACAAAATGCAATTTAAAACATTTGCAAACCAGCCAATATACAAAATACACACATATACACACACCCACCTACCGATGCTTAACAGCACAAAATTAGGCATTTTTAAAAGCGAAAAAAGCAGGACAATAAAAAAATTAAGTATTTACATATTCGGTAGTTTTGTTTGCAAGTTTTGTCAGGTGCAAACAGATGCTTTTGCTTCTGCTGCCACAATTCATTTGTGGCATACACTATTAGAAATTTTACGATTCAATTCAGTTCCTTGCCAAACATTAATTTCCACAAATTTGTATAATTAAAAACTAATGTAAATAAAATTGAATGAAATGAATATAGCCAATTGTTCGAAAAAATATTTTGTTTTAGATGTCAATTTTATTTACTGTGTAGTATTCGGACTCATAGCTCAAGGCTGAAGCTCAGCATTTTGTTCTTTTCATTTTAAATTCTATTCCTGGGCAGACCTCAACTACGTTTTTGGTTAAGGCCAGCAGCTTGCAATGCATTGCAGGCCTGCATATGCAAAGCAAACTTGATCGCACCACACTGCGCTTGAAGGCGTAGATGTGGGCGTGGCAAGCAAACGTGCAATTCATAAGAGTGGCAAGGCAGTAGGGGAGGGGTAACAAGAGAAACACGCCCACTGCTGGCAGCTGCTAAGAAATGCATGACAATATGAAACGAGCGTCCAAAAAAGTAGGCAACACAAAATGGAAAAATCGCATATAAAATCGCACTAGCACTGTGTGTGTGTTTGCGTGTGTGCTGGTGTTTGTGTTTTGTGCATTTGTTAGTTGTCATGTTGCAACGGGCATTTGTGCCAACATTGGACAGCTGGTCGTATTGGTGTTTCGTGGCTTGTTTGCTGCTTGCTCGGCTGATTTGGTGGTTCAACGCTGCAGGCAGTCAAATTACCAAAAATGGGTGAATGCTAAATTTGAGCCAGCAGCAGCAGCGGCAACAGCAAGCAGGCTGGCAGGAAATAACATGACAGACAGGATAAGGTCGATGCGAAAATGGGTAAATGGCTGAAATGGGCAAATGGGCAAAAATGGGAGCAGTGTGATGCACGCCAAGGCGCAATGTGGCTAATTACTTTGGAAAGTCAAGTTATTAGCGTGATTACAAAGGCAATGCATGCAGACCCGGATAACAAGAGCAAAAACAACAACAGCAGCAGCAGCAACAACAATAACAAGTGGCTCCCTTTGCCTGACTCTGGCTGTCCTTGTAAGGCAGCCGCCACAGAACGACAACAACAACAAGAAAAGCAAAAGCAACAGCAACAACGAACAACAACAATAACAAGAAAATGGCTTACATGGAAATTAAATGGTTGGAGGTGAAGGCAAAAAGGTTGGCGGTGCGCCCATGTGGTTAGAGAAAAAGCCACACATAGCCAGCCAAAGAACCAGCCAGGAGCAGCGACAACAGCATAGCGAAAGGGTTGTTGAGGCAAGGGGACTTTCCCCCACCCTATAGTATAATAATAATAATAATCATAAAACGGCAACAGGAACAAGCGCAGTTAGCAGACGCAGTTGGCTGACTCAAGCGCGAAATTGCCGAGCGCTCATTTTATATTATATGTATATACATATATATTAATACCCTGCAAATCGGTTAAAGTTCGCAATTTAGCTATTGCTTATTCATTATTAAAAAACATCAATCGAAAAAATTATTAATTAAATTTATCCCAAAGGTAATTAAGAAACTTAATCAGTTTTTTTTATAAAAATTAAAAGCCTATAAAGCCTAGCAGATATTACTTTCGCATTACTTCATTAAACATTAATTAAAGCTCATGGATAAATTTATCATTTAGATTTTCATTTATTCTGTGATTGAATTCCTTAAATTCCAAAACAAATCATAGGGCATTTATCATAGTCAAGCAGATGCAGAATTTTGTTTGTGCTTATTGCACTTTTTGGCTGTTGGCTTGCGCTTGTTGTTTTTGTTGGTTAGCTTGTTGTAATTGCTGTGGCAGCTAGTACAGCGGGTCTAGATGATGTTGTTTTTGGCTGCTTGTACTTTTCGTTGCCAAGAGGCCTGTCAGAGAGGCGGCAATTGCTAGTTTAATGCCCGTAATGCGCATCAGCAGAAACAACAACAGCAACAACAGCAAAAGCAACAGCAGCAACGTAATCATCAACTGCAGCACTAGTTGTTGGAGTAGTTGTTGTGGAAGAAGTAGGAGCCCTGTACCACATTCTCATGGCTCCACGGAAGCTGTGCTAGTTATTCTTTTTTTTTTGTAGCAAAGGAGTGGGGGGGGGGGCAGATGCGGTTTTTAGCTAGCGCAATTATCCAAACCGGCTAGCGGGGAGTGTCCTCCTGGCAGGAAGGAAGGAAACACTGCCTGACGACAATAATCTCTCAGTGCAGCGACAACAACAAGAACAGCGACAACAACAACAACAGCAGCAGCAGCAACAGCAGCAGATAACCGCAAATAGTTAAATTGCATAATAGTTGCAAACATTTTATTAGCATTTGGCCGGCCAAAAGCGAAACTCAGGTCCTTGGAGCGTCGGACGTCGGTTGGCTCGTTTATCTGCGCTCGTCTGTCTCTCTAACTGTCTGTGTTGTCTGTCTGTGTTAATGTTTGTTAATTTTTAGCGCCACATTACAGCTACAGAAAGAGAGACACAGAGATAGAAAGATAGAGACAGTAAGAACGTCAACCGAAATATGCAAATGTCCTACAATGGAGCAAATGTTAACTTCATTCGCGAGCGGCGTGAATATTGTTGTTGTTGATTTTGCTGCTGTTGTTAAACACGGCATTTGGTAATTGCAACATTTGATTGCAACAATTTGTACGCTTTACATTCCATTGCATACCTTTGCGGCGGTGTACCATTTTCCAATTTTTACTGTCAGCTATTTATGACGATTTTGCAACAATAAACTGCGACAATGTTTGACCTGCTCCGGCCACATTTCAATTATCATGCAAATTAATTGCCAGCAATTAAGTGCAAATTAAAAAGCATGATTATACAATAAAAAAAACATTAAACAACACAAAAGTGCTCAAATTCAAAATATTAAATTAAATCTAATGCGTGAACCACTTAAATGGCTAAAATTACCATTATGGCAATTTAACTTTTAATTTGTATTTTGTTCGTTTAACAATTGTAATTAAATCATATAAACATTTATTCACACACTATCGCAAATCAATACTATTGAGTTGTAGAATGTCTTTTGCACATTATCATTCTCTTGACTACGCCCGGAAGTACGCAATTGATTTTTTTATATTCAATCTGACATTTAAAGCCGCCAACAAGCCGCTCGCTCAGCTGAACTGAACTGAGTTACTTGCTTGCGAAAAATGTAAGCCGTTGTAAAATTATTTTTACCACATTGATGCATAAAAACCACATACTTTATACACTTAAAAGGAAAAAGCTGTAATAAGTTCAAGCGGCTGATTATTTGCAACTTTAAAGTGGATGGAACTTAAGAATTCCAGAATGAACTTTAAAGAATGGAATGGGTGAAAATTAAAGCAATTCGACTTATTTTATTCGCAATTTAAAAACATAGACATTTACAATTCTCTGGTATTTTTCTAAGTGCATATACGAATGTGTGTTCGCTAGAATCGACAGCCAAGAATGCCTCACATCATATTTTTCTTATTGAAATTTATGCAAACGTTGCAGCATTCAAGACATTTTGGTCACGATAGCAAAAGGCAAAGGCAAAGGCATTGGCATCACTTTAACGCATCGCCGCCTTAAATGTGCAAGGGAAAGATGCAGATGGATAAACTGAGGATGCGACAAAGTCTCAAATAGTCTTTGCAATTTCTTTGGCATTCGCCTTTACCTGCAACTGTCAACTTTCATCTTTAATAAATACCCAGTTTGCTTTTTAAAAAAAGGTTACGTTTGCTTGAAGATAGCATCTGAACAACAACGTGTTAGCCATAAACTGCCATCTATTCCCCTAAATCCGTTTAAGTTTTCAGTTATTAAACGTTTTTCACTTTAATTTTGTATATTTTAAATGTGACTTGATATTACTTCTGCCATATTCGATTTAATTAGCAAAGATTACGAGTCAAGCATAAATAAATGCAGCGTAATATCGTCAACGCACACACGCACACTTCATATTTAAGCTATATGCGTAACTGGGTATGCTGAGGTCGTTGCATGCCACAAAGCTAGTTAGAGAGCATTTTTATGTAGTTGGCAATTGCAACTAGCATGTTTGCAATGTTCGCGCGCCTGCGGCTATCACCAATCTGTGAGCCTTGGCAAAGGCAAACACACACACACACAAACATACAAAGGCCTGACCAGTTCGCAGATTGGCTTCGCCTTGCCATCTGCCCGTCCGTCTTTCCGATCTGGCATCCTGTTGTCCTCTTGTGTGTCAGACCAGATGCTGTTGGCTGCTCGCTTGACTTGGCTTGACATGCCTTTGGCGCACCGCGTAGCCGCATGTTGCCCAGCTACCAGTTCCCATTTGCCAAATGGCCGTGGTGTGCCATAAAGTGAAAGAGAGCGAGAAAGGAATCCTGGCCATGGAATATTCTTGGCAGCGATTTGGCCACAATTACAACATCTTAATGGGGCCAACACACAATGAGATAGTAATATCAAATGATAGGGACAGACAGAGTGCAAGAAAAGAGAGAGAGAGAGAGAGAGAGAGAGAGAGAGAGAGGAAGAGAGAAATGATGTTAAGCATTTGGGCAGCGGCTTCGCTTGATTAGTTGCCAATAAATGGGTTGGTTTGTTTTTTTCTTCTTCATTTTTAGAAAACTTTTTGATATATGTTTGGCAACATCATCAGCTGTAGCAGGGCAAAAATAAAAAATATCTATTTATTCGCGATATTATTTCAATTAAAATATACATATATGTTTGTTTGTATGTGTGAAAAACACTTCCTTCCTCTTGTTGTTGAGTATTAAATTTGTGGTGAGATCTAGCTGCCTTTTGGCTTATTTGCAGCCAGAGCAGCGTGTGAAGTTTTTGCAAGTATTCCCTGTTTGAAATTTTAGCAAACACCTCAAGGCCTGTGGAACATTCGGAACTATACACACACACACACACACACACACACATACTCAAACACACTCTCGCACACAAACATACGGTATAAAGAACGCGAATTGAGTTTGGCGAACTTTTCAAAAAGCGCTTTAGCGTAAAAACGCTCCGTTGGGCACCGCAGCGAAAGTGAGCGGAAGATGCTTGCAGCCAGCCAGCTAGGGGTTGGCTGCCTGGTTGGGTGGTAAAATTGAGGGTGGGGTTGTGTGGTAAAGTTTCTGGCTGGCATGCTTGGCCAAATTTAAATACGCAAACTTTTACCTGGCTGGCGACGTGGGGTGGCTTGTAATTTTCTTTTAGTCAACTTTTGAGCGCGCTCAAAATGATTTGCATGCGTGCCCTTCTGCCCTACTCCGTCCCGTCGCCGCACCCGCCCCACACCGCGCTGCCCTGCATTGCCCTGCTCTTGTCTGCCGCCAACATGGCGTATGCGTAATATTAGTTTTTCGGGAATTCACCTTTCCCTCTCCTCGGGCGGCAAATGAAATGTGCAAGGGCTCGTTTGCACAAAAGACGAAAAAAAAAAAAATAAAGAAATGAACGAAAAGTGTACAAAAAAAGAAAACCGTCGAAAACGTGCAAAACCACAACAAACAAATGGACGCGGGGTGGCTGGTGGCAGGCAGCTGACGGAAAGTCAAGCAAGCGCTGCGCCACAGGGCAACGGGGCACGGGAGCCACGGCCAAACAGCCGCAAAACAAAAAAATATTAACTAAAAACAGGTTGAGATGCAAAAAATGCCTGTGAAAAAAAAAAAAAAAAAAATTATTAAAAAAGAGAAAGAAAAATGGCCGCCAAACGGCTAACTAACCCAACAAAAATGGAGCAATTTCGTGTTAATTATTAAACAACAACAAGCATTCTGTTTAAACAATTTATTTTTTTATTTTCAAACAATTTAAATATTTGCGTTTATAGATGAATTTTCCAAAAACTGTAGCACTTTATTTAGTTTAGTGAAATGCATCCATAATGTGTTTTATTCAAATAAAAATAAAAAAATAGTATTGGAAATAAGTATTATAATTATTTTATCTACAAAAATAATTATACCCGTAAACAATATTTTTAAATTTGAATGTTGTTAAAATCAAAGCCAATGCTCAATTTACTCAGATAACTTTTCATCTTGCCAAAATCGAATTACCAACCAGCTTTAATTGCATTTGTATGTGTTTATATGTGTGTGTGCATAAATGGCCACAACCTATAACTAAAGCTTTTGTTCATTAGCCATAAGGTCTCTGCCCCCGATGTTTGTTTCTCTGTCTACAAAACGCAACTTGGCAATATGCGCAAAATTCAGTCAGTCAGTGCAAAGCATTGCCTTAATTTCACAATTGGCACAATTCACTTTCTTTCTCACTCTGTGAGCCTCCATTTAGCTATTGGGTTTGCTATTTAATGCTGGGCGATGTGGAAAAATGTTTTGTAATTATTTGGCATGGATAATTACGAAGCGCATGCAAAGCGTGGCAGCAGCAAATGATGTGGCAGATTCTCAACAGTTTGAACAATTCATTTAGTTTTGGTGCCAATGCTGCAGCATGAAAACGGAGAGAGCTGCTCATAGCTAGCTGTTCAGCATAATTTTGTGGTTGGTTTTTTGATGCTGTTTTGTTCGCTTTCAAAATGCACCGCGCTAACTCAGCTCACATTTCAATTGTCCGTCGGTTCTTTCGTCGTTCGTCGCCAGTTGCCAGTTGCCAGTTTCTGTGTGCGGTTTAAGCCTCATTTCCTTGCACTTCCGCATTTGCCATACGAGTAGATATAACGGTATACACACACATACACACACACACACACACACACACATACACATACACACATGCATAGACAATGGAACACTAGCTTTTTTAAGGATGGGGGACAAGGGTTGGGGCATTGTATGGGGCCTTTTTTGGGGGCTACTGAAAAATGCAAAACTTTCATTTGCACTCGGGACTCGTTATGGTGGGGTGTACTTGTAGTGTGGTGCACATTCAAGGAAATTGCTCTAGAGTGGCAAAGAGAGGGGATTTGGTGGTGGTGCTGTCAGAGTGTGTAGTGGTTGGCTGTACGGCCTTTAACTCGGTTATCCCCGGTAAGCATTGCTGTGCAATTTATTAGAGTTTTGTTTCGTTTCGTTTTTGGTTTGTTTCTCTTTTACTTCATTTTGTTTGTGTTGTTTTGCTCTTCGAATTGCATAAGTAAATAACGCACGTAAATGCATTTTTGTGCAACCAAACCCCAAACTGTAGATTAAACAACAACAGCAAAACTGAAAGCACAAGTATGTAGGCTTTAAATGCTCTCTAATTGATAGAATACAACATTGATTCAAATGTACAAAAATTTTCAAAAAAAATTATTTATTACTCTCGTCTACAGCAACAAAATGCACATTTATCAAAAATCTGATTATTTCCTGCTGTGAGCTCAAAGTCAACAAATTTATACACAAAAGAGAGCATTGAAATTTCAGTTATAGCAAAAAGTGGGCCGTACAAAAAAAGTTGGTGTTGGTCAGCAGGCTGACAAAAATACATTTTGTGCAGGCCGCAAAACAATTGTATAACATATATTTAATAAACAAGTTGTTTGTATGTATGTATATATGAGTGTGTGTGTGGGAGAGAAATAAACTAACAAATGCAACAAATACAAATATTTTGGAACGACAAGGACGACGACGACAACGCAAGCGACAGCTAAAAATGGAAATGAAAACTGAAAACTGAAAAGTGGAACTCTAAACATGCAATCGCAAGAAAAGTTTGGACGCCTTTTTTGTGACTTTAAAGTTTTACACTCGTTGATTGCATATACACACACACATGAACATATGTGTGTGTGTGTGTGTGTATGTGTTATTCTGTACAAACCACGCCCACTACACTAAACGAGGCAGCCCACAGACTTCTATGGCTTTGACTAGAACATGAGATTCTATATATTTTTTTTTTTTCACAAAAAGAGAGTGAAAGAGAGTGCAAAACAAGAACCAGAACAACAAGAACAGCATCAACGAAAAAAATTGGACGACATTTTCATTTACAAGGACCAAAAATAAGTGAAGCGACAGAGCCACCGGCTGAGGACGACATGAAGCCAAAGCCCAAAGCCCAAAGAACATGCAGAAAGTTGCTATTCTCGTTGCAATTTTGTCGGCATACTTTTAGGCGGAAATAACACTTAATTGATTTGCAAAGTGGAGCGAAGCGTTCAAAGGCACCCAAAACAAAGAAAGCTAAATCGACAACAACAGCAAAAACAGCAACAACAAAAGTAAGAAAGCAAATGATAGTAACGAAAGTAAAGTAGAGAAAAATGCAAAAAGAAATTCAAACGCTGCTCTTGTGCAAATTTTTACAAGAATCAAAACGAAAAATTGCGAGCTGAATTCAATTTTTGCGACGACAACGCCGAGCTACAAAGTGACCAAGAGACAATGGCCCGGTCCGAACCGGACCAGTCACAATCGATAAGGCAAAAATGCAGATGCAGATGCAACGGCAGAAATGTTGCCCATTCCATTCCATTTATAGCATAATTTTTTGAGGGGGCTAAAAAGAAGAATATGAGATGAAGAGAGCAACAACGACGTCGACGACGGCCGATTCTCAATTCGAATGCGAAAATGCCGCTACTCGCTTCGATAGCGAATCAATGGAAAGCAATCTGCAAATGTTTTGTTGCTAGAGCATTATTAAACTGGCATTTTCATTTGAAGACAACCAGACAGGCACACACACACACAAAAAGAGAGAGAGATAGTTAAGGCTTGGTCGGGGTGCTGGCAAACACAACGGAGCAGCAGCTGCGACGACCAGCGTGGAAACTGAGAGTAGACGCTCGAATGATTCAATGTGAGCCAAATCCTGCTTTTCACATTTGTATTTAGAGCAGAGCAGAAACACCATGTTTTTTTTCGTCTATTTTTTTATTTACACGGTGTGGCCAACAGCCGTTTAGTTCGGGTTTGGGCTTTTGTTGGAGTTAGCTTCTTTAGCTTTCTTTATTCCCCTGCCTACCTACAGCTGGCAAACTCACAGACTTGGCTCAGGTAAAGCTCTTGCAATAGCAACAAATTTTTGTTTTGCTACATTTGGTTTGGTTTTTCGGTTCGGTTCGGTTTGGTTTTGTCACAGTGAAAAAAGAAAAGCCAAAAAAACTGTCGACTCACACAAATTGACGACGACAACAACTGGCAACAACAACATAAACACGAACGACGACAACAAAGTCAAATCCACATCATTACGATTATGCAGCTCTTCATCAGCCCAACCTGGATTTAGCTACACGTACTTATACACGTGTGTTTTTATGTAAGTATTTGTGTGTATGTATATGAGTCTAAACATTTTGTATGACAACGTTATAGTATAATGGAAATTCTACTTTGTTGCTGTTACGTTTTCCACTCGAGCGCATTATTATTATTATTTTGCTATTGCTAAAGCTCGCTTTTGTTGTTGTGCTTTTGCTTTCTTTTAAATATGTATATATATATGTACATAAACATATCTATCTGAACAACTCTGCAATCAAGGTAGATAGTTTCAATAAGGTTTCTTTGTTGTATTCAAACAAATTTTAAAAAATTATCGTAATATTTTATTACTTCATTAATGAATTATAAATTAATATTTGTTATACAAAAATCTTACATTTTTACATAATGTTTTTAATTTTCAGTTAAAAGTGTTACAAAACACCTTTCATATGAAAATAAACAAATGCAAATTGTAGCGAAATTTACACTAAAAAAAAAAAAAACAATAAGATTGTCGTAATAAATAAAGAAAGGCAGGGTATATATAAAGTCGTGTATATATAACGTATTTTCGTTAACATTTTTCGCTGGCACTGGTTGCTCTTTGTTTTGTTGCTGTTGTTGTTGCATCTGGTGCATGTTGGCATTTTATGTGCCCGGCAGCATCCTTTCGTGCGTCTCCAACTCTTTCCAAGCCCCATCTCTTCCACCCACAGTCCATTTACTTACTATATGCATATACATATGCATATATATATATATGTATATAGATTGTGTGTGTGTGTTTGTATGCTGTGATGAACGCTATTGATAATCTTGCCTGCATATCGCTGTTGTTGTTGATGTTGTTGCTGCAGTCGCTGTTATTTTTTTATGCTTCCCCCCTTTGTATTGTTAGTTCCAGGGCCGCTGGCGCACTGCGACATGTAAAATGTGTGTGGGACCGGGGTTAAGACAGAGAGAGAGAGAGAGAGAGTGAGTGAGAGAGAGAGAGAGAGAGAGAGAGAGAGATGGAAAGATAGAAAGCATTATGGATGGCAATGCAGTTGCTGTGGCGCAACTAAGCACATTATCAAAAACTGCTTAGGCACAACGGTCGGTCGAGTGGGTAGAGACGGGGGCTTATGTGTGTGTGTGTGTTTGTGTGTGTGTCGCTGAATGAATTTAATGCGCATTTGTTGAGTGCACTTTAAATGCAAGTTCGCTTCGGCTACTCGGCAAGTACAAGTACTAACAACGGAACAACGCATCAGCACTAACATTGGGCCATCTTCTTTTTGCCACGTTTCGATTACACAGCGCTTACTATTAAGCCACATAATATGCAGTCAGCAACAGCATCAGCAAGAGCAACAGCAGCAGCAGCAGCAGCAGCAGTGGCAGCTAGAGCATCTCTTGCATTTTTTGTGCCGCCGGGCATCATCATTTTCCATTTTGTATTCCCTGATGCAGTGGCAGTGGCAGAAGTAGCAGCAAAAGAACCGTGCGCTGTGTTAGCATAATTCGCTCGATCAAAGCATAGAAAGCATAGAGAAAACCGGATGCGAAAATATGCGGCGAACATTTATGCTGCTATTTGGCTATTGGTCTAACGGGAATTCGGGTTAGGATAGGGTATTGACTTCACGAACTGACTCGACTGACTGTCAATCAGTCCAGCTACTGCTCGGATCGTCTGTCAGTCGGAACTGTGAAGTGATTTAAATTTATATACGTATACGTATTTTGCATGCTTTTCCCAATCGCCGTTCAATGAAAGGGCACTTAGTGGGTTGTCTGCAAGCAAAGTAATGCAAATGCTTCTTTCTCATTTTAATTGGCTTGCCGCGTAGTGTAGTGTAGTGTTTTTCGCTAACAGGCCCAACATTTTGCCATTTTGGGACTGACAGACAGAAATGTCCTGCTTCTGTTTCTGCTGATTCTGCTGCTGCTTATGGCTGCGGGCGAGACACAGCATGGCAACATTTTAATTAAGCCAAGCAAAGATAACGGAAAACGGAAAAGTACTGCGCAAGGAACACAACCCATCCCACTGCTGGCTACCACTGCCACGCCCACGCATCACGCCCATCCGTCCGCTGTCACGTCAATTGGTCAATTTCAAAGGCAAATCTCAATGCAAACGACAGCAGGCTCAACGGCAAACTTATTAAATTTTTGATAACATACTTTGCAGCAGCCAACTTAAATGCCAAACGCGACTTTTTAATGTCCTTTAAACCATTGCAATGAAGCGAAAAAAATAAAAATTTAAATAAGCAGACGATCTTTGGTCTTCTTTGAACGATCGCTGGTCAAAAGTTCAATTCAAGTCAAGTGCTAAAAATATATGAATATATAAATAAACATTCCCGACTCTATCAACAACTAAAGCTGTATTTGCCCTGTGCTTCGTGTCCGGTGCTTGATAAAGCAATCGCTTTGCTGCCAGTGTATAGTGTATAATGTATAGTGTAGCAGAGGCAAATATTATGGCCACATTGTTGCCATAACATTGTGGCATCATCTAAATATTCATTTAAAATGCGTAGTTGGCCGGCGGCAACATCAAGAACGTTTTCACGTTTGCGAGGTAAAAACGTTTTACGGTGAACTCAAATTGATATTTTCAGCAAACGAATTTTTGAATGTTGTCCTTGTTGTTGTTGTTGCTGTTAGTCTCCCATCATCAGCAAACTCATAGACAACAATAACAACAGCAACCACAACGAGAGCAACGAGAGAAAGCGAAAGAAAAAAACCGAGGAGGAGAATATCGCGGCAGCTGCCTGTGCCACGTAATGCTTCAATGCCCAGCGGCAACTGACGCACCTGCAACGTTTCTCGATTGAATTTCGTCGAGTTGTAGCCGCTGGGTTCAGCAGACAACGTGAGCGCGGGAGGTTTGTATGAGGCATAGCAGCGCAGCAGCTGTGTCGCATTTTTTAATTTAAGCAGCAACTGACGCAAGCTCAGCACTCACAAGCACTTAAAGAGTTCTTTTGCGGTTTTCTTGCTCTAACTTTAAGTTGAAAAACCCTATTTGAAATTTTAAAATGCCATGGTCGTTCCACTTTTTTCTAAACACTTCTTTTATCTCTCTTTTTCGTTGCAGGTAAATATTGGCAGCATAAACAAATATTTAAACTACTTACGCCTTCTTGCAACTTGCAACATGCATCGGCCAAAACTGCCATCACACGTTCTTCACTCGTGAGTTTATATACTTTTTTTTCAAAAGGGAAACTACCTTGAAGGTGTATCTTAGGGCTTCAGAATATTCGGGAACTAGAGAAACTGATTTCAAAGAGTTTTCAAATCAATAATATTTTAAAACTGCAAAGGATATCAAGTAACGTCACAGCCGGTCAGAATATAAGTAATAAGTTTTAAATTCATTGGACAAAAAAAAAAACTTAATAAGAAAACCACAAGCAAGGGCATAGGGAAAGTGACTTGATGATGTCGCTACTGTTTGCTTGCATTTTTAGTCCCTAGATGAATGCAATTCCCGAGCTGTTGCTAGAGAGGGTAGAAAAAAGCTGTCCCTTTTCGATGGGAGAGAACGCCTCGTCAAACAGTTGGTGACCCATATCTAAACGTAAGCGACTCGTTTGAGTGCATGAAAAGCCTGTAAATTGCACAAACCAATGGACCGAGTGCAAAGAGAGGAGAGTGGAGAAGGAACGACATTCTATTCTGTGTATAGAAAGTTTGCCTTATATGCAGGCGATGGCCTAGAAAAAGTAAACGCAACCAGACTAAATGCGGGGGCCCAACTTGTGGTTCATGCTTTTGGTCTGGTTAACATGTGTTGCAGTTTGCCGAACATATAAGTGTCAAATTCGATTGCAGTTTTTCTACAATTTGCTGTTGATGTTGTTGTTTTTGGTTGTGCGCAGCTGGTTCCCAGAAAAGTTTCGTTTGCGTTTTTCGGATGCTTTTTAGGTGCAGAGCAAATAAAAGTTTGCTAGTGCCAAGTGACAAGAAACGGGACAGACAACAGCTACAACAACAGCTGAGACAACTGCTGCTGCACCTGAGAGAACTCTCGGAGACGCTGCCACATGATTTGCCAACACTTGCGAGACACTTGTTACGCAGGCAACGACAATAGCAACAACAGTAAAAACAATAGGGGCTTAGCTACTACGTGTTAAACGCATTTGTTGCACTTGAAAGTTTCTTGCTGGTCCGTGACAGCGTTTGGGGCCAAAGCGGATTGCTTGCTTGCCAAGTGCATCATGCGGGATTTCAACTTTGGCCCCTTGCTTTTCCTTTCTTCCCCCCCCCCCCACCACTTCCATGCAGTGATGATGTGATGTGGTGATTGTTGCAGCTGCTGCTTCCGCTTCTGCTTTTATTGAGTTTGTGGCCGACTAAAGTGCCAAAGAACACACAAAAGACAAAGAGCTTACGACTAAGAAAGCTCCTAACTGAGCGAAAGATATAAGCTTCCGTTAAGCAGTCAACTTCAGATTCCACTTGCAGATATAAAAGAATTTGTTGCCTGCTTTCAGGCGCACACTTATTCAAAGTATACACAAGTACAAACCCATGTGTGCATACAATATAAACATACATACACGCACGGAGTATGAGCATATGAATTATGTTACGCACAATAACATAAGAATTATCATAAACATTGCCCGGGGCACAACAGAAAACAACACAAGACATCTTCATGGAACCAAATAATAATAACAAACAAAAATAACAATTTGACATCGCCACGTTGTGAGCATATTTTTGTTAAACTTTTGTCATTCTGCCAAATACGCAAACACACATGGAGCACGTATGTAGTATAAAGGGATATTTGCCACACTCACCATGAACTTTGAAGAGCTTTACATAATAATAAACTGTATGCGTTTATGCTAAGCCAGCAAACTATCAATAAGATAGAATAATGCGATAATTTTGATGTTCGATTCGCATGAATATTAATACACTACATACATTAATACACTGTTTTATTAATGCATGACCTTTCTAACAGCAAACTTCCTTCAAAAAAAAGCCAATAACATAACTACAAATGTCAAGACCATCTCCAGGTATTAATTTAAAAATATTGAAAAAATATTTTTACACTTTAATGCTGGTAAATGCAACAAATTGAGAGTCATATGCATGTGAATACTGTGCCTTGAATTGTTAAGAAAATAGCAATACATAAAACAGAATATCGGCGCATTGTTGTTAAGTTGACTGCACATCAAGTAATATGGCAAAAATAATGCGTATACGATGCGTGTGCAGTCAAGGCACGCAAAAGTAAAAGAAATTGGCCGTCAGCGTCTGCATTTTTATGGCTCGTTGCGTCAGTGAGTGTATTTCTGCAGTTGCTTTATTATATAATTGCCATGCATTGCCAAGGCAATTTAAATGTAACCAATACATTTTACCCTTTGTCGATTTAAGCTGACCAAACAATTCCGCCATCCCCACATCCCTGTGGAGGCGTGGTATATTATCGCATCGCATGGTATATGCATGTACAAGGAAAATGAGAGACAGAGAGCATTTACCATTTACCATTTGTAGCGGTTCACAATTCAGCAGTTCGTGGTCAGGACGACAGTTTGGTTGAGTTAACCTGCTGGGCCACGATGCATCGGGCAGTGACAGTACAGTCAAGCATTTAAACAGTTAACCGCAAACGCAGTTTCGCCTGCCTTGGCGTATTAATGGCAGCAAATATTGATTCTGTTCTGTGGCGTTTTTGTTGTTGTTGTTATTCTTGTTTCTGTTGCTGTTGCATGTTTGTTTGAAAAGATGCCGGCGATGCGTTCGCAGCTTGTTTGCGGTCTCGCATAAAAGACGCTCAAGTTTATGTACTACTTAAAAATTTGTATGCTCCCGTTAACTACACACACACACACACACACACACACACACTCACACACATATACATACATATATGTACTTATACATATATGCAATTAAGTTGCTTGCAAACTGCTACTTAACGCTGCTGCTGAACATAGTTATGTTGAGGTAACTCTCCCGCGTTCTCAACGTATGAAGCAAGAGAGAAAAAGAAAGATGCAAACTTAACGTTAATTGGCAATGCGATTTTTGTTGGGTAATCGATGATTGTACAGCAGTTCAGGCCAAGAGTTAAGAAGTTTTTATAATTAACGAACGAATCACAAAATAATTGATTGAATAACGCACGCAGAACATTGTGGCCTCTGGTGGAATGCCGTAATGAAGCAAAAATTCTGCAATCAGAGTTTACATTTACAATCCATGATAATTACAATATTTATTTGCATAATGAATAAACCATTCATAGTTCCGTAATTATTGCAGAGCATAAAACTCAAACTTTTTGAATTTGATCTGAAACTCATATAACAAAACTCATTAGACATTAATACAGTTTTATCAAATATCAATTTCAACGTTTGCCACATTTTATTTCAAGTATTCAAGTATTAATAACTAAAATGTTTTTTGTGAAAAATAAAATAAATAAAAAGGATGCGCAACATAAAACTCATCGCATTATAAATTTGACTTAATTGAAACGGCTAAAAAGAAAATATCTCATTACATTAATTAATTATTTTAATGGGCAAGATTTGTTAGAGCTTATACAAGAAAATTAAACAGAACTCATCGAGGTTCTTTAATCAACATTTTGATGAGAATCAATGAAATATGCGTAGCACGCAAAATGTTCCTAATTTGACATTTCAACATAATGTTTTTTTTGTTCAACTCAAAGGCGATTTATGCATTTTTCTTGTTGTGTTATGGAGTCAAACGCCGCTGGCCAAAAAAGTGATTAAACAATTTCATTAATTTGACGCCGTTGGCCGGCACGCCCAGATGCTGGCCGCCCACATTTGGCGAACTCTTAAAAACCAACGGCAGCCATTTCAAACCCACCTCCGGAGTCAAATATTATTTAAATTAACGAGAGACTCCGCAGCAAATGCCTTTCTTGCAAAACTTTTCTTATTCTTTATTTTGTTTTGAGTTTTTTTTTTTTTTTTTTTGTATTGTACACAGTAAAGCCAACAGCGAGATGGCATGAGAGTGAGCCAGACAAACGAGGGAGATATAAAAAAAAATGTTAAAGGTATGGAAGGGGGAAGGGAAGAGTAGTGGCCCTCGAGACGCACCGTTTGCATTAATAGTGCAAAGTCGAAAAATAAAAGCCATTTATGGGAGAAGAGGCGACGCCAGCTGCGAATCAAGTGCACTTTGAACCTAAAGGCATAAAAGCCTTGCCTCGCCCAGTCGCGGCACTGCCTTTTTCCACCTCTCACCCCTATCAGCAAACAGCAGCTGCCTCTATCACTTTCTCTCAGTATGCTTCATCTTTCTGCACTGGCTAGCTATTGATGCAGGTGCTGCTGCTGCCGCCGCTGTTGCTGGGAAGGAACAAAAGGAAATTGTTAAATTAAGTGCTTGGCTCCAACAAATGGAGGCGTCGGCCATGGTCGCTCTGCCAGGGCAAAGTTGAAGTGCAAGGCGTTGCCGCAAAAGGTAGCGAGTGAAAGTTTTTAATTTACTGTGCCACACACACACACACACACAGCGAAATGGATAGATGTACACTTTTACACACTCTCTCTCTCTGGCTTGCTGACTAATCGGCATTTGCAGCAGGCGACACAGCAACTTTTGTCATTGCCTACTTTTTTGGGCACGCCACGCCAGTTGTAATCAACGGGTGGCAAGTCTTGCTGCAAATTTGTGCTACTGCAGTTGCCTCTTAAATGTGATGCCAACACAACCGTGCCGCCCCGTGCATCCCCCTCCATCCACACGTCTACTTCCTTTCACTACTTCTATTCCGGCGCTGTTTTCGATTTCGTTTTCGCCTGTGCACGACGCATTCGTGTGGAAAATTAAATTCACTGACTGTCTGCCTGCCTGCAATAGCTGCTACTGCTGCGAGTCCGAGTCCGAAACACTCGCCCCTCTCCCAAAAAAAGAAAAAAAAATACGAATCCTTCAAATAACCGAATAGCGCAACGCGAACCTCGCAACCAACCAGCCGGGCGCAGCCAGCGTTGTAATTTTGCTTCTTCACTTTTTTAGATTTTTTGTTTTTTTTTTTTTGTTATTGCCACGCCTTGCCGCCTACACAGTAAAAATACAATACTAAACAAAGCTGAATGATTGATTGAGTCAATTGAGTATGAAGGTCACATTTGGGCACACATGAATTTTTGAAGAATGTTTGGAGGATTCACAAAGCCAAGATCCTTTATATCCAATGTCCTTTTTCAAACAATTTTATAATTAAATTTCAAACCGTCAAAATTTAAAGAAATATAATTAAAAAGATTACACAATTTTAATATAAAATGGTTCACATTAGAAATTTATACATATATGCTTTTATTAGCTTGCTTAAAATTAAGCAATTTCCTTAAACATTCTAACTCAATAACTTAATTATTATTAGAAAAATAAATATCCATAAATAAATATAATATTCAAATTGTTATTTATAATAAATTTTTGTCTGTGTACGCACAGTAAACTGAGTTGTAGTTGCAGTTGCAATTGCAACTGAAGTTAGGAAGTTGGAGCCGTGTGCGCTTTCATTCAATTTTTAGCAAGTGCTGCTTGCCACTTAATTTCCGCCAAAGTTGGTAATTTGCCGCTGAATGGCACAGCAAGAGAGATTTACAACAGGAGTGAAGAATATGGTGGGGTGGGGTGCAAAAGGGAGGGGATTGAGGTAGGTTCTAGAACGTGGCAGCAGACAACGAGGTGTTCAGCTCAACTTAAAAGTATGTATTGTCGCCTGTGGAGCGATTGGCAAACGAATCGCTTTTCATAGACAAACGTGAAGCTGACGTGGCCAAATTGAATTGTAATCTCTATGTATTGGTACACACACAGATTTAGTAACAGGCAGACTAACAGTAGTGTGTGCAGAACGTAAACGGAAGTTTGTAAGAATGCAGCATCGCGTAGGCACATACCACAAAAGCGAACTCTTACAGCTTCAGACCCAATTATTGACGATTCCGTGCCGTGTCGTCGTCCTGAGCCTCAAATTGAACTCAACTGAACGGAGATCTGAACGGAGTGAGAGAGAAAGAGAGAGAGAGGGTGCGAGGGAGACACGCAGCGAGGCGCACAAAATCACTTCCGATGAGATTTCAATTTTGCGATTACCTAATTGACACTTAAAGTAATGGAAGAAGCCTGCCTGAAATCCTGTGGCTGCCTATATCTGTTTGCCTCTGCCACTGTCAGGCGCTCGGCTCTTAATGAAATGCGTTAGTGGCAGGCCCAGAAAGCGGCCATCACTTTGAAAAGTGCCTTTAAGTTGCCTTCGAGACGGTGGTATAAGTCAGCTAAGCGACTAATCCCTAACTGCAAATGAAAAAAACAAAAAAAAAAAAAACATTCAATGACTGCAGGCGGCGGCTTTAAGCTTTACGTGTTTTGCTTTCTTTCATTTCAAACAAACACTTAACGTGAATTTTCCATTAACTCAGAAATGTTAAGCCCAAATTCAACGAAAAATAAACTTTAAATTAAATTTGTACATCTCTGGAAATTAGTTTGATGCTTGATCGGTTAAACAAGCAAAAAAGGTTTGCAAAAACAGTTTTTTGCCACTCTTCGCATATGAAACCCTTAAAGTGGAAACTAATTTAAACAATTGAGCTTAATAGCATTTTATGGTTGACTGAAAGCATAATCAATTTTATGAATAGCAATAAAGTTTCTAACAAATCAAGTTCAGCTTCAAATTCCAATCATCTTTATCATCACTTAAATTCCTTAAACTGCACTACGAATTGTATATCAAAACCTCAAATGCAATAAACTTTTGGCAAAATAATGCACCTGCACAATAAATAAATTAAATTGTCAAACAAATGAGAGAACGAGCTGGAGCAATGGAGCAATTCGAGCAACGGAGCGTTGAGAAATGCTGTTAATTAGCGACAAGTCAATTAGTGTGCTATATCACTGAAAATTTGGCAAACGTAAGCGATGACAAAATTCTGCAAACTGTCAAATGATTTTCAGTTAATTAAAACTCAAATTTACAAATACCCCAAATGAAATGCAACAATATACAATTGTAAATTGCCAAATGCCAAAATTTGAATGTGTGTGTGTTAGTGTGTGAGTGTGTGTGTGTGGTATCTAGATCGGTGTGCAACGCCCTTTTGACAACTGCAACGGAAATGGACTAAAATTAAATGCTGCATATTGCTGTTTGTTATATCTGTTGTTGTTGTTAGTCATATTGTTGTTGTTGCTGTTTGTGCAAAGCTTTTTATGATTTTACATTCCAAACAAAACAAAAATAAAAAAATACCACAACAAATTATAAAGCTCATAAAATGGTGTCAAGCTATAAAACTCAGTGGCAGGCAACACAAACAACACAAATTCCAGGCATTAAAAAAAAGTGCTTATGACAATGCGCCAACCTCCTCTCCACCTCCCTACCCTTCACCAACCTCTTTCACCCCTATAACACCCGCCCTCCACCTGCAACTGGTTGAGCGCTGAGCGCTCAGCGTGTTTTATTCAGTATGAAAATTAAATTTAACGCTTAAAAATATATGCATAAAATGTATAGCAAAAAATCTATTACGCAAAAAGCAGCATAAAGTGGCTAGAAAAGGACAAAGAAAATTCCAAACAACCAAATCTCTTTGTATGTGTGTCAGGTGAGAAAGGTGTTATCGACCCTGTCACATGGCCCTTTGCTAAATCGACTGCAAAATGTACAATGAAAATTTGTAACAACAGTGACAGCAGACAGCAGCCAGCAGCCATAGCGAAAAATAAATAAAATCCAAAAAAAATACGAAGTGAAAAATGACAGCAAAAGAAGAAAAAAAACAAGCGAACCATAACTGAATAATAAAAACAATAATGTGTCGCAAATTGTGCGCGAATGAATAAAACAGAACGGAAGTGGGGCCATAAAAACTGCGTTTAAAACTCGCCAAAAACTCTCTCACACCACAACCAACTGGCACAGAACCGAGCCCCCACCCCAACAAATGTTGGGGAATATATATAATCACACACAGACACACACGCGCACACACACTTTTACACACATAGACAATATGGATGCTGGAAGTGGTTGTAGGCTGTGTGCTGTGTCAGACTGTTGTGCTGGCTGGCCAGGATGTATAGCATTTTATGGTACAACGGAAAACTCAGCGGCTTCCTTCCGGCACAGTTTCAACTTGTTGGTCAGCCAACATTCATTCAACTGCCAACGAGGGTCGCTCATTAAGATACCGTTTATTAAGCATAAAATGCTTTCAGATTTATCACCCAAGCCGTGTGCGCCGCCTTTAAGTCAAATCGGTGTTGTGCTAACAAAATTTTATATATTTGAATTTACAGCCTAAGACTGCGAAATAACACTTACTTTTATACGTAATTCTATTTTTCTTTTTATTTTTGTTAATTCTTTTAATTTGCTATAAAGCTTTTGTCGGCTTAAAAGTGCTTGTACATCTTAAATGTGCTTTAATTATGCGTTTTAGGATTTGTAAATAATTTTGTTTAAAGAGCAGCTTAACAAAGATTTTAGGTAAAAAAAAATCGGACTTATACAAGTCGAATTTAAAGCATTCATGGATTTAAATGTATTTCGCTCTCTTTTCTTGGATTTTCAACTGTCTTTTTTGTCCTTCAACGTTTATAAATATATTTTGATTAAAAGAACAGAGAACAAAGAACAATAGAGCTATTGTTAAGCCTCGCATCAAACTTGTATAAAAGCTAATATTTTGGATACAATGAAAATCTGCTCGACATGAGAACTTTATATGTATGTGTGTGCCTTGTTTGTGCATCACCTGAGTATGTATGTGTGTGTGTTTGTGTGTGACCGCGTGCGCCTAATATGCTGTAATTGATACGACAGATAGTTGAGATTGTGCAGCTGATTGATGGGCTGACAATGATGGGCCTCGACAGATTTTGGGAGACAATCTTGACAGATGCGATTTCAGCTCGGAATTGAAGCTGTAATATGTTTGTCTAACTGGCGTTTATTATACCGCAAATGACGTGTCAGTTTTTGGGCCAAAACGAGTGTGAGTTACTAATTATAGGCGGCACACACACACAGTTAGACAGATAGACTGTGGATTGCAGATAGTATTGCAATTTGTGTTTAAGAGATAGAGTCATTGGATGACAGAGCATTTAATTGTAGCTTTTGTTATTGTCGTTGTTGTTATTGCCAAGCGGTGACTGTACCGTTGTATTTGGTGGATCGTTAAGGATAATAACACGTTTTGTGCGACCAAATTGATGAAATTGTCAATTTATTCGCATGTCGTTTATTTTCCACGTTTGAAATTGTCGCTAAGAACGGAGGACAGAAGGCAAAGAGCAATTGGGCAAACAAAATGGCTGCCGATGCACTTGATAACGATAACGATGACAACAACATTGATGATGATGATGTTGACATTGTTGCTGTTGCTGTTGTTGACAGTAGCTTACTGATAGGCTAAAAACAATGGCAACAGCAAGAGCAACAGCAACAGCAAAAGTAGAAGTGGAAGTTGAAGTCGAAGCATCCCTAGAACAGGGCAATAACAATAACAGAGCGTTTACCATTCAAACGGAATGAGACAATCTAGTAGCCAATTTAGACGTAATGGCAACAAAATGTCACTTGAGTCTCTATCTCGCTCTCTCTCTCTCTCTCTCTCTCTCTCCTCTCTATGCTCTGCTGCAATGCATTGCAAACAGCAATAAGAGAGCTGAAAAGGCCATAGGCGGACAGACAGCAGGAGACAATGCTATACAGAGGTCAAGTAACGTATGGCAAAGTGAGAAAAAAAGAGAGAAAGAGAGGGAGAGAGGAAAGCAATGAGCTTTGCTGGGCAATGCAAACATTTTTTTCTAGCTCGTTGCCATTTCATTTTGTCCATTCTTCTTGTAAGTGTGCATACGTTTCGTGTGTGTGTATTTGTAAAAGGATTTTTATTTTTTTTCTTTTTGGTGACATGCCTTAGCACTGATAGCAACAACAACAACAACACATTGATGTGCGTGTTGACATTAAGTTGTCGCCTTTTATCGTCCTTGGCCCTTCAATTTGCCGCTGTTGCTTGGCCAGCTTTAGCTGCCATCGGCTAGGCTGCCTGCCTGTCAACAAATTTCGCAATTGGCAACGGAAAATTCGGTCATTAACAAGCACGGAAGCACGTCTGATTGACAGTATTCGGCTTTAAAAAAAGACGATAAAGAACTAATACAGTTAAACGGTTAGAAAAAAAAAAAATTTAACTTAGTGACAATTCTATATATACTTATATACCAACCAACCATATTAGCTTTATTATTTAGATATTGCATGTTGTACTCAAATATAACTGCTAAGCTTTCTGGATTCAAGTAGACTCCTTTCAATAAAACTTTCCTCCCTGTTAAACTGTAAAACTGTGCTTTTGAATGTAATTTTTCATATACTTGTTTTAAGTTTATGAAGTTAGACTTTAAATCTATTGTGTTTAACTCGATTACGGCAGAAAATTAGAGACACACACACACACAAAATTTCTGAGCATTGTATAAGCCAGTGAGTAAGCGACGGGATAAACATCCAAAACCCAACAACAGAAATAGCAGCAATAAAAATACAAACAAACATATGGCTAACGTGTCAAAAAAAAGTTGAAAAATGTTTGCATTGCGGTGCACCACAAAAGATTGAAAAAAAAAAATGAGGTTAAAGCCAAAACAATTTTCAACCACTTTCAGGCTTGTAAAGTAATCGGTTATTGTTGCTGGTGCTTGGTGTTGGTGCTGCTTGTGTGCCACGATGCGTATGAATAATGACAATTGCCAGTCGAAATGGCGTGCAACAACTTTAAACGTCCTTTCAGTACCCCAGGAACCAACTAGCAAAAGGGTACAAGTACGAGGTGGTTCCGAGTTACGAGGATACGAATTGCCAGTACCTGAAACTCAATTTCTGTGCCGAAATGTGCTTCATTCTATTGCTGTATACAAGCTGCAGATAGAGCGGAGCTGAATCTTGTGTGTGTGTGTGTGTGTGTGTGTGCGTGTGTACATGTGGTCCTAGCTGCTGTGGCTGCTATGGATGCTGTGAAGTCTATATAAATACCCTGTATACTGAGAACAGTTTGAGGATATTTTGACTACAAACAAATACTTTGTTGTAGAAAAATGTTGAAAATTCGTAGTATAGAATGGTTTGTTGACAGAATCAAATTGCAGCGTTCTGAAAATGAATTCATTACATAGAAAACTTCGATGTAAGAAAGTTCGTAACAGCGAAAAGATCAAGTGCTTTTTAAGAAAACAAATTTTCTTGATAATCTTGAAATATTTAATGTGAAAGGTTAAATATAAATTGGTAAAATGAGTCAAGTGAAGAGAAAAAACCAGCTGAGTTAGCGAGTCAGGTTGGCGTCTCTGGCAGTCGTCATAGTCGGCCATACATTGATATCAGCCTTTGGTCTGCTTTTTCGGAATCCTTTTCTTGCTTTTTGCAATTCTGTTTCCCCTAGCAACCCGCTCTTACTCTCTCTCTCTCTCTCTTACTTTTGTGCAAGTGTGATGAGTGCATGTGTTGATGATGGCGTTGATACAACCATGCAATGTCACGCTCATGTCAACTGTCAGATTGTTATTTCACGCACACACATAGAAGAGCAGGCAATTGTGGCAAAAGGCGAAGGATGCACAACCGACAGACAAGCATTATTACTGAGCGATGAACGCATTCAAAAAGTTGTAATCAGCCGTGTGTCAAATCGAATTTTTATAGTTTTAAGCTCAGTTTACATTCATATATGTCGAATGGCGTTTTTTTTTTGTTTTTGTTGGGGAAATGTTTATCAAGGCACAAAAGTAAACTTAACACAAACTGAAAGCGATATTAAAATGAAGCCTGAACGCCAGATAACAAGATGAATAATGCTGAAAATATGATCAATCCAAGAACTAAACTTCATTGTTTGAACATTTCATATTGAGGCACAATAGAGCAATAGAGAGAGAGAGAGAGAGAGATGAAATATAGACCTCAATTTGCTGATAGCTGCTCCATGATGGCAAACAGACAAAGCAGATGGCCCACTAATTAATTGGCAACTTGATCCAACTATGTGCCAGGTGCAGAAGAAGCTTACCAAAGCAATGACAGGCTTTCCGATGGGAATGGAGGGGGGCTGGGCTGTTTCTAACAATGCCAAGAATTTGCTATCACAATAACGTAAAATCAGCACAATGCCAAAACCGAAATCAAACCAAACAATACAAAAAGTAAAAATAAAAGACGTCGAAAGGAAAATGGTTTGCAGCATCGCAGTTTTGTGGCTTAGTGAACTCAGGAGTCAGAATAATGGTAGTCAGATTTAGAGAGAGAGAGAGCGTAAGAGTCGGAGTTAGAGTCAGAGCTTGAATCGGAATCGGATTCACAATAAGAGCTAGTCGACGTGAATAACGATGCTTGTAACCCTACCCATACCATCCGCACTTGTTGCCAATGGCAATGGCAATAGCCAGTTTTGCTGAGGTTGGTTGACTTAGCCCCGCATTGAAACATGCTAAAAACATTGGTAAACTGCCACATACTCAACAGTCAATGGCCAGACGACCACAGTCACGACAATAACAACTAAAGCGGTGCAAAAAAAAAACACACACACAAAAATGAAAGAAAAAAGAACGTGCAACCAAAATGGCTTTTATAGCTGGCAGCTGCTGGTTGTATTAGTAAATTCAATACAGACGGCGACGACGACGACGCGGCAACAGTGAAAACTGCGCAACGAACGTGAAATGAAACTATGAAATTTATTGTGCATCGCGCTGGCCATTTGGCGCATTTCATGCTTGTAGGTCATGTGTTTGTCGTTGCTGCTGCTGCTGTTGTTGCGTTGCTGCTGTTGCAGTATTTCAAATGTCAAATTTTTATGCCTACCAGGCAGTAGAAAGCCCAGCAGCAACAACGATTGACATTATTGACAAGCGGCTAACGGCACCGACCAACTGTTTTTTTTCTTTTTTCATACTCATCAACTGTTAGGCAATGCCGACCCTAAACGCAGATATCTTTTGCATACCTCTATCCCCCCTTCCTTTGACAATAAATTTCAAATTGAATTTATGGCTTTTTAGGGTTGGCGGCCTCTTGGCCCAAATGAATCGCTTACTAGCCAACCAACAAGCATCCATACAGCAACCCCAACCCAAACCCAAAACTCAGCCTTCGCCTGGCTTTATGTAGTTATGTTTATTTGGATTTTATGATATGCACTGGCGCCTTCTTTTTTTATGAACCGCACGTGGTTCATTGAACCAACGACCGGCCGAGAGCCAGCTGTATCCCTGGGTGGTCGGTGGTTGGCCGGCTTTGATTAGCGCCCGCCCATTTTGATTACCGGCTTTAGTTTTTAGTGTCGGTTTTGGGTTCGAAATTAGTTTATCAGCTTCGCCTATTGAAAATCCAATGCAATCATGCTGCAATGCTCTCTGTTAGCTATAAAATTATGCAATATTCTAGTCATCTTTTGTTTATTGCATTTGAAATCACTTAATCAGGGCACAGCAAACCCCAGAAATATATTTATGATTTTTAAATTGTCCGCCAAAATTTACAAGGTAAAAGATTCTACCTTAACACAGAACGCTTATTAAGTTGGTAGTTTTTTTTTTAAAACATTCTATATTGAGATAATAATAAAATATTCATGTAATGTAGTTTGCTCATAAATAAACAATAGTTTTTTTTTTTGTTATTCCTGGAAACTAATGTATCTTACTTTATTTTTTTTGCAGGTAAATATTAACTACGCAAGCAAGTGAACACAATGAATGAATAAGAGAGACTCTCAGTGGGAAAAACTGAGCCTAAGCCTGCGCCTAAATAAGCCATTTGTCAGGCTTACAGAGTGTGTGTGTGACGCTATCTGTTGCCAGTGTGCTGTTGGCCTGCTCTATAGCCGGGTCTGTTAATTACACTGACAGGCGCACAATTTTGCCCATCTGCACAGAACAGTTCACTAGTCCGCCTGGCATATGCATTGCCATGTCCCTGACTGCTTGTACTGTTGCCATACTACCATAACATAAGAACAACAAAGAGCAAAAATAAAAATAATAAAAAATCAGGCAAAACAAAAACAAAATCACAGCCTTTAACACGACAAACATTCATTTCAATTGCCCCGAGTGGCTCCAACCTCCAACAACAACAACCAACCAACAAACAATTTCGCCCCCCTCTCCTCTCCGTCTACGTCGCCTTTGCGACGAAGCGTGCCTTGCAGCCCAAAATATAAAATTGTAAAATATTTCACAACATATTTTTGTTGGCGCGGCGGCGTCTCCACTTTAAACAATCCGCATGACCATAAATCCTCGCCGCTGTGCTCGTAAAAGCCAAAACCCCGTCCCCACACCCTCTCGAAAACAGTCCCTCCGCTCCATCAGCACTCCTCAAATCCAGAGAATCATGCACCAAGGCCCATAGGCTATCGCGCCTGCCGCTTATGCTATACGCTTTTTGCTCTTTTTATAGCTTGGTTGTTGTTGTATTTTTTTTTTTTTTTTTTTGGTTTACTTTTATGACGCGTCGCACAACTTTTGACCACTTGGCCAACCGCGACATTTTAATATCCACACCGCGAGCCCAGCACCCGGGCCAGACTATGTCCACATGCAGGACGCAATCACGTCCAGCTTTAGACATAGTCATAGCTATAGCTATAGCCTTGGCCAGCCATCCAGACAACCAACCAGCTGCTTTGCTTGCTTGGTGGTGGTGGTGTGTGGCATGTGCCACATTTTTGTGTACGCCTTAAAATATGCGCAACCCTTGCGAGATTTTTGCACAGTGCATAACTTGTAGCACGTTCAACAGCACAGATAGAAGAGCAAACATTTATACTACACCATCTTCTATGTGGATGAATAAGGTGAAGCTGAAAATGTTGTCGGCAATGGTACAGTAAGTATAATTGGGATTTGGTATTACACAATAAGTTAACTTGCTGATTTCAAAATAATTCCATACATTAGTCAACAAAATAATATAAAATCCTTGCACTTAAGCAGATTGATTTTTTCTAATCTAAAAATTAAAAAGAAGAATCTGGATTCATTGATTTAACACCATTTTTTTTTCTCTTTGATATATATCTTTCTAACCAAAAATATTTTCTGCTTTAGAATTTTGCAACAGTAATTGACCGAAGAAAATCAAATTGTGGATTATTACTTGTATTTAAATGTAGCTAAAAAAAAGAGAAAAACACTATTTTTTCTTTTCCTCTTTTCCCAACCTAACTTTTTGCTGACGTGTAGCGAAAGCAACAGAAAATTTTAAACTTTTGGTTTTTTTTATTCTGCTAGACATTTAATTCCATGTAAAACACACTAAACTGGTAGAATTTAACAAGTCTTTTTTTTTAAATATTTTGTGCATTTACTCACTTTTAAAGGCTTTGCTTTGCGTCTAATTGGTAATAAATTTGAGAGCAGAGAGAGTTGCTTTTACTAATTGCAGATAGAATTCGATAGAACTTCGACGAGCGGTGAAAGTAGACTGTGCTAAGGATGTGGCGTTGCAGTGCCTTTTATTTTTCCGATAAATCGATAAGATATTGTTGCATCATTATATTGTGTAAAATATTTTATAGCAGTAAACGTAACAACTTTGTAAATAAGGCAGAACTAAGTGCATTGGGGTATCGGCTTGTAACTAACTGCGATAGTTGAAAAGAATGCAGTGAGCAATATTTACACAGAATGAAAAACAGTATTTGAAAAATTATTATTTATTGCAATGACAAAAGTATGAATTATGCCTGGGGAAAGGGAAAGGGAGACAAAATTCTCTTAACTACTGGCTAGACAAGAAGGCAGTTAAAAACTTTATCTATGCCGATCATTTCTAAAAAAAAAAAAAAAACAAAACTGGATGAGAAATGTATATAGTATATATACATTATAAATTATTTGTTGCTGCAGCTGCCACACTTTATTGAACAATGTGGCATGCAACGCGAAAAATATGCCCCTCCAAAGTCGGGCTGCCGGCTATGCTGCAAAAATATGCAAATCGAGAAATATGTGAGCTCATATTTCAATTGCCATCCCGTCCCCACAAAGGCCTCAATGCAATATCATGGCTCAACTTTGTGGCCATATTGCTTTGTTACATGTTGCATGGAGGACCAACTACCACCAGGCAACAAAAATGTCGCAGCGCCTTAACAATTCGACTATAAAAGCAAGCACTAAACGAGCTGAAAGGCTAGGCTAGACGGGCCTTCTTTCCATCCTTTATATGTATGTATAATCTGGTAGCTAGAAGGAAACTTAAAGAAAGGCTTTTTTCTTTAGATAAAAATATTTGAATATATTTTTTGGTGACAGCCAAAAAGCGAGCGCGTTCATCAATAATAATTTCAATTTGACACATTTCATGGGCAATTTGGCATGCATCGAAAACTGAATTACGAACGTAATGAATGGGATGCAAGGGATGGGGAGAGGGGATATGCTGTCTGGCTGACTTCGATTCACTCAACTGACTCAACTGACCGGCCCCGATCAGCGTTTATTTGCATTTAATTAATGGTGACATTTTAAATGAACTCCTCGCCTCGAATGCTATCTGATGCGTGAGGGGGGAGTGTCTTGTTTAATTTTGATTTGCGACACATTAACGCCAGTGTCGACGACATCAACATCGACATCGACATTGTATGTATGTATGCATGCATGTGTGCGTCTACGTATTTGTCCAGGCAATTGCATTCAATTGCACCTGCCACAAGCGAACAGGCAGCTGGCAGCAGTAGCACAAAAGCGTCGGCTGTCAGTTAAAGGCCTCGTGGTTAGTAACCCCAAACAGCTGCCTCTTCAGCTTGGCGCACATGTTTAATAAACTTAAACACACACACACACACATATACAGTGTCTGTCATGGCGAGACAAAGTAAACTTCGCTGTGCAGACACGCGTAATTAAATGCAACAACAGCAATGAGACAAGCGCGCCCACAGACTCCAATACACACATGTGTGACAATTTGCAACAAATCGTTGCAACATGAATGCAACATCAAACCAAGCGAACGACCAGAAGCGACCCCAGCCAAATATCACCCACCCAATCACACATATCACACCACACAACCACCACCACCACCACACCTTCTGGGCAGCCGCACGCCTAATGCGCTTTTGTTGTGCATTGTTAACATGAGCCATACACACACACACACACACACGCACACGCGCACAGTAACATCGTTCTCGTTGTCGAGGTCCTCATCATCATCAACGCTGTCAACACGTTGACAGGCGGCAGGTGAGGGGCATCTTCAGCTTCTGTTCCTGCCACTCTTACCTGCTCCTCTCACTGCTTCTGCTTCTGCTCCTGCTCCTGATGCTTCTCTGGTCACACAGCTGTATGCCGCCGCATTGACAAAGTTGTTAGCCTAGGCACCTGAAGGTGGAGCGAACACACTGCAACAAATCAGTGCCAAGTTACGCACTACAAATTGATTTTGGCACAATTTATATTATTTTCATATGGGAAAAACATAAATTAATTAATCATATTGAAATGTTTTCTCATGTTTGCATTTTCTCATTCTCTCTGTAGCCCTCTTTTTCTCTCTGTCTATTAATTGGTGGGCATGAGTGGTTTTTTGTCTCAGTGTAACCTGCGCCTGTGCGACAGTTAGCCGTGCTGCATTTACTTAGCCTGCTCCTCGGCTGCTCCTTCTTCTGTTGGTGGCCTTTTGTCGCAAATGTGTTGCTTCCGTCAATTTGCAACATTATCTGCATACTCTGCTAACCAGACAAGGACCAAGCCAGCGAACTGGCAGAATTCAAGCAGCAGTAGCAATTCTGGTGCCATCCTGAACATACACCCACACACATACATATACACACACGCACGTGCGTTCTCGTGTCGACGCATTCGTGTCGGGGTTTTGTACAATTTCATGTTTAATTTCCATAATTTATTTATGTGTGTGCGACGCTTGCAAGCATTAAGCTTAATCACAACCAGCAGCAGCAGCATCGAACAACAAGCGAGAGAGAGAGAGAGAGAGAAAACGAGTGAGTGAGAGAGATAAAGGGATTGAGTCTCCAGCCAGTAATTGGCACTCACATAACATTGATTTGGCGATTTGTTGCAAGCTTATAACCAAAAATTTACCAAAAATCAAAGCTTGACCAAGTTATAAGAGCCCTTTATACATACTACAGTGAACCCTTCTAAGTGGCATTTAGTAACATTTCAGTTTGTAAGTATCCTTTAAAAAACGTTATGCGAACATTTTTTTCATTTATTACAATTGACTAAAGCAACTTTCCGTTAGGACGAACATGCGTTCATTTGTATTGTCTTCACTGTACCATGCATATTGTACAATGTGTTTCTGCGAATTTAGTTTCCATTGGCTGGCGCTTTCGCTTCATTTGGCCTTACTGCTGCTGCTACGGCTTCATTCCGTTTGAAGTGTTTTGGAGAAATTTCGAAATTTTGATTGTTCTTTAATGATGAAGGCTGATGAGAGCTGTTAACGAAATTCCAAAATTCAGCATTGGGTGCAAATTGAATAAAATGTTGGCAAATATGATAATAGGAACAGCAGGTCGGGTTTTTGGCTTTCTAATTTTTTTAATGGTTTCATTTCGTTTTTGTTTTGTTGTCTTGTGGCCTTCATTTGCATGCATAAATATTTAAAAAACAAAGAAAAGGGCGCTCAATCTGTTTGGCTGACATTCGCAGTACTCATGACCCAGCCAACAACACCTTTCGCCCCAAAAAAAAGGAGACCGACCGTAGGTATTGTTTTAAAAGCATTTACATTCTATACTGCCAGCAGGCGACTGCGCAGCGGAAAGAGGGCAGGTCGGGGCGAGGTGAGGCGCCAAATGCTAGCAAATAAAATGTAATGAAAGCCTCAGTCAAATGAAATTTTAACACACAAACACACATACGCGCGAACACGCAGCATAGTTGGCTTGTGTTTTGCTGTTGTTGTTGTTGTGCAACTTTTCAATTACATTGCTATGCAAAAAGCTAAAATCACACGCAGAGACCAGAAACCAGAGAGTAAGGGTGTGCTGGGTGTTGCCTTGGGACGAGCCAACTACGCTTAACACTATTGCCACCAAGTTGAGGCAGCCAAGTGCAGTCGTAACCGTAAATGTTAATTGGCTTTTATGTGCGTGTGCGTGTGTGTGTTTGTCGGCGAGCTTAAAATCACAGTAAAGCAACATCCTGTCTAACTACGTTAATTGGGAAACACAATATGAATTGAAGAGAAGCTGCAATACATTTAAATCAAATACTTATTATCGCATTATCTATTTGTAGGTGTAGGTATGGCAACACCTCTTTTAAAAAAATATCCTTGAATTCGATTTAATTTAAAGCTTTGCTCTTCTTGCTAGCAATGGCGTTATAAGCAATTTGTATACACATCTTTCACTTATACATATTTGCATTTATGCATAAATTCATTCATGAATTCCTTGCATTTGCAAATGCAATAATTTCACGGTTTATTCATCACTTGCAAATGCAAGGCAAAACAGCAATTAAAGCAAAACGTGAAGAAAAAAACGCATTAGATAAATTAAATTTATGTGGTCAAAATAAAATTAGTTTCCTTGAATATTTAATAACTTAAACATAAACAAGTGACATTGCCCAGATACATATTTGTATCTTAAGGAGTTTAATTAATAAATTGTGGTCAAAGCATGTCATAATAGGATAAATTTTCGAATTGATTTTGTTAGTTGTTTCTGTATACATTAATTAATTATTATATATGGCACATAATTACATATATTGCTTGATGGTTATTTAAGGTAAATTTCATGATATCAGATAACAGAGTTTTTAACACCGCATTTGATATTTGCATATCAAGATGCAACATTCTCTATGGAGCTTTTGTAAAAGGCGTTCCCTGAAGGCACAACATCAATTTAACCCTTGGGGCAACTTGTTTTTTTGTTGTGTGTGTGTGTGGGAGTATGGGTAAATGCTGCCTAAATGCGTGCATATCCTGTTTGAGTAGTGGGTTGGTTGGTTGTAAGTGGGAGTTTTCTTAGGTGCAAAAGTGGATGTGGCATCGACATGCGAAAAACTTTATTTGCTTGCGGCATGCAACTTGCCTGAAAGCATACTTTGGAACATTTTTCAATGTTGGGCGTCAAATAATGCGCTATTTGCGACACTATTTAATGCACACAGGAACCGTTAAAACAAAAACAACAAGAATAGTGACTTGTTTTTTGCACCCATTCCCAGAAACGGAAGAAAATAAAGGTTGAATTCCATTTTTATGTTTTTCGCTTAATGCGTTCGGTGTTGGGAACTGTTTGCTATTAACTTTGCTTCGTTTTCTACATCTTTTTTTTTCGATGTTGCTGCTGTAGTTCCAGCGTGACATAAAATAACAGCAACATCAAGAAACTCATTTGGTTCGCACACTTCACACGAAAGGGAGACCGTTAAGGGGAGAGAGGGCAAAAAAAAAGAGAAAGAGAGAGAGAGTAACGAGGCAGAGGAGCTCCCTCGGCATTTGTCTTGCAATTTTCAGCAACGACCGTTGGATGCAGTCTATGTCAAGGACCTAGCTGCTCCAATTTTTGTGTGTTCTCTGTGCTTCTCTCTCTCTCTCTCTTTCTGTCTCTTTCTATTTTCTCAACGGCAACCCCAACCGCTCAACCTGTTCCCCCATCGTACTCGTTTGCATTTAAAGTAAAAGTCGCTACATTCATTTTCCTATTTGTTGTAGTAAATAGAGAAAAACCCAACAGCAACAACAATAATAACACACAGCAGCTGAGCACTAAAATTTAACAGTGCCGCCAACAGTCGCGTCTGGCAATATCTACTATATGGCAACCCATGCTCCCTTCAACTACTGCTACACCCAGAAAAAATAACATTTTTAATTGGAAGAAAAAGCTTTCCCCATTTTGATCGCAATCTTATTTCTAAATAATAATAAAAGTCTAGTAAATCATTTATAAATTCCTGGTACAGATATTTAAATAACTCCAAGAAAACTCCAATGCCTTTATTTTAATATAAAACAAAGTTCCTTAGAATTCCAAAAAGCTCTGTTTATTTTTTTGAGTAAAAAGTTAGTAGTTAAGAATATGTAATGCCACATTATTTATTTTTTTTGGCGAGTGTACTACTTCTACTATTATATTGCAGCACATGCAGCCAGGCAGTCGCTTGCCACATTGGGGCATAAATATGCATAAAAATGTCGCCTCATTCAAGCTTTTATTGCATTTAACGTTGGGGTCACTGTATGCATGTATGCTCTCTATCTCGCTCGAACTCCTCCCCACTGATCCTTTCACTCTTGAATGTGTGTGTGCTATATTTGCATCACCCTTGTGCACTGCCACTCTATATATTTATGTGTATATGAACTATATTTTTATCGTTCCTTCCCTTGAGGCAACAGCAGAAGCAACAGTCGCAGCCCTTTTGGCATGCGTGCGATGTCCTTTGCTAATGTTCTATTTAGTTTTACAATTTGTGGGCAGATGCATTTGCCAGATACGATAGCATCGGCACAGTATTATGATATCAGGGCCATATTATGCATGAAGCAAATGAAGATATACCCACTTAAGGTATTGTCGTTTAAAGCGCCACTTGCAGCACAACTAACACTAACACAAACACAAACTATTGTATATGTGAAGCAAGAGCTGAAGCTTGAAACTGCTGTTGGGAGTTTAAGTTGGAGTGGGTAGAAGGCGCCTCTAGCGTTGCATGACAAACGTGGCCACAGACAGGCGGCGCATAAGAAAAGTAGTTGCTACACTCGGACAAATATTTTCAACAGCAATAAGAAGAACTCTATCTATCTGAAAATACCAATTTTAAGCTTAAATTTTTTCTCCACAAATATGTATTTGTTTATGAGAGGAAATAAATTAAAAATATAAACACAACTCAGCAGTGTCTGTTTCTGAGGCAAATTTGTACTACGTTTTCTCTCAGTGTAGACATACTTGCGGGTAAATGCCACAAGCCATATGGCAAAGTGTATAGAACTATGCTAAAGATGGAGAGGCATGGCGCATGGTGTATGGTGCATGGTGCATGGGACAAGAACCAAACAACTACTGAAGCACCTTTGCATGCCAACAAAACATTTTAGCTGGCAATACTAAAAGTAAGAGGGTTTATTTTTTTGAGGGAAGGGGAGTGGTGATGTTGGTGGTGGCAAAAACTTTGAAGTGCCAACGAATGCAACGCTGCTTGGCTGAAGTGCATTAGTTTGTAGTTTACTTTGCAGTTTATGAACTGCCTCAGGTTGGGGTAATGTGCATTATTTTGGAGCTGCCAGTGTGACCAAGCCATAAATACTTGTTAGACTGACTATATACAAATATCGATTTTACCAAAAAACACCAACCCAAAGACACAAAGACAATAACTTAAGCTGCCAACAAGGGGGAAAGAACACACAATGAATAGGTAGGTAGTTTGGCTATAACTCCCAGCTCGCTTATTACCATAACAGCAATCTTGGATAAGGAACGTTTCTATTAACCTGTGCGAAAGTGTAAACAGTTATGAGAGAGGATGATTGCATTTGAAATGTTTATCGGTTGCACATTTTGGCATTTTGACTGCTCAGCTTACGTATACGTAATGTACATTTGTGTGTTCAATGGCAGTTTCAAAACATTCTAGCTCAAAGTACAAATTTTCTATTTTACTTGTTTTTTTTTTTTTGCAATTGTTATTATCCATTTCAATATGTACATATGTATAGTTGTTGTGGTTTTTGTTGCTGTTGTTGGCTTTTGTCGGTTATTGCCATTGTTACCGGAATTCCTTAAACGTTTTGCATATTTCATAAACCGAAAAGTGTTCGCTTAGAGCAACACAAAGCACACCACACACACAAACAATTGTCATTGTCATTTTCAATGTATATGCGAAGTACCCAATCTTAATCCTTTATCCCTGTGGCTAGCTGGCTGTCTGTCCGTTCGTCCGACCGTCGCTTACCATTTTATTTTGCATCACAAAATATTCATAACAATAATTTGGTTTTAATTAAAATTGTGCCGGCATTTTGTTATTTATTTATTTGGGTCAATGCAATTGACAATTTTACAGTTTCCCAGGCAAAAGGCAAAGTCTTGCCAAGCGTTGCCTTTTGTTAAACCACACACACACACAAATAACAACAGCTAACATTCAACACGCATACATAATTCATTTATAAGTAAACAACTATCGTATACTCGTATTTACATATGCAAACATGTCTGTGTGCGTGTGCGAGTGCGAGTGTGTGTGTGTGTGGGAAAAGTCTCATAACAATTTAATTAATTTTCCTGTTTGGCTTTCGACTCAACCCACCTCTTCAAGGTAACATATTAATAACTGCAAATACTTACTTATGTGCCCCTCGGGTTGACTACAGACTCCGTAACAATGTTGCCCCATTTAAATTATCTAGCAACCAGTGTTACCAAGCTTCTGTAAAGTGCTGCCAATTTACAACTAGACTGAGAGGTGTCTAAAATAATAATGAAATTGGGTTTAGAATTTCCTGGCAACTTGAGCACTTTAATTAAAATATCATTTTGAAGGTGTGAAGGTGATAACAAAAGTATTGTTAAGGTTTTGCATCTGGTCAAATCTATGATTTGCATTTGTGCCCACAGTTTGCCGCACAGATTAATGTCTTGCAGTTGCGGGAGGTGCCACGACAACTGATCGAGCGAGCAGCGCTCTCAAATTACTGATGCCGTCGAAGCGGAAGTGAAAAATAACACTTTGTGTGCCAAAGTGGCGAATTTAATATTTCCGGTCCACTGCCCACGCCCAGCGCTGGTCACATGGCCGCTGCACAGCCCCAGGGCCAACAACGGCCACCGACCACCGACCATTGGCCATCAACATCATTGTTGTTGTTGTTTGGCGCCATTTGGTTTTGTGGCCCAGCTGACCTCCTTCCCAAGACTGCGCTCCATTGCATTTTTTTCTTTTGCCGCATAAGCACAAGCGACTCCGGCCCGGCTGGGTCAATGTTAGCTCCTTGTTTATCACGCCACTTGATCATTCAATATTAAAACACAAACATTTTGATATGACAATTTAGAATGGTTTTCCAGTGCAGCTCCTTGCTTGCCCTCATCTTTATTAGCTTTTCATTTTAATCATATTGCATCTGAATTTTTTTTATGGTTAACAACCACAAGTATGGTTAAGTAAATTTACTTAAAAACAAAACAAAAAGCAAATTAAATATGAAAAATTATTTGAATCGGCATGAAATATTCATTTTTGTATCTGAATGTTTACTCAAATATAAAATGTTTTGTTTAAATGGAATGTTTAAAAACATAAACCTAGCATCTAACCATAAATTAAAGATAACAGTAAACTATCTTTTGGTGCAACGATTTCTAAATGAAAAAAAAAGAGCATCTACGTTGCGTTATTTTTTTTTTTTGTGTGCCTGTTGTTGTTTTGTTATAGCTGCATTCTGTTGCTGTCGTTCTTGTTGCTTTGGTAATTGTTGGTTATCCTTTGGCAATGGCATCGCTGAACGCTGCCGCTCGGCGCGTTTTACATTTTGCGGCCGAGTGCATTGAAATTTGGCCGTGTGTTGTGACCCTAAATCACTGGCCACTGTTGTTCGAGCTGGACGGTTGGTCGCTTGGTCCGTTGTTGTTGTTGTTGTGTTCGGTCAGTCGGTTGGTCTGTCGGTTTGTTGGTCGCTTGACGGAGACTGCAACAGTTGCCCCACGGCAACTGAAGCCATCGATTATTAACACCACAGCACAGGAACATTGGGCACACACACACATACGGCGGACAAAGGACAAACACAAACACAAACTTATACACATTGCTGGCCAGTGAACACAGGGCACGGGAGTGAAGGAGGGGGCAGGCGGCAGGCAGTTGATGGCGATGCGTCGTGCGCCGTGATTTACACGGTGTGCAGAGTGTATGTGTCGTTCAATGACACACGAGGGGCGAGCCGCATCGCTGGAGCGAAGTTGTTGCCGAAATTGAGGCTTTAAGCCATGGCCAAAATGCATTTCATCAATTGCTGGCAATTAAAACGCAGAATGCAGCAATTTCCAATAATACGCAGCCGGCGACCATGGCACCAACCAATTTATAGCAAACCCCCGCCCCCCACTCATCTTCTATAGGCAAAAAGTGGCCAAAAATTGTTTGCCAGCCTAATGCTAATTTTTGCGCCGTCTGGCAAACAACAAGCCAAAAATCGATTTGCCAACAAGCTCAACTATGCAGATACCCTGCTAGAATGAAAGTTCAAAGATATTTAATAACTATTTTCCTTAAAGTTAAAGCCATCTACGCTTCGTCAATTGGTAGATTACCTAAAATTTTAGCTTACAACATGGATTGACGTAAAGTTTAAACAATGGTTTATTAGTGTTTATATAATTATTACAGTTTTTTATCCATGCCTAAACGAAATACGAAATACATGTACACAGTCAAACTTATATAAATTGTAAAGATTAATTTTACTGCCTTTTGTTGCCATTTTTATTTGGTATTACGAGTTAAACGCAGCTAGCGAAAAAGCGTGATTTCATTTCGAATGCGCTTCAAACAAAATTTGAAATTAATGCGACAAATGTTGCGCAGCTCAGAGCAAAATGGGACACACAAACACACACATTCACTACTAAGCCACTGCTGACTTGGCTAATTGATACGGAATAGAACAACGCGAACAATACTGTGGCAGGCAATTTGGCATTTAATTTAAAGGCAATTGGTCAATGTTTCCCCCCAAAATGGCCCAAAAACTTTCATAACGCAAACAAATTGCCAGATCCGACTTGAGAGAGCAACAGAAGTAGAAGTAGAAGCAGCATCTGAAATAGCCTTTCATTCCATCTGCAACTCTTCGCAGACAACAAAATGCGTCACAGTCATAAAATGGCAGCAGCAGCAAAAGACGCTTTTAAAGCGACGCGACTCCTTTAGACGGTTTTTGTGTGGTGCCGCCAGTGCAATGCTGCTGTGCAGCTAAACTTTGCGGTGTCGCGTTGGCTAATGGCACTGTCACACACACATACACACACACTCACATACACTGAGAAAAAAAAGTCGGGAAGTGAGCAATCCGCAATTATTCATACGTGTAAAAGAAGATTCTTTATTTGAGCCTCAATTAAACCAAAAACAGCTTAACTTATGAACAGCTTAGATTTTTTATTATGAAAAAATTTTTATTACTAATCATTTTCAAAGCTAAACTAACTAAAGTAACTTGACTTTAAGTTAGACAAGCAACAAATATAAAACAAAAAAGGATTAGCTTCCACTTTATCCTTTTATCGCTCTAACAAAAGTAAAATAAGTTCTATGCTTAAAATGAAAAAAACATGCAATGGCTAAAATAATCAATTATGGCTTGGAATTGAATAGCGATTGAAAAGTTAGAGTTTTTTTTTTTTTATAACAACTGAAACGGTAATGGATTTTGATTTAAGTTGTCGTCGAAATAATACTTTTTCTCTTTGTTTATTTTGAGTTTATAAAATATATTTTTGTATTTTATTTATTCATGAAATGGATTTTCTATTCGAGTCATTCTATTTAGTTTTTTTTTCTCTCTGTGCACACATTGAGCACATGCTCCGCCGCCAAAAATGGCAGACGACGCGACCGGAAATGCTTAGCTGGGATTTCTCGCTGCGTCGACCCAAAAGGCAGGCGCTGACAATGTCATTTGTTTCCGGCTACGTGCACTTTGCACGTGCTGGGTCAGCTTGTTGTTATTGTTGTTGATATTTTTGTAGCTGTTAGTGTTGCAGCAACTTCTTTTCCTTTGGGCGCAAAACGCTTGTCACCTGCTGCGGCTTGGCTGCAACTGCAAAACTTCAATTAAACATAATTTGTACAGTTTATAAGCGTCAGCCACAAACAAAGCAGTTGTTTTTGTTTGAAACCGTGTGTTTGTCAGTCTATCTTGTCTTTTGGCAGTGAAATCATATCTAAAACTCCCTTTCGCACGACTCCGTGTCTAATTATGCATCTAATTAGTGAACTGTGGAAGCTGACGCAATTCTCGCCAAATTAATTTTGCAGCTTGTGCCATATTGAAGCCAACCTCACAAAAGATGCACAAAGAGTAACGAACCCAACCAACCAACCAACTAGCTCTCTCTCTCTCTCTCTTTAGGTGTGCAGCGAACACAATTCGCTGTGTGTTTGTTTGTGTGTGTGCTCCCACATTCAATTCAGAATTTAACACGCTTGCTGCGGCATGAAATGCACAAGAACAAACAGCGCATCTTGTTTATAGAGAACAAGGAGCTTGGCATACACATTCAGACTTAGTTAGATAAATGTGCATTGGATACATTTATGCTTTTGTGCTTGTGTATTTACGTATTAGCCAAATCAATTAAGATCAAAGCCATATACTTATGTATGTATATGGTGCAAACAAATCTCTTTAATATTCGGTTTTTAACAACTCTTTGTCTATATGTGTGTGCAACGGACTATTTTTAATTGCCCATAAACTTATTAATATATTGGCAATTAAGTTTAGATTTCGTTTGTGTAAAGTTAATGATAAAACTGTTTAAATACCTCTAAGTTTAACAATTTACTTTTATTTGTTAGCTGGTTTTAAAGTTCAGAATTACCATGAAAATTGGCATTTATACGATATAACCTATATGTACTACATACATACATACTATGTATATATATTGAAAGTGCCCATGAGGGACGCGCTTTAGAGAAAGTTTGGACAGCGTGTGGCTGCTGCTGCTGCTGCTGGACAGATCGTTACCTTTTATGGGGAGCCAGACGACACGACATACACAAAAAGATGTTAAGGAATTTTAGGCAACTTTTGCTGTTGTGTCATGACTTTGTTGCCTTATGTTGCCGTTGCCGTTGCTGGCAAAAACTTTAAATAGTTGCTCCACTAACTACGGAGCCCATAAGAGTGTTCAGTTTCAAACTATTTTCAAGCTGCCGACGTTGGCTTTGCCTTCGAGAATCTTTGATGCCATCCATGATGGCCAAAAAGTTGCCTCAACCCAATTATGGGAATCATGGAATCAGGATGGAACCCTTAACGTTAAGGGTTCCCCTTTTCTCTTCACCCCGTTTTGGCTTTTCTCGCCACACGACATTATCAAAATGCACGTTATTAGGTATTATGTTGTTGTGTTTTTGTGTGCTTTTGTGCTTGTTTTTGTTATTAGTATTGTTATTGTTGGCTGCTGCTTCTTCTATTTGCTCTTCTTTTTATTGTTATGGGGTAATGTTATGGTTGTTGTTCGTGATGCTGCAGTATCAACGGTTTTAAAAGCTTACAAAATATTTGTAATTTTGTCACGTTTTAACTTTGGCGACGTCACTTAAAATAACATTTAAAACAAAGAAAAAAAATAATAAGATGAAGAAAAGACAATACGAGAGCAAAAAAACCAAAACCATTGAGAAGCACGTGGAAAAAAACGGAGCACAGGAAATAATGTTTGTCTGCGATTTTGCATGTTTTTTGTTTTTTTGCTTTGTCTTTTTTCTCGTTTTACAAAAATCAAAAGTAGATGGATGGATGGGTTGTCAGTGCGATTGTTGTTAGCATCCTGCCCGTGTGTGTGCTTATGTGTTTGTATGTCTGTATGTGTGTGTGTGTGTGTGTGTGTGTGTGTCTGTGTGAGTTCCTGACTGTTTAGCTCCTCACGTGCTGTGCTTTTGAGTAGGTTGGCATCAGTTGAAGCATCAACATCAGCATCAGAGCACATCACAATAATGAAAATCATGCTGGCCAGGCGATTGACAAACAAACAATGAAATGAGAGAGCGGCTCCAAAGACAAATATAAATGCAAATACAAATACAAATACAAATGCACAAGTACAAATAACATACGTGAAATGCTCAGCATGTGACCAGAAATGCTTATGTGATATGCAAAACAGCTCAAAGCACTCAAAAAAAAAAAAAAAAAATCGACAAGGAATAAAATTGACATTGAAGAGAAGGAAAAACAAATGGAAAATCAATTGTAACTAAGACAATTTTTAAAATACATTTCTTGAACGTAGAAACGCTTGTTCTCAATCAAACAATTAAATAAAAAATAGTTTTTTTATATCTACTTTGCTCTTATATTCATAAAAGATTTTTACAATGTTGTCCTTATAAAATTTTAAAGCTTCTTGCTCAAGTTTTATTCTGAGTGCAATACCGCATATTGCAGCCCCTGCTTGGCCCCCTTGCTGCCTTAGTACCACTTACCATTTGGGTGTGTCCTGTCCAAAAGCAAGTGGACACTTTCCATTTGACAAAAAAAAAAAAAAAAAAGAGAAAAACCGAAAAAATAAAACCAACTAAATATGCTTGCCCGTAAAGCTTTACACAAATTTGTCATATTTTTCGTAGAGGCAACAACAATTTGCCGAGCGAACGCCCAACTAATCCTCAATGCTCTACACAACAGCAGCAACAACAACTGTCCGCCGTCCCAGACCATGTAAAAAAGGCGAAAGAAATGGAAGAAAGCAGCTTATTTAGCAAGTATTGCATATACGGCTCGTACATAAATCAATGTTTGTGCACAGCAGCAACAGCGGCAACACTGGCAGCAGCAGCAGCGGCGGCAATCGAAAGAAAGAAAGCAAGCCAAGAAACATAGTATGAAAGGAACACAAAATAAAACGTGGTTCTCTCAGCTCTCTCCTAAGTATGCTATGAATAGATGGCAGTCCATACAGATTCCCATTACCGAATATAACTACCATAAAATCACTGATACTGTCAATGGCGCAATAGCAAAATAGCAAGCAGGCAGCAACTGCCAAACTGGCTAGTGGCAAGTCGCAAGTCGCAAGTGGCATGCAACTGCCTTGCATTTAAAGTTTCCACTTACTTCCTCTTGTTGTGTGTTGGGTGTGTTTCCATTTCTTTTGCCGTCATGAATTTCCATTACTCAGTCACTGGATCAATGCACTATAGGATTAAATCGCACTTTTTCTGTCCCTAAATGAAAACTAAAAGCTCCTAATATTGTAAGAGATAATAGTGCTAACGAGTCAGACTTGATATCTTAAATCTTTGTTCTCTTTCCAAAGATAAAATTTTTTTTATGATGTCCAAAATTGTCGCTGTCCAATAAGAAGGTAAGCTCTTTAAATACTTAGAACAACGTTCAGACAATAAACTTTATTGAAAGTTACCAGAAAAGAGGTTTACTTCTAAAGTTTTAAAGCTACTTTAACTTACGACTTAATATTTGGTTTTTTATTTCTGCAATAAAGCATTCGCTTCCCATAGTGCCTTGTGGGCGGAAAAACGCATTGTAGCATAGCCACAAATGTGAGATACGAAGCGCCATAACGCGGCGAGTTTCGAGATTCATCAATGAATTTATCAGTTTTTATAGGCAATTTATTATTTATTGATAGCTGCCCGCCGCAGTATGGTAACGTCTGCATAAGGTCTATCCATCTCTCTAGCCATATCTATGTTGCATACTTTTTCCCAGCCAGTCAGTCGGGTGTTGGGAAGTTGGGAAGGTTTCAGTTGCTTGGCAAACAGATTTCAGACGTTCAGCTCGTTTATGACACTCTTCGTTTTTTCGATTTTCTGTGAATGATGCAGGCAAAAAAAAATAAAATAATAATAATAATACGCAGGACAAAGTCACATATGCGTTTGTGTGTGTGTGTTTATGTGTGTGTGAAGCAAAAGAAATAGTCCAAGAAAAAGTGCAGTAAAATAGAAGTTTAAGTGGTGGGCAAAACTTGAAATCGCTCTTTGCTGTACGAGAGTTATGCGAAAATAATTAAGCCACAAAATGTGCCACCCGCCCACATCCGCTGATGTTGCCACAAATTGTTTCAGTTGTCGTTTACCCCTTGCTGACATAACGTATACGCCGCTTGGACAGTTGCGAGTTGGTACACCGCTTTGGAAAAAAAGTGGTCAGTTTATAAATCAAAGCTATATATGTATGTACATTAAGCGACTTTCGTAGTTCCAAAATGTAACATAGACTCCATGACAAACTTTCGTGCAACAAACTTTTCTCTATAACGAAGATGTTTTCGTCCCCTGAAAATTTGGTGAGATTTAGAGAATTCAAACCATAAAAAATTTATTTTTCCTTAATCTTAGAACATTTAGAATATATAGATTTTTTCTCTGAGTGCCGTTCAAATGGCATATGTGTTTGTCAGACTGATTTGGGGATGCCAACAATTTGTATGGCTGAAATTTTAGTTGAGTCGTATGTTAATGCCATTTGGCGTGTGGGTGTGCCACATACATATTAATTATTTATAATAGCGCATTGATTATTGAAATGCATAAAATGGGCCATGAATAATGCATTCTGCGCTCGAGTCACTAAATCACAATTGACAAATGTTGCCACAACACAACCAAAAGTATTTATAGTAATAAATGACAAGAAACCACTTGAAAACCAAAAAAATACAAACAAACATGTAAAAAATTAAAAAAAAAATGCAAAAATGTAAATCACAAGTGTTTTAAGGCTATACATATATTTACACAAGCATACAGCCACACACACACACACTTACACACGTGGACATATGCACAATAAAATATTACAAAGTGAATAAATGGTTAAATATTTTAATATTTATGCAGTAGTATAACCCGACGGGGCTATAAAAATACAACCAATAACAGCAACATAGCCGACATATTAACATCTGCAAAAACACTTGATAGTAAAATATAAAAAAAATAATGAAACGAAACGAAAAGAAAAGAAGCCATAGCAACATTAAATAAATAAAAATTAATATGCAATATTAAAGTACACGCAGCGAAACCAAAGGCAACAATCAAACAAACAGCCAAGCAAACAACAAACAAAGTTAAATTAATAAATGCAATGCCAACAAGAAGCAAAGTGGAGCTGACCTGATGAGTTTCGATGGCGGTGCTCGCTGTTCATTATGCGACATTTTTCATTACCCTTATTTTTCTACTTAGTCAGAAGCAAAAGCTTCTCTAAGCAAATACGTATACTTGATTTTTTAAGTATTGTAGCAAAAGGAAGAATAGTTAAATTTTTTTTTTAAAAATTGCGATTTGAGGTATCTAAAAGTCGTGTGCGATTTACGCCTGTCAGCAGTCATACGTGGACTAAATTATTGTAAGCCTTTCACACAAATAGTTGCAATAAAAACTGTGAGTGCAACAGACGTCGCGTCGCCAGTGTGTTGCCCTGGACAGACAACTGGCATAATTGCATGCTCACACATCAGACAGGGAGTGGCACAGCCAGCGTCGAGTGGGATGGGGTGGGGAGTGGAGGGTAGGGTTGTGCCAGGCAGGCAGACAGAGGGAGGGGCCACTTCGTCCGGGGACTCATTAGTATGCACACAGGCGGCCTATTATTTTTAGCGCTGACGCGGGCGTCGACCGGATTGCCAACTGGGCAGCCGCACTATGGGCAATAAAGCCTCATTTTTACTGCAAACAAAAAAGTACACTTCAAAATAAATTTTTAAAATAAATCTTTTGAAGTGACATCTGCGAACAATATTAATAAAAGTTAGTTGAAAATGTTTTAACATATTTAACAAATTTTCCTGAACAAACTTAAACACAAAAACCACAATTCGGAAAAAGATAACAATTGGTTTTTTTTTGCAGATTAAAGTTAGTTAAGGAAGTCATCCACGAACGAATACTAACATTTTAAATTGATAATTTCAAACATTTTTTTAAGGCAGCAATTCAAGCTTGCTTTGAGTTTTCTTTAAGCGTTTAATGCCTGAAAAAATTCATTTTTTTTCTATAGTATATCGGCCTAGGCAGACCGGGCACTCATCGTGCATCAAGCACACACACATATACATACACATGCATACACACAGAACGGTTTTTTTTTCTGTCTTTTTTTTAAAGCGTAATGCAAAATTTTTAAATGTATATTTGATGGCTTTTGGGTTCGATGAGCGGAACCAAGCAGGACGAACAGCTTCGTCTGGGTTTGGGTTTGGGTTTTGTGTGGGGATCGTGGCGGGAAAATGCCATTGCATACTTCAAAGAGCCTTCGGCACTTATTAATAACAATGCTGGCAGCCGGCAGCCAGCTGTAAGCTACACGTGGCACGTTGCACGTTGCGCGTTGGCTCATTTTGTCGTTGCATGTGGCGCAATGCGCGTACTCAAAAGAACCTATAATTAATGACAAAAAGCAATTTAAATGCAAATAATACACATGAGTAGCCAATTTGCTTGCCACTTGCAACACACACACACACACATATCCTGCTAATTATATTGTAGCGACACCTTCAAATGCATGTGTATGCATGCGTGTCTCTGTGTGTGTGTGTATTCGTAAAATGCAGTTCCACATCTGCATTTGCATCTTTCACGGCTGTGCAAGTGCTAAACAATTGCGGCTTAATTTGTTTGTCAACGCTAACAAAACTGCAGCTATTGGAGCGAATGAGACAGAGAGAGGGAGATAGAAAAAAAAACGGAGCGAGAAAGTGAGAGAGAGAGAAAAAAAGGCAAGCTAGTAATGTCGCGACTGGGTTACGTGCTGCTGCATCCCAACTGGGAAGTGACTCTATAAACACGTCTAACAGGAACTAAAACAACAACAGGAACAACACGAGTACCGAAAGAGGAACAGCAACCGGGCAAATGTTATGTGACACACGGGAGGAATTAATGCTGCCAAAATGCGCCGGCTGCTCTCATTTTTGCTCTGTCACTGCGGCACGTTCCCCAAACAGCCACAACAACAATCACAGCAGCAAGGAGCAGGGCAAGAGCCCAGTCAGCCAGCCAGCCAGCCAGGCAGCTCAGGCACAACGTGCTAAAAAAGAAGTTGCTGCCGAGATTTAGCCACAAACTTGCCAACTTTAATGCGAACGAAACATGTTGTCTGTCTGCAGCATAGACAGCAGCATCCTTAGCTCTGCTCTCTTCTGCTCTGCTCCTTCTTTCGTTTCGGTGTGTGGTATTTTTTAATTTTAAGGCAACGCAGTTTGTTCCGAAACCAGGATCAACAGCATGCTCGAATCCCTTTCGCAATAGTAATCATAATAGCAATATGTAAGCCATGGCAAAAACCAAGTGCGGTCAATGTCATTGCAAGGTTCTTGGCCTCAAGCGTGGCATTAAAACAGTTTGTATATATATATATATATATATATACAAGGATGTACTTTATAAGCTAGCAGACATGTTTATTCAACTCCTTGTTGTAAGCGAAAAACTAACCTTAAACTTTTTTGCAATATGAATTTCACTCTTAGCTTGCATCTACTTTTTTTAATACAAATAAAATAATAATATTAATACGAATCATATCGGGATACACATAATAATTATATTCATATGGTGTGTTTATTTTAATATTAAAAAAAGTTAAAGCAGTTCTCTGAATATCAAAAACATAAGTCTTTAAAATTTATAAAAACTAAATATTAGCTTTACCTAAACAAATGCTCTGAAAGACTTTTTTATTTAATTTGTATATTTAAATTTCGTTTCCTTAATATTATAGGGTATCATGGAATAGTGTGTACCAGCATTCAGCATTATTGCAGCAGCATCATTGTTTGCCGTTGTTTATTATTGTGGCTCAAAGCTTTAAGTTGGCACAGCAGCGCCTATAGAAAAGCTTTTGTAATAACAGTGGGCGAAGGCGGGTTTATTATGTTCGATGCTTGTTTTTGTCTCTTTTGTATTGCAGTTGGTTTTGTTGTTGTTACTACTTCGGAATAATGCACAATGTGAGTGTCCGCAGGCGCCGAAAGTCGTCGAAAGCAGGATGCATATTGAATTTATATACAACAGCCTTAAAGGGCTCTCTGTCCTAACTTTAAGCTACTTTGAATGTGATGTAGTGGAGCTGGGTAGTGGAGAAGGGGAAGAGGAAGGGGAAAGGGAAGAGAATGCAATATTTGTTCCTGTGCTGACCTATAACATCTATTATATGTAGCACTTTCTAATGAACATACTAGAATCAGACCGATCTACGTAAAGTTGTTATTGTATAGCATTTTGCATTGAGAAAGCTCTATAATATATGCATATCCTTATATATATTACATTTTAAATGATTTGTTTAAGGTTGACCAGAACGAACTTTTACATTTCCCTTTCTTACCTTGTTGTTCTTTTCGCTTTTTTCTGGTCCATTTGTGCTGCAACTAAGCAGTTGATTGGTTTTCTGGTCGCGGGAATTGATGATTGGAATTCGCAGTACGATTATAAATATGAATATACATATATATATATATATATATATATCAATTGATTGCCATTTGCCCGTTGCCAGCAGCAGCAGTCGAACACTTTATGCATCCAGAGGGAAAGACAGCGTTGACAAATCAAGGAATAACTTTAAGTTCGACTTCTGCCTGCAACTGCTGCTGCTGTTGTTGATGGCTATAAAGAGGGTTTGAATTTGATTTGTGATTTGTTTGCAGTTGCAATTGCGTATACGCAGCGTGTACGTCCAGCTCTTTTCTCTTCACTTCTTCTCAACTAAACTGAACTCTTCGTGTTTTTTTCCACCTATTTTGCAGGCGTGCGACTTGGCGAGGGCGCTGGCAGCAGTTCGATAGCCGCATCAAATGTGCCATGCCCACCGGAAATGTTTCGCTGCAACAACGGTAAATGCATAACATCGCATTGGGTGTGCAATTATCAGAAGGATTGTGACGATGGCGAGGACGAGATGCAGTCGTGTCGTAAGTACAAAAAATAAACATATTTCCTTACCTCAACCAAATGCTCATCAATACGAATGCAATTTGTAGCGCCACCCGAATGCGAGACACCTCAGCTGAATTGCGGCCAATATGTCTTCAATAAGACGTACTGCATTCCACCGCACTATCGCTGCGACATGATCGAGGATTGTGAGGACAAGTCAGACGAAGCGCAGTGCAGTAAGTACATTTCACCTTTTTAATACACGCATACTTTTCGAAACTTTAATGTTTCTAAGAACCAGGCCAGATAACCGATTCCGCACAAACCTGTCGATTTCATTTTATCTATACCTTCAATACAAATTCGTTGGCTCAGCAAATATATTCGTGAGCACTTCTTGCTGTGTACCAGCAGTAGGAGCACAGCTTAAGCATTTGCCACACCTACAACGAGCTCATTCAATTCAAACTGCTCCCCAACCTCCACACTTTCCCTTTCATCACCACTAAGTTCTCAGTTCATTCTGAGTTTGGTTTGGTTCAGTTGCTTTTTTCATGTCTGTGCACCAACAATTTGCTTAGCAAAATGTTTACATTTTATTATACCAATTTTATTTATGCAAATTTTTCTAAATTCACACACACATACAAACACACATGCAGACAAACCACATTTTGTTGGTTGTTGGCTTTTGGCAATCGCAGATTCCCACCATGTGCTCACACACCCACACACATACACATCAGCCCTTCTGGGAGTTGGCCAGGACCAAGTAAAGTGTGTGTGTAACCAAAGGTGCGCACAGCGCAAAGCTTAAACCATTTGAACCATGCTTAGGGCAACGAGTAAGTGAACTGAAGAGGGGCAGCAAGAAGTGTGAAGCAGGGGCGAGGGCGGCTTGGAGTGAAACGAAATTAGTATGGAACCATTTTGGATGAATGCTCAAATCAGCAAACCCATACAATTCGACCAATTCAAGCATTCCATTTTAGCAAAACTTTCTAGCTACAAATTTTGTGGAACATTTTCCACCAAACTAGTTAACTAACTAAAAACAAATAAGAGTGACCGACTTGGCGAATACTCTATGGACAAAAACAATCTTCACATAAGAGAAAATATAACAAATTTACAAACAATAAACAAAATGTGTTTCTTTTAATTAGCCGTTAGAGGAATTCTTCATCAAAGATTACTTAATAATTTCTTCAACATATTTTGCGAAACATTAAAAGTTGAACTTGTTTTAGTCAACGAGAGAGAGAAAGAGAGAGAGTTAAATGAGTTGAAGTGAAAAATGGAAGATGCAACACTTTGAGGCAACCAATGGCTTAATACTCTACCAAGTTGAGTCTACTTTATCAATTAGTTCGAAACATTAAACACCGTTAAACTACTAATTTCAAGTAATTGCAACGCAATTTGAATTTTAATTCGATAGCTGTTTTACTTGCTGTACACACAGAGAAAAAACACTGTAACTCAATTCAAACATTTTCGTTACTGACTTTCGATATTGAAATATTTATGTTTGAAAATATATTGTTCTTAATTTAAAGGCTCAACATATTATTTTATTTAGTTTTCATGTCAATAAAATTTTTCCTTCAAAAAGTATACCGATTACAGGATTAATTTTTTTTATATATAAAAATCAAAACGAATTATATTTAAAATTTAAATAATAGATGTTTAATTTTAAAGTCGGACATTTCAAAATATATATACCCTTATTTATATTAATAATTAAAAGTAAAAAAAAACTGAAAATTTTTTAACTATTGAATACAAATGTGCATCATTATACATTAAATATACATATATACAAAATATTTTTATTTATAATTTAAGCTAAAATATTCTTTTCTCTGCGTGTATAAACTAAGACTGGGACAGGGAGTTAGTAGTTGGCCCGCTGTTTGCACTAAACTCGATAAATGTAATGCATTTTGAAGAGCTTTTGGGCTTGAATGGGCCTTGTATAGGTTTTTGGTCTTAACGTTTTACCGTTTTACAGTTTTACTTGGCTCGCTTGTTGGCATCTTCTACTACTACTACAACAACAAAAACTTTAAGCTAGAAAGCAAAACTCAAGTGCTTTCAGCCGGCAGACTGTGTGCGGCACATTTTGATTAAAACTTTGGCGCACACAAAGAGCAGAGGGGCAGTGAGTGAGTGAGTGAAGTGGGTGTGCTGAGGGCAGCTGCATTTATTGCTTGTTATTTAAGATTTATATATTTAAATATCTTTGAGCGACCAATTCCTAAGTACTCCGTTGCCTTTACAACTTTGCTTAAGCTTTGACTGACGCTAGACAAACGCGCACAACTTTGTCCTCAATGCGCCCGGGTCCTTGTCCTTCTGCTTCTTCATTTTCATTTTCATCATCATCATCTTGTTCTCCTGTCTGCAGTGTGCCAGACACTAGCGTTCTGTTCAAGCTTCAGGTCCTTGTTGTTGTTGGTGTTTTGGCTGCTGCAAGCTGGGCAATTTGTTGGAAACCAGAGCGCCGCTTCTCAGTTTGGCTTGGCGCTAGATCAAGTTTAAATTTCATTTTAATTTAATAAGACGCAAAACTCTTTCCGTTTTTTTTATTTATTTATTTTTTTTTAATTTTCAAGCGTGTTTCTTTTTACAAGGAGAGGAGATTTTTTAATCTAAGATTTTTCTCTGCTGCATCAACCAGTGAAAATTGGTCAGACATTAAATATCACTTGATCTTTTGTTGTTCTTATTACAGAAATTTTAATGTTACTATTTTTATAAAGGTTTTGTACATCGATATTCTATACGGTATATATATTTTTAAAATAGGCCCCTTAATTATCTCACACTGAATTCAAAAGGCATTTAAAATCTTTTTGTCAAGATTAATTTTTATCGAAAACCTGTGTCAAATATTCTTTGTAAAAAAAAGATTACCAAGGTACTAAATGTTAAGGTACTTTTCTAAATAATCCATCTCTCTCTCTCTCTCTCTCTCGCTCTCTGTATCTCTCTCTCTCTCTGTTTGTTATTCTTGGCGTCTGTGTGTTGCTCTTACAATAATTTATCGCACTTAAATGGCGACAAAATGTTCGCTCTTATTGCGTTCTTAACAAATTTATTTTGCGTACGTGTCAACGCTTCGTCTCCAAATGTTCCACCTCCTCCTCCCATTTCGTCTGTTCTCAATCTGTAATTCTCACTCACTCTCTCTCTCTTTCTGTGTGTGTGTGTGTGTGATGTGTGATGTGCGGGTGTCGTCTGCATTGTTGCCCTCACCACTTCCATTTCCATTTTCATCTTTGTCTCCGAGTTTTCATCTTCGTCTTCAACTCCATTGCGTGTGCTTTGCCTTTGTTTGTTTAATTAATGGCATATAAATATTAAAGCACGCTTATTTCAACTATTTAATTACTTCAGGTGTGCTGTAAGTTGTTCGTATGTTCGCTCTACGTGGCCAAGCACACCTGCAAATTAATTAGACAGAGACAGAGAGAGAGAGAGAGAGCTTTCCTTCAACTACGCATCGCATCTCAACTCAAAGAGATGCCGCCACAGCCTAAGCCTTGGGCAAACTAATAGTTTTACAACAACAACAGCCAAAAGACGACAAAAAAAAAAGAGAGAGTCGAGTTCCTTCCGTTCGGGAGTCAAAGTGTGTTTTCTTCAGCTGCCGAGGTACGAACAAGGAGTATTTAATTAATTGTCCTTATGCAAAGGAACCCAAAGCAATGTGTACACTGCAGGTAGAGCGAGAGAAAGCACGGGGGTGGAGTAGAGTTTTTCGGGCTTAAGTAGTGCTTTACTCTCTCTCTCTCTGCACCCCCGCCTCCCCTATTCAATGCCTTTCTGCTCCCCTATTTGCAGCTTTGTTTGATGACGCTGCGTCAATAAAAGAAGAGCAGCTCAGCAACTAAAAAGAGCTTCAATTTGCCCCAGCATCTTTGCAACGCCCATTCTTCTTTTACTACCCCTTTCACCTTCTCCGCCTTCTAAAGCAACCACAAAGGTGAAGCACATACACAGCAAACAGATTTGCATAGGAAGCTCGTAAGTTTTGATTGAAGTTAAGATTCTTCGAAAAGATCTTAAACAATATTCAAACTCTTTTTAAAAATGTCGGTTAACCCAGATTCCCTTACTTAGCTTTTGTTTCATGACATGTATAGGAAAAATAATTTCATAATTATTATGTTTTATTGTTTAAACTGAAAAAGTTAGATATAATTTTCGAACAAATTTGTTACTGTGTACGCACTAAACCGGCAAAAAAAAGGCAAGACAAACATTCAAGCGCTTTTAATTGCAAACTTAGAGCTAAACAGCAAGGTTGGGAGCTGGGTGGGGTGGGGTCGGGTGGGGTATGCGAACTAATGAGGCAGCTGCTTGCAAAATTGTGATTCACAAAAGTAAGAAGAAGCGTTAAAAGTGCGTAAAACGAGGCGAAACCCCAAAAAAGTGAGCTACAAAAATGCTCAAACCGACAGCGTTGGCCCATTACCTGGAACAAGTAAAACGGGTAGTAAGACTTGCCCTTGTTCCTTTCCTCTTCCAACCCCAACCCCTTTGGTGTTCCATGCTGCCTGCTGCCTAATACCGCCAAACTGTCGTAAACTGTCGTTGAACCCGGCGGAAGTTGGCAACGAGTGACGTTTATTTGACTGCAGCTGTCAGGTCAGTTAGACGTGCAGAAAAGCTGTAAGCCATGACTCACGGCAAGCTGGACGCTGGACGCTGGACACCGGACGTCGTTCTGCGTCCGTGCTTAGTTGACTGAGTGGACGGGTCGGTGGGTCGGCTTGAACAACTTGTCGCGCATAATTACACAAACTAAGCCAGTCCGCCGATATACATACATACATACATATATATACACGCATAAAAGTCTCAAGTCCCGCACTGCGAATCGTTTGCCTGCAATAAACGTTAATGTGCAGCAACAACGCCCCACCCCCCGCCTCACAAAAAAAAAAAGCACGCCCACTTACCAATTAGAAAGTGTTGTTTGCCATGCCTACACTCAGCGAAAATCGCTTATTACTTCAAAACAAAGATTTTCTACTTTAAACTGTTAAAGTTACGAGCCAAGAATCTTTGATATAAAAAAGTAAATAAAATCAGAAAAAATATTGAAACTAAAATAGCCTAATAAAAGATTTTAATAATTAAATTAAAAATATATTAACTAATAACCAAGAAAGTAAAGCAACATCAAAGTACAGTTATTGCAAGTACCCAAAACAAAAGTCAACCAATCGATCCAAAGATTTAAGAATTAAAGGGTTACATCTGTTGAAAAGCGTCCTCCATTAGGAAATTGTTTCAATTCTTTATGTGCTTCTTCTTTTTTTGAGTGTATGTGTAAAAAGAGAGAGAGAGAGAGCGTGAAGTGAGACAAAAGCAAGAGCATCGTACACTTGAATGTTATGCCGCCGTTGTCCGTTCGCTTCGTTGTGTTTATAAAAGTGGCAACAACAACAACGACAACAAATACAACAATGAAAACGACGACAACACTGCTCGACCCATTAAAGTTTTGTATCAAACTTTTGTGCGAACTGTTAAATGTGAAAAATGAAGCAGCAGCAGCAGCAGAAGCAGCAGTCCTATAAAAATGCAACAACAGTTAACGGCCAGCCAGGCCAGCAGCAACACACTCGAAACAGTCCAACACAGTGCCAACATTCAACATTTTTATGACCTTGCACTAAAGTTGCAGGCATCCAAGCATCCAAGAGTCAACCCAGCCAACCACCCGCTCGTTTGTCATTATGATTTGTTTTTAATGTAATGCAACAGCAGCGCCAACGAATTTGCAACAAATTGTGCGCGTTAATCTTGTCAATGGCCACCAAGCCACTGTTGCATTCAACCCAGATGCCGACTGCCGCCGACTCCAACTGCGGATCACAGAACACTGCAAAAGCTTCTCAAGCATTGCGCATTAAAACTCCAATCCCCCATATAAAACATATATGTATATATGTATATTCGAAATCCTTTTACTCATAACGATTCCAAGTAGAATTTCCTGTAACCTTAAGCCAAGTGAGTGGCAATCGTATTGAAACAAGCAACAAGCTCTTCGGATTTCGAGTTTCTTTACAGTCCGATTGATTTAAGTAACGCTTGAAGTAGGATAAGGGAAGTCTCCTTTTTCTTGATTCAGTTGAAAAGATATCGAACTATGAATAAATCCTAGTTTTCTCTAAATCAATCAATTCAACTCGATCTGCTTGCAAGAGTATTTAATCTTCGACAAGCTTCTTCCTACGATTACAAACTATTCCCTTAGCTTAGCCTCAGCCTTTGGTCTCGAGTCTCCGTCGTCGGCGTCGTCGTCGTCTTGGTTTTAGCTTCGATAAAGTTGGACTAGGTGCTGCTCGCATTATCCAAAAGGGGATAAGATAATGGAAAGAAGGGAGTGGGGGGTGTAGTAGTAGCGGCAGACGTCTTGGCTACCTGCACACACACACACACACAAAAAGAGAGAGGAAGGAAAACATTTTATTGTTGCTGCTATAAAAGTTTGTGCTGCCGGGGAATATTTATACAACTTGGCTTGTTTAACTTGCACTAATTAAGTTTGCTCTGCTACACTTGGCTGCCCCGGTGCGCCGTTAATGTGAAGCAGCAGCTACTACACAACAACAACACCACCGGGGGATAACAACAACAACAGAAACAGCGCTAGAAGCTGTAAAAAAGAAACCTTTAAAAAGTTTATTATGCCTATGCCAAAAGTAACTAGAAAACAGCATAGATCATCATATACATCTCTCTCTCTCTCTCTTTGATTATCTTCCTCTCTCTCACGCTCTCTCTCTCGCTCTGTCTTTTAATCAGTGCCTCCTAGCGCAGATGGCGCATTATCTGGGCAATGGTTAAAGTCTTGATTCTAAATCGAGCATCTCTAATTTCTGGCCATTTAAAGCTTCACAACTTTCGGCTGAGCAATGGCCACCTCTTTCTTGTAGCCAACTTGATGGACTGTGTGTCCCCGACGTGGTCCCGTCCCGACCCGTCCTGTTCCCCCCCACTGTTGTGCTAGCGCTGCAACCAACTACTCGATAATTTATAGCACTTTGCCTGCCAACATACAACTCAAGTGCACAATACGACCAAGAGAACCAAGAGAGAGAGAGAGAGAGAGAGAGAGAGAGGCCCGACGGGGGTGAATGGGACTGTGGGCAGGCCTGGCTAGCGACGGCTGGGACGGACAATCACGCCCGACATTTCTATAGCTTGCCATGCATTATGTATACGCCATGCGTGCCCAAGAGTCTGTTCCGTATGTGTACACTGGTCAAAAAAAGTAGCAACAACAAAACTAGCTCTATAAAAAGCGAATATAAATATTGTTAGGTTTATGAAAATTTGCTATTTAGTAGATTAAAATATTTTCGATACACTTTTTCTATAATTATCCTTATTTCTCTCTCTGTGTGTGTGTGTGTTTTTGTGTCATTGTGTGGGTGCATGCTTTTGACAGGGGTCTCTCGCTTTTGGCTAGATGTTGCCAACTAGACAACTCACTCCTCACTCCCCACTGCTCTCCCCTCACTCCTCACTCCTCACTGCTGCTGCTTCGAATGTCTGGCATCAAAATTTAATGTTTTTGGCAGCAATAGTTGAGCGCATGTTTATTGCAGGCATTTTTAAGTTTGCCACCAGCAGCAGCAGCCCTGCGGTGAGAGTTGTCTACTCCAATCTACTCCCATTCATTGTTTGAACAATAGCTGGGAATGGACGCACCGGGTCATGTGCGTGTCCCGGCTCTAGGCCTATAGCTGGATACTAAATTATCACCGATGGTCGGCGGCGGCGGTGGCGGCGGCGGCGGCGGAACAAGCACGTCACACGCTCAATTGGGCCGGAAGAGGGATCCAGCAACTAGTAACTGGCAGCTGGCGCTTGCCAGCGTCTTGACATAATGTAAATTTGATTAATTTGCCTTTGGTTGACTCTCTCTCTCTCTCCTCGCTATCTGAGCCCCGATACCAAACCAGTCACAATAACAACAACAATCAACGTCTATACATATCTCACCTCCGGGCTTGTTGCTGTTGTTCCACTGTGTGTATTGGCTAGTTGCTGTATAATTAAGTGTAGTGACAGGTTCGACACACCAATCCATACCTGAACCACCCACCACAACCCACCCACTCAACCAAGCAACTCACCAACACACAGGCACTTAATTTGTGTGAAAGCTAGCAACCAGCAAGACAAAGACAACAAATATGTAGCTGCGAGAATTGCAGCTTACCATGGAGCAAATGTATTGAATAGACAATATGATTTTGCATATTCATAACAATAACTTTATTGTTTCTAAAATATATTCAATGTCGTTTTGTACTAATGCCTCAAGATTGTTACAATAATAGATAATTATTATAATTTTGCTGTGATTTTTAAAGAGCCACGTCACACAGGCAATTAAACAGCATACTAAGCTATTTAAATAGCATGGTTACCCTAGCAACTTCTTAAAGTGCATTAGTGGAAGTATATTTATCTCTGTCACTCGCATTAGAAATTGTGCATAACATTAGCTGCTGCAAGCTGTTCAAAGATGCATGGTCACCCTAGCAACTTCTTAAAGTGCATTAGTGGAAGTATAGTTATCTCTGTCACTCGCATTAGAAATTGTGCATAACATTAGCTGCAAGCTGTTCAAAGATGTAAATTAAGACGCGCTAAAAAACTCGGCATTAAACTCGTTTTAATTGAAAGTAGTGACTTATTCTTTGTAAAATGTGAAAGGTATCGCACCTTAAGCTATGCCAAACACTAAATTCAATCATAAACATTGCAAAATATTATTGTTATTACTTAAAGACAACAACAATGTTAGCTACGAGCAAAAATGGCGTACAAAGCGAAAGGGCTTACCCCACCCCCCCACCATCCGAACAATTTGATTTAATTTGGTTTTAGAAATAGCTGAGAACTTTTGTGTTTGTCCCTATTGTTATTGTCCACGGTAATTAAATTGAAAGCCCGCTGTCGTCGTTGGAATCTCTCTGTCTCTTTCATTGCTATTGCTCCTGGCCCCCTTCAGCTTAGTGTGCTTTTGCAAACATTTCATTTGATACAAACGAAATAATCTTTTGTATGTGTGTATTTGTGTTGTACTATTTTTGCAGCTTATCGCAAATGTCAGCACACGGACGTCTTTTGCAATAATCCGGGCGGGGCAGCACCGGCCGAGGGCAGCCGGTTGAGTGGTCCGTGTGTGCCCAAGGAGAAGCGATGCGATGGCTACCTGGACTGCCGCAACCGTCGCGACGAGGACGGCTGCAACGGTGTCGCCTGTCGCCTGGATCAATTCCGCTGTGCCAACGGGCTCAAATGCATCGATGCGGCGCTAAAGTGCAACCATCGCAACGACTGCGGCGACAATTCGGACGAGCAAGGCTGCAGTGAGTATATATATATATATGTACATAGTGCAATGATGGGAAGACAGACAGACAATTGTTTAAACAAGAGAGGTCGCCTAACACACGCTTAACCCCCTTTTTTGTTGTTGCTGTAGATTTCCCACCCTGTCATCATGCGCAGTTCCGCTGCACGAATGCGCTGTGCATTCCGTACAACTTCCACTGCGACGGCTATAACGACTGCGCCGATGAGAGCGACGAGGCCAACTGCACGGCCATCGCCTGTCCCGATAACAAGTTCCTTTGCCCACGTGGCGGCGTCAATGGTGCACCCAAGTGTATCCTCAAATCGCAATTGTGCGACGGCAAGCGCGACTGCGAGGATGGCAGCGACGAGGAGACGGCATGTTGTAAGTAGTTTTTCTTTTAATCTCGCTTCTACAGCACCCAATCAAACCCCCAACCTCCTTCAATTAAACAAATAACAACATTTTCTTGGTTTTTAAATTAAAGAAGAATATTCCTTTGGCAACGGGAATTTTATAAATTCAATTTAAATTGTAGCTATTCAGCAAAACTGGAATTTTCTATTTTCAAATCAATTAAAATAATTAAACGAAATTCAATTCAAATAAATATGTATTTTTCGATAAACATAAAATTTGTTCTGCCTTAAATTTTATAAATCATTATTAAATTTTGCTTATATTTTTTTGTACAATCTCTGTAATTATCAAAAGTTTAAGTTTTATAAAATTACTTAACTGTAATGATATAATTAATAATGATTGCGGTTCCCGATAAAATCATATAATTAATGCGTTTGTAATTTTAAAATTTTTTTAATTTATTTTAGCCATCGCCTCGTGTCCTGCGCTGAGCTGTGAGTTCAAGTGCGGCCCATCATTGACTGGCGGCGTCTGCTATTGTCGTACCGGACAGAGTCTGGCGCCGGACAATCGCACCTGCATCGATTTGGATGAGTGTGCCGAGTGGGGCCACTGCGATCAATTGTGCACCAATACACCCGGCAGCTATACATGCCAGTGTGCCCAAGGCTATACGCTAGTGAACGACTCAAAGTGTATAGCACCCGATGCAAACAATCTGCAACTAATCTTTGCCCACGATCGTGCCATCATGAGAATGTTTGCCCACGACACTGAGCCCAAGGTGCTGGCTAATGCGACTGCCGGGGCTGGTGTTGCCTTCCATTATGCGAGGAATACGCTCTACTGGTCTGATATTAAGACACGCAAGGTGCAATCGCTGCCATTGGATGTGCATAATAGCGCTGTAGCCAAACTGGATCAAACGCTTCCCGGCACTTGGGCACCCGTCGCTTTGGCTGTCGATTGGGTGGGCGATAAGATCTATGTGGCGGATTTGGTGGGACAGAAAATTGATGTGTTTGAGATAAGTGGACATTGGCATGCCGTTGTTCTTGGCTCCAATTTGACAAGTCCTGCCGATTTGGCACTGGATCCCACAGCTGGTCTGATGTTTGTCGCCGATGGCGGTCAAGTGCTGCGCGCCCACATGGATGGCACCCATGCCCGTTCCATTGTATCGGAAGCGGCTTACAAGGCAAGCGGCGTTGCTGTGGACATTATTGGCAAGCGTGTCTTCTGGTGCGACTCCCTGTTGGACTACATCGAATCCGTTGACTATGAGGGTGGACAGCGTGTTATGGTGCTGCGAGGTCAGCAGGTGCCTAGCCCATCGCGTTTAGCGCTGTTCGAGAATCGCATCTATTGGACAGATGCCACCAAGCAGGGCATTATGTCTGTGGACAAATACGAGGGTCCCAGCTCTATTCAGGTGACCTACAAGGCCAAGGATATCCGCGAACCAAAGGGCATCATAGCGGTACATGCACTGAGTCAGCCGCATGTCTCGAATCCTTGCGGCAGCAACAACGGAGGATGCAACCACATGTGCATTGTAACAGCTGTAAAGGGTGCACCAACAGGACTTGGGTTCCGTTGTGCCTGCCACACTGGCTACCAGCTGCAAACGGATCTGAAGAACTGTAAACTGGTGCGAGAATTTCTTATGTATTCGCAACAACGCTTCATCAAGGGCAAGGTGCTGGAACCTGTGATTGAGGGCTTTAGTGATGCAATACTCCCTGTGGTTTCGCGACGCGCTCGCTTTGTTGGTCTTGACTTTGATGCACGTGATGAGTTCATTTACTACTCGGATGTGCTGCAGGATGTCATCTACCGCGTACATCGAAACGGTACCGGTCGCGAAATTGTGCTCGCCTCACAGAACGAAGGTGTTGAGGGTCTTGCTGTCGATTGGGGCTCGAAGAATCTGTACTACATTGATTCGCGCAAAGGCACGCTGAATGTACTGTCCACGCGTAACGTCACGCATCGCCGCACCTTGCTTAAGAACCTAAAGCGTCCACGAGCCATTGTCGTACATCCCAATCGAGGATATATCTTTTTCTCCGAATGGGATCGTCCAGCGAATATAACACGTGCAAATACCGACGGCACTGGTCTGTTGGTTTTCCGCAATGTGACGCTCGGCTGGCCCAATGGTCTTTCTATTGATTTCAAGGAGGATCGTGTGTATTGGTGCGATGCTCTGCTCGATCATGTGCAACATGCCAATCTCGATGGTACAGACATCAAGACAGTTAATTCCCGCCTTGTACGTCATCCCTTCTCAATTGTTATTCACAATGATTGGATGTACATCACAGATTGGCGACTCGATGCAATCATTCGGCTGCACAAGCTCACGGGCGAACAGGAGGAAATGATGGTGCGTGAACCGCAAACAAATCGACTGTACGGTGTTAAGGTCTACAGCCGTGAAGTGCAACGTATTGCTGAAACGCAACCCTGCCACTCCAACAATGGCAAGTGCCAAAAGATCTGCTTTGCCATACCTATCACACAAAATTCCACTGAACCGACAACAGTTGGTGTTCCTAGTCGGTTGCAAGCACGTTGCTCGTGTCCGTATGGCGAGCGACTGGCCGAGGATCAGATCAGCTGCATACCCGATCCCAGCGCCGAACCACCTGTCCAGCCATGCCCCAACCTATGGGACTTCACTTGTAACAATCAACGCTGCATACCCAAGTCCTGGGTCTGTGATGGCGACGATGATTGTCTGGATAACAGTGATGAGGAGCAAAATTGCACAAGTAAGAAAAAAGTTTATTGTTGCCTTGAATTATTTTTTTTTTGTTTCTTGTATAACGTTGGATCTTCCTTCCAACTCTGAGATTCCACCCAAATCTTATCAATCCCTTTTATTCCCTAATTCTTTACAGAACCAACCTGCGGCTCAAACGAGTTCCAGTGCAAATCGGGACGCTGTATACCGTTGAACTTCCGTTGCGATCAGGAGAACGATTGCGGAGATAATTCGGATGAGGTAGACTGCGGCAATGTAACCTGTGCCACATCTCAATTTGCCTGTGCAAATGGACGATGCATACCAAGCATGTGGAAGTGCGATAGCGAAAACGATTGCGGTGATAGCAGCGATGAAGGCGACTTCTGTGCAGAGAAGACCTGTGCGTATTTCCAGTTCACATGCCCACGGACAGGGCATTGTATACCGCAGAGTTGGGTGTGCGATGGCGACGACGATTGTTTCGATAAGCAGGATGAGAAAGACTGTCCGCCTATTAGCTGTTTGGCGAATCAGTTCAAGTGCGCGGATCTGCGACAGTGTGTCGAAGAGTCCTACAAATGCGACGGCATACCCGACTGCAACGATGGCAGCGATGAACTTGGCTGCCCTTCGATGGGTCCCAATCAGTGTAATTTGGAAAAGCATTTCCGCTGCAAATCGACCGGCTTCTGTATACCAATTGCATGGCACTGTGATGGTTCCAATGACTGTTCGGATCACTCGGACGAAGAGGACTGCGGTCAGATCACCTGTGCCCAGAACTTCTTCAAATGCAACAACACGAACTGTGTGTTTAAAGCATACATTTGCGATGGCAAGGACGATTGCGGTGATAATTCTGATGAGGGTACAGAGCATGCCTGTGTTCCGCCACCCTTCAAGTGTCCACATGGTCAGTGGCAATGTCCTGGCGTTGCTGAACGCTGCGTGAACATCACATCTGTGTGCGATGATACATTGGACTGTCCCAACGGCGCCGACGAGGGTGAAGGCTGTGATCTAGCCGAATGTGAACATCAAACGGGTCAGTGTTCCAGCTTTTGCCAGAAAACACCGAACGGTGCACTTTGCGGTTGTCCGCCCGGATCAGAGATTGGCCCGGATGGTTTCACCTGCGTGGATACTAACGAATGCGATCCACCCGGCCTTTGCTCGCAGCAATGCACAAACACAAAGGGATCCTACTTCTGCTCATGCACACCCGGCTATACACTGGGGCCCAATAAGCATACCTGCAAGGCTGTCAATCACACGGCTGCCTTTTTGATCATCTCAAACAGACATTCGATATTGGTCGCCGATTTAAAGGAGCAGGGACTAGAGCGTGTGCCTATCATTGTGGAGAATGTGGTTGCGACCGCTTCGAACATGCACACCGGCACCATTTTCTGGAGCGACATGAAACTAAAGAAGATATCGCGCTTAGATCATGGCATGGAGCCACAAGAGATAATTAACACAGGTTTAGATCTGGTCGAGGGCCTGGCCTACGATTGGATTGCACAGAATCTCTACTGGCTGGACAGCAAACTGAATACGATTGAGGTATCCGCAGAGAATGGTTCGAATCGCTTGGTGCTTGTTCGGGAGAATATCACTCAGCCGCGTGGCATGTGCATTGATCCCAGTCCCGAGGCTCGTTTCATATTCTGGACGGACTGGGGCGAAAACCCGCGTGTCGAAAGAATCGGCATGGATGGAACGATGCGCAAGACCATTATCAACACCAAGATCTACTGGCCCAACGGCTTGACCCTAGATATATCAACAAAACGTGTCTACTTTGCTGACTCTAAGCTTGATTTTATTGACTTCTGCTACTACAATGGTACGGGTCGTCAGCAGGTGCTGGCAAGCAGTCATTATCTACTGCATCCGCATTCCCTATCCCTATTCGAGGACACTCTTTACTGGACGGATCGTCAGCTGAACCGAGTACTTTCTGCAAATAAGTTCCGTGGCAAGAATCAAACAGTAGTATCCCATCTGATTAGTCAACCACTATCCATACACGTGCATCATGCCTCACTGCAGCCCATGTATCCGAATCCGTGCGTCCAGGCCCGCTGTCAACATCTGTGCCTGCTAAGTCCAAGTGCTAAAGAGGGTTACTCCTGCAAGTGCAAGCCAGGCTATCGACTGCTTAGTGAAGGTCGCTGTATTGAGGAGGAGAATCCCTACCTGATGGTTGTCAAGGGTACACAAATTGTCGATTTACCACTGAATGGTGGAGATGCACGTGCCGGTTCCTTGGCGCCGGTTATTGGTATCGAGAGCAGCACCGGGTTGGACTTTGATCGGAAGGGTGAGACTTTGTATTGGGTGCAGGGACGTGAGGACGATGATGAGAATTGCACTATCTTTACAACACCCTATGGCGGCGGCAACAAGACCCTATTTTTGGGCATCGATGTTGGAATTGTGGGAGCTCCCTATACCATTGCATTCGATTGGCTGGGTCGCAATCTTTACATTGGTAATCGGGTTGCCAGCAACATTGAAGCCGTCCGTGTGGATGGCAAGCAAAAGTATCGCACTGTAATACTGGCAAACGATGGTAGCGAGAACTCTGTTTCGAAGCCCAAACAGCTGGTGCTTGATCCCAGTGAGGGCAAGCTATTCTGGATTGATGAGGGCGTACTCGAAGTGCCTGTGAAGATCGCTCGTGTAGATATGAACGGACAAGACCCGCGTGTATTGAAAAAGGATCTCAAGCATCCAGAGAGCATTGCTTTGGACATCGAAAAGAAAATGATCTACTACAGCACCAGTCACTCGGCCTCAATTTGTTCGATGGATTACAATGGTGATGACCACACAATAATTCTTAATGAAGACAAGGCAATTTCGCGACCACGCAGCCTGGGTGTCCTAGACCATCGCCTCTACTACTTAGATCCGGTATATGAGAAAATTGTGCGTGTTGATTTACCGCGTGGTGATAACCCAAAGACAATTGTGGACAACGAGCCTGATTTGCGCAGCATGATGATTTACAAGAAGCGTCCTCTCATGCAGCATCCGTGCCAGACGGTCAACGGTGGCTGCAAGCAGCTCTGCATACCGGGACCTTCTGCATCTAGGACATGCGCCTGCGGCATAGGCTACCACAAGGAGAACGAGATCAATTGCGTGGCCTACAAGACATTTGCTGTCGTCTCTCAACTGGACATGATTCGTGGCTACAGTCTGACTGATAGCTCGGAGGCAATGGTACCTATCAGCGGACCAGGTCATCATATACTCCATGTGGATGTCATGTTCCGAGATCAGTGGATCTACTGGGCGGAATTCAATCGTGGCTACTGGAATGGCATCTTCCGTTCGCGGCCCAATGGCACAGATCTACAGCATGTGGTCAAGGATGGCATCGGTAGTAATGGCATACGTGGATTGACCATCGACTGGGTGGCCGGAAATATGTATTTCACCAACGTATATCCGCATGAGAACTATGTGGAGGTCAGCTGGCTCGATGGCAGCAATCGTAAGGTGCTTGTCAAGACGACAAACGATGCACCACGTGAGCTGGCCGTTAATCCGATTAAGCGATTGCTCTACTGGATCGACTACGGACAACATCCGCGCATTGGCAAAGCGTTGCTCGATGGCAGCAAATGGCAACCATTTGTCACGTCAGGCATTTTGTTGCCTCGTGATTTAACTATTGATATGCAGACACATGATGTCTATTGGGTTGACTCCAAGCTGGATACCATACAGAAGATCTCGTATAATGGTGTCAATCGCAAAGTGATTCGTCGAGATTTACCCAACCCAATGGGCATTGCCATTTTCCGCAACGATGTCTTCTGGGTGGATCGCAATCTGATGACAGTTTTCAAGTCATCCAAGCTCTTTGGCAATGATACGGAGGTCACACGAGTGCGTACTAATCTGGAGAAGTTGCGCGATATTGCCATCTATGATATTAATAACCAGCCGGCCGATGATAATAATCCCTGCGCTCAACTGGGCAACGGTGGTTGCGATCAGCTCTGTTTTAGCTTCCCACCCGAACCCTCCACAGCAAGGAACTATCGTTGTGATTGCGCCACCGGAAAACTGGGTGCCGATAATCGCAAATGTGAGACGGTAAATGAGTATTTAGTGTTTGCTACACGGACGGAGATTCGAGCGGTTAATCTTGATCCCCATTCGACGGAAGTGCCATTTACGCCACTCACAAATCTAACCAATGTGGTTGGTCTGGACTTTGACTTTGCCGACAACCGCATGCTGTTTACTCAGATCCGTCCATGGGCGAAAATTGCCTATACACAGGCCAATAAGCCGAGCCACAGCGATATTAATGTGGTGCTCAGCAAGGGCATCAATCCAGAGGGCATTGCCTACGATTGGACGCAGAATAAGATCTACTGGACGGACAGCTCGAATAACTCCATCTATGCTATGAATCTTGTTGGTACCGAACTGGTAATGATTGCACGCGTTGAAAGACCACGTGCTATTGTCCTAGATCCATGCAATGGCACACTGTTCTTTACGGACTGGGGTCGTTTCGGTACCTCCGGCAAGATCTTCCGCACAACAATGGCGGGATCTTTGAAACGTGCCATTGTCGACAAAGAACTGTCACAGCCCAGTGGTCTGGCTATTGACTATGACGAACGTAAGCTCTACTGGACGGATGCTGTGCGCGAGAAAATCGAACGTGCCGACTTGGATGGCCGCAATCGGGAACTTCTCGTGGCGGCGACCATTTATCCATTTGCAATCACCGTTTTCCGCAACTACATCTATTGGACGGATCTACAGCTGCGTGGAGTGTATCGTGCCGAGAAGCATACGGGCGCTAATATGGTGGAGATGGTGAAGCGTTTGGAAGACTCACCACGCGATATACGCATCTTCAGTGCCGATCGACAGAAGTGCAATGTGAATCCATGTCGTATCAATAATGGTGGATGTGCACAGAGCTGCCATCCGGCGCCGAATGGCAAAGCCGAATGCAAGTGTGATGATAACTCCAAGGTCGTCAATGAGGGCCGCATGTGTGCGCCCAGAAACAATACGTGCGAGTCAAGTAAGTTCTATTGCCAGAATGGCAAGTGCATTTCCCGCATGTGGTCCTGTGATGGTGACGACGATTGTGGCGATAATTCCGATGAGGATCCCAACTATTGTGCCTATCATTCCTGCTCTCCCAATGAGTTCCGTTGCAATAATGGACGCTGCATCTTCAAGTCGTGGAAGTGCGATCATGAGAACGACTGCAAGGATGGCTCCGATGAGCTCAACTGCAGCTATCCGCCCTGTGTCGATGGGGAGTTTACCTGCGCAAATGGACGCTGTATTCCCCAGGCTCAGGTCTGCAATGGTGTCAACGATTGCAAGGATAATGCCACTTCAGACGAAACACACGAACGCTGCCCCATGAACACCACCTGTCCGCCCAACCATCTCAAGTGTGAGAAGACAAACATTTGCGTTGAACCCTATTGGCTGTGCGATGGCGATAACGATTGCGGTGATAACTCCGACGAGGATCCTTTGCACTGTGGTCAACGCACCTGTCCAACGAACAGCTTCCGCTGCCCCAACCATCGCTGCATTCCGGCCACTTGGTATTGTGATGGCGATGACGATTGCGGTGATGGTGCCGACGAGCCGCCAGATTACTGCAAATCCGAGGGTCGCACCTGCTTTGGCGATCTATTCACCTGCGACAATGGCAATTGCATACCACGCATCTACATCTGTGATGGCGACAACGATTGCCTCGACAACAGCGATGAGGACAACAGACATCAATGCAGTAAGTACAAGCCACAGATTTTACGTACTTGATGAAACTACACAGAGAGAAAGAACATTGTATTCATATTGAACTTTACTATAAATTCTAGAACAAGAATGAAAATTATTAAGTTGAAAACTTACCAAAACTGAAATGATGGCTTGCGCCGGGATTCGAGCTCTTGTTCACTAAGAACATATTTCGAATTCAGTTAGTTATAATGTAAAACGAAAAAGCTTCGGGACTTAAGAAAGATGCCAGCTTTTTAGTTTAAATAGGGATCGTACTTATTTTTAAAATGAGTGCAAGAAAATTTTATTTTTTCTGTGTAAAAAAAAACATCGAAAATTAATCTCAAACTTTTTACAGACGATCGTAAATGTGACGAGGAAACCGAGTTTACTTGTGTGGAGAACAAATCTTGGCAGCGTGCACAGTGCATACCCAAAAAGTGGATTTGCGATGGAGATCCGGATTGTGTTGATGGCGCCGATGAGAATACAACGCTTCACAATTGTGCCACCCAACAGCCATGCGGAGAGGACATGTTTACCTGCGGCAACGGTCGCTGCATTAACAAGGTATGAGGTTCAACATTGAATTACAAATTGTGAGATCTAATCCAAGTCTTACACTTCTAACAGGGTTGGATTTGCGATCATGACAATGATTGCGGTGATGGCACCGATGAGGGCAAATTCTGTAATTCCAAATACAAGACATGTTCCCCATTGGAGTTTACGTGCCAGAACTTCAAATGTATACGCAATCAATATCGTTGCGATGGCGAAGACGATTGCGGTGATCATTCCGATGAGGTGAACTGCAAGAAAGAAAACTCGACCTGTGCCCAGGGACAATTTTCGTGCACGAACGGACAGTGCATTGAGTACAGTTTGGTGTGTAACAAAGTGGCCGATTGCACGGATGAATCCGATGAGCCCGCTCACTGTAATGTGGATGAGTGTGCAAAGGTCGAGATTAATCAGTGTGGCCACAAGTGTGTTGATACCCTAACTGGCTACTACTGTGACTGCAACGAGGGCTATAAGTAAGTTATAAAAAAAATAGTTTCCTGACTTGCTTATCAATCTTTAAATCTTTGTCTTAGGCTCTTGGCTGATGGCAAGGCATGCGCTGATGTTGATGAATGTTTGGAGCAACCCGGTGCTTGTTCACAGCACTGCTCGAATACTCCAGGCAGCTTCTATTGCAAGTGTGACGAGACGTACTATGAACGACAGAATGATGAGCATACGTGCAAACGCAAGGATAACATTCCGCCTTGGTTGATCTTTACCAATAAATACTATGTGCGCAATATGTCTGTCGATGGTCATCAATACAATCTGATGCATCAGGATCTGATGAATGTCGTTGCGCTCGACTTTGATATTACGGAGCAGTATATGTACTTCTGTGATGTTACGGCCAAGACAATATTCCGTGCCAAGTACTCAGATACCGGCGATGAAATGCCAGCGGAACGTGAGGCTGTCATTCGACATGATTCACATGGCTTGGAGGGCATTGCAATTGATTGGGTGGGTCGCAAGCTTTACTGGCTGGACAGGCACTCAAAGAATTTGGATGTTTCCGAGTTGGATGGCACTAAGCGAAGGACACTGCGTAGTGGTGTTGTTGATCCTCGTGCAATTGTTGTGCATCCTGGAATTGGTTATTTGTACTTTACATCCTGGCATCTGCAGGCCTACATTGCCAAAATGGGCATGGATGGGTCGAACTTTACGCGGATTCTCAATTGGAATGATGGCATCGCCTGGCCAAATGCTTTATCCATTGATTACTTCACCGACCGCATTTATTGGGCCGATGCGCATCTGGATTACATTGCCTACACGGATCTGGAGGGTCGTCATCGGCATATTGTTCTCTCGGGCAACAGCGTACCGCATGTGTTTGCCTTGAGTCTTTTCGATGACTTCATCTACTGGAGCGATTGGAATCTAAAGGCAATTGTGCGCGCCAATAAGTTCCATGGCGCTAACTATACAGTGCTCCGAAATACAACACATCGCCCATATGATTTGCACATTAATCATCCACTTCGACAGTTGCCATACACAAATCCGTGTGGCACAAATAACGGCGGCTGTTCGCATCTCTGTTTAATTGCACCTCCGCCAGAGTCCACCTACTTGAACATCGAGGGTTACATTGAAGAGGGTGCACCTATCTTTAAGTGCGCCTGTCCCAATCAATTCTATCTGGCGCGCGATTCCAAGACATGCATTGCAAACTGTACGTCCGGACAGCATTTGTGCGGTGGCGCCGATGAGAAGTGCATACCCTGGTTCTGGAAGTGTGATGGCGAGAAGGACTGCAAGGATGGCTCCGATGAGCCAAGCACGTGTGCACCACGGCATTGTCGCGCCGGCACCTTCCAATGCAAGAACACCAACTGCACCCCATCGGCAACAATTTGCGATGGCGTCGACGATTGCGGCGATGGCAGCGATGAACAGAACTGTGATCTACCCTGTCCGCTGTCTGACTTTAAGTGTAAGACAAGTGGACGCTGCATTCTCGATAGCTGGCGCTGCGATGGCGATGCCGATTGTAAGGATGGCAGTGATGAGGATCCTCTTGTGTGCCGTAAGTACAGTAGCACTACTCGATTTTTTTTTAATAATATCTAATAATACTCTAATTTTATAGATAAACGGGTCTGTGATCCGGACACGGAGTTTTCTTGCAAGAATGGACGCTGCATTCCGCAGCTGTGGATGTGCGACTTTGACAACGATTGCGGCGATGACTCCGATGAGCCAGCGTATATGTGCCGTCAGAGAAACTGTACCACCGGCTGGCAGCGCTGTCCGGGTCAATCGAACTATCGCTGCATACCCAAATGGCTGTTCTGCGATGGCAAGGACGATTGTCGGGACAACAGCGATGAGTTGCCAGACAACTGCCCCAAGTGCTCCGCAGAGACGGACTTTAAGTGCGGCAACAATCGATGCATACCAAAGTAAATTGTTTATACTCATCCGTTATGTACATTTACGTAATTTGTTTTTATCTTATCTTACGCAATTCTTAGGCAATGGATGTGCGACTTTGCGGATGATTGTGGCGATGCAAGCGATGAAAACGATGCTATTTGTAAGGGTCGCTACCGGGAGTGCTCCGAATCAGAGTTTAGATGCGGCAATGGCAAATGTATCTCGTCACGTTGGCAATGCGATCACGAGGATGACTGTGGCGACAACTCAGACGAGATGAACTGCGAAGGCTATCAGTGCAAGAATGGAACATTCCAATGTGCTTCGGGTCATTGCATCGCTAGCTACTTCCGTTGCGATGGCGATCGCGACTGTCGCGATATGTCCGATGAGGTTGGCTGTCCGCCACGTTTCCCTGGCGGCCGTTTCTGTCCGGAGTCACGGTTCCAGTGCACCAACAACTTGTGCGTCTCTCTGACGGATCTGTGTGACGGCACCGATGACTGCGGTGATGGCAGTGATGAGGATCCCAAGGTCTGCAGTGACTTCAATTGCGATACCCTGCGTCGCTTCCAGTGTGCCAATCATCGTTGTGTGGCCCGCTACCAGATCTGCGATGGCATCGACAACTGCGGCGATGGCAGCGATGAGAACAACATGACCCTTTGTGCAAGCAAACAGAAACCCTGCGATCTCTATACCCAATATCAGTGTGCCAACAAGCATTGCATCGAACGTGCCCAGGTCTGTGATTTCTCCGATGATTGCGGCGATGCCAGCGATGAGTTAGGCTGCCATCATACGAGCAGCTGCTCGGAGCAGAGTCGCGGCGGCTGTCAACATCATTGTCACAATTTGACAGATGGCGGCTACATATGCACCTGCTATCCGGGCTACATTATTGCGCTGGACAACAAGAAGAAGTGTGCCGATGTCGATGAGTGTGCCACAAGGCAGCATACCTGTTCGCATCAATGCCACAATATGAATGGCACGTATTCGTGCAGCTGCCGCGATGGTTTCCATCTCTCCGATGGCAACAGTGGCGTCTGCAAGGCTGAAAAGGAGGATGTCATACTGGTGTTTGCCAATGGACCGGAAATACGAGGCTTAGATCTGCAGAAGAAGGAGGAGTTCGATGTGATAGCGGCAGAGAAACGTATCGAGGCACTCGACTATGATGCACAGCAGCAGATTATCTTCTGGGCGGATAGCTACGATAAGACAATCAAGCGTTCCTACATGGTCAACGCTTTGGATGGCCAGGCCAAGATTGGTTTTGCCCAGGACCTTAATATGAAGGGTGGCTCGAAGCCGACAGCTGTCGCTGTTGATTGGCTCGCCTCGAATCTGTACTGGACAGAGGTGGATCGCACTGGATCCAAGCCACGTGGTCGTGTGATGGTGGCCAAAACGGATGGACGATATCGCAGATCGATTGTGAATGCCGGATTGGAGGTGCCCACTTCGATAGCTGTGAATCCACAGCTTGGACGCATCTATTGGACTGATGCTGGCTCTGCACCCAAGATTGAAGTTTCCTGGATGGATGGCTCCAAGCGACGTCCGCTAATCACCGAACAAATCCGTCATCCCGCCGGCCTGACCATTGACTACTCGCAGGATCACATCATCTACTGGGTGGACACAAAGCTCAATGCCATTGAATCAATGCGTGCCGATGGATCGCGACGCAAGGCCATTGTCAAGGGTGACCAACTGCGTCATCCCGTCTCTCTCGATCTGTTCGAATCGAACATGTTCTGGGTAACGCGAGACACGGGCGAGCTACTGCGTCAAGATAAGTTTGGACGTGGCGTTCAGGTTGTGATCCATCGAAACCTTGTCAATCCGTCCGGCCTGAAGGTCTACCACGAGAAACGCTATAACACCTCGCTGCGAAATCCATGCTATGAGTCCAGCTGCTCGCATCTCTGTCTCCTGGTGCCCGGTGGTCATCGTTGCGCTTGTCCAGATACTTCTGGACCACTGCCCTCGCATCGCAGCACAGCTGAGGTCTTCTGTGATGCGGCTGCGGAACGTCCGCGTCCCGCTCCACGCATCTGCCCCTGCCAGAACAGTGGTCTCTGCAAGGAAGATGATCGCGGCGAACTGGTTTGTGATTGCCTGCCAGACTTCAAGGGTGATCATTGCGAGCGAAGCACAACGGGCGCCTTTGGGCATGGCGGTGCCAATGTCACCGCTGTCGTTGTGCCCATCATGGTCATACTGCTGGTCATGATGGCTGCTGCTGGCGCCTGGTATGTCATTCGCAAACGTCCATTGTAAGTACCCCTCACCCCAAACGCAAAATAATCACATATCAACTAAAAGTTGTGACTTTTCCTATATATAGCGGCAAATTGGCGCGCATGCCGGCAATGACGTCTTCCCAGAGCGTTACCTTCCGGCACGGCTCAAATGTGGAGTTCAGCGAAAGCGGCTTCCCGGGCGCCTCGGCACCAGGTGCCAATGACATGGCGCCCATTGAGGGCTACAACCTGCAAACGGTGAATGCCAACAAGGCGCGAGACTTTGCCAATCCCATGTACGATGCTGTACAATCGGGCACGACCACCGATCCGGGCATGAGCAATGGCTCAGGTAATTACTAACAAAAACCCAAAAAACAACGAAATATTAATATATTTTTTTCTTTTTTGTTGGGACAGGCATCTATGATGTGCCACAGGAACCGTCCAAGTCAAAGGGCTCATTTACAGAGCCCGCTTCGGCCATAATCGCGCCCAGCAGCATAACACACAAGTCATCGCCGCAGTTGCAGCTGCGCACCAGGGAGCTGGACCCATCGGCTGATACCGGCAAGGACACACAGTATCTGGTCGAGGAGGATAAGTCAGAATGCTGATATCAAGCTTACCGGGCAGCGGTGTCGCGACCTCTGAGCTGTCGACGACAGCAGGGATCGAAGGCGCGCCCAAATAGCTATCCGTTGCACACATAGCATCGACTTGTGCAACAACATAAACACAAGCAACAACATAAAGAACAACAACAACAACAGCAACACGAACAACAAGGACAAAGCAAGCATCACAAATCTTGGCATACAGCCGCCAGCGAGGGCACCACAAAACTAACCACAAAAGTCTAGAACCAGATAGATGTATGCATGTATTCTTGTAGCGACCCTCGCTGTTAATCAACCCCCAATCCCCACCACACCCTGCATACAACACTTGACGCAAACATATCCTTGAAGACAAATGTGGGCTAAGGGAGCGCCCAACAAAAAAAAAAATAAACAAAAAAACTTACAAAAAGATGAAAAAAGGAACATCTGTTGCAATTATTATTATATAAATCCATATATAAATTTATATATATACACTATATACCATAAACTATATATATATATGTATGTACACTAAGTTAAGGAGGCGCCAACTCGGTTCTAAGCTGAAGCGCCCCCGAAGACGCGCGCCTTTTGAAAAGCCAGCGAATCTCTAAATTAAAGCGCCACAAAAAACATTTCCAAGTCCAATTTTGGGGCGCGCATTCAACACAAATACACACACACAAACACTAAACAAAAAACAAAAGAAAAAAAAGAGAAGAAAAGAAAAGAAAGAAGAAATCTTTGTAAAGCCAAACTGTTTTTTTTTTAATGCCATTTTTGCGCCAGACTGCAAAAACAGAAAGAAAAAGAAATTAAAATGAATTGTAAAAAGGCATAGAGTATATTTTTCTGAACGCTAAATGACAATATTAACTATATACTTATGTATCTAAATGTATATGTATACAAGGCAAAACAAAACCAACGCGACGATATGATTATACTATGTATGTATTTGTATTTGTTTAAACTTTAAAAACCGACAGACATCATTTATAAGCTAGGCGTCATTTTTATAGCGCAAAATAAAATGCAAAAACTAAACCACAACAACAGCAAACAAATTTTAAAACAAAAACAAAACTCTCCAAGCGGAATTTCTATATTTTTTCTAAAAAAAAAAAAAAAAAATAAAACAAAAAAATCACACAAGCTTATTAACAAAAAAAAAAAAGAACTCTTTTGTGCTTACAAGATTAAACACATGAGAAAGTATGTAGATTAATGCGTCTAATTATAATTATTTATTTTATTACACACATATTGAACTTTAAAGTAATTTTTGTCTGTGCTACATTTTGCATTTCTCTGTGGTTAAGTTTTATTTTTTTTTTTTATATATCAATACTAAATGCGTTAACATTCCAAGACATTCCATAGAGCATAAACCGTGCACCATGTTAAAGTTTGTCAGCCTCTCTGAAATTTCGGTATTTAAATTTACTAATATTATTATATACATGCATACAAATATGTGTACTATTATTATTTTTATTTTTTTTACATAAATATATATCTTGTTTGTTTGCAGAACAAAAGCGAAGCTTTGTTTGTGTGTGTAATTAATATGTAACATTTATATAATGTATACATATACGTATGTATGTAAAGTTTAAAAAACCCATTTTTATTTTATATTTCTGTAATTTGTTTTTTGGTCATCGAAAGTTTTGTTACAACTCTTGCAAATCTGTGCTTCCTTTCAGTTAAGCGTGTTTTTAGCATAAATTTTAGTGAAAGATGAACTAAATATGATTGTACAATGTATGTATCAATGTATGTATGTACTACGTATTCCAACCAAGTTGACGGCATCTAGCCTTAAACACATTCTGGCTGGCCTTACATCTATATAAATAAATAAATATATATATTACGATGATAATGTGAAAGCGATGTGAAGAGAGTTAATGTATGTATATTTAATGTCAAATGAAAATGAAACAAAAAAAAACTATTTGTTGAAAGAAATTAATTTTTTTTTATTATACAAAATGAAAAACTAAAGAAAAAACATAAAATAAAAAATAATAAAAGAAAAATCTCAAAAAAAAAAAAAGAAACAACTCAAAAAAGACAAAACAAACCAGTGGAAGGCAGATCGTCTTTTCAGCATAAACATAAACATTTTCCATAAATTGTATGGATCAGATTTATTTCTGTTTTATTGTTTGTGCAAATAAATAAATTGATATAAGTATTTGTGCTAAATGCTACGACCTAGACGTACATATTTTTGGGGACAACACTCGTATAAATGGGACGACATTAGTTTTATAGTTATACAAAAAGATAAAGCTTAACTTAACTGCAAAGCATTGCATCAAGTATTCTAAGTACTAGTATATATATGATTACAATCAGCTTGATGCATATATGTAAAGGTATATGTATGCTTGTAGGTTCGTGTATAATTACTTATGCTTAAACTTTTAGGAGAATTGCTTAAGTCTTGGTGAGGCAGATGATTATCGTTGTACTTATCAACGTAAATAGCTTACAGTTCTAAAAAAAAATATGCATAATTATCCAAACGCACACACAAATACACACGCATTCACACAGCCGGGCTTAGCTGATGAACGTGGTGTAAATGTGCATGTCTCGCTAATCACTCGTTTTTATGCGCTTTACCGGCCCATCGCTGCCCTGCGAATTGGAGTCCTCCGAGAATGGCATGCTCGACACAAAGTCAGCTCCCTGACTGTCGCTAACAACCGAGAAACCTGGCACAACGAGAAACACAAGATCAATAAAGGATACAACTTTTCCCCGCCACACACTTACAAGTATTAGAATCCTCGGCCGTAAGGCCGGCATAGCTGGGCGTTATTTGTGGCGGCGTTGGCGTACCCTTTTGAGAATTCTCCTTGTCACTAATCTTATTGCTCAGTTGCAGCTTTGACTTCTTCTCGCTGTTCGAGGATATGGGCACCCATTTGTAGATCTTCATTGTTGTATCGCTGATGGTAACCCACTTTTTTTCCCAGTGCCGCACCTTATCCACTGCTTGCATAACACGCTTGATGTCATCCTTGGCCCGGCTCCGAGTCTCTGCGCGCACACTACGTGACATTGTTATTGTATATAAAAATGAGGTATAGCGGCAATTGGCAATGGCGGTGGCTGTGGCAATGGCGTTTGCAAGGCGGCTACAATTGCGATGTGCAATGCGGCCCACGGCTTAGGGGTGCGGCGCTGGTGCAACTTTGAGCCGGTGCTCCACGCCGTCTAGTTGTGGTGTGCGTTAAGCCTTTTTTTTGTGTTTTTGAGAAAATGCTTCTTTTTGCAAATTTCAGTCAAAGCGAGTCAAGAAAGTAAATTTGTGGGTAAGTGTTGAAAAGCGTGTGGTATCATAACGATGTTTATATCGGTATATCTTGCCTATCGAAACATCGATATGATAAAGTTGAGTACACTATTTTGAGTACATTTGGATTTGAATCTCTTTTTGGCAAAGATCAGTGATCATATTTACGGAATTCACGCAATTTCGTTTATTGTATACCTAACATTAATTTTGAATATTGTTTTGATTAACTCAATCAATTTGCACCATAACTGATCAACATTTCCAATATCAAACCGTCTATTGACATACCACCACATAAACTCGATAAGAAATGTTGAAATCCAGAGCGTTGCAAACTTTTTTAATTCAGTAACAAATTTCATTAAATAATTTCGAAAAATTTTTTTTTAGAAAATGAAATTTTCTAACAATTTGTCTTTATTTAAATTTGCAAGCAAACGAAACGTTAGTATTTGTTGTTGTTCCACTGCAATAGCATTCAGTCTCGGAGCGTCTGCATTATCAATGTACATTGTATGAGGTATCGACTAGTTAACTATGTTAATTTCAGCCTATGGATAGAAGAGTTTGGCTAATATAACAGCTTTAGTATTCGGTAATCTAAATGTCCCATTGGAATAGTTCTTTTAAGTTCAGAATTTGATTTATTTTTATATCGAAAACTAATAATTTTAATAAGAAAATAATTCATATAAGTGTGCTTATACCAAATATTTTCATCGACATATGCATGTGTAGCATCGATACTACCGCAACTACCCTTATTGTTATGTCGCCACAAGACTCGGAAAAATAATTTAAAAATTTAATCGATATTTATTATTAAAGTTGTTTAATTTTAAAAACTTAATGTAATGGGAAATATGGTTTAGTGCGTTAAAGAGTTGTTTAGCGCTCCAATATCGGGTGTGAAGAACGGTTTCAAGGGCTATCGACTATCGCATACAATTTGCGTGCTGTTAAATAAGTGAATCATCGATAGACATACCAGGAACCGAAAACGGTTTGTAACATTCTGTTGAACAGTTCAGCGTTTACATTGCGTTAACAGGAACCAAAGGTTTTCGACAGTCGTCGGGCGAGGAAATTATGCGCAGCGCGGTGTTGTGGTTATTTTTTTTATTTATTTTTACGTAAATACTTATAACTACCTAAAAGTGCATAATTGGTATGAAGTGCAAATATAAAGCAAACGGTTCAAATAAAGTGATCAATGTGCATTCGGGAATCGCTTTGAATTTTGCTTTGGCCTTCCACTGAAAGTTAAGAGCGCACGATATTGCAGGCAACGCCATCATCAAAGTCGCTTGTGTGTGGAGTGGAGAGGAGAGGAGTGGATTGGTGTGTTCAGGCGTCGAGTGGTGGGGACAGAGGATAGAAGCGGAACGACGGGTTCGCGGAATATCGCAAAAAGTTGCAGGCAACAACACCGACGGCAAACAACGTGCGTGCGTGTGTGTAAAAAAAGCATTAAAAGCCAGAATAAGAGGAAGCAGCAGCGACTCGGAAAAAAAAAAACGTAAACGATTCGAAAGAAAAAGAGCGCAAGGTGGGAAGCAAGAATAACGAACGACACCAGAAGGGCGACCGACAGGCAGGCAGGCAAGAAAGACAAGAAAGAAAGAGCGAAAGAGAAAGAGAGGCAGAATCAAAAAACAGGAGTACGAAAACACGGTCCAAAAGGGAAGACGACAACCGCAACAACAACAAAACAGAATCAGAAACAGAAACAAAAACAACATCAATAACAGCAATACAAGAAACAAAAACAACAACAATAACCACCACATCCAAACGTTAGCAAGCAGCCCCGCACCATGAGCAGAAAACAATTAAAATAGTTTTCATTTGGATAAAGCGAAAATCGTTTTGTATATGCATATGCATATGTGCGTGTGCAAGTGGGTGTGTGTGCGTGTGTGCCTCTATCTAAATCTGCGTGTGCGTGCGTGTGTGTGACGATATGTTTTTATAACAAACATCACCTACATAATTCGCAGCAACAGCAGCAATAACAGCAACAACAACGAGTAAACAGTGAGAAGAAGCTGGAGCTGGAAAATCAACTTGTAGTATAGCAAAAACAACAAACGCTTGCTCGATCCAATTTCACGCGTCGCCTCGCCGTCTCATATGTTGTTTTCTGTCTCTGTCGCACTTGCAGTTGCACACGATCCGGCATCGCTCGATCATCGTCATTGCCATCGTTCTCGTCATCGTCATCGAGTTATCGACAATCATCATCAACAACAAAAACATCAAAACATAGACGCCAACTGACGTCGCAAACACATTTTACAACAGCAACAACAACAACAACAAACAAAAAACAGTTTCAACAATACACCAACAACAACAACAACACCACCACAATGCCCAAATGCGATGTGAAAACCCGTTACATTCCGGCGACTTTCGCATGGATTGTGCTGCTACTCACCACATTTCTCTTCTTCTTCTATCCGTAAGTATTTACTATTATTTAGAACACTACCAAATCCAAAGAGTATTTAAGCGTCAGTGTGCTTTAGATGTCCGTTTTTCCTTGATCCTTCTCTTTTTTTTTTTTTTGTTAAAATCTCGCATCAGGGTGTGAAAGGGACGGCATTCGTCTTTCGTCATTCATTATTCGCTATTTACTTTGCGCTCATTTTCGTGGATTATAACGGAGCGGCCTGCCTCGGGACATTTATGGACCGCCCCGCCACCCCGGTCCGACAGACATGCCCAGACACAATTGTTGCTGTAAGAAAATAGTTTAGTTTAATGAAATTAACTTTGGGTTGGAGTTTGTGTGGGCGAAATGTAGAATGCATAATTGCATAATTACAAATGACGTCACTTTAATAGATTGCATAGGGAGTAAGTAGAAGAAGAAGAAAATAAAAATGAAATGCAATCGCTAACAAAAAATCCAGGGCCAAGGGGAAATCAGACTCCAAAAGAGAGTGTGTGGTCCTCTAGACAAAAGGAAAACAAGGAACTGACTGTCATGACAACAACAACGACCGATTGCTACCCTTACACTCCCAAACATTGCTCTCTCTCTCTCCCTTTAGTTTGTCACTTGTTTGTTTGTGTCCCAAATGAATCAGCAAAGCTGTTTGGCGTCTGACTGAACTAGAGAAAGAGACAAAAAGAGAGAGAGAGAGAGAATGCAGCGCTAGCCTTTTTCAGCTAATATTATTGCCCAACTGCCAACCGTTTAACAAATATATCGAAATTTGTACCAACTAATTAAGTTGCAACAGTTAAGCACCTTATTACCTTACTCAACAAATTTCAGTGGCAAAGTGGCAAATTTCATCGTAAAAAGTGCAGCTCTCAAACCCAGATAAATCACAATATATAAGTATACAAATATAAAGTATATTTAATATGCAGCTTAAATATGTAAATCGGTTTGCATATCATCATCCCCCCCATTGCCATCTGCTGTTGTTGTTGCGCATGCAGTCTCAAATTTAACTGCTTTACACTTGTTGTTTTATTGCTCGTTTATATAGCTTTGGCGCCATACGATATCTTTTGCTATCCTCAAACCAACCCGCAACGCCCCGCCCCGCCCGAGGTCAATGTGTGGCATGCATTCTCGGATCACAATTCTATCTAGTTGTTACTATGGTGAGGTGGGGTGGGAGGGGTTTGGATGTTTGGATGTTTGGATGTTGTGCGTCATGTACACGATTTTGTGCACGTTTTGCCGCAGCGTTTCATAATTTTGTTCGCGCTTTAATTAGTGATATAGTTGACTCTTGTACGTATGTATGTGCGAGGGAGGGGCAAGGGGGCAGGGGCAATTATTTGTTTCAAGTGTTGGACTAAGTTAGCTGAATGCCACAGGTTGTGTGTATGTATCCAACAAAGCACCCTTCCCCCAACATCCCCCACCCATCCATGCATATAGCAGCGGTGACGACGCGCCCCAAAATATTGACAAAAATCAACAAAAACGCAAAAGCACGCGAAATGCAAAACGAAAGCGAACAAAACAATTACAGCAACAACAACAACAACAACAACAACAGCAAACAAAACACACATACACATACACATCGAAGCATAAGGCTATATGTACTATATAGTACAGCTATGGTAGAAATTCAATTAACGACAGCAAAATGGATTTCCTTTTAATATTTTGATGGCTTTTTAGTTTAAGGTCATTTCGTTAACGAATTCGTTTTCAGTATCACTTGGGACACAAATAATGTTTGAACTTACCTAAAAAATCATATAAGATTATAGCTCATCGCAATAATATTATTTATATCCGAGTATCTCTTTGCTATAAAATTTTCTCTTTTCGCATCTTATTTATAATCTTCATTCATATTTATCGATAAGTGCCTCAAAACTGCCTTAAGAATCTCCTAAAGTAGCCGATATTCATCCCTTGGCACAAAATTACAATTATCTTCGATAACAAAGCCCAAAATTCAGCAATAAAGTTAGAAGGCAAAACATCAGGCTAAACATTTTAATTAGCACATTGTAATTTGATTCGGCGTATTTTGGCAATATTATTGGCAATTATAGAAACTTAACACTCCAACGCCAACGCCAACACAACGCACGGAAATGCCTAAAATAATATTATTTTAGTTCCATCGAACTGTGGGGCTAGAAAAAAAGACAAGTGTTCCATTGGTTAACCCAACCCTCGAAAAACACAAACATTTTAACAAATTTCATAAACATTTTTTGCCTTTTGTGTACTATTCGTACGACCATAGCTGTACACACACACACACACACACACACACACACACACCGACACAACAATGTAAGCACAAAAACTGTTTGTTAGATTTGGGGGCCAAAAGCAAAAAAATAGAAACTGCTGGCTAGCAACAAAACAAAAACAATTCAACTGCGTCACTTTACCGCTCTTCGACAATGTTAACATTAAACAGACCCTCCCACTCCCTAACCCCACCTGCCCGTCTCACCCTGCCCGCTTGCCTTGTCACAGGGCAACCATTGAAATTTTAGAAGCCGCCGCTGATGCAATTTGCCTTGCGATGTGAGTGTCGCATTATTCACTAGTTGAACAACACACACACACACACACACACACACACACACACACACACACACAGACACAGACAGTGTGTCAGCTTTTTGCTGTTATCTATGTGATTATTCCATTCAAGTGACCAACGCGCCAAAGCAAAAAACAATAACAAAAACAAGCCAACTTGAACTTTTGCATTTTCGCATTTTAATTGAAAGAGCTTTTCTCTAAAATTAATTAATGGCTAAAGGCGCTTAACGAAATCCTATTAAACTATACAATGTACATTTATGGAATTCAACAAGCATGAAATGTGCAAATAATGAGATTATTTTTGAACAAAATCATTTTTATGGCCAAGTAATTAAGACCTTAACACAAGCTCATTGAACCGAGCAAAAGTTTCTAGGAATTTAATATTTCATATCACACACACACACACACGCACACGCATACCAATTGTGATAAGGAAACCTTCTGCAAACAAACATATATGTATGTATATTCCTTACCAATATCTAAATAAATAAAAAATGTATGCATGATTTATGCTCTCACACTTTTTCCGTTTGCTGTTTTGGCTTCTTTTAGTGATGCACAAATAACGACTTACGGCTCCTCATACATACTTAATGACGTTATTGTTCTCTTTTGTTTCTCCGAACAATGCAATGTCGCAACCAAATAGTAGGCTCTTATGTCTGTTCAATTCAAGTGCTTCAAACCAAAACAGTTTCGACTAATTTTATATTAGTACAAACTTTGGTTGGGGTTCCAATAAGGTTGACAACAACAAATGATAGCAAGCTGGGCGAATGGCCATTTGACCGCACAAATGAAGAATTTTTATTTCTGCAAACAGTATTCGAATAAAGAAATTCCATTTTTATAATAACATTTTTTGTCTTCTCCAAAATGCTAAACGGTTTTCCGTTTTCCGTTTGAGGTACATTTTCCATTAATGTTGTATTAATTGATTTGCTTTTTATGCCAAAGTTAAATTGGACCTCCAAGCCAAGCAAGCAACAACTTTATTAATCAACATAACGGCCACAACTTTGTGATCTGTCCGAAACATAAGAAACATATTTTCTGGCGTCAGCTTATACTGCTGTGTGCCGTCCTTGTTGTTGCATTCCCCGTAAACATAGCAAATGGGATGGGAAGACAGAAAAGGGAAAACACATTCAAAGGTTAAATGTTGTCTACAGGGTATATTTTAGACAAACACTCTCTCGCAGGGAGCCCTCGCCCAACTGTTGATGTCAAGTTTTTGATTGAATTTGAAAAACTTTGCGAGCTATCGTGGCTCCAAATTACTTATGTATGCATATGTATGTATGTGGCTGTATGTACGTGTGTTGGTGTAGCTGCACCTGTATTAGCCCACATAAAGACACAACAGCTGCAGATTCTATGCAGGTTGTTAAACTCGAAACTGGCAGCAGTTTCATCTGAAAATTCGCATTGATCAAAATGCTCTCAAGTATCAACAATATTCATATATGGAATTTAATACAAATGCTTATCGATCACCCCGATGTACTCTTGATAGTTGGGGTAACTGAATGTTGAATATACCCTAAGCTGGATAAAATATACATATTATTTATTTTGCCAACATTTTAAATTGCTCGACTCACATACAATCGCATGTGTGTTGTATGACATAGACGGGTTTTGTCTCTTCCCCCGCGCGGTTATCTTACCTTCTGGCACATTCCGTAGTTTGTCGGTTTGTCAACTTGTTAATGAAAATAAATTTGTGACTCGCCGCCTTTGGCATCGTTTGCTATAATAATAATAATAATAATAACAATACAAAAATAAAGCCATCTGCATACTTGCTTTTGTTGTTGCTGTTCCTGACAATATCCGCCGGTCATTGCGTGCCACAACAACAACAACAACAACAAAGCTAATAAAAATATGTATGTATAGGTAAAAAGAAACGTTTACACAAAAATCAAATAAAGATAAGCAACTACCCTGTAATAATTGGCTATGAATGTCGAAAAGAGCCACAAGGAAATACTACAAATAAATATTAGGTATTATTTTTGGGAATCCAGTTAGAATTTGTAATACACTGCGACAAAGATTTCAAATTTTAAATAGGTTTGTAGCTAAGCTGAATATCTGGCTTTTGATCTCTTTCGGTTGTGTTTTGTGTGAGTTTTGATCTTTGACTGGATTGTTATTGTACAAATAATCGAACGATCTTTAAGTAAATATGTATATATGCAGGTAGAATGTCACTTTCGAGTCGAGTTTTGTATGCATTAAGATATGGCAACATATGCATCGATAACTAAACAATAATCAACCAAGGATTTCTTACTCAAATGAGTGTAAACTAACGATAATCCTAGATATAGCTCAGAGTCGTTCAGCATCGAAGATTAGTGCAATTGAACTTGCTTTGTAAGCTTTTCGCTTGAGGTTTCAGCCATTGCAACTACAACTCGGCAAACTTACATACATACACCAGCCAGCTACCTTAGATTTACGCTTCGTTTGGCATTGCCATTTCCAATTCGATGCCCCATTAACATTCGCATCACTTTGCCGTTTCACTCAAATAGCAATTACGACTTTGGCGTCGTTTGGCGTCGTTGTTGTTGTTGCCATTGCCGTTGCCGTTGTTGTCGTTTCTTAACGTTTTTGTCCAATGTCAATGACGTCGTCGTTTGGCCAAAGTGGGTGCCTAGCAACCCAACAACAAGACAACCAGATAGAATACTAGGTGGCGAATGGCGAAGGGGAGAGGAGCCCCCCTTCCATGCATGCACAAATTCGATTCTAATAATTGCAATTCACTTTATTTAGCTCTTTGTTCAGTCTACAAATATATATACATTAATTGATTGATTTGCCTGCTCGGCAATCAAACTTTGCATTTTTTTGATTTCTATACAATTATTTATTATTGGAGCCGCATACATACATATATGTTTAATGCCTTAACAATGCAAATGCAGCCAAACAATGGTCAATTTAAGGAAACTCGATATGTTGCTGGATTCTGCATGCTATTTCAAATATATGTACATACATATATCCTTGTGTGTGTAAATCGAATAAATTTTTACAATTTTCATCGTATCAAATTAGTTGGGTGAATTTCTTAGGTGTCGCCTCCTCGTTTGGGATTATTGAATATGTTTTACACATACATATTTGTTTGAGCATTTAACAATGGCAATTTAACTGCAATCATAGCCCAATTAAACACAAATTATCTGTAATTTATGGATGGCTGTCAGCCTGTCAACGACTCTGCCGCTTGCCATATTATTACTATGTATATAAATTTTGTTAAGCTGGTCCACGGCCTGTCGTCGGTCGGTCATTCAACCAAAGTCCACTCTGAATGCCTTTGATATCAAATAAATATGCCAGTATAATATTAAAAACTTTGAATCACAAATCTGTGTGGGGGAGAAAAGCAACAATTGGCTAACAAAGTAGCGATTTGTACAGACTTTGTCGTGATATATAGTTTGGCGAAGAAGAGAAATGACTTCCTGTTGCTGAGTCGCTGGCTGTTCTACTTCTACTTCTACTTCTTCTTCTTCTTCTCATACTACATAATTACAAATTTTAATTAGCACAAAATCTACGCGTCAGATGCAAAAGAAATGGAAAAATAGAGTCACCAGACGGCGGCACAATGCAAAGTCAGACGACGCGAGAGAGAGAGAGAGAGAGAGTGGGGAGCGAGAGGCTCCCACCACGCTTCACCACATTGGTCGCCAGTTTAGCGAGGTTGGGGGTTGGGTTGGGTAAGCAAAAGAAAATGGAATCGAAAATGGAAATGGAAATGGAAAATTGTGTGTGTTCGTTTCTCAATCCATGTCTCGACGCTCGGCAACATTGAGCGAGATTATTTTTAGCGATAAACAAACATACACATTAACATAGGTATACAAACACATACAAACATACACACATAGGTATGTACATGCATATATTACGCATACGCCCCGAGTCAGTCATCCGAAATTTAAAGCGGGGCCAACAAAATTAATTTTGCCGGCTGTCATAACACATTAAAAAGCCAGGCGACAGAAACAAACGAATCAAAAACAGCAACAACAACAACAAAGAGAAGAATAAATATAAAAAAAAAAAATGCTACTCAACAAAATTGTCATCTCATTTGTATCTAGTTGCTTTTTTAGACACGTTTGTCGTCCGTCCGGCTATAAATGATTGAAACTTTGTTTTTTCGTACATATAAGACGAATGTTTTATGTTGTCAACGCGGATGTCCTATAGACGGATGTACTAGGACAGCTTTGCACACAAAAATAAAATAAAGCCTGCATACATTTTATTTGAACTTTTTTTTAAATTGGTTTATAGAAAGCATTCAGGTGAAAATGGCCTCTCTATATGCAGTAATTGAATTTTTCAGTGAGCGCGACAAATATTTTCGGTGAAATAAATTTGTATGCAAACACCAAGGTGCCAAATAATAAAGTTGACAAATAAACTATTTCGTTATTTTGTTTATTGATTTGCAATGCAAACATTTGAACATATTTTACCAATTATTTATTCACAGCAAAATGCATTGGCAAAAACTATGCTGAATGGATTTCAATAATTTATTTGTTCAAAGAATTAAAATATAATCAATTTGCATATATATACCATAAACAGCTGCTTCTTCATTTTGTGCGTCTATTAACAATTAATGCTGATCAGGTTCATGCATCAATTTCGTCGATAGCTTCTTCGTTCGCCTCAAATCAAATAAGTATAAATAATATGTGGCATGTTTACTTAAGTACTGGGTCTCGTGCTAGACGAGCAATTTTCAATCCAATAAAGCGCATTCGAATTGTAACCCAAGAACACACTCATACATATATACTATACATTATATTTGTGTTTGTTTGTAGTACAAATATATATAGAGAGAGAGCGAGAGAGCGGGAGCGAGACAGAAGCTGATAAACACGCAGAATTCAACGCAACTGACGCAATGGAAATAAACAAGAATATAAATTTGGGTTAGATGTGGCTGGAAAAAGATGTTTGCTATACATATTTTATTATTGTTGCCGCTCTCTGTTCTTGGATACAAAGAAAAGATGCTTCACCAACGGGCAACCATACACAAGTATAAGCTTAATTACATATGTTTCAATGTCTTCCAAACTTTCATCAAAAAAGTCTGTCCAAATAGACCGTTTAATATTCCCTCTATGCAGACAAAATGTTCCTTTCACAACTTGAAATAAATAAATTATAAAGTTTGGGCTTTTGTTATGTTTCGTTATGTTCAACAAAAAGTGCCAATAAGCCAGGCCAAGCCAGGCCAAGCCAAGCCAAGATAAGCAAAGTACACAAAACCGCTGCTGACTGACTGACTGACTGACCTTGCCTTGCCTTGCCTTCGTTGGTGGCCTGTAACCCAGTTAGGTGCAACTTTATGAGGCTTGTTAGGGGTCACTTTTCATGGCATGGAAAAATCAATTTTCAGCCTTTGAGGCGGGTCGCCGGCCGCGGCACATAAATATAAATAAGTATTTGACTTGATATGGTGCATGAAATCAGCTGACGGATGGCACACTTCACATCATCATTATGTTCATCATTATTAACCCACTAAAGCTGAGTCATGCCACAAAGGAAGCACCCCGTTACCCACTAACAAGAATGTTCTTGCACAGTTTGCTTTTGGTAAACTTTTCGGAATATTACCTGTCGGATATTACTAAATTTAAAGATCTTGATGTGTGTACAAACAAGTATAAATCGTATGTAAATGTGTAAATACAGAAAGTGTGGCAACCCTTCAAAATATAGCAAGCCCTTGAAACTGCCAAGTGAATCGTAGCTACATATGTATGTATACGTTTGTATATGTATGTATATGTATGTATATGCCAAATGTGATTAAGAGTGATAATTGAAAATGTCAAGTTTGCACACATTTTTCCGTCATTATGCTTTAATTATAGTAGCACTTCGAGTACCTTTTTCATTAATGATACAATTGAGAGTGTAAATTGCCGCATTCCCAAATTTGTGATCAATTTATGAATATGACAACCTTTAAGAAATTAAATAGAAATATACTTAAAAAGCATTCCAAACAATTGATAATAACAACACCTTAGGCTTCAGCCACGCACTGAGCGATGAGCGACTGAGCGACGCTCTCTCGAGCGACGTGCTTTGAGTGCAGTGGCCACGTTTCGAGCGACGTCGCTCAACTTGTTTACTTAAACCGATTCTAGCGCTTTGTCGCTTAGTCGCTGAGCGACGTCGCTCGTGGCCGCTCATATGCAGTTTCATATGTTTTAATTTTGGACGTCGCTCAGCCGCTCAGTCGCTCATCGCTCAGTGCGTGGCTGAAGCCTAAGTGTCTTAACTTATAACCCTTTTTGGCAAGCAGCTGCAGCTGCGTCTGCTGCTGCTGATTAATTATCTACTTGGCCAATGTGGACTTTGCTTATCGTTAAAGGCCAAAAAACTTAATGTGCGGCAGCATTAAAGCGCTTGTGTGAGGTGAACTATTTTCATTTCGTGTTCGATTATCGCCGCCCTCTAAAGATAAAGATACACTCTACAATATATATCACACTCCCTCTCTCTCTCTCTCTCTCTCTCTCTCTCTCTCTCTCTCTCTCTCTGTGACACTTTGTTTTTGTTGCTAGACGGCGATGATGATGATGATGATGATGATGATGATGACTAATGCCCCCAGCACTCGGCCAAGATAGTGGAGGATATTTTTGTATTTCTTTGCGTGCGCGCGCTTGTAAGCTTTTTAGCTGCCACACAGAAACACAATGATACTGGATCATTTCCAAAAAAATAAAATACTTGCATTATCCGAACGTTAAGTCTCTAATAGGCTTTTATGCAGGTGCAGAAACGGTTAGCTTGTGTGGGATATTTTTTCCCTTTTTTACAATAGTATTTTTATAATATTTTAAAACTTTGTGCAGAGTTCAAATTGGATCGTACGCTATTTCAGCGTGACAACAAAAGCATTTACACGCACACACACACAAAGATAAATGCAATAGCGTCAATTTCTCAATTTCCAGTAACCTCCAACTGTTGATTGCATTCCTTTGTCCTCCCCCCTCTACAATGCCACACTGCGGCAATTAATTGCACATTTCAATTTTGAGGGGCTGTCGAAAGAAAGTGAGAAATAAATTTAATTTATGGCCATTAACTGTAGATACACTACACAAATGTGACAGCAAGTAAGTAGTAAGTGTGATTGCAACAACATCACCACACACACACACACACACACACACACACACATCGGGCATTGCACTGAAAACTGCAGATGACAATGTGTATGTGTTTGCTGCTGCTGCTGTGCCCCCCTTTTTGTTGTCACTGTGTGTGTCATCGTGTCTCGCATTACATAAGAATTCAATTTCCTGGACAGAATATACCAACAACAACAACAACAACAACAACAATAACTACAGCTATCAGCTGAAATGCCAACGCCGCTCGACGTTCACCTAATGCACCGGAAATGCTCTTGCTCTTGCTCCTACTTCTGCTTTTGCTTTTGCACCAAAGCACCAAAGCAGCAAAGCTAAAGCGCTTCCAGTTTTCCGTTTACAGAATTCACTTTGCCACCCGCTGGGTGTGTCAACAGCTTTATTTAAGATGTAAAGTGAGGGGGTAGTGAAAGGTGGCAAGCTGGAAGGAAGTGGCATCGATTAAATCCCAGCAAGACCATAGAAATTTACTGTCAGCCGCACTAGTGAAATTCTACAGCATCGTTTCACTCAAGTTCGAGCAATGAAATGGTTTCAACTTTATTTTATTTGTTTGTTTTGACGACTTCCACTGACCAAACACACGGCACAGGAAGCCGCCGGCTAGCTGAATTATAGGAATTTATATTTTCAATGTTGGCATCCTTATAACGGTCAAAAGCTGTGGAGGTAAAGTTCATTGCAAATGCTTAAGCTGTTAACTTTTCAGGGAAAAAATTAAATGCTTGTCAGATTAAACTCACTTTCAAAACACCACAAACAGAATACAAAAACAAAATTGTTAAATGTGTAATTAACCGTGAAAACTGTTGCATGAAACATTAATGGTTTCTCGGAACACGGGAAAAGTACAAAAACAAAAACAAGCAACAAAAACAAGCAACATCAACCAACACCAATAAACAACAGCTTTTTCCGCAAGCAATGGTTTCATAAAATATTCATGACAACATTGTATCTCGATCTGAACTTCTGAACCTTTTTTTTTGCCAAGCTGACTGACGTAAATGCTTCAACAAAAGAAGTGCAAGTGCCAAGTGTAACGCCAACGAAATCTCTTTTGATCTAATTGCACCTTTATTTCTCTCTCTAGCAAGTTGCACTTAAATGGTTCTTGTCTCTAAATAAAAATAGAAGAAAATAAAAAATACCATCATCAGCTCTGTAGCTCCCGACAGGCTCTTGAGGAACGTAAGGGATGCACACTTAACAATCTCTTGCTCGCTAGTTTTTCTTAACAATATCTACTTGCAGAGGATTAAAGCAACTATACGGAACATGGCAGTATTAAGCTCTTGTTCGCATTCTAGTTTGACTCTCATGCGCCAGTTTGAAGTGTGTACAACTGTCTGCTCTTATATGTTTAACTTATAAATAGTAGCAACAATAATTGTTATGGCATCATTTGTTTATAACAAGGCTCAACATAATCTCGCTGATAGTTGAATAGTTTGCGTTTATGCTATTGGCATCTTGACAAAATCCAATTATAAATACAAAACTGTTAAGTTGCTAAGGAATCCAATTGTTGTTCCTAAACTATTGAAAGTGAAGCTTGCAAATGCAAACGAAATCCATCTTACTGTACTCTAAGCTTTATTGTCGTCTTATGGTTGGTGCAACGCATGATGAATCTTAAGTTGATTGTCTATAACTGGATTATTGCAGTGGCAGTTGACAACGTTAACGTTAACGTTGCTGTTGTTGTTGTTTTTGTTGCTGCCGTTGCCAAGTTCGCTATCAATTTGTTTTAATTTGATAGCCAACATTAATTGATGTCTGTTGTTGTGTCGTTCGTCCCTGTCGTGCTTTATTCGTTGGCTGCTGGTTTATTGTCTAGTTCACTCAGTCGATCAGTAATTTGCAGCTGCTGTTGTTGTTGTTGTTGTTGTAGTATGTGGGTCTAAACCCCCATGAGTTAAAGCACCATGGCTGTGGCCCTCTTAACTCCAGGACGTGCAGTATAGTCACGGCCTGCATACATATTTTTATACGTATGTATGTATGTATAAGCTAACACTCTCCCCGGGTTGTTACACTGTGTAAAACGTGTGCAAACGTAAGCAGAAAAAAGAAAAAGTAGAATGAAATCCTTTAACAAACACACACACACAGCCAGGCACAACCAATTTTATGTCAGCGTTGCTCTTCCCACTTTTTCTCTCGGCTTTCCATCTCTTGCGCTTTCCCTCCTCTGTGTGTGCTCCATTTTGTAATACGGCATACATATCTTATATTTGCAAATGCCATGCTCAGCTTCAAGCGGATTGCAGTTTACGTGTGCCAGCATAAACTGTATTCTGGCCTGGATTTGGACCGCAGTCGAGTTGCTAAGTCTCCTTGTTATTCTTAAATTGCAACAAAACAGAGAGAGAGAGAGAGAGAGAGAAAAAAATAAATAGAACGTGTAATCACAATCTAGAATTGAAATGCTGGTGTATCAGTTGAATGTTTCACAGTATTCTTTATAAATTTCTTACTTGCTGAATTCCATACATTTACTACAGCTTCTCGTTGTACGGTTTTGGCTTAATCAAACTTTCAAACAAACGAAAAAGTTGTAAACTTAAAAGTTAAAAACAATACGAAAACTAGTTAGTGACAGGATATGTCGCTGCCAAATGAACGTTGAACGTACACCCATTGTGTATTGCCCGAACTTAGTTTGGCGAAACGGCAACGGAAACAGCCAACAAGTCAATTTTAATTAGATAAGAATAGAGTGAAACGAAGGCGACGTCGACGTGCTAAGTAAAAGCGCACTCGCAATGCATACTATATTGCAATTTTGGCTGTCACCCAGAGCGAAAGTTAAACATGAAAGCTTTAAGTAACTCGAGACACAATGCTGCCAAACTATGTCCTTGCACCTGCCAGTTACCATTTACCATTTGCCAGTTAACAGGAAGCAGTTAGTAGTTGCCGAAGGTCGGCACGTGGATCTCAAGAAATACTACAACGTTTAACTGCAGCTGCTGCAACTTTTGTCAGAGTTTGGAATTTTTAATTTGGCTTGCATTATTTAATGCGAAACTTAGCAGCGCTAAACTATACGACGTCTACGAAAGAATTCCTAGAAAGGTCACACGCACACACACACACACAAACAGGCTACAACTGAAAGCACTTAAACCCTTGGCTGTCACATCTCTCTCTCTTGGCTCGATTCTGCTAAAAAGCATTTGCAAAAAACACAAGAACAAAATCATAAATAGAATACGTTTCTTCCTGGTAGACGATTATGAAGTCAGCAAACGTAGATGTGCAAAATGTCAATTCCATTTAATGGTTATTGCATTAAAAGATATTTGCAATTTGGTATTTATAGATTCATGTTGCCATCAACTGTGAAATTGTATATTGTTCAATTGTTCAATGGTGCCTGCAGCTTTACTTAGAAAATCAATTAGCAAAAGCATATGTTTGTGGAACTAAAATGCCATAAACTTGTACATTTTAATTGCGCACATAATTCGACGAGTTCTCAATTTAACGTTAAGCCAATGCTTGATTGATATTGCTTTGATGCACACAGTAGTAGAACATGTGTACATACAAACAAGCAAAGCAAATCGGAATGCAAAATTGCAAAATGTATTCGACTTGGGGAAACAGCCAAATGTTTAATGCCCATCAATGCAAGGGGCAAGGCAAGGCAAGGCAAAGCGAGGCGAGGCGAGTAGTTGGAAAGTTTGTAGGTGGATGTTTGTTAAGGATAAGAACGCCCTAACCCTATCTACTCTACCCTGCATGTAGATGTGCATGTGAGTGTGTGTAGAAATTGCGGCTAAACTCGGCTCGACAAACAGTTCCAGTTCACTGGACTTTAAAGTGATTGCAGGATATTGGAAATGGGGACAATAGAAGGTTGTTTCGTTGGGCGGTGGTAATGTGACTACAAAATGTGGCTTGAGGCTATGCGAAATGTCGTTCGCTGATTATGCTGCTGCCTGGCGGCTTCTAATCGGATTTCGAACAAATTATAATTAGTAAACATTTGCATATTGTAGAACATAACAAAACAAAACCAAACAATTTACATATGGCTTGCAATCACAATTTAGCTACTTCACCTTATCCGTAACTAAGCAAAGCACTTGAAGTCAACTCTATCGTCTTTGGAACGTTGCAATAACGAAATTGCATTCAAATTTTTAAACTTACCGCCAGCTGCGCAACAGAGGCGCTATGTTAACTTCCCATTTGCGCATATTATTGGTGCGATACTTATCGATGTTTTTCAAACTAAACGAGAATTTAAATATAATTAAAGCATTGCCCGATCGTTATAGAAGAATACATCTTTTGACACAACCTGATTGAACTTTAATGACAGAAAAAATGTTTTATAGATACACTAAAGCTGCGTTTTATTTAATCTTTGTTGCAGCTGCCAATACTATGTGAAGAGCCATCCTTGGGTGCTGGCATATCAGGGCGTCATCACATTCTTTGTGCTGGCCAACTTTACGCTGGCAACATTTATGGATCCGGGCATTATACCCAAAGGTATGTAGCGGGCTAAACGGTGCCCAGCGTCTCTCGCCACAGCCTAAATTTGACTGAATTCTAGCTTCGCCCGACGAAGACTGCGAGGAGGAGTTCCGTGCACCGCTTTACAAGAATGCCGAAATCAACGGCATTACGGTCAAAATGAAATGGTGTGTCACCTGCAAATTTTATCGCCCGCCCCGCTGCTCCCACTGCTCTGTATGCAATCATTGCATAGAGGTAAGCTCTAGCTAATCTAATTTGCATGCTTCGTATTTAAACGTTCTTTCAATTCGCAGACATTCGATCATCACTGTCCGTGGGTGAATAATTGCATTGGTCGACGCAATTATAGGTTCTTCTTCTTTTTCCTCGTCTCACTCTCCATCCATATGCTGAGCATCTTCTCGCTGTGTCTATTCTACGTGCTCAAAATCATGCCCAACATCAAACAGACGGCACCCATTGTCGCGTATCCTTTTTGAACAAAACAAACATTACTTAATACTTTATTGTACTCTCTATTCATCTTTGCCGAATTTGGTTTAGCTTAACTTAAAGATCACTCAACTTTTAGTATGATACTGATGGGCCTTGTTACTGTGCTGGCAATACCGATATTCGGTCTGACGGGCTTTCACATGGTGCTTGTATCCAGGGGTCGCACCACCAACGAACAGGTGACTGGCAAGTTTAAGGGCGGCTACAATCCGTTCTCACGTGGCTGTTGGCACAATTGTTGCTACACACAGTTCGGACCGCAGTATCCCAGGTAAAGTTAGTTTGATTTGATTTGAATATTGATATTCTAATGCATTTACATTTGTGTTTTGATACAAAGCCTGCTGAAGCCAAAGAAGTATGCCTCACGAAGATCGCAGACGCAAAATCAGGCGATAAGCACGATATGCAACGATAGGACCAATCAACAGAACAATGCCGGTAGCAGTAATGGGGCGGGAGCCGGTGGCAATGGCACCACGGTTGGCAGTGGAATGCGCGGCACTTCGGTACAATATTCACCCCGCTCCTACTACGAAACGAGTCGGGAGAAGCGTGGAATTCAGGTAAAGACTTATATGGCCGAGGGCAATGGTTATAATCAGCGGTCGGGCAGCACAACGCTTTATAGTAAGGTGGGTAACATTTTGCAAAACCAAAACGAAACATTGCAGAAAATGCTATGCAAAACGAATATAATAATTTCTATTCTATAACCTTATAACCCCTTATCTATGTATACTTATATATATATATTTTTTTAATTTTTGTGTATGTTCTTTATTCATTTATTATGCAATCTGTAATCTGTTACCTGTAATTGTATCTCTCTATCTGTGGCGACTGCAATTTGTTGCTGTTTGGATTTAACTTTTATAAAATAACTGCAATTGTGTTAACCAATTGGTTGTAATCAATTTAGTTTTGTCTTATTTAGCTATAATCGTATTTGTAACCTAATCTAACTAATCTATTGTTGTATCCACTGCTAATTAATTTTTATGTTAAACATCTAATCGTACGTATTTAAAAATTGTACGCTGCCAAACGCTTTTGCTTCAATCATTAACATCAATCTCCCTCCTCTCACTCTCTCTATCTCGCTCTCGACGTTAAATTCCCCAGAACTGTATATAGTATTTAACGCACAGTTTGTTAGCCCTTTTTGATACCTCACTTTACTTGGCGTGTGAAAAAATCCAAAAAAAAAAAACGCTGAACCCTTTTATCACAGTAATCTGATTGCTGCTACTGCTGCTATTTACAGTTTGTATATTTTTTTCATTTAATGCATTTTTTTTTGCCATGGCAACCATAATGACCTGCGTTGGCTTCTATCCGAGCTTTATTCATTTGATAGAAAACTGCAACTTAGCGAATGTTTTGTGGCAAACAGTAATTGCATACAATGTGCCCGCAATGGGTTGACTTTTAATTAAACACTTAACACACACACACACACACACGCGCGCACGCACAACACACAGGCGTGTCACACCGACACGCAATCAATCAAACGCATTGCTTAAATAGGCAGGACTCTTGCACATTCACATTATACACTCTATCGTTCGGCGATTGGCGCTTCAAAGCTATCACTGTCCACCCTCCTCTCAATTTCCAACAGCTTGGTTCACTCATGTATGCACTTGCGTAGTCTATTTGTCGTCTATTTTCAGGAATACGTAGGAACTAAAGTATCTGTATTTAGACTTGCACAAATTAAAAGCATTTTAATTAGAACAGGAATTGAATTGGATCTAGATTGTTAACTGAAAACATTAGTTAAGCCATTTGAGACGCAACAAATAAATAGGTTTTAGTCGACGAAAATCATAGTTTATTATAGTAATTTGGAATATAAAAGGTGTACGAAGAATTCTTAAAATAAAATTATCAACGAATAATTTGATGAATAATTTAAGTAAATTACAAATTACAATGTGGGGTTAATATAAGATATAAAAACGAAGTTATTCTCAAAAGAGAAGAACAAAAATGTATTTAAAAATTTTTCCCATATTAATTTATGTACGAAGATTACTAAAGTCCTTGGGTAAAGTAAAAAGTAAAGTAGAACATTGAAATTCGCCTCCACTTCACTATTCACTGCAATTTAACCTTTAGCCTTTGCAAAGGTAAAGAAAATTTTGATTTATTTTTATTAATGTCCTTTTTTTAAGAAGTTGCTTTCTTTCTTATAGCACCGATAATATATTTATATATATATATATATATGTACTTTATTTGAATTTGTTTTAATTAGATTTTATTGTATTTCGTGCATGCATAATTTATGATTTCTTTAGTTCGTTGCAATTAAGAGGCTTTTGCTTGTCATATTGCTCTCTGTTCTGTTGCCGTCTATATATATATTAGTTAATCGGCTCGTTTGTCTGGATGTGTGCTGTACATTCACTCGCAGACTGTTGTGCAACTATTTTCAATATATAGTCCGTAGCGTACATAGAAAACAATATAAATAATAATTGGTCAAAACAAAACTCTACACTTTCTGCAAGCACCGAAAAAGGTAAAAAAAAAAAAAAACAAAAAAAAACAAAAAATATTATTTTTAAACATTTTTTATATATTTTATTACATTATTTACTGATTGTTAATGATTGAAAAGTGATTGAATTGACTTTTGTCACATGACTGTTGCTTTTACTCCTCACCAAAACTTAAATATAAAAGAATTCTTAAAGAGTTTGGATTCTTCTCTCTCTCTCGCTATCTCTCTCTCTCTCTCTATTTGTCACTTTCTGTCTCTCTCAAACTCTCGTTCTTTCTGTCTTTTTTTGTTATCTGGTTGCCGAGTAACTTTGCTGACTTGATTTTTTAAATAAAATTTCGTTTTGTAGCATTGACCTTTTAAAGTACTTCTTACAGTACATTCCCCACGTTTTATTCTTAACTTTGATTGTGGAAAATCTTACACACTGTGCGTTATATATATGTATACAGGAGATTTCTAGTAGCATCGTTCTTTTCTGGCCAATAATATTCGACGTTCAGCAATTGGCATTTGGCATCGAACTCAAAACAAAAAACAATTAAAAACACAATACACTAGTTTCGTTTTCATTTGGTTTCAAGTACATTCCAAAATCGAGCAACCGCAACTACTCGTTTAATTTATGATTAAGGTTGTTTTTTTTTTTTTCTGTGTTTAGCACATTATTTGAAATGCGCATCGTAATATTGTGATTTATTTTATGGTTTTCTTTTTCTTCGATTATTTTGGAAATTGTATTTACAGCTGTCGCCGGGACGTGAGTGTTCCGATACGGATCTGGAGCCGCCGCCTGCCTCACAGAGTCAAGACTGCGAGCCGACGCCGCCATTGCAGCGCCACAACTCGACCAATTTCTATCTGCCCCAGGTGGCGGACACTGGGACGGGCATCAATATGAGCAACATGAACAATGGCAACATTGTCAGTGGTGCTGGCGTTGCTTCCAATTCATCACAAGGGGGTGGCGGTGGCGGTGATTCCCCCCGACACATTCGCATGTATCATCCACGTCACAGTCCGCATGCGCGAACCAGGTGAGTAGCATCTACAAGTACTTCCATATGTTGCAACAATTTGTAAAACGTTGTTGTTGATTTTTTAGGGGCCTGGATCCGCAGCGCGTCTATACGAGTGAGGCACTCTCGCCGGATCATCCCAGCGGTGGAGGTAGCTATGTCGTCAATGGTCCGCAGGGCATTTCGGTAGCACAAGGGCAGCGTGTTGGCGGCACAACGGCCACGCCCACCATGCAACAACGAATCAAGCCGCTGGGTGTCGCCACACCGCTCGTCATCGCCAGTCCAGTGAGAAGGTAAGTTGTTCACCCAATGGTGCTGCGGCGACAACCAAAACGAGAACTCTTGTGGTCGTTCCTCGCACTTAAGAATCAATATAAGCCCGCTCCATATTCAGTTGGATTGCTTCAGTGCCTTGCTATTGATTGTATAAACTGCTTCCGAATTTGTTATTGTCATTATTATTACTTTTATTGTCATTATTGTACTTAAGCAGCTCAAATTATTTGTGGCTTATTGGCAACACAACATATTTATTGAGGAGTGTCGTCAGTAAGTAATCGCTGTGCCCCAAGAAGCGCATCTTTGTTGTATTCATTTATTCTGTTGATGTCTACTTCGTTTGTGCTTCCATGCCTTCATGCCTAAAGCCATCTAGCCTCATTGTGGACCATTCTCATATGTAGTTAGTGCTTAATGTACTGTACTCTACTGTACTTCATTCAGTCGTTTAATCCTTGCAAGTAAATTGACTTGCATGGCATCGAGCGAGTTGGCAATAGGAACAAAATAAAACAGGGCATTGAACCGAAGCTAGGTCTGTTGATCTTTCTCTTTGTCCCACTATTGCTCGTTTTATCTTTCTCTCTTTTACACGCATTAGCTCTGTATATACATAAGTATGTCCGTCTCATGTTTCATCAACATAAATATAAGTGTACATACTCTAAATATATATACATAAATTTTAAAATCACCTTCTGTCCAAAAAAAAAAAAAACAATTTAATTTGTTTATTACACACTTTTAAACTAATTATTTTTAAACTTTTCTCTTTTTCGTTTTCTTTGTTTGTTTTTTTTTTTTATCTCGATGTAGTCAATACTCAAATTCTGAGAGCAGTTCTAATTCCTAGGCTAAGCTTACCACAAAAAAAAAGAAAGAAAAAAACTGAAAATAGAAAATAAAACGAAACTTAACAAAACCAATATTATATGTTTAGAAGAATACAACAAAACTAGAAATAAAAAAAAAACAAAACAAAAAACATTAAAAAGGGTGACGATAACAACAATCACGATTGCGATAACGAATATTTGTAAGAACCAACCAAACAAAAGACGCAAATCGGCCAAAGACGCACTCAGCTGACCCAAGCCTGTGCCATAAACTCAACTTTACCCTATTAACAAAACAAAAAATATCTAGAACAGACCCAAGTCAAGCTCATTTTGAATATATCGTATTCTTAAAAATCTGCCTACCGTCTTTTCACTGGATAAAATTTAGATGACGAACGTTTTTATGCACACACACACACACACACACACACATACTCTGACTTACACTATCCTTAGAAAGTATACAACCACTACAACTAGCGCCACCAAGAGCACAACCACCCACCTACTACTATGTGTACAACAAGCTCAGCTTTCATTTGATTGAAGGTGAGTGATTTCTTGATTTCTTGGTGCTGTCTTTTCTTTATTTCCATTACTTATTTTCTATCGTTTCGTTCCGTTTTGTTATCGCCACATTTGAAATCAAGGCAGCCTTTGCTCATCACTCAGTCAGGCATTTGACCTTTGGAACTGGTTAACACCAACAGCAGCAACAACAACAAAAACAACAACAACTCATTCAAATAATGACATCAAACTCACAGCTCTTTCATTTTCTGTCAGGCGTCTAGTAAAACAAAAAACAAAATCTTTTGTACTCTCATTTTGTTTTCACACACAAAGTGAAACAAACATTCACAATAAAATTTGATTTTCTTAAAAAGTTTAAATTTAGTAATTTCGGAACAAAGCTAAATATCGCCAAATTGTGGTGCAATCCAAATCGTACTATCGTAGCACATTGAGTACACATAGGCCTTATTAAGAAAATGAACAATAGCAGCAATATACTACAACAAAATATGCAGTCATGTACCGCTTCCGGTCGCATCCCCAATCTAAATTTGCTGAGCAAGACGAGCTTAACTGCCGCGACACCGCCACAGTTGCGCCATCGCCGCCAATTCCAATTCAATGGCACAAAATTCGAGACGAATCCATTGTGGCTGAAAAGGTCGCATGCCGGCCATAGTGAAGACGCTGGTGATGGCCGCGCATCGATTGCGCCACGGGAGCGGGAGCAATACCAACACCAAGTCGGAGTCCCTCTCGCGCTATCTTCAGTCTTTTTTAAAGGCAGTGCCGCCAATTTGGATGACAATCGCAGTAACACCGAGCAGCCGATGATGACCAATGATGACAAATATAATCAAGCTGGTGGTGAAAACGTTTGCGGCAACTCACGTTTGCAACAAATTCTTAATAGACATATTGCTAATACGAACAACAACAACTGCAACTACAGCAGCCAACTGGACAACAACAACTACAGCAATCAACATGACAACATTAGCAATGAGGACACTCATGGCGATATTGATGTTTTGAAAACGGAACAGCAAGATCAGATGAACACGAGGCCGATCCCATCAAGAATTTACAATCGTTCGCTTAACTTCAGTGGTTGTCGAGGTGGAGGAGGATTCAAGATGCCCTCAGTTGCTCTTTCACCCATGGCTGCTGCCATGCAGTCCAAAATGGATTATATAACATTGACTGGCCTGCTGCTGGGCTATCTAACATCGAATGCACTAGTCTTTATGTGCTGGTTCTTTAGCTGGGTAAAGATTCAGGTGGTGAGGCTGCGCAAGCATTTGCTGGGCCATGCAAATCTTTGGGAGTTCTTCGACTTTGAGGATACCACGCGCTTCTCGATGCAGACCAAGCTGCTGCTGGCGCCCGTCGTACTTGGCTGTAGTGTTATCTATTGTGTCGCCAACATACTCCATTTGCTGATCCAGTTGGCTCGCACTGATGTTCCCCGTCAAGTTGTCGATTTCGTTCAAAAAATTCCCAAGCATTATGGGCCCTAAACAAAATCTTGTATTTCTTCTCATCTACTTAATCGGACTAATGGGTGTTGTCGAATGTAAATAATAATAGTAAAAAACAACATATTTCATTCAACATCAACATCGAACGAATAATTGGTTTTTGATGATGATTATTACTTGTCAACTCTGTGCAACGGTTCTTGGTCTCTACTTCTACTATTTTCCTTTGTCGCTCTTTGAAGCTTTTGCACTTGTCTGTTTGTGTAATTGTTACTAAACTTGAATTGTTTAATACCCTAACGATATTGTAGACTCAACAAAAAACTCATGCATCGATTTACACACACACACACACACACACAGCACTTTGCATTCTCTCTTCTAATACTACTACGCTGTCAAGTCGTCTAACATAAACATAATGTGCTGTTAAGGAAATCGCAGTCTTAATGTGTTTTATATACTTACTATATAATGTTAACATAACAACTCGCTTTGTTGTTGTTTTTTTTTTGTCGTTGTTGTAAATGCCACAATTTCCAAATTTCACATTCATTCGCCCTCCTTCGCAGATCTAATCCAGGCACGCCCACGCAGCCGCGACGCCCAGATTTCATAGGACTCAATGCGCAGGCAGCGGCACAACAACAGCAGCAGCAGCAACAACAACAACAGCAGCAGCAGCAGCAACATCAACAACAGGCGGCAGCTGCATACTATGAATACACCAGCGGACTGCCGCCACAGCATCCGCAAGCGGCAACAATTCAACAGCAACAACAATTGCTGCTGCAACAGCAACGCGTCATGCTGCAGCATCAACAGCAACAAGGTAAGTGCTGTCGCAGTATAAGTGTTCAAACTGTTGATAATGTTTTACTTTTTTGCATTTTCTGTAGCGCTACAGCAGCAGCAACAATCGCTTGCTCAGGCTGCCTACGGCGGCAGTCCGCAGCGTCGATTTCTCTCCGAGGGGGAGCTGGTGCGTCAGGGTGCCGGCGGTGGTGGGGAGCTATCCTATGCGCGCTCCAACAACACAGTGGACAATATACGTGAGCTAGCTGGTAGTCCGCAGCGCGGCGTCTACATGTGGAAGGACACCTCGCCCGGCTTCAGTGGTGGTGTCGGCGTCGGTGGCGTCGGTCCGTCTAACGTTAGCATTGGCAGTAGTGCGGGCACACTGCCAAACAGCAGCAATACGGGCGGTGTCATGCAGCATGCCCAGTATATAACAGCCGGCGGTGGAGCCCATCCACTAATTATGACCCATTCACGCCTCCAGGACTATGCCATCCAACAACAGCAGCAGCAGCAACAGCAGCAACAACAACAACAGCAAGCAGCTGTTGCAGCCGCCGCATCATATCATCGATCCAATCCCACAAGTCCAACAACCCTACCGCTAACATCCACGGCACAGACATACATTTTACGATGCAGCGGCGGCGGTGGCATGGCTGCTGGCACGGCGGCAGCATCGGGCAGCAGTGGCAGCATTGCCAATCTGCCAACGAACAGTAATCCTAGCACTGGCAACACTGTATCCGGCAGTGGCTATCAACCGCAGCTGCGCGGCGGTGTTGCCGTCTTTCCGCCCAATCCCTTAGCGGGCGTTAATGTCAGCAATGCCATTGGAGCGCTGCAGCCACAACCGTCGCCACAAATCAAGCGCAAACAGACGCCAACGCGCCCAATGAGCTTTGTGCGTGCTCTGGAAATGACCGATTCGATGGAGATGCAGACACTTGAACAACAGCAGCAGCAACAGCAGGTGGCAGTTGCGGCGGCGGCAGCAAACATGGCTCGCAACAATGGCGGTCTGCCAAGCGGTGTGCCCACAAGTCTGGCTCAACAGAATGCGGCAGCAGCAGCCGCAGCAGCGGCAGTTGGACGCAATGCTGCGGCCGCAGCTGCTGCGGCGGCTGCTGCTGCTGCTGCCAATGCAAGTGGTACACCAGATCGCGCCAGCATCTACGATATGAACTATGAGATATCTGTATAACCCGTGGTTGTGCCCGTCGTCGTAATGCCACCCGCCTCAGCAGCCAGCAGCAGTGCGATCGCCAATTCAACGGCAACTGCCGCAGCCGCCTTCTATGCGCAACAGCAGCAACAGAGAAGCATGCTAATAAATGATGCTGAGCCGGCAGCATACGCCTCGGTGCCCATACCCATACCCATGCCCATGCCTGTGGCCGTGCTGGCATCCAAGCACAACAGCAACGGCAGCAATCATCACCAGCACCAAAGTCACCTCAACATCAGCAACAACGCGCCAAACAAGCGCAAGTTCTCCACGTTCTTCTAAAGCAGTTGGATCATCCAGTCATCCCCAGTCTGCAGTGTCCAGTCTCCAGCCCCAAGTCTCTTGTATATAATATCCGTGATTAAGTTATTATTGAATTGATGTTGATTAGAGCCAGCAGCTAAGCAACAAACAATTTTGGGTGCTGCTCGTTTTTCTTTTTCTTTTTTTCTTTTTAATACTATTGTTTTTTATTTATCTATCAGTTGAGAGTATTTCAACAATATTTTTTAGATATTTATTTAATACTTGTTTCGTTAATTAAGTAACATTTGCGAGTTGGCCCAAAGCAGTTGAAGCGCTGTGTTAACTTTAAGAAATCAAACACATTTATTTTTTAGGTTTTTAAACCCTTTCGACACGGAAAACTCTGTGCTTTTATTATTACAACATTATAAATATATATATACATTGTAAAAATCTTATTTAAATTAATTGAACGACCCTCGGGCACGCCCACATACAAGCAAATTGCGTACATGCATACATGTAGATTATCAAATAAATATGTATGTATATAGTACTTATATGTATATATATTTATTTGCATTGCAATCAACTTGAACATAGATAAAAGTCAGGTCAAAATAAATTGTCGAGCTCGAGTAGAAGTACGAGTTAAAATATATAGCTATAGCTACATACATACATATACACCTAATCGAAAAAAAGCCAAAATTTGTAAACGATTATAATCGTTGCTATCGATAATTAACGAATATAACTAATATGTGCGAGTGAGTGTTTATGCCTATAGATAAATTGTGTTGTGTGTGTGTGTGTGTGTAAATGTGGCCATATATATATGTATGTGTGTGTGTGCTTTGAATAGGAAATACTGTATATGTATACAATATGTATGTCTATGGCGCTCTATACTCAAACTTAAACTTAAACACCTCCTCCAAAAACGAATAGTTAGCCAGCGTGTCAAGTCGAGTCGACCAAATGAGATGAAGGGAAAGAGCTTTCGTTTAGTATCGTCCACATTAATTTTTATTATACCATGTGCATAAGTGTATATTCATGTATTTACATATGTATGTATGTGTTTCGTATCGTATGTACTATTATTATTATGTATTATGTTAAGGCCAAAAATGTTACAGCCAAGCCAATTCAGTTGTTGTTTTTGATTTTGATTGAGCAACGTCATACGTCTCCATATGTTCTTAAACTTATATTTATATACATATTTAATAAATACATTTACTTTAAGCTGTAACAAATTTGGCCCGTGCTTATAATATAATTTTAAAGAAATTTGTTGTTATGTTTTTAAGTGCAATTAGTGTATAATTTTGTGCTCCGTCGCTTTGTTAATCAATATATTATACATTATAGATAGCATTTTGAATGACACACAAGGGCTTGTCATTGCTGGTCTCCTGTCCCAGTAACTAACAGACAAACAAACAAACCAACTAACAAATAACGTTTATCAAAATAGAATTGAATTGAAATCGATAGTACTTTAAAGTTTTTGCAAAGTTAACAAAACAAAATGCAACAAATGAATAGAACTAATAATGTTTGTAACAAAGCTAGCTATAAACAAATTTAATGTAGTGTTCATACACAAGGACCACACACAACAAACAAAGTATATTTAATGAATATATATGATGAGAGAGCAGTAAGAGGTGATGGGAGGGAGCGATTCCCAGCTCTAAATAAAATCCGTGGACGTGTTGAACACAGAAACAAGTATAAAGTAATAACAAGCGAATCAAGTAAATAAGTGTTTTTTGCTAACAAATAAAAAATAATGAATTGAAGAAATTATTAATAAACGTATACACAAAACGAGTGCTTATACAACATAGAGTATGTGTGTATGTAATTAAATATATAAGTATATTTAAATATATGAAATGAGTTACATAACTGAAACTGCAAATAGAAAAAAATGAAGAAACAAGAAAAAACATTAAAACAACCAACTGTAACAAACATTGTTTTAGATTTTTATACCAAATTTAATTAATGTCAAATCGTGTTGTTTAATCATTATACATATATTTATGTCAATAAAAAGAATTTTTTTTTTTTATTTGTATGCCACATAACACACTCAGTTAGGCAGGCAGAGCAAACTCAAAGAGTATCTGCCACGAATGAAATGTCAACAGTTAGCAGATGAGATTACATAGGTGCAATCATCATCGCCATCGCCATCATTATTATGCGACTGTCACGTTCACAATTAATTTAATTTGTTTAAACAAACATAAATATATATATACATAAATATATTTTTTTTTTGTATACTGTGTGTACTTTGTAAAATATACAACAACAAAAATAATAGCAACATTAACAGCAAGGCAATTAATATATAATAAAGATAATAATGAAAAATACAATAAACCAACTTTTTGTCTTGAAAATATAACTATTTAAATGTTTTTTTATACCATAGAATTTTTTATGTTCCTAACCACTTTATGCCATAGGGAACATTACATCAAATTTGCAATATGTCATACTGTCCGGGTGTTATGGGGCATTTACACTGGGGCCGCAAGTGAGCTCGATAGCGATTCGCCTTAATTAATTTTCTCAAGTTTGTTCTTAGGTCACGCCGGGACTGCCAGAATAAAATAAATTTTTTAGATAGAACTGCTTGTGTTGTTTTGTGTAAGAGAACTCTGATTGATTGAAAATCAAAAATGTTACAAAGTTCGCCTAGCCAAAGTACCAGGCGAACAGAATCTGTAGCTGAATGCTACAAATCAAAAATATCTGTAGCTGAATGCTACAAAAATTTTTGATTTGTAGCATTCAGCTACAGATTCTGTTCGCCTGGTACTTTGGCTAGGCGAACTTTGTACCAGGCGAACAGAATCTGTAGCTGAATGCTACAAAAATTTTTGATTTGTAGCATTCAGCTACAGATTCTGTTCGCCTGGTACTTTTTGAGCATTAGGCAACTTAAGTACCAGGCGAACAGAATCTGTAGCTGAATGCTACAAAAATTTTTGATTTAGCTAATTCTTTCGCCTGTATTAGGAACTTTGTACCAGAAAAATCTTAGCTGAACTAAAATTTTTGATTTGTAGCATTCAGCTACAGATTCTGTTCGCCTGGTACTTTGCGAACTTTGTACCAGGCGAACAGAATCTGTAGCTGAATGCTACAAAAATTTTTGATTTGTAGCATTCAGCTACAGATTCTGTTCGCCTGGTACTTTGGCTAGGCGAACTTTGTACCAGGCGAACAGAATCTGTAGCTGAATGCTACAAAAAATTTGATTTGTAATTTTTTGATTTGTAGCATTCAGCTACAGATTCTGTTCGCCTGGTACTTTGGCTAGGCGAACTTTGTACCAGGCAGAACAGAATCTGTAGCTGAATGCTACAAAAATTTTTGTTTTGTAGCATTCAGCTACAGATTCTGTTCGCCTGGTACTTTGGCTAGAATTTCTACAGGTTTTAGACGAGCTAAGTAAGTATTTTGTAAACAATATGAGCAAGCATACGTTGATAAAACCCCTCTATTTTAAAAGTCAATTTTAAATAAGCCCATCTAAATTAACTTATTTGCCAAATGGCAAGTGTATTTTAATTTAATTTTAATATTTATATAAATTTTCCTGTTCCACTTACTTTGAATACCAACATACTGGCAGCACTGATATGCAAATGTACATACATACACATATGTACCTCAGTATAATAAGTATATGGCAATTATGTTTTCGTTTCTCTCTTCCTCAATAGTAACGGTACATATGTATGTTCTGGGTATTTGGTCTTCTTGACGGTCAAATAAATGCTTTACTTACAAGAATAGACTATACATATCTCCGAGCGGAGATAAGTCGTCTTAGTTCGGCGGAGATATGTCGTTAATGTCGCGTGAAACGACAAATCTCCGCGCGGAGCTATGTCGTTTGAAAACGTCATATTTCCGAGCGGAGCTATGTCGTTCTTAGTTCGGCGGAGATATGTCGCGCGGAGATATGACGCTATGCCGTTCGTTCATCGGACCAATTCATTCAATTTCTGAGCATGATCTTTTTACGCCCAACAGAACGGAAGACACTTCAACGTCAATTACAACAGTCGACTCGTGGGCCTTGCTGGGTAGTGATGTTACCGTAGTTAATTCCATTACCAACATTATATCAAGCACTTCAAGCGTGTGTTGCAATCTTGTTGCAACAACTGCATCACTGGGCGGGACAGGTTATGAGCAGTTGCCAAACCATACATACGGTAAGCCGCTGCTACTTAACCATATATGTACATATATACATAATCCATAATCATGGCACACACACACTTAACACATATCATCTATGCTAGCTATTTAAATTTTGAATTACACCGCCTTATTGCATAGATTAATATCTATTGTGGACACACATTCACGATATCGAAACGCCCTCTAGCAAAAAAACTGCACTACCTTTAGCGTGGACACACACCGCTGGAAGGGCACAAAGGGTTTCAAATCAAATCTCGAACTGGAGGAATATATATTTGAATAAAAGTACAAAATAAATGTATTAAAAACAAAACAAGAAAAGTTTCATTTTCAAAAAAAAATTTTTTTTTATTTATTTTTCTTTAATACGTACAATGTTTTGTTTATCGACTGATAATGTAATTTGTGTTTTGTGTGTGAGTGTGTGGTTTTTAATTGTTGTTCTTTGTCAAAACGATGACACGTTAAATATGTTTTGTTATATCATATGTGTGTATATAGATATAGATAAATATGTTTTTGTATATATATATATATTCATAAATGTTTAACTATTCAAATGTAAATACATGTTTGTGTGAGTACACATTTAATTTTTCAGTGTTAAAATGCACACACTGACACAAAATTACATAATTTGATTATGCCTTCTATCAAATGTATCAAACTTCGGTTAATTATTTTATAAATAATTTGCTATACGTGTATGTATGTTTGTATATATGTTGTACTGAACTGCATAATACATATACAGGTGAACATTAGTGTGTATGTATTGTATTATATTGAGTAAATATTATAATCAATATTTGTAATTGTTTTTGTATTTTGTTAATGTATCTTAATCGAATATTTGTATGCATAGATGCGCCTTGTTCGAGTTTTCAACTTGCTCAAATATACTTTCCAAGTGTGTTTGTGTGTGTGTGGGTATAACAAATAATCAAAAAAAAACACACATTGTAATTATTGGTTACAAGCATAGACACACATTTGTTAAGAGAACAGCATTGATATAGAATAGTAGTTCTTATAAGATTATACACATAAAAGTACAACATCTATGTATGTAAGTATTTCATTTTAAATGGTACATAAGGAAAATGTTCCAGTCCTAAACGAAAAACAAAATACGCACATTTTTATGTTTAAATAGACAACAATATTTTTTTGTTTCGAAAATCGATTCTAGCGACTTTGTCTAGGATCTATATGAATCTGTGCCTGTAATTCTGTGTTTTTTGAGAGTTTCTTCGATATAAAATTAATACCTATTGTACATACAATATCATTTTAAGCATGGCTTTGCCGCTCTTTATGTTTTCATTGATGTAACGCACTCTCTATCTCTCTCACTTTCTTTATCTTTTTATGCATTTATGCATCTTAAGTGATAATATTTAGACAAAAAAAAAAATTGTATATTTGGATATTCATATATATTGTATAGACATATATAAAAAAAATTATATTAAATAATAATTATAATAGTAATAATAATAATAATAGCTATTTGCTTATGTTTAACGTGTACTTATTTTTTGTTTGCAAAAAAAGAAAAGAATTTAAATAAGGCGCCGTGATAAGCTAAAGATATTTTTGCATAGTATATATAGTATTCGATATATACTTACATATATATACCAAAATGAACAAATTATGCTCCACGCAATTACATTGGCACATCCAATCTGAAATAGTATATATGCAGACTAACACTATAAAGTACACATGATAAAGATAGATTTGTGGTATATAGTATATACATATACATTTTGGCAAAACGATGCCATGTGCTGCATTTCGTATGTTTGATTATTTGTTTTGTGTGTGGCATCGTAAGTAAATTGGACAGATATAACTAGAACTAGAACTCCTTGAGGCTGCCGCCCCGCTTCAGTTTGGTAAGCCGCTTTAGACTGGCGCTGAGCATACCGACACCGCCGCTACTGCAACTACTTGATGCTGGCAAACGCTCACCATCCGATCGCCATCTGCCGCTGTAGCCATCGCGATCTCGATCACGTTGCATGAATGTGTCGCGGAAACGGACGCGTCCACGCCGCGGTTCGGTAACTTTGGGCCATGGATCGATCGGCGGTGGTGGGTGGTGCGGGTGAGGGTGCTGTTGCACGTTGCAGCAGCACACCGACTCCTCAGATTATAACTTTTTCTCCCACACAACTATGTGCGCATCATTGGAATTGGCGGTGAGCGGTCCCAGGTTGGCAGCACCACTCGATCCCGAGGCAGCGCTTGCAGTACCCGATGGAGTGCCCGTTGCCCCCTTGTGTCCCGGTGAATTGTTGCTGCTGTTGTACCAAACATGACGCCAATAGCCCCGTCCACCCATTAGAGTGATGACTGTACGTGGTCCATCCGCATTCTGTTGCTGCTGATGCTTTGTATTCTGCTTCTGTTTGCGCTTTAAGGTGGCGACAGCTGCGGGCGCTGCCTGCTTGTCGGACGATTGAGCCAGCATCTGCTTGAAGCCATCCTCCGATTTGGGTGTACTATTCGAAAGAATAGAATGCGGCTGCTGATGATGAATATCGGCTGTGGTCATCAAGCCATTTTCGGATATGTTGCCCAGATCGCTGCCGGTGCCGGAGGTCTTGTGGCTGGCGCTGCTGCTGTTGCGCGATACGGAACGTCCGCCAAACAGGCGTATGCCCATGCTCTCCTCACTGCCCGACGATGTATACAAGCTTGATGACTTCGAGTCCACCGACCAATTGGATAGATCCAAGGAACGGGGTCGCGATGCTTTCATGCGCAAACGTCGATCCAATGTGCACACCTTGCCTGGTATGGCAGCCAATTCGGGATCGGAGCGACGCATGCCCTCGTACATCATGTCCATTAGATTACCCTGTGTGCCATCCTCGGCATCGTAATCCTCCTTCACAAATATCAGTTTCCCATACAGACCATACACATCGCAGATGCCCTGCTCAATTTGTTGAGGCAATGTGACTGCATAGGAGTGGATACCACCAGCAATACCAGCTGAGCCCAAGCCGCGTGGCAGTGTTTTGGACATGCGTGAGCTGGCATCGCTAGAGCCAGAGCCAGAGCCCAAATCCCGAAAACGTTTGCGATGAAATGCTGGCGAATTGGCCAAAGAAGCGCGTATTTTGGCTGTGAAGCTCTGATCCAATGATAGCTGCTTATCCAGCTTGGAGCTGCGTGGTGATGAGACAATTGTTGTTGTTGTCGCTGCTGACGCATTGGCGTTGGCGTCTGTTGGTGGGATGGGAGGTGTTGCTGATGTAGTTGTTTGCTCCTCCTTGGGCAGATCACGACGCAAAATGACTGTGGATTCGTCTAAATCCGTTTCGGTTAGTTTCTTGGGATCGGCATCGATGGCTGGCAGCTGCAGATCATCACCCATACTGGGTGGTACAATGGGCAACAATGGAGCCGATACGGTGGCGCTAGCCGTTGGCTTATAGGCCGGATAAACTTTCGGTATGAGCGGCAAAAGGAACGTAATGGGGCCAAAGTGGGCATGGCAAGACATGTTAATGCCACCACTTATAATGGGCACGCCTTCGAGGCGTGGCAACGGTATGGTCACAGCAATGCCCACATTTGTGCCCACCCAGAGCAGACCCTTGCAGGCCATAAGCGCGGTCACAAAGATGGAACTATTGTTCAATGGCTGCTCCTTTTTGGCATCGTAACGCAACACACTGGATGCAATATTGATATCCTGCAAATGCTTAAACGTCTCGGTGTGATACAAACAAAGCATTGTTGAGTTCTTAAGCGAAATCCAGAGCCCGATGCCCGAGTGCGCCATTAGATTGACTTGCTGACTGGCGCCGTGTTGCACCTCAAAGCTGCGCTGCAGCTCACCATTGAGGGCATTGAGCACATAGACACGGTTTGAGCACGATGCATAGATGTTCATATTGATGGGGAGGATGCTGGGCACAGACATGCCCGACTCGCCAAGGTTGACCTGCTGCGGATCGCGCAGCATCCAGACACCATCGTGGGCACGTCTATAAATCAGAACTGTGGCATTCGAGAGAGAAACGTAGACGGCATCAAAGTGATAGAGAATACGTTGCACTGCACCAGGCACCGCATAGCTGCCAAGTTGCTCTTCCTGCTCCGGGTTGCGTGCCGAGTAAATGAGCAACTTGCGACTATCTGTGCCCAGCCAGACGAGGTCGCCCAATAGGCTGCTATGCTCCTCGCGTGTACGGCACTGATCGAGACCTTTGACAAACTCCATAGCCGACACTTGTGTCTCGACCAGATCAAAGGCGCCTGCTTCGCGCAAATTGCCCGCCTGCTGCGGATGCTGGGTGAGCACAGTGATGTGCGATGAAGTGCCATCGCTGCTGCACATCCACAAATAATTTAGCTGCTTGTGCCGACGACGCGCATTTCCGCTCTGTTTAATGTCATTAGTAATGCTATAATAGCATCCACAGCGCACCTGAAGAACAGCAAAAAAAAAAAAAAAAATAAATGAAATTAAATCAATTTTACTATGCTTTGAATTTAACACTCACCTCGGTTTGATGCTGTGATCGATAGACGGGCATTGCCTTGACAAAGAGCGGCATTTTGCGCGTCTGCCGCTGCTGGATGGCCTCCTGGAGCTGTTGTTGCTCGTTCGTGTGCAGCGTGGCTTGTGGACTGCCTAGGTGCAGCTGCTGGGTATTGCCATGGGCTGATCGCTCCCAGGCGGGCGAGTTGTTCGGATCGAGAGCCAGTTGGGCTAGGCGCAGCTCTGTAATCCACTCCTTCTTCACATTGGGCGTCTGCGTTTGGAATGTGAAGGTCTCCTCTTTGCCGGACTTGTGGCGACCAATTAGCTGCAGGCAGCAAGAGTCTACCCAGGCCATTTCCTCATCCTTGCGCTGTATCGAGCCCTGTATGGTATTGAGTACGTTGCGTGTGGTATTCGAGTTTAGTTCCTTGTAGCTGCCTTTGAGTGTGCCAACCAAATCGTGTATACGCGATATGACCTCATAGTCAAACATTAGAGTGCTCATCTCGTTGCACAAATTATCGGCGCCATTTGTTAGCTGCGCAGCGGGTGAGCTATGGGCATCACCTGCACTGGCAAACGGTGAACCCAAGCCAACTGTTCCATGGCCAGAAAGCGTTGCAACGCCGCTTGTGTTTCCAGTGCTGCCATTTGACTTGAGACTGCCGCCACGATTAAGACCTGAATCAAATCAAAGCGTGTTGATTAGTTAATACTTTGCTATATGGTATAATAAATACATATATAAAATGTGTTCGAATATCTTACCAGCTGTTAAGATTCGAGATAATGTGGCCGATGCACTGTTGTCAACAATCTCAACATCATTGACGGCAAACATCCATTTGAAGGTTAGCTTCTCGGTGGCGCCAAAGTCATGCGATTGCTTGGGCGCAACAGACACACATATGACCTTGTCATTGAGGAGGAGCAGGCGACGCTGCTTGCACTTGACTATGAAACCAGCCTGGTTGAACTCCATGTGTGTGACATTATCCTCGCGCAGCAGATAGCGGGCACGATTGCCAGAGGTGTCGTTGATGCTGTTAAGGGAGCGTGTGTTAAAAGTGCCACTAATGTGGCCGAGCATCTCCTTGAATGCCTGATACTGCTCCGCCTCACGCTTGCTCTCGTTGAGCAGTTCGGCGAGCAGCTCCAACTGGGATAGGGCCAGCTGCAAGGACATGCGATCGTGATGGCCCTGTGGCGTATATTTGAGCAGATCCTGCAGAAAGAGTATGAACTGGGGAAAACGCTGCACCGGCTTCACCATCAAACCGAAAAACGATAGACGATCATGGGCACTGATCTGTTTGACTTTGAAGAAATCGGCTAGAGCTGATTTGCGCTTCTCCTCCATTTTGGCCAGTTCCATGGCGGTCGAGAAATTGTTAATAAAACCAGAGTATGTCTCCAGCAGTTGTGGTTTGCCAAAGGCGGTAACAAAGCAATCACCGATCTTCTCATCGCGATCCCAGTTGCGCACACATTCGGACAACGAGATGCGAAACAGCTTGTGCGAATGCAATATATCTGGCAAGCAATGAAACAGTGTGGCGATCTTCACTGGATTCAACACTGGTGGGCTGCACTCTTCCAACGGTTTCTTGTAATCCTGCCAAATAGAAGAGATCATAAGAACATTAGTTTTGTTGTAAAAGTATTGCATCTTGCATTACGTTGTCAATTCTTTACCGAAAAAGTTGAAAGATCTCGTTCGTCATTTTGAATATGCTGGGATTTATTTTAATTTATTCTTTTTACTTGACTATTTAAATGGGTGTGTTTTTTTTAAGTTTTATTTTTCTTTCCTAACTAATTTGGCAACTACTTCTTTTTTTGTAATGGTGGTTGAGATGGTTGTTAAATGATTAATGCTTCATGTCAAGAGGTGGTGTGTGAGTGATAATGGAATATAAAGATTTCATGTGTGTGTGTGTGTGTGTTACAGTTACAATTTACATGTGTGTTACGAGAGGTGTGCATGTGTGTGTGTGTTAATATTGGAGTTAGTTATGACGGAGAGTGGCGGCATATGACGTGGGAATTGGATGGCATGTAAAGAAGAAAACAAATGTGTTGACGTGAGAGTTAACATTATGATTAATCGGCAATTATATATGTAGATACCATAACGTTTAAGGATTTTGATAAACAACAGCGATTGATAAAAGGCAAAAAAGAAAAAAATATTGTAGAAACCATTGCCAACAATTATGATTTAGGATTTTTTTTGGTGGAGAGAAATTTAAATCCATAACCCAAAGCGATTTATGTCATGAGCTTTAAGTGACACCAAACTATTTATTTAGAACGAAAACAAATATCAAAATCATTTCACAAGACGTACAGAATTCGAAAGTTTAAGTATTTATATTTTTACTATATGTATTATTATATTTGCGCAACTTAAAGGGACTTAATTTGAATACTCGCTATCAAAATGCCCAATAATAACTTAAACAATATCAATGAAAATCTAAATTTGAACGAAAACAACAATTCAGTGATTCCAGATACATCAAATCCGATGGTAAGCAATACAAATGATATACCGGTACTGGACGAGGACAAAATATTGCTGGTGTCGGATACATTTAGTCATGTGGAAATGTTTCTACAATCGGACCAAAAACAGAGCTACGCCAGACTCTGCGCCCCGGGCCTCTACAGTTTTAAATTGCCCGAACAGAGTTCTGCCAACGACGATTGTGTTACTAAAAATGAAGAGGACGATCATTTAACTGATCCCTGGACCAATGATGAGTGCCTGGTTGAGTTGAATCTGATAAATGAACAGGATGAAGCACAGCTCGGTGTACTCCAACGAGACGAGGTGACGGGCGAGATGTTTATGCTGATGCCAATGGCAGTAGATATGCTGCTGCAGCCCGATCAGAATGTCACTGTGGACGATCTTTTAGATGATGGTCTAACAGTTTTGGCAAATAAAACAATTCCCAGGTGTGCACACGACATTGTTGATGTCGATGCTGAGGCAGCATCGCAAACAACGCTAACAGAATTTCCCAAGAACGAAGAGCCCAAGGCATCGGAGCAAGAAACGGATGCGGATCAGGTGCTTAGCGAACGCCATTTATGCTGCATTGTGGTGCCAAAGATGTCTTTAACCTTTGATCTACAGCTCAAAACCGGCTCGATGTTTGATGATGATATTGAAATGAAGGAAAACTAATTTCAAAAACAGTTCGCAATATCTCAAAATTACAAAATAAGCTTGTAAAGTATTGCACTATTTATTCGTTTCACTACCCGATTATTATATGAAGAAAATCAATATAGTTTATACAATTTCGTTTTCATTAAAATTTTAAATTAATCAAAGCAAAAAATAAACAACATTTGATATTTAAAGAACAAATCCGATGATAACAAAATAATTGTTGAATAAAACTTAAGCAGCTTGAATCAAGCAAATTATTTAAAGCTTGCACAATCTAAGCAGAATATAGTCAAGAATAAATTCTTTTAGAACACAAAGGCAGTTTCTACTTTTTGCAAATTAAAGAATACGCAATTTTCTTCAAGTGTACACTACTCACATTGACTAGACGTTGTAATGTGGCGACATATGAGTTTTCACTTTGAACGATGGCCGCCAAAATCAAGCGACGCTTGATCTGTTGCTGCGAGAGACCGGGCGGTGCCGGTGGCAACAATGGCGCCATAGCCCGACTGTTGCCAATGCCTGCAGCAAAATTGTTTCGACTGCCCGAATGCGGCGGAGTCATCAGGTCCATATCGTAGCGTCGATTGCCCGGCGTTGAGCTCTCATCATCCTCATACTAAGCAAGAGAACCGTTTTTATAAATATGCATGGAGAAATTAATAGTCAATGAGAGGATAGCGAACTTACCTCGGGTACATCAGGCATCATTTTGCTGGCGCCCAAATTGGTCAGCTTTTGAGGCGAGGCGGCTTCCAGCGTCGCCATCGCTCCAGAAGCTGCGCCAGATCCGCCAGCTCCTGCTGCTGCTAATGCTGCTGTGGTTGGCTTTGGCATTGATGCAATGCTGCCGGCAGATGCATCCGGTATATCAAAACTGGTGGTCGTTGACTGGCGACCATCACGTCCACCCACATCATACTGATGCGACGAGCCACGTCGTATCGAGAACCAACGCGATAGACGTCCACCCGGCGATTCACCTGGCGTTGTGATATCCTCACGCTGTGTCGATTGCCCTCCGGATGCGCTGGAGGGCATCGTGCAAGCGCTAGCACGACGCATAATCATGTTTGTGTCGCTTTGGCTACACTGCGAGGGGGCGGAGTGTTGTGTTGTGTTGTGGGTGTGTGTGGGGTTGGCGGTGGACGCGGCGCCGTTGTTGGCAGCCGTGCGCCATTTGTCAAAAGACAAATGCTGCTTGGCCTTGTTGAAGGTGGAACGCAATTGGGAATTGCGTTGATTGCCGGCGCTTAATGAACTCACGCTGCTGCTGGTCTGCTCCTCTTCGGTAAAGATCTCCTCGTCGGAGTGTTGGCTCACTTGTGGCGCTTCGCGCACCCTTTCACCTCGCGACGGTGACTTTGTGTCGCGCTCGCTGCTGCTACTTGCACTGCTGGCGCCAACGCCGACGCCGACACCGACACCAACACCAACGGCAGCCTGGCCACCGTTGGCGCTGAAGCTTCCGCCGGCAATTGTGGCGCTGTCTGCCTGCTGTCTAATTTGGCAGCCTTTTATTCGCTGCTGCTGTTGTTGTTGTTGTTGTTGCTGCTGCTCGGCAATGCGGCGACTAAATGCGCTGTGCAACTGTGCAGTCGTCACGCTGGCCTTGTGACTGGGCGATGTGATAAAAGACGATGTCTGATTTAAATGTTGCTGTTGATGTGAATGTTGTTGTTGTTGTTGCTGCTGTTGTTGTTGCTGTTGTTCTGGTTCCGCTAAGGTATCCTCCCATGAGCCAGAGTTTAGTTTATGCTCATCTGCAAAAAGGATATAGTAAACAAAATAAATGAAATGTTTAAACAAGCATTAAAAATAAAACAAATATTAAGAATGTATATTTAGATTTTAAATATAAATATTAGTTTTATAAATGTCAAAGTTAGTGATTTTAAAATTTAATTATTTAAATTTGTTTATTTATTTTTTAATTCTCCATATTATTTTATTTCCAAAGTATTTATTTTTCGACGAATTGAAATGCAATTTTCAATCTATTTGATGTTTGCTGATTGCTTTTCAACGTAATGACTAATGCAATTATTTGTATTTAATAATAAGTTATTGTTGTTAAATCATTTAATTAGCTGCAATCAATGCATTTTGTGCTGCAGCTGCAATTAGCAAAGAACAAAGAATAGTAGCTGAGCTGCTAAATGAATAAAATTGTTCTTTGTTTTCTTTTGTGGAACTGAATCAATGTGTTGCATTTGAATGAATATCGAATGACGCAATGGCAATTATAAGGCAGCACTTTTACGCCAATTGGAGTAAGCCAAGTGGCTGGTACTGCTGCTGCTGCTGGCCGCCGGCGCGATTTGGCCATGGCCATGTGCAGTTACCAACAAGCAGCAAGAAGTAGCTTGCGTAGGCAGTCCACAGGGGTGCGGGGGGCACACACAGCTTCAAAGTTAGCACCGACAAAAATAAATCGAGAGAAATAATGCAACAAAATAAACAAGAATCAAAATCAAAGTTCTGGCCATAAGCAAATCGCAGACACAAGAACTGTCGTCGTCGTCGTCGTTGCGAGGTAACTCGTTAGCGCCAGCAGCAGCAACTGTGTGGGCCGCTTTGAACTGGCCATGGCCACAGGCGGCACTTGGAGTCAGAGTAACCAGCAATAAGAATCTCGTGGCAAAGAGTATTAGCGGCAACAACACCCACACTTGGCTTTTTGCATTTGCCTTTGGAAAGCAGCAGCGCATATGTCATGCTAACAGCAACAGCAACAACAATAACAACAACAATCCATGACTGACAAACAGAGAAATAGAGAAACAGAGTACAACAGGAACAGCCAACAACAACGATTGGCGCACTGAGATTCGTGCCGACTCACGTGGTCGTAATTAATCATTCAACAGAAATTATGCGATAACTGCGTTTTAAATATGTATGTTGACTTCACTGGTTGTTGCTGTGGCTGTTGTTGTTGTAGCCTTTAATGTTATCATCAATAACACAACGGGGCAACAACAGGATAGCGACGAGACAGGCGACACTTGGCGGCAACAGCAACAACAACAAAATGGCAAATGAAGTGCGTGGGGGCTGCAAAAACAAAAAACTGAAAAAATAAACAAAATGCCGACAAACAAATATTTGCCAATTTCATGGCATCTCAAATTGTCAGCATGTGTGTCTGTGTGTGTGTGTGAAAGAATGTTTCAAACTGCCACTGGCAGGCTCAAAGAACATCCCACCCACCCAACCCTGGCAACTTCCGAAAAATTCGCATTTTAAAAACTTGAGATGATGTAACTTTTATATGGAACCCATACGCTTATTGAAAGCAGCCCTTACGTTTAGCCTATACATATAGTAGTATATACCCTGTATCACAGAAGCAATGCTAAAAAAAGGGGTCTTATTGTTTTGCTTATGTTAACTCTTGCAATTGTTGGTTATAAGACAACTGCCTGACTTTACTCATTGCCACAGTGAGAAAGTAGAGTAGGATAAGTGGCAGACACAAAATGGTATGAGTGAGTGTGCGTCGAGATTCATATTCTTCTGCATATTGGACATTAAGCATTTTTTGCTATTCTTTCAGCTCTCTTTTGGGTATGTTATAGTCTAACAACTTACACTTAACGCTTTACTGCCTGCATTCGTCTTAATACTTATGTTGACATATATATATTTTTGATCTTCATAATGAAAAAAGTTTGGTGTCTTTTCCCAAAAATGAAACTCAATTGGTTGGGGCCAGAAATTTATTGAGTTTGTAAGGATATCACGTTTATATATTTTTGATTTACATAAGCCATGTGAAACTCTCATTTCATCATAATTGGCAACCCGGCAGACAATATGAGATGATGAAAATATGCAAAAGAAATGCAGAACAAAAACAGCTAGCTGGAATTATTTGTGCTGTTGGGGCCTATTCTGTTGGCAGCCAGGATCATATTTGATTGGGAAGCTACCAATCAATGTGAAAATGCAGATGACCACAACGCAGGTTTATGCCAATTAAAAGGCAACAAACGAGCCAACTAATAGTTGAAAGTGATACACGAGGCAAACTACATACATCAGCAGCTTGGCTGCCTCTAGGTTGTAAACCTGACATTGCGCATACGCCCAGTTTGCTAACACTTGTGTTCGTCTTGTTCTTGTTGTTGTTACTCTTGGCTTGCTTGGGTGAAATGGTTTGTGCAGTTCTGTGGTTTCGCCTCAGTTCGCTGGCTAAGTTGCCCTTGGCCGAGAACAGCAGCCAGCAAGCCAGTCTCCTCACCTTTTCGTAGCAGCAATGACGACCTATGTACAAACAACAAAGCACAAAACACACACACTCTCTTGACGCAATTTGTATTGTAAGTGGTTTCTTGGCTTGTCCTACAGCTCATAGTTTCTCTTGGTATGTCCGGCAGCCCACACACACTGAGCCAACCTACAAGTGGTGTGGTTTTTTGACCATGTTAGTTGGTGCACTGATTCTGTTTAGTGTTGCGTTTGCTTTTGCATTTGGTTTGATTTGATTTCATGTTAGGTTGTATAACGCATATCGCACAGATTGCGTATACGCCGCCGTGCTTTGATGGCGATTGCACATTAATTATGATCAAATGCACACACTCCTGGCACGCGATACTCCACTCTCCACTCCTTTTTGCATAATGCATCAATTTGCACTGCGAATTAATCATACGCCACGTGAGTCGTGGAGGTGGCAATAAGAAACGCAATAATTTGCATAACAAACCCAGTCAGTCAGTCAGTTAGCTAGTTTGTTTGTCAGCTAGTCAACTAGTCAGTCTGTCAATTAGACAAGCCGTCAGTCAGTTGAGAGTTGACAGTGTTTCATTCATTAGTTGGGTCGCAATTGGCAATTGGTTTGGCAATGATTAATGAGCCTCATTAAACGTGGCCAACACACACACGCACACGCACACAGTGACAGAGAATGAATGAATGAATGCCCACAATACAAGAGACGCACCGTGACTCAAAATGCTAATGACTCCGCGCACTTACTTAAATCATACAAATTATATTTCATTGTTTGGCAGCTCAGCACAGCCCACATTGAAAGCGAGAACCATAAATGTTAAACGTTCACAAACACAAACACACGCACACACAGAGAGAGAGAGAGAGAGAGAGAGAGACGTTAAAACGAGAAGCGGACATGTCTAAAGGCTGCGGCAAATTGAAATGACAGCGCCAAGTGGCAACAAAATGTTGGCAGCCAATTGCCTTTTGACACTGGCTTAAACAATGATTGAAACAACTTGACTGCATTTGTTTTGTCAGTTTAATTTTATTTTTTAATTTTGACAACATGAACTTGTGCAAATGTATGTGTTTCAGCATGGAAAGCATGCTCTTAAGAGTCTTTTAACTTTTGTCACACACAGTTTTGAAGCATTGTTGTTGTTGTTGTTTGACATTGGCAATGGCAATTTTGGGATTGTGTCACAGTCGCGAAAGTCACCTGCTGCGCTTAATGTACATGGGGATAGTATTAGTATAGCATGCAGTCTAATGAGGCCACAAGGCACTTGCCACTTGCTACTTGCTACTTGCCGATTGCCACTTGTCAGTTGGCGGCACGAGTTGCAAAAGTAATTTCATGTTTGTGTGTTGTTGAGAAAGAAAAATATAAAAAGAGAGAGAGAGAGACATAGAGAGAGATTTAAGAAGCATGCGGCGCACATGCACTTTAAGCAGCGCATAAGCTTAGCCAAGTTAGTCGAGTTAGCCAAGTTTGTAGGTCTCATCTGGTTATATGTAGCTCATTACGCGCCCGCCAAGAAAAGCTGCTTAAGAGTTCGCGTTTCTGACTGACATACACACAACACACACGTGTCTATAATAAGTGTGGAAATTGCTTTCCATTTGCAATTCTGATGACGATGCTTCCCAGTAGGAGCAACGCGTGCCTTTTCCATAAACTAATTATTATAATGTAAATCACACAGACACACACAAAGATCGAGAGAAGAGCTGAAGATTCCGGGAAACTGTAGCAAAGCCAATCGAAACTTCATGAAATGCCAACTGGCTTAACCACTCACATAATTATTATAAGTATATAGATGTGCGTGGGAAATGAAAAATGAGAGACACGCATTAACGCACAAACACACGCACACAAACATGCTTTGGGGTGGATGGATTAGCTGGCAAACTTATCGCACTTATTAAAATGGCAAACCATAAATTCAAGGGATGCTCCAAGGCAATATTTGTTTGAAAATAACCATTTTTTACTCTAATGAATTTCATTATTTATTCTGGCTAAAACAATAGACTGAGATTAAGCTTTAATCAAAAGAAGCTCTTGACTTTTGCTCTAATTCTATGTCTTTAAATGAAGCTGTATTAGATTAAGTGCAATTTGCTAGCTAAAAAAAAAAAATTACAGAGTAATTAATATTTTATTATTTTTATATGAACAATGCACCATATTAACATATATGAAAATTATATAGAAAATATCAAAAATTCGTTAATGTAATAACAAAAGTTTAAATATATGTAGTTTTTTTTTTAGTAATTTCATGGCATTTTTTGCCATTTATTTTGCATTTGAAATGCATTTTTTCAACTTTATTAAAACAGTTAACATTAGTCACAAGATTGCGATATCGTCTGGGGGAAAGCCGACTCCAGAAAATGTTCATGATTAATTACATACACACACACACACATGTATGTACATATATATTTGCGACTTTACTTTGCGTGCCATCATCAATATGTGCAATGAGAAAGTAAGTATGTACAACAGAAACTGTGCCAGCCAGAACGAATGGCACGAAGTTTGCTGCCGCTTTAATTCACTGGCATTAAATAATTAATGGCATTAAAATTCGATGGTATAGTCAATTAAATAGAAAATTAACGCCGCACACAACTGTTCAAAAAACAACTTTGCTGCCAAGTGATAAACTTTAGCAATTAAACATCTTCATTGATTTGATTTACGAAATGCAAAACAAGCCGATTGGCTTGGCAGACGTGAAAAACTGATTTTAATTCTCTGATGAAAATAAGAGAGAGAATAGAGCCTATTGGTCCTTAAGCTTACCAGCATATTTTGAAATCGACAAGCCCATTTTAGTTGCTGCTCGTGTGAAAGTTTGAACTTTCTAGTATTTTGACCAAAGAAATTGTCTTACTAAACTGTCTATGGCAGCGTTTGCCTCGAATCTAATAAGAAATCCAAAAAGTCATTTTGCGGCAAACAGTTGCAATACTAGTCCTTTAACTTGCCATGGGTGTCGTTCGTTTAGCAATCGTAGTATTCTTCATGCATTAACTATAAGACCAAATTGCCTGACAGGCAAAAAGACAAACGTGTCTCGGCATGCCCTTGGCCCCCACACACACACATACACACTCGCAGTGTCATCAACAAACACAAACAAAAACACACATGTATGGGGGAAAAACTTGATCAAACTTTCGTTAGCTGAATTGCGGGCGTAATAAGTAATAATTAACAATGAGACGCTTTTTAGACAGCTATAAAGCGAGTTGTGAACTAGTTTACGTCAATATTGTGAGCTTTGGTAGCCATGCCAAGGCGTACCGTTACAATCAAGCAGCAAAGTTAGCAAGTTAGCAACAAAGTAAAATTCAGCTTGCAGTTTGCAGTGTGTCCCACATGAATTATTTAACTGTGCTCCGATTCGAATAAAGTAGTATATACAATACGTTAGGCATGTGAAAATGTCAGAATCAAATTAAACTGTTTCTGTGCGTTGCAAGTGCCAGCGAAATGCCACAGCGTACTTGCAGCAGCAGCAGTAGCACCAGCACATGCCCCACACCTGCCGACTGCAGCAACATACTTAGAAACAGACCCTTGTCAGCCACAGGCACAATCAAAGGCCCAGTCTCATTCCAATTCCCATTCCCATTCCCAGCTGCAGACCAAAGCAAGTCAATTGCTTTGCCAACTTGACGCTGAGCCTCAGCATTGTCCACTTGAGGCTGGATAGACAGTTGTGCCTTTGCGCTTGTGGAATTACACTGCCACTGCCAGTGCCACATCTACTTCGGCAGCAAGAGCAATGCCAACTGCAGCACATGCAAAATGGCACAAGAAAAAGCAAATACACTCGCACACTTTTCAATCAAAAATACTGTTAACCAGTCAAGTTTGTTGTGTTTTTAAGAATAACAATCAAAAATTCTCGTTTAAATACATTTCGTTAATAAAGCCTAATGCTTCTGGAAATATATCAAGCTATTTGATAATCGTATTCTACGAAAATATATACCGATTCGTGATTTTTTTATTTCAATGTTTATTCTAAAATAGAAATTAGATTATCCGGTTGAAGATTTGTTGACATTGACAATGTAATATTTAGAGTTTTAAATTATTATTATACAAAAGTCTGTTTTTTTTAAGTGCAACCACATGGATACAGTATGTTTGTGGCTTCCTAGCTATTTTCAAGTATTTTCTTGACGCTTTTAAAAAGGAAACTCGTCGTCGCCGTCGTCTCGTCATCTCGCCAGAGCTGCTGCCCGGTTGCCAATAGAGAGTTGTGGCGATGTGGCTGGATGAATGTGAATGTGGGCCCTTAAATGCCACATGCCTTTGACTATTTATAGCGGGCGCTGAGCTGCAAACAATGCGGCGACGTCAAGTGGCCTGACTGGCGCTGCCGCCTCCCTCTCTTTCTCTCTTTTCCTCTCGCCGTGTATATGTATATGTTGTTACATCCCCAGGCGCACCATGCACCACAATCCACCAATCTACCTTCTATAGAGTTGAGGCAGCACCAGCAATCTCGACAGCAAAAACTTGAGCTTAAGGTTTTAGTTTTGGTTGTTGTGCGCTGCTTTTGGCTTTTGGTCGCTGCTTGTTTTAGCCCCGACTTGAAAAGTGTCAACGCCCACAACTGGCAACTGGATGAGAGGCTTCAGGACATAAAAAGGCTGCTGCTGCTGTTATTTCTATTGATGGGTTTAGGTCTTGAAAAGCTATTGTATTTCCCCCCCATTTAAATTAAGTTTGACGTGTGCTACAAGTGCTGCTCTTCTAGCCAGCATCTATGGGATGTGGTTCGTTTTGGGTATCATTTTTTTTTTTACAATTTTATTCAATTTTATCGTCGTCGTAGACCATTCATGGGTCAGCTAATAGTATTAAAGTGTTCCCTTTGGTATTAATGTTCATTAGTTTTCGTTTACTTGTCCCATGTCCATTAATATAATTGAAATGCACCAACAAAAAAAAAAAAACAACAACAAACTAACCAAAAGGTCAAGCAATTGAAAGTTTAATCAATACACATTACGCTTTGAATATGAATACAATGCTGTCCCATATTTGCTTTGTGTTGTATCAAAGCACAATTTCAAAGTTTTTTTCTTGCTTTTGCTGTTCGAATGGCAAATGCTCTTCAAAGGGTTTATCATATCGAGTGTCTAAATATATTTAGAATAAAATAAGACTCAAGGCAAATACAATATAGGGTATACGAAATCGTTATTGCATTAACTCCCTGGGTTAGAGCACTGGGATTGCGTGCTATTGTTCTAATAATTTATAGTGTGTTCCCATTTTAGTTTATTTTTCATGGTCAGCGTTAAACTAACAATCATTATTTTAGAGACAGCAAAATTGGATCAAATTACCAGTGTTTAGTCCCCTCTGTGAATACAAAATGTTTCCCCTTTTTGATTGAGGTGAAGTTGAGTAAAAATTCTCTTTATTTTAAATTTGATCAAACTCACCGATTAAATTTCTTGCTTGATTAAAATTCAATTTAATAAAATGCTATTAAATTATATATCAAATCCATAATCAATAATTTTATGAGCTGGCTTAAGACGATGTATATAAACTATAAACTATGAAAAAATTAATAAACACAAATAATAATTGCGAAATGCAAGCGTCTAAGATTGTTTTTTGTTTTTTGTATAGTTTATTTGTATTTATTTTGAATTTTCCGTTGTGTTTCTCTTATCAAATGGAGTCGTCGGCACGCTTACCCCTCCCTTTCCGGCAATGGCCCTTCGGTTTTGGCTTTTATTTATTTATGATATTTATATACACAACAAGCAATACAAGAATAATGCAGATATAGTCGAATCAAACGAACCTAAAAGGCGGCTCAATGTTTGTTGTTGTGTGTGTTTGTTTGTTTGTGTGTGACACGGTTTCACTTTCATTGGCGCTTATCACTGTGTGCTTGAGAGAGCGGCCGCGTTTTGGTTCCAAAGAGATGTTTGTTGTTGCCGCCGCCGCCACCGCGTAAACGCAGTGGCCCTTTGCAAACAGCGACAACGACAACGACACATAAATATGCTTGTAAATATGGACATGGATATGACTGTATACTGTTTGGAGAGCGTGGCGCTATCAAGCTGCTGTCAACTGCATCTTTGGACTTTTGGAAGTCGTGGTCATGGAACATGGAATACGGACACGGACACGGACATTAACATCAACGGTTTGTCGGTTGGTCTGTCAGTCGGTCGGTCGGTCGGTCGGGTCTGTCGCTTTCTTACTCGAATTTGGTAATTGCAATTTACATAAATTTTGTTGTCAGCTGTCGGCAGGCAACCGGCAATTTGCGCACATTTATAAACATTTTGTTTTCTGTTTTGGCTCTTGCCGTTGTTGTTGCTGTTTCGCATTCGGCTATTACGCTTAAAGTAGTAATAAAAGAAAAAAAGCAAAGCGACGCTATAATTATGGCCAACAACATAATTTATGAGGCTGCTTGATGAGCAACAGCAGCAACAGCATCCTGGCCACAATCACTAAAACTGGCACTCGCCTCAGTCTGTGACTTTAATAAAATAATAAGCAATAATAATAATTGATCATAAGCGGGACTCGATCGAAAACTATTCGAAAAATGCAAAAAAAAAAAAAACAAAAAATAAAACTGCCTCTAAAAGGCAGCTGGAAAAAGTCAACAAAATGCTGCAACATCAAATTGCAGTTGGCCAAGAATGCGCGCAAGTTCAAAGTGAAAGTCATCAGTAGCAGCAACAACGAAAACAAATAACTTGCAACATGCGACAGGTGGCAACAGCCTGTTGGCTGCATTGAGCGTCCATTAAAAAGCAAAACTTGTTTAAAAGAATTCAAAGTCAAGACCAGCATACAATTTGCCAAATACATGCAAGCAAAGTATGAAGGCCATTGTCAAAAAAGCTCAGCAAGGAGATTCTCTTAAATCTTAAAGCGTAATGTTATTGCTGTAAATATCAATCAGCCTGTGTAGCTAAGGCTTCCGCCTCGTTACCCAGGTTCAATCTTTATCAGTTTTGGATGACTTTTTCAAACTAATTTCTCTTGATCGTTCAATATTTTTAAACGTACTATGTCTCAACAATTTAAAATCTACAAAACGATAATTTCAAGAAAATTGCGGTTATGCACATGGCTGCTTTTTCAAGTGTTTGGCAATTGATTTTCTAAACTGATTTCTTTTTATTTGATGCACTTTCAACTTAGCGCAACGGAAGTTGCATGCTTTTAGAGCTCCCTTCAACTGGCTGTCTAATTGTGTGTGTGTGTGCGGGTGAGTGCGACTTCCCGTTATTACATGAACCGATTGCAGCTCAATATCAAAGACAAAATGCAGCCAAATGTCAAAGTTTTGCGGTTGACAGCATTATGCTGCCCCTTCGTCAATCCCACTGCTCAAAACTCTCTCTCGCTCTCTCTCTCTCTCGCCCCCTTTGTGCGTGCGTCGTGTCTTGTTGGCTTTTGAGGAAGTCTGCCATACGGCAATAGACACGCAGTCTGCATCCAGCCCCACCGTCAAGCCCCAGCCCAACGATGCTCTCAACAACAACAACAACTTCAGCTTTAGGTTTTGAGGCAATGCCCTCAACTAATACATATGTATATAGTCGGTTGGGTGGTGGCACATATGGAATTGCAACTGCAACGCAGCTTTGGCTTCATCTGTTTGCTTTGATTACGCGTGTTTATATTTTTTGTTATTGTTTTCCCTGTCTCATTCCACACACACCACCCCGCCCCCCTTTTTAAATGTATTGTTTTTAGCCACAGCGTATGATCTTGTGCATATAATTTGAACCATTGGAAAGTGCACACACACACGCACAGGCACACATATGGACACCCACCCGCCAGAGAGTCACGATGTTTCCTTACCCTATAACCATATACATTATAATCCTACCCCCCCCTTTTACAGTTACTCCAAACTGTATGCTTAATATTGAATTTCATTCATGTTTGAATTATTGTTGTTGCTACTAATGTTGTTGATGTCTCTTGTTATTGTTGTTGTTGTTGTTGTCTTCTTTCATGTCATAGTACATGCATTTCCATTTCCATTTCATTTTCTTTCGATTTCGACTTTGATTTGCATTTCAATTTGTTTTGTTATTGTTGTTGTTGCTGTTGCTGTTGTTTATGTTGTTTCTTAACAATACGATTATGGTTGTTTGTCGACCATCTGTTTGAGTTTGTTACCAAACGGAAGTCCATTCAACTAGTGTTTAAAGAACAGATCAATTATTTTTAGTAAATCCAGAGAAACAGGTATTTATTATTTACGATTGGATTGTAAGCGTAACTTGGTGGTGGTGCAATGTTTGATCACATCATCACTTAACTGGAGAATCGATCATCCATTATATATATGTATGTATGTACATTCATATATAATATGATCAGCAAACAGCCTCGTTTCACTTAATTAGCAGTCATGATCACATTTTGACGCATTTGTTTCACATTTCCGCCAAAACCGACGATGACTGAACACAAACGTCGAAACTTAACTGAAACTTAATTGCGTACAAGCCGAGTTCAGCTGGCTACTGGCTGGCAGTGACTGAACGAGGGGCGTCATTGGGGGCGGTGTTCGCCAAATTAATGCCCATTAATAGGTTTTGGGCAACAGGTTAAGCGACTCAACAGGGGGGGGATGGGAGGAGCAGTAGCAAATCATATGCGAAATGTCACACGGCCAAATGATTAAAACACCAATAAAGTGTGAGCGCCAAAGGAATACCCTAACTGTATTACGTTATTTGCTTAACAGATCTAACCGATTCTTTTTAGAATATTTATTTAAGTTATCTGGTTCTTAGTTACTCAGTTTGTAGTTAGTTTCTTAAAGTTCTATAACATGAAAAACTTATTTCTATAAACAAGCTTTACTTCTTGCACAGTTTTTGGTATATAAATAGGGTATCTTAATAAGGTATTTCGAATAATAGCAACAAAATCAAATCAAATATACAGTATATATGTATGTGTATGTATAAAAGTGAGCTTAGCAAACTCGTTTCGCTGTCGGCTATTTAAAGCTGTCAAGTCATACAGTAAACACAACAAACATTGAAATATATATTTTTATATTATTTTTTTCTTTCGCTAATATTTATTCATCAATAGATTTGCTACACATACATATGTATATTTATTTATTTTTATTTTGCCGCTGCGCAGAAGCTGTCAAAAAACGGGCAATGCAGTCACAGCATTTAAAGATAACGAAACGAGATTGTTTGCGTTTTTAATGATTGATTCTTTTGGCGCTGGATGAATACGAATGCGGCGGCGGCGGCGGCAAAGACACAATATTGCAACACGACAAACAGCATGTTGCTGGCACGCACAGGCGACAAACTTGACCTTAATTTGGCAACGACCATTGCGTGTGGCCAACATGTGGGCCACTTAACCTTTACAGCTGCCCAGTATGAATGTGCCACCCAATTGCCTGTCAACTGCAGTTTTAGCTGCTGCAACAGCTGCCATTGCCACCTGTGAGCAGTCACCTACTTAAACTTCTCCTTCACCGCCCCCTCTGTTAAAGAGATGGCAAGTTGGAAGCGTGCACAGCGTGTGGCCGGCCTACAGGCAAATGCAATAAATGTGTACAAAAACAAAAGCAGCAACAAAAACTATGTAAACAAACCGAATGTGTAACACTCAACCTTGAAGTTGTTAAGAGCCTTAGACGAATACATTGCGCAACTGGCAAATGGCCCAGACAGACCAACAGACAACTAATGTGACCAAGTACACAACAAAAAATAATTAGATACAGAATCTAAAAATCACATAAAAAGCAGAAGTAAAATTTTGAAAAGCTTCGTGAATCAAATAATCTTTGTTTCGATTTCTATTTTTTGTCGAGTGTAGTTTGCTGTGTGCTCTAATTTGTTAAAGAATTCAATTCGCTGGCATTAACTATGAGCAGCAATAAAAAATTATATATAAATATGAAACAGAAGCAAACGAGGCGCCAGAGATCTTGATCTAATAAATGATATAAGTATTTAAGTATTTCAATGAAATTTGTTAATTTTTATCCAACACAAGGGGATTAGCTGCGTGGCGACAGCTGTGTAGCTGTAGCTGTAGCTGTATCTGTATTTGTATCTTTTGTGTTTTGTATCTGCAACGAGACAACTAAACGGTTGGTGAATGCTAACTGCAATTGCGCATACTTAACATTCATAAGCAACTCTCAACTCTCAACATCAACAAACAATAAACGGCCGCTTACTTTTCATCATGAACATCATCAGTTAGTTGTTGACTTTAAAAGTGCCGCCAAATAAGGCGTAAGAAAGAGAGAGAGAGAGAGAGAGAGAGAGAGAGGGGGGGAAAGTAAGTGGCTAGTTGGAAAGGGGTTAACATTTCACCAAACATGTCAAATGAGCAATGCAAACGGCACAAACGCACACACACACGCACGCAACATACATGCATCTAGTTGTATTACCATTATTCATTAACAAACAGCAAAGCTGGCTAACAGGTGGCTGGACAAAAGTTAAAAAAATGCGTGCGTCGATTGCACAAATTGAACAACAAATCAAATTGCAGCTGAGCTTTAAATCAAATACAAACACACACGCACACACACAAATATGTACATTTAGACATTTGAAGATACAAAAAATGTATATACAAATAGAATTGCACAATAGTAAATTCGTGGCAACATTTAATTAACAGACTAACTTCTTTCAAACGACAAACTCATCGTTGAGCCTATTAAAAATACCCTGTACGCCGAGATTTTAGCTTTGATCATGTCGAAAAGAAATAACATGCATTCAGATTGTAATCCAATTCTTTGTTATGCGTTCTGATATCCTAAATATATATATATATTTTCATAGTTTTCTTAAACACATTTTCAGTGAGCAAGGTTTCGCGTTCAACTGCAAATGGAATGCATTGCAGGGTATCACAAGTTTATGCTCAGTCGTTGTATCTTATGCGTGGCTTGGCTTGGCCACAATTACAACAGCATCGCCAGGCGATAGGCCAAGCCCGAAGTTATCGGGCCAATGTGAAGTCGAGAAACGCAACAGGTTTTATTTTTCACACTAAATTAGCATATTTTCATTTTCCATGCTGCAATTGGCCCCCAAATAGATGCGCTAAATGCCTTGACAAACCGTTCACAACCTGAGTTAGCTCTCTGCGTCGCGTCGTCGAGCCTATTGATACTTCAAATATTATGCAATTTTCTTTTCTACTTGTTTTTGTTTTCGCTTTTTTTTTGCTGTTGGTCTTTGTGTAAATCATATGGGTCTATAGACAACATTGACCAGCCGATTAGCTTAGCTCATTTTCATAATGCATGCAGGGGGGATGGGCGCCCACGCGATCTTCAGACGGCTTCATTAGTTGGCCCCCGTGCTTGTTAATGAAAATGCAAATGCGACATTTTTCACATCGTTAAAATGTGCCTGATCGGTTTGGTTTCTCTGCACCGTTGGCGGCGTGCATGACACAATTTGTAGCTCAACTCAGAGTAATGGGAATTGGGCAAGGGAAGGGGGAATGATTAACTGTGCGTAGAGCACACCTTGTGATAAATTCCATGGCAAGCTTAGGCGCACTAATTATCATAATATCCAGTGACAACTGGGCAAACCGAAACTAGCATACCCTTACCCCTAGCCGCTATTTGAAACCTGTGGCCAACAGCAAACTTTGACTGGTAAGCGGAAATTGCGCGTCAGATGGCGGTTGATTAATACATTGTCGAAAGAAAAGGTAGGCAAAAACTAAAACAAAGAAATTTAATTGGACCAAAAAGAGGTTGTGGATGTAATATTAATTTAAGGTACATTAATTCATTTATCAATAAACTCATTTAAGCTTCAACTTTAATTTATGGTCAGGCTAAGTAGTTTGGAACTAGCCACCAAAGTGCAAATAATACGCATCTTCAAATCAATTAACAACTCGACTCGAATCAAAAACAACGAGTCTAAGAACATTGTTGAAACAATAAACACTTAAGGGCCAATGCCGCTGACAGATCTTTAAAGTGGAATACTTGAAGCTCTTCAAAAGCGATTTCCCCCTTCTGCAATATTCGAGTTGGATCGTAGTCTTATGTAGTATCAGTAGTATTTGAGGTGTTTAATTGTTTGTTTGTTTGTTTACCTTATCAACTTACTTATGCCCCATTTCTGTGAGCAATAAGCGACCTATTTGCCCTGCCATAACTCTGACCAGAACGATATCTAAGAATAACTCAACTAATTAGTTTTGGCTTAAGGCTGTCGTTGTTGTTGCTGTTGTCAGTTGACAGTTTGGTATTTGGATGAAGAAAGTAAATGAATGGGGGAGGCCAATGGCAGACACATTATTCATACGGCACTTGGGCCAACATTTTTATGTACGCATGTAAGTTACAAGTTAATTGACTTGCTGCCTTGGTATTCCCATTTTCTTTGGCTTATTTGAGCAATGACGCATGAAATCGAGTTGCTTGATCCCAGGCGTAGGTCCCCCATTATAATTACAAGCCAATTTTTCAGTTATTAAAGCCTAGAGAATTTCTAACGATTGATTCATATAAGGTTGAATATATAGCTCAATGTGGGGACTGGGGGTTGACCCATTTGCCAAGGGCTGTTGTAATTTTAGAAAATTATTCCAAAGCTCCGCAGACGAACAAGATTATTTGCGTTCGACACACCCGCTCGCCCGCCCCTAACTCCAACCAACCAAGTGCGTCAATGCAAAAGCAAAACGAAGAAAATTAACAAGCAAAAAGGAAACAAGCTAAGAATTTTATGATTATTAAATAAAGGCAAAAGGGAATCCCTTAAGCTGCAGTACAGCTGTAAGTTACAGAAGCTGCTTGTTTTCTAATAAAAGGTAAATAGAGTCAGAGAATAGAGACAAAGAGAGACACGGTCCTAGCTGAAGGCGGTTAGGTTAATCTTTGAAAAATTGAGTTTGCTGCTGTTTGCTAGCCGTTTGCCCCTAATTTACAGCACATTCTTTGAGCGGAGAGCGCGCGAAGCAATTAAAACATTTTGCCAAACGCGCCTACAAAATGTTTTGACAGCCAAGCGACAAGCAACAAAGACGACAAAAAAAACAACAACAACAACAGCGTCGATAGTCAAACATTGAGGAGGTATTCCAAGTTGAAAACCCAAAAGCCAAATAGACCATGACGACAAAACGTTGTTTCGGGGGCCGCGTCGCGCACTCAGTTTTTTGTTGTTATTGTAAAGGAAACTTACATTTGGGTGTGTTCTATTCTGTTCTGTTCTGTTCTGTTGTGTGTACTGCTCCTCACTCAAGAGACAATAAAAACAAAAAAATAAATAAACAACAACAGAATTGTATTGTAGTCAAAGGCAACGTGCGGCGCGGCAGTTAACTAAAATTTATCCATGTATGCTGCGTGCGCGCATGTACTTAGATAAACAGCGGCAGGGGCAGTGACAGGGGCAAGCATATGTATGTGTCACACGACAAACGGCAGCAGCAGCAACAAAATGCATTCAGAACCGCCCCGCGAACGACCGGAGACAAACGCGACATTCATTTGGGCATATCACATTTCAAATGCGCCAACATTTAAAACGTGCCAAATGCCACGGAAGGCGTGTCTGCTAGCCACCAGTCAAAGACGTTGACGATGTTCTTGCTGCCGGAAGGTTAACAAGACGACAACGCGGCAGGTGCGTGATGCACTTAAACACACACAATCTTTGACACACTGGTGCTATTATTTTCGTACGATAAAAGAAGCTATTCTGTATGCAACAAGTGGAAAGCATGTTGCATGGAACCTAATTAAGATACGTGCTATTGTACTTCTCTCTCCCTCTCCTTCAGTTAGAGTGCTCACAATCAGTGCCATGGGTTTGGCTTTATTATGTTTATGCTGCTTCAATTCAATCGTTTCGTTTGAATGCACTCGACATTGACTCACCTGAAAAGAGATGGAAGGAAGTAAAAAATAAAAAATGTTGAGGTTAGTTTCAGATGCAACTTTATAGAGGTCACTTATAATTAGCCTACGAATATTAATTTATATATTTTTTTTACTCAATACAAGCTTAAAATATTTTTAATTATGTACTTTTCATTTCCAAAAAATTATGGGCTTTAAAATTTTACAAGCCACTTAGCATATTTTTTAAGAAAGCAAATAATTATTGCCGAAAAAATCTGTAAAAAAAGAAAGAAGAGAAATATTTGTTTTTAAAGACAGGTCTTAAATTGCTTGGTTTAATAGTCGCCTCGATAAGTCGGAAGTAAGTAGTTCCCCGTTATATGCTGATATCATCGTCTATCTGTATTGAGGTGTCTATTGTTTAGGGGCTCTGGCAATTTCTGTTCGGTTTTCTAATTATGAAGCTGCATCAGGTGGATGTGGGCGCTGGCGCCCACACTCCAAATACAACAACAACAACGAGAAGCAACCAATAAAAAAATAAGCACAAAAAAAAAGCCGACAAACGAAAGCGAAAATTGCCGATGTTGTTGTTGTTGTTGTTTGTAGCTGGTTTCGCTTTTGTAGGTAAAAGATAAATTTGCAGTCGCTGCCGGCACAGATTTTGAGTAGCTGCGTCAGCTTCGATGTCAGCGCCATTGTTTGAGTCTAAGGCGCTTAAAATATTTCACGCTTTTCTTTGGCCCGTGGGCGACATGCAAATTGAATGCGAGACAAAGCTATTAAACATGCAGCATACAAAATAGTTGGATATTTTTGGTAGGCTGCTGCGAGGGCAGTTAAGATACAAAAATGAAGAGTTTCTTTAGATACATTCAGGGAATAATAACTGCTACGACCAAATCTTGCTAGTGTTGATATTGCTGCGAGGAAAACCCAGAATCCCTATACGAATACTTAAATGATCAATTAAAATTGATTGATATTTCGCCAAGTTAAAAGTATATTTTTTATTTACTCAATACGAAAGGCAATTATTTTCCTTTGACTTTATTCAAAAAGAACATTCGCTTTTTGTATTTGAATGCATCAACGATTGCATCAATTAAATCTGCTGTTGGCTATATGCAATTCTGTAAATTGACTTATTGCCCTTAATCAGTACTTCCAATTATGAGCATCTATTTATACAAAAGAACGGTTCGTTCATGCGTATATATTTTCATATTTAATTGAATTGGAAAATATATAAAAAAAAAAACACCAACCTGTTGATATTAAATATTAAATGACCCTCGGCATATGGCATGTGCATGTTTCAACAGTTTCCGTTAATCTTTGCATATTTGATATGACTCTCTTTTCATCGGCGAGAGCACAACGCCTGGGTTTATAAGGCCAACTGACTTTGCAGAGCACAGAAAGCCCAATAGATAGTTTTTGTGTTGCAACAAATAAATGTTAAAATTGAATATCAACAACGATGACAAATTGATTATTTTTTATACTTTTCCAGCTGCATTTGGATTTGCATTTAAAATCAAATTAAGCTATGGATCGCCGGAGAAACGAACGTTGAATTTAATTAAAAATTGCCCATAAGCTGTCGTAAAGAATTAATTAAATGCATGATGTAAATGCAAACTCCTACGACAAAAACGCCCCCGTCTTTGACATTGAAGTTGCCCCCAAACAATAAAAACAAAGGCAAGAATTTACACACACACACATGCTACAGCAAACGGAAAACATGCTTCACACTGTTCCGATGCTTGTAAAATGACTTTGAATATCGTTTATCGAGACGACGACAACGACAACTTCGACGACAGATTCGTGATGACATTCGTATAGTCTCCCAAATAGCCTTTACACACGCCGCTATCGAATGGAACATGGCCTTCGCAATTGTCTCTCAGTGTCATTGCCAGGAAACACTCGACTTTAACTGCAACTTTCGCATGAAAAAACCAAAAACCATTTACTATTTTATCAATGAAAAGTTCAATATTTTCTTACAAGTTGTAAAATAATGTGGATAGCATTTTCATGAACGAAAAGTGATATAAAGTTTTGGCTACATATTTGTAGTACATTGAAAAAATGCAAAAAAAAGGGCAATAATCCTGACGATTTGATAATGAACAACAAATTGCAGATCATCATCTAGATCCATTTAAATAGATTTTAAATCAGTTAACCACGAATCTCTATAAAATAAAAAACTGTAGTATATTTTTGGCACACATTTTCAGCTAACTGCTAAACAAAACTTATACGCTTCACCAGAAACAAAATCTTTGATTCTCTTGCATTATGTGTAAATGTATTTTTAACAAACATTTTCAGTTGATTAAATTTATAAGGGGATTAATATGAAGGTAGAGGGGTTGGGGTTGGGGGGGGATCCACTAAAAATAATTAAACAAATTGCTCGACAGCAAGAACAAAAGAAACACACAAAGAACACGAAAAAACTAAACTAAACCAAAAAAAGATAACAAGTTCACCAAATTAAAGCCATGTTCGAATAAAACACAAAGCTAAGCTTCTACCAAAAGGGCCGCAGCAGCAAGTTGAAAGTGAATTTGAAGCGTTTACGCAGCCAGCGACAGCAAATTAAATGCTCATTAGCATATTCCAAGGAGCCGACTGATACAGCACAGGGAAGACAGAGAGACAGACAGACGGATGCGGCCACGCACGATTTCACTACAGTGAGGGAGACGGACGGGCGGACTGGCTGACTCGCCGGTTGGCAGGAAGTCGGTTCCGGTGGCGATGACGACGTATTTTCACAGGAGAGCGAGACAGACAGAGCATTAGGTTCAAGTTGACAACAACAAAGCGTTGAAGCCGCCTCAAAGCGACATGTCTTAGCTATTGGTTAAGCGGTGAGGGATGGGGATCTCTTCATTTGGGGCTGGCGAAATAAATTAATTTGCTTTACTTTACGTTATATTAATGCCCTCCGGTGCGTTCTCTCTCTCTCTCTCTACTTCTGTCGGTGTAGCACATTGTTTGGCATATTTTATTTTGTGTTGACGTCGGCTCCATTGCTCCACTCCTGGCTGTATGGCCTGGCCAGGGACTTGAAGTTCTGTTATGCGGTTCCGTTGCGTGTCATTCAATTTACATTAATTTAGTTGATGATGTTCCTCCAGTCGCGCATTGGGAGGGCAGGCAGGGGCGAAACTTTTTGGCAGCAGGCGTGCCACAGCTATTTGTTGAGCCAAATGTGCGGAGCGGGACAAAGAGCGAGAGAAAAAGAGAAAGACACAACAGAAGACATCCGTCAGCTACGGCAGTTTGTCAATCAATCATTCACCGGGCGTGGCATACGCCCACCGTAGGCCAACCGTGCGTCAAACACTTCAAAAGGTGCTTGCTAAGGATCGAAAATAGGTACGGATGCAGGTCTCCATAGCGATGTTAGGAACGTCTCGAATGGGCTAACGGAACAAGCAAGCAAAAATGCTCCTTGATACACTCACAAAAAACACAAAATACTTAAGATAAGCGCTCTCAAGTTAAAGTAGGAAATTTGTTGTATTATAATAAGATATGTTTCGAGGAATGTTTGGGTTTACAGTTATTTTTTATTTTAAATTTTAGGTCAACTTTTTTTTAAGCATTTGAGGGAGGAAAAGAAACAGACTATCTGGCTTGGGAAGGGAGAAGGGGGGGGGGGGGGGCCGTGACTGACTGGCTGGCTGGCGATTCAAGTGAACTCATCCAATTCATACGAATCAAGAACCCCAAATCGCGGTTTCCTCAATGGACTGTGACTCACATTGGGATAACGGGATTGAGTTAAAGGTTTCTTATTCTCTACTCCCTCTAAATCACTTCCAGCCAATCAACGAAAGTGTAAGAAAAGAATCGCAAAGCTGGCCAGCCAGCCATAAATTGCACATGACAGCCAAAAGATACAAATGTATCTCTGCTGTTGCTTTTGCTTCTGCTGCAAGTAGCTCACAAGCTGCCAGCTATTATCATTGATTAGCATGCTTCAAAGCGATTCAGACTTTTTATGTTTTCGTGTAAAGTTTATTCCCTTTTTCTTTTCGTTTTCATCGCTTCTTTTTTGTAGTTTTTTTTTTTTTTTTTAATATTTACATATATACTTACTTTTTTTTGTGGTTTTTGCACTCTTTTATATTTTTTGTACAACTTTCATTAGTTGTTGATTTCGTTGTAACCAAAATGTTACAATTTTATTTATTTATTTTTTTTGTTTCTTTTGTGCTTTTGAGGGCTGCGCCGCACATATTTAAGTCAAGGACGTGACTTTTATAGCAAGTTTTGCCCTTCGGCACAAACGTTAACACTGGGTCCAATGACTGCCACTGGCCCAGTCTCTACCTTCACCAGCTGCTGGCGACCTGCTGCTGGGCATGGGGTTGGGTGGCTGCTAACAAGCTGTTTTTGGCCATTTAACAAATATGTCTTTGATTTCTGTCAAGTAATTGGCTACGTTTGCCACAGGACAATGCCAATAACAATAAGCGACAACAAAGAGAACAAAAATAACCTGAGCAGCAGTTCAACTGGCGTATGTTATTTGATTATGTATTCAATTACGAATATTTATAAATCGAGACTCTTTAGATTGTGCATCAATTAAGTAGTCTTAATATCTGTATGTACGACCTTGATAATTGAGATAATTTTGTATTGTAAAAGTAAAGTATTTCTTGATCTAGTTTCACAAATTGACTTTAAGCCCTTTATTACCTTACTCAAATGCTGAGCAGATATCTGCGAATGTTTATTTGAATGTGAATATTAATCGAATTGTTGCTGGGTTGGTCAGCCAGTCTCTCCATCTCTGTCTCTCCCTCTCTGGGTTGGGCTAGGCCCTGGCCTGGCGGCAGGTGTGCCAATTTTCAATTAACTATTTACTTTTAGCCTCGCTCAAATGCATTTGTCTCGCCAACAGCTGGGCAAACTTAACACAAAGTTTGTTAAAAAGAAAATAAATGTACAACTAAGAAACAAGACGAAGTCAAATGTTACGAAAACACTGTGTTCACTGCTCTGTGATAAAAGGCTGGTTCGGGTGGCAAGTGGAGTGTATTACCGCATTTGTGTGGCATTAACTAGCGCCATGTATGTATTGATAGAGATGTTAGAGACTGGATTCAATTTGAACAATTTATTTGTCTACATTTTTAGGACATTATTCTCAGGCGAACAAGTCTATTACTTAATTATATTTTCGCTGCTTCGTCTTCGTCTTCTCTCCAAATAAATTGACTATTTTACAAAATTGATATTTAATTTGTATACACGTAGTTGTCAATTCTAGCGCCCACGCCCGATGAGCATGCAATATCCAAATCATTTTTGGCAATTGTACATGCCAAAAACATCTTATTGAAATGCTGAAGAGCAAAGCCAGCAGCAGCAGCAGCAGCTAAAAATAATACACGTGCCGTTCAAATATGCGTGTACAATTTGCTGCCCAAAAGTACGCTCAGCATTGTGCATTGTGCATTATGTGACGCTTGATATGACAGTAGTAGAAATTAAATTCTTTGCCTGGAAGGCACAAACAGTGCGTATTACCTGTGGCAATTAGCACTAGAACAGAGCAGTATTTCAATATAAATTCCTACTCAAAAGGCAAAAGCAATCAAAGGCAGTCGAAGGCAATCGAACAGAGATAGCAACAACTCACAATTCGACAGCAATTACGAACTAGTTAATGGTTATGCTTTTAATGAGAGACACTGCTAGCGATGATTAATACTACTAGCTTCTTGATTTATCTGTTAAAGGGTCAGCTGGGTTATCTTGTTGCTGTTGACTTTATCTATCGAAAAGAGCAAGGAACATTGAACGAAACGATCTGTAAACTGGGTGCTGGGCCTGGGCCTGGGCCAACGCGTCGATTGCGAAAAAATAAAGTTGTCGCAGCGGATCATCTCATCTCATCTCACATCATGAGATCTTGCTCACCCAGAGCGAACTTTAAAATGGAAACACAACAACAACAACAACAACAAAGACAGAAACAACAACAAAAATCTTGCCCAAGCTGAGCGTTCAGAGCATTCAAGGTTAATTGTGCAATAATGTATGAAATTTATGAAATGGCAACACAAACAAAGCCAGCTATTTCCATACGGGCCAGCTGGTATACAAACTAATTTATATACAGATATATATGTATGTATATATATATACTAAAAAAGAAAACCCAATTAAGAATGGCTTCTAAGCGTTTTGTTTACACAAACATATCTCACATTATTACAATCATCATCATTATCTTGCTTATTTGATGTTAGACAATATTATTTTTAATTTTGACCTGTGCTGCTTAAGCTCAAAAATACAACGCAAACTTTGAACGAAAACTCAAAAGCAAGAAAGAAAACACGTTTTTTTGCTAAACATTTAAATAGTTTTAACTTGCTACGTTAAATTTGTTTGTCGCTTAAAAGTTTGCATAAATAATTAAATAAAATAAGTAATTAGTTTGTTTAAGCAGGGATTGAAAACCAACTTAACTTGGCTAAAAAAACACTGTGCCACATCATAGCCACAATTAAGAAGCTGTGCAAATCACTTAAAAAGCCATCACCTTTTGCTGTTGTTTTTTGCTTTTCGGCAAACGTTTATTGCTAAATGCAAATGCTTGAGCACGTATAGCAACAAATATGAAAATATGACACCGAAATGTTGCACAGCAATTAAATTTAATGATTGCAAAGAAACAAAAAGGCAAGCTAAATAATCGTAAATTAAATTTGGCAAAAACAGAAAAATGGAAGAAAAAAAAAACGTAAACAAAACGCAAACGATTTAACGGCCTGCCAATTGGAAATTCACACAAGTGCCACAACAATAACATTAAAGTACTGAACTCTCGACCCACACAAACATACACACACACACACACACACACACATACATGTGTGCGAATAAACAAATCAACACCGCGTTTTTGCACCATTTAAAAGCCAATGAAAGACTATCAACAACAACAACAACAACAACAGCAATCAAAACAACAATTGGATAAACTTCCGGAATTGATTTTTCGGATTTTTAAAACAGTTTTTGCCGAAAAACAGCTGGCAACAAACTTGCACGGTTCAAGGCAAAGGCAAAGAAACTGAAATATTCCATCTAAACGACGAGAAAGCTTTGGTCAACTGTGGTCAAGTGATGCCAACTAAAACGGGTGTGGGTGCCGACTGCACCACTAGACCCAACGATACGAAGAGAGAGAGAGAGAGATGCCATTACGGATACGGATGCTGGGTTCATAGTAGCATGGCAAACGCTCATAGAGAGGAATATAGAAATAGAGAGAGCGAATGGGAGGCCAACAAACTTAGCCATTGCTAAATCAAATCAAATGGCACCGGCACAGTTTAGTTAAATTAAAAAATAAAAAAAACTAAAAGAAACATTTCATGTATTCCTGTTATGTCAAAGCTGTATATCATTCATAGGCGATAAAAATCGGATATATAAAGTTTTATAAAAAAATATAATAATCAAAATTAAGGAACTTAAGAGTTATTTTTGTCAATTTGCAAAGTGCGGGGTATGCCAAAGTCGTGCATCTACGTTGTTGGTATTGTCGCTAAAGCTGTCGCTTGTCTTGCTTGACAAATTATGAACACGTTGTTTCTGTATTTAAATAATGATTTCGCTTAGTTGTTCCGATACAAATAGCATTTTGTTTGGTGCGTCGAACTGTTGATAAGATCGATTGCTGATGTCCTCGATGACGACACAAAGACAAGACATCCAATCTGTCACAATCACACAACAAACACTCTCTCTCTCTCTCTGTCAGAAGGCCCCGTTTGGGAGAGCATTTTTGTTGTTTTGTTTTTTTGCCAGGTTCATGGCACAACAGCAACAGCAACATGGGCCAAATTTAGATTTGAATAGGCGATTATGTAGTAGGTTGTGAGCAATGTTTTAGCGGTCAGTGGTCAAGCTATAGCCAGTCAACTGCCGCCGCCCGCCTGCTGACCAAATCGATGCCAAAGTGCAATGAACTGATTTTTTTCTTCTTCTTTTTTGGCAACACTTTAGAGTTGAAAAGTCAACAAACATTGAGTGTAATTACAAATTGCAATTCCAAAAAATTTAAAATTTATGCATTGCCGTTGCCAACTGGCCACACACACAGAGAGCTTTTGAGTTGAGATCAAACTAGTTGGCACAGTTAACACTTGGCGCCGATTGAACTAGCCGTCGAGCGGTCAACAACAGGTTGATTGACCAGCATCGGCAATATTGAGATTTGTATTCGTATTTGTATCTTTTGCTTATTAATCGTCAGCCAATTTTTGACTAATAAAAAGTGAAAGGCAATTGTCGATTTGCGCTTTTGTTTTGTTTCGCCTGTTGGGTTTTGGATTTTGACCCACTCTGTGGTTGATCTGGGTCACAGTCATACTACACTTGAAAAAACTAAATATAAAGCATTATAAGGCGGACAGAAGAAACGTGCAACTAGACAGATATTCCGCCGACAGTGAGACAGTAGAGCTGTGTCGCATTTGTTGCAGAGATGAGTCAGTCCGTGTGATGTTTTGTGAGATACTTTTAGCTTGCCGTGTTATGCCGAATGCCATCACACACACACACACACACAGAGAGACAGACAAACATGGCTAAGCAGCCGCCAGAATGAGTCACACAGACGGCGAATGGCAAAACGAACAGCAAACGAGATGCGATGCAACGCAGTTAGTTTTGGCAGCTACAGAGATAGAGATAGAGATAGCGACAGGGACAGAGAGAAACGCATATAAAGGCATTCGACAGAGAACCAGATACAGTTGTTCGTTCGAAGTTCTCGCACTATATACGCGTACATACATATATGACTCACGAACGGAGAGGGGCCTTGCAGGGGGTCAGTGGATTATTGGTCCTTGCCCCTTTGCATAACTGATAGTCTTGGGCTGGAGTTTGGCTTACCTGCAATGAGAACGAAAAAACGAAATGATTTTAATTAGTTATCATATTTCTAAACATGAATGTTATTGTAAATATAATTAAAAGCAACGTTTCCACGAAGAAGAAGAGAATGTGTCTTGAATGAAAATTTGAGTTTATTTTCCTGCTCCCAATTAATAAGAATTTAAAAACGACTAAAACTCTTAATTTTCATATTTATCAGAACTATGCCAAAAAGTCATCAGACAATGATCATAATGAAAACATATACTATATACAACAACAATTTTCGGATGGAGCCTCCTACTTGTCTGGCTCCCATGTCTTGGCAACGGTATTCTAATTTGGGCTTGCGAAGAAAGTAAAAAATAAAACTAAGGCCCAATACGTTGCGGGTGGGGCGGATCCAACGCCACCCATAGCATAAGCCCATTTTTCATTTAAAAAAAAAAAATGGTGAAAAGCGTTGGAAAAACAATTCAAATTGAAGCGGCAACAAGCGGCAACAGACTGCGACTAACTAATTGTTAGACAGCGACTTAGTTGGAGGGGGAGAGACAACTACTACTTGCCACAAAGAGACACGGCTGGAGGAGGGCGACGGGCCGTATGGGTTAATAACTCAGCAGAAAGAAAAGTGAAATGAGCCAAAGCTCGTAAACATAGAAACAGAAATGGACACGACGACGACGACAATGGAAATCGAAACGAAAATGCAAGTTCGGGCAGGGAAATGACAGCTAACAAAACGGAATGAGGCCGACAAATCAATATACGATATATACAATATGCATAGGCCAGAATAGTAAGAAGAAGACGAGGAATAAATAGAAAGCCGCAGCAGTTAGTTCACAAATTCAAAGTTCTTGCCAACTTTAGGCTGACTCACTGAAAAGAAGTGGACTGACCTCCGCCGCGGCGGCAACGAATGCACTCCACAAATGGCACTCAGAATCGTATATATTTATATATAAATGAAAATAAAAATGAGCTGTCGTTGTTCAAGAGTTTTCCTAGTAAATTGCAGCACAAGCGCCGAATGACGAAAGATGCAGAAAGAAGGGAAGCGCGAAAAATCTTGTGCAACAATTTCATGTGTCAACAACAGCAAACAACAACTGCTTAGCAAATCCAGAGCTCTGTGACGTTTCGTTGACATTGCCGCTGTGCGAATAATAAAAATAATAATAATCATCATAACCAAAAGGTAGACAATGTCTGGGGACTAACTTAACTCAACAGTTGATGGACAGTGTGTCGCCGCCAGTTGCAGTTGCAGCAAACTTCGCACAAAAATAGAACAAACATTTTAAGTTTACAATAAACTTGTCAAAAGTGTTGAACGGGCTGAAGTGAACAAGCTTTAACTTTATGGATGATTTTGTACTCTCACAAAATGTTAGCAGACATTTTGGCGATGGCAAATAATCAGCCAAATTGCTGATTTATTTATTTTTTGTCAACGTTCTGGGAAATTTAACAAGCGAATGAGTGGATTAGAGAGAGGAAACCAACTTTAGTAATATCATTAATGTGGCGAAAACGATAAGAAAAGAGAGAGAGAGAGAGATAGAGAGAGAGCGGCGCTTTTGAGCTATTGATAAGAAGGGCCGCAACTCAAGATTCAATTCGATTTGAGCACAAAAGTCGCTTAATTAAATGCGCTTAAAGCGCGAATGTGAAAGCGGAAAAAAACAAAACAACTTTATCAATTTGTTGCTAATTAACGCTTGGCGTTCTGCTCATATATATATATTTAATTGTTTGCTCCAAGCTGCAGCAGCAGCAGCATCAGAAATTCAAAAAGTTGAGAGCAATATTATGCTATCGCTTCACACCCAAACCTCTCTCCTCCCCGGCTACTGGCAGGCAGCTGTGTTGCTGTTGCTGATATCAGCTTTAACAACACAGCTGTAGCAAAGCGACAATAACAAAAACAACAACAAAGAGCAACAGCAACTACTTTAACAAGAATAATAACAGCTCACAGCTCAACTGGATCACTTAATTGGCCGCCTTTCGCAAATGCCACCCAAGTGGCATTCAACACAACGAGTGCAAGAAAACAACAAAAACAATGACAAAACAGCCAATTAATGAGCCCGGCGACTCGGCGTCGTGTTGACAAGTATGATGATGACGATGATGATGATGATAACGATGATGCTGAGTATAATGATGATGATGACAAGGATTGGCAATGCATCAATGCGAGACAAATCGATATCATAAGCATAATGATGGCAGCCAAATCGTCATCGAAATGTTTTGCTTATTGTTCAGTCAAAGGCAAACTTGCAGTGTAGTTCATATACACATATACCCTTCTAGCAACGAGTGCAGTGTATTTGTTAGTCGTTTTGAGAGCTCTCTTTCGATATGTGTTGTTGCTGTTGTCGTCTGTTGGCATTGATAATGAGCGTCTCGTTATCGCGCATCATTACAAGCCCATTACAAAGTCAAGCACAACAAGCACACACACACACACACACACACACACATGCATACATATGCATTCTTCGCACTTTCTTCTTTGTTATATATTGCACACACAAATATTTGCATAAACAAATCGGCTGTCAGTCAGTGCCAAAGAGTGCCACCAGCAGCACGATTTTCCGACTCACTCTCTCTCTCTCTCTCACAACTAGTTGCAATTCAAGTATTTAGAAGGGGGGCGGTAGAGAGGTGTGTATGTTAAACATATGCAACAACTGCTGTTTTTTGTTTCTTTTTTGCGATATCTTTATTGCTTTTATGACTGGCCCCCAAAACACATTGTCAATATAAATTTAGATTAAATATCAGCAAGGCGCAAAGCATTTGACAGGTTTTATTCAACACACACACACACACACACCCATACAATGGAGGCTTGAAGAATTGTTGATGCGTGTCGGAAGAAGCATCGTAATGATTCTTTTACTTTTTTTTTTGTGTTCACCGCCTCGATTCAATTGTGCGGGCATTAGTATGATAAATGATATAGAACTCGGCCCGCAAAGCTATCCATCGGGTTGGGTTGGGCACTCTGCGTATTCATTTTGTTGTGCGTTTAGCATACATACATATGTCCAAGTACATATATGTATGTATGTAAACATTGATGTAAGCTAAAAAGCTTCACTTTTGTTGTTTTGTTTCTTTTTTAGTACAAGCCTAGGCACAGTTCGGCTGGCCCATGTTTGTTCTGGGACTCCCTCTGGTCACGGATTTGTTGGTCTCGGTTCGTTTCGTTTAGTTTTGCGTTGTCATTGATAGCGAGGGTCGTTCAAAGAGTTGTGCAAAATATATATCCGAAGTATTCTTTCGTTCTTAACTTTTCATCTTTCAAGTCAAGAATATTTCATTCACATATTATCGCTTTTCTTCCTGGCAACTTTGATTAATTTTCCATCAAACAAATTGATATATATAAAAATATTCTGCTTAGTTGAGCACAAAAAAAAAAAACAAACAAATTAATTTTAATATGTATTTATATTTATTAATTAATACACACCCCCTTTGGCCAGGCTTTTGGTTCTTGGAATTGATATAAATTACAAAACGCTTGAAGCGTCGCTTCGCTGCTTAACTTCCGCACTGCAAACGATAATATATCGCTTAAACTAAAACTAAACATTGTCTGGATATAATAATAATATTTATGGTCCATTGATGATATTTCCTGCAACTGCCATTAGAATAAACTTAACATTCTAAACAAACAATAAATTAAGAGCTTTAACGATGATAAAATCATAAGCCAAAAAACATACCGAAAAAAACAAAAACAATGGCTGGCACATTAAAAATAAGTTAGGAACATTAAGAGGGGGGAGGAGGGAGACAGAGAGGCTGTGGATATTTAGCCAAAATTTATGCAAATGATAAACAACATTGTTCAGAGTTCAGAATATAATAAACGTAATGATTCAATTAACACATGAATTAATATTTTCCCCTGCGTATAATTTATGTTAAGTAATCCCTTGGCTCGGTCTTGGCACACTCTGCACCTCTTCTCCTAAGCCACGGCCACTGTGTCGCCTTTGGTTCTTTGTGCTTTTGGTCAAAGGTCAGCAAACAAAAATTAAATTGATAGCATAACAATATAAAATGAAAACCAAAGTCCAGCAAAAACAAATGTACAATATATGTATAAATAAAATAACAATCAAGGCAAGCAAACAAAGTTCAAGGCCATTTACAAGCAAGGCAACAAATATTATACTAATATTAAGTATACGTCGATTGGGACGACAAAGCAAAAGCACAAAAATCAACAAGAAGCAAAAAGCAAAAAGCCAGCCGGCAAAGCCGCCGACCGAAGGCCAGAAAATCATATAAATCAATAAAAGAAAAGAAAAGAATACAAAACAAATCTCAGTATTAACAATTGATTGAAAAAACACAAATACAAATACAAACAAAATTACTGTGGGAAATATCGTCGTAGCAAAATGACAATAAACATCAGCTTATACTCTAGTCCTTAACCCTCCAGCTACTGGCTAACTGATTTGTGGTCTTACCAACAATATTCAACGTGTCTGTATGTATCTGTGTGTGTGTGTGTAGTCCAGCAAAAGAAGTGAAGATAGATTCGACGGTTCATTACCACAACGCATTTGGCAGTCAATTAACTTCCTGGGCACAAGCTCAACCCAATGCAGATTATTTATCAGTATCAATTAAGGGCACAAACGTAGGGTTAACTTATGTGCAGGATACAGGTGGATGACACCTTCTAATGTTCTCTACTTAAGTCAAACTTAAAACCTTACTTTCTTTACTCAGATCTAAGATTATCGAGTTTCGTCTCCTTCGCTCTAGACAATTGTTACCAATTGGCAAATGGAAGGGTATTGCGGACTGTGTGTGATGCCTGAATGATGCAAATCATTAGCATAATTTGTGTAATCATCAGTCAACAGTGCAATAGCCAACAAATGGACGGTAACTTTCTAGCATGAGATGCAACAGGGCGGAACAGCAGCTCCACAGTTTCCCTAATTGGTAACATGATTCGAAAGATTGAAGGGGGGAAAACGGACAGTTTGTTGTTGTGGCTAGCTGCCAAGTTGGTTATGCATTCTCTCACTCATAATTGAACGACTCAAAATCAAATAATAATTAAAATGAAGCGAAATTCATCTCAACTGCAACTTGAACAAATTTTGTTGGTCGAACGTAAAAATATAGAACATAAAATAAAGTGATGAGAAAACGGTCAATGGTGTTAATAAGTGCTGAAAAGCTACGACAGAATCAGAAAAAATATATATATATTTCTCAAAAAATAATAATGACAAAGAACTGAAAAATGTGAATATCTTTAGCGACAGCTGATTAATTGGCAAACAACCTTTTTGTGTTTTTAACCTTTTGTGTTTGACAAAAAGATGAAATAACAAGAAAAACAAAAAAGGAACAACATCAACTAACCTATCGAAAACTCTTAATGATGTTGGCTGAGGTGCAAAAGGTTAATGTTGACATTTTTGTACAATATTTTGCAGCTGTCGCAAAGACGCGGTGCAAGAGTGCGAGAGGGTTCAGATGGCACTACGCCGCGTTGCAAGCGCCGCATATTTGTCGAACATGGCAACGGACAAGTCAACTTTGACTTTGAAGCATTCGCGCCTGCGCAATTGCAACGCCGCCGCTGCCGACAACTGTCTGGCTTTATCTGGCAACTGTCTGGCTTGTGGGGGCAACGAGACGCGTGATTGATGATGCTAATGTTCACAAAAATGTAAAAAAAAATCATATAATAAAAATAAATAAATAAAAACAAAAAGCAACAACAAATGAAAAACGACTCCAATGTTGACAACCGCAATGAGGAAGGCGACGGCGATGGCGATGGCGATGGCGTTGATATCGTGTGTGAACTGTAGCACAGTGTCAACTCTTTGCTGCTGTTATTTTATAATTTATATTGTGATTGTTTTTCTGTTGCTTGTTGCTTGTTTTTGGGCTCAACACAGTCACACATTAACCCAGCGACCAACTCACCAAAATTATAAATTATTGACTTGAGTATTTTTCTTGTTTTATGCCTTGTTACATTTGAGGCTTTCTTGCAGGCACATAAAACAAAACAAAAATACAATATACAGTCGAACTTCTATATAACGAACTTCAGGGGGACAAGAAAATAGAAAACTTCGTTATACGGAAGTTCGTTGTATGGAAGTTCGACTGTACAATGTACTAAAATAAACTATCTCATAAAGCATTCAAGAACTATTTTATTGGATTTTTATCAATTTTAATTTAAAAAACATTTTTAGCAACGCTTTTTCTACAACTTTAAACATTTATTCAGAGTCCAAGTACAACAATTTGATGTGCAAAAGTTTCATTTTTATATGAAATTTATATCAAATAACATCAACTTATTCTAATAACTATTCGAAAATGACGCGAGCAACATTTGATTAAATTCTTCTCTCAAAACTTTTATTGTTTGCATCGACTTTGGGGCAAAGAAACAAATAAACGCTGCAAATAAAACTTGAAATTGTTTTACGTGTTGGCCAACAAAAAGTGTCGGAGCAATTGCTTGTTGGGTCGACGGATTTTTTATTTTGTTGTTGTTGTTGTTGGTGTTGGTTTTTTGTTGTCCAAACACAATTTGCCCAAATGCAAAATCACGTAGTCGGCGTGCCGAGCATGTGGAGCGACTAAATTGCCGCGTCAATGTGTGTATGTGTGTGTGTGTGTGTGTGTGTGTGAAACTGTCATAAAAATGAGATAAACATCTTTTTAACAAAAGCAAAATAGTACAACAAAATATACAAAAGTAAATAAATAAATTCAGCGGCAACAACGAGACTTGAGCAGCCTCTGGAGGCGCACAAGCGTGCTCAAGATTTACGGCTTGCCGCTGCCCGGCCAATGGCTATAAAAATAGTCGAACAAACAAAAGCCGGCAGCTGTGCGTTCCTTGAGTGCAAGAGTTCCAACAAGCGCATATTTCTTGGTTTTTGTTGCATGCCAAAATTGTTTTAACAAATAAAATGCGAGTTACAGATTAAACGATGCAACAACGGCGCAACATCAGGCAGCAAATAGTTGGTCAAGGGTTGAGTTCATTATATTTGTTGTTGTTGCTTTTTTGGCCAACTTGAGACTTTATCAAGTTGTTGACGCATCGCTCCCAAATCAACAAACGCACATTTTGTGGGGGGAATCGCAATATAAAAAATTGTTTACTTCATCTTCTTCTTCTTTTGTTTATTACTGTTGTCGTTGACATAATGCAAATCTGTGTGGGAAGTAAGTGCTGCACACACACACACACACACACACACACACATATGTATTTAATGTGTGTGTGTGCGAAAGTTAAGTTGATTTAATGCCTGTTGAGCTTCCCTTTTTTGTTGCTTTGTTTTGACTTTTTGACGATAATGCCTGCACTTAAAAAAAAATAATATTTTCTAGAACTAAGAAATACACTTTTAAAAAATTAATTTTTTAGAAAACAAAAACCGTTGGCAAATAAATGTTTTTTTTTTTACTAAAATATATTTTTAAAAAATAATAATTTTATCTCAAATTTAATAGGCTTTTAACTAGTTTTTTCGTGTCATATTCTTTGGGAATATTTGTGTTTTTTTTTAAGTGTGATATATGTTTTCATGGACATCCTCACAGAGCCAAGCATTGAGAGCCACAGCCTCCCCGAGCACTCCATTCTGCTGCCCCTTTTATTGATTCACAAAGTTAGTACACGGAACGTGGGAATTTAGCAGCGAGTTCAACTTGGTTCAGCTCTGTTTAGTTTAGCTTCCTATTTCTGTAGCCCCCACCATCATTATCTTCATCATCATCATCAGTATTATTGTCAACATCGTAAATTACAATTCGTTTGCGACAAAAGATTTATCGGCATTGACATTAAACTCACTAAATTTATTTATTTATTTTGGTGCTTTTGTTGGTAGTTTTAGTAGTTTTTATTGCCTGAGAACTTTTTTGAATGGCAACGGCTTTTCGCTTAATTCGATTTTTATTGCTGCCCCACGAATTTATCAAAAATGCATTTACTCAAATATTAAATTAAAATTTTGTTTTATATTGGAATTTTTTGGAAATAAATTTAATTGTTTTTCGGGGGCGGGTAAAGTTCTTGTTTTTTTTTTTTGGTTAGAGTATTTGCATTTTAAATAAAACCCGCAGCTATATATTTTTGTTGGCTGCTTTAGTTTAACGTAAATTGCAAGTTAATGAGCTCAAGTGGCCGTCGCAGGGTCGAGCCACTGCTGTGGGTTGCGGGGGTGGGGCAAAATTAGTGGAGTGCCGACCGAAGTGGTTGGTGGCGTGTGGTTGTTGTCCGCCCCTAAAGCCAAATAAACGTATAAATTCAAATCAAACAAAACAAAGCGCATTCTCGCCCGCATCCAGCGCTCAACTTCAACGAGGAGCAGTTGCGGAGGAGGAGGCGAGTAAAAACAAAAAGAACCATTCCCAATCCCGATACTAATGCTAGAAGCATAACAACCATGCCCATCAATTAAACTGACAGCCAGCGACCCATTACGCGCTCATCAACGCTCTTAACCCTGACAGAGAAATGGAGAGAGAGAGAGACAGATTGTGAGTTAACAGTTGCAGTCACCGTTACAGTTGCAGTGACAGTTACTGTTAACTACCGACTGACCTTTAATCGCCCGCCCTCGCCGAATGGAGTTCAAGTGTCAAAATAAGCCAAATACTCCAAAAAAAAAAGACTGTACTCAAATAAAGAGGATTGCTCATCGCTTTATACATGATATGATTATTAACATAATATTTTTAGCATTCTTTTTAACAAATATTAACACCCCAAACTAATGAAAATCTACTGACTAATACCCCAATTCCACTACCAAGCAGAATGCAAGTAGTGTTGCTTTATTTTGTATTGGATTCCGTTATGCTTAAATATTCCCCGTTGGTTGTAAGCCGACCGAGTGGGAATCTCAGAAATTAACATTACAGAGCACTGAACAGAACTTTAACATAGTCGATTCTATGTGTTTGTTGTAATGCCGAATGCTAAATGCAATTGGATCATAGACTAATAATGTTAAGTTGTCTCTGGAATGCAGCCTAAGAGCATTAACTAAACAGATATGTCAAGGTACATATATGTAAATTTAGCCATGTATTTTTAAATTGATTTCAAAGTCAATTCTCTTGGCTTAAGCTAATTGTGACTTGAGTAATTATGTATTCACAATAATCATAGGCGTGTTGTTGCTGTTAATTTCCTCGATGGATAATGAGAACCACACACACATACACACACACACACACACACACATAGGCATATCAAAGGATTCAAAAGAAAACTGTTTTTGTTTGGTTTTATTTAGTTTTTGTTGTTGTTGTTGTTGGTGTCGCGGGATGAAACGCACATTAACAACAGCTGGCGAAGCTAACGGTGCTTTTTTTTTTCGTTCGTTCGTTTTTCATTTGCCATAGAAATTAACTTGAAAAATAAATGAAAATCAAATGGAGAGCGGTGAAGACAAAACAAAAAGGAAAGAAAAAAAAACAATGCATTTCTACACGCATCTGAAATCGAAACCGAAAATCGAGTTAAGGCCCAAACAAATTACAAATGCAGTGCAACGGCCCGTGACGCTGGCAACGGGGGGAGGTGCGTTAAGAGGCGGGGTGGGGGGTGCCTTGAAAATTGAAAATTGTCAAAAAAAAAAAAAAACAAGAGCAAACGAAGACAAAGACGACACCAAATTAATCAATGCAACTGAAGAAGAAGAATAATTGGAGGAGAGCAACGATAAAAGAAAATGTGCTGTACAGTCGAACTTCTGTATAACGAATCTCAAGGGGACTAGAAAAACCTTCGGTATAGAGAAAATTCGTAGTACAGAATGGGTTTTTGATGGAGGGTTCTCAAAATTAGTTCGTACTATAGAAAACTTGTACGGAAGTTCGTTGTATGGAAGTTCGACTGTAGTTGGTAAACTGGGATTGCAGTTTAGGTACGCTTCACAATTAGTAGCTGCATGATGATGGGGCAAGGTGAAGTTTGGTTGGTGCAACGCAGCGTTTCAATTTAATTTGCTTTGCACTCGTTTCTCCCTTGCCTCACTTCTACTAATTCTATCTGTACCCAATTGAAAATGGTACGGTACAGATGGGTACACACACATTGTTGGAGACATCTCCTCCGACTCGCCAGTTCGTACCTAGTATCATATTATATTCGATTTATATTTAACTCGAATCAAATTGAGTTTCTGATAAATTAGTTATTTAATATTATTTTTACAGAGTATTTGCTAGTCGTTGTCTCTCTCTCTCTCTCTCTATCTCACTCTCTGTTATGACAATCGAGCAATCTCTCGTTTGTGTGTGGCCCAAAAGACTTTCGTTTTCATCTTAGTTGTTGTTTTAGTTAAAATCATTTAATCTTCTGCTTGTTGCGTTCCATACATGGACGTGTGTCTGTCTGTGTGTGTGTGTGTGTTTGTCTTGTATGTTTGTGTTGTTTGTAGTTGCAGTTTGTTCGTAAATGGGAATAGTTATGTGCAGTTAGTAAGTTTGTGAGTTTTTAGATTCACTTTCACCGCATGCCGGGCCCATGAGACAGGCGGCTTATTAGGTGTTACTTGGACGATAGATACCCTGTAAACGGACATCTCTGGTGGAGTTTTCAATTTGGTTTCTTCTCCTTCTTGTAGTTTTGTCAAGTGAGAACAGATGACGCAACTGTTGCCCAAAAACAAAAAAACTCTCTCGTCAATCTTTTCTATTTATGCTTGTGTGTAAGTAATGTATGTGTGTGTGTGTGTGTGTGTGTGTTCAATTTCCATTTTGGATATAACTCAATTTGCTGTCAACGTCAGGCACATATGTACATACATACATACATACATACATACATATCTCTCGTTCCGTTTCAGGTTCATGTTTAACATTTTTTGTTCTCTTGTCGCCATCCCAGCTGGCTGCTCAGTTCCTGTCCACCTAACACTGCTCTCTCTTTTGCTCACGCGACCCTTTCTCACTCCAATTATAACAGTGCAAACAACATGATCCGAATGGAGTTAACATTTGTATGTAACAAAAAGTTGTTGAATATATTTTGCATATAAATAGAATTACATCAAATATTTATGGAATTTGTTTAGAGAAGTTGTTACATTATTATTAAGAATTCTTTTTCAAATACAGAAAAGTATTGAAAATCGACATTTATATTGGCTCCAATCATGCATTTCTTTGAGTGTATCTGCATCTGTGCATTTTGGCAGCAACAAATGTTGCAACATGTGTTGCAAATGTGTGGCGACATATGTCGATTTTTGTCTACATGTAAATATACACACACACACACACACACACACACACTAGGACACGACGCTAATGGATAATGATCAGTTTGAAGATCGAAAAAGTAACGCCAAATATCACAAGAAAAAGGCGGTCAAATGCACGTTTCGAGCATTTCATATTATTAACTCACAGTTATGCCTAAATTGTGTGCCCAAAAGCAAAAGAATTCCATCGCAAAATCAAACCGAATATTGTTTGCCCTTACGAAAGACGAGCAAAATATAACATTAAATCAAATATTATTATTTATTTTTATCGAAAACACATTTACTATTTTAATTTATTTACTTTAATTAAATCTAAACCAATCATTTTTTTTATATATTTATGTATTTAATGTCGTTTTGGTCTGAGCTTGAGACTTTTCGAATAGGAATTATTTTATTATTAACTTAATAAATTAAAATACTAAGTTTCATATTTGTTTTAGGAGTTCTGGCTGCGGGGGCCTTCGACTCAAGTATAGGTTTTATTAAAATTGTATTTATTGTATTTTATTATTTTATGTCAGATTATTTCGTTGATTTCCATACACATTTATCAATGAGGGAAGAATCACAATAATATCTGAACTTTTTTGAAAATTTCTTGTATAAACGGTTAATAAACTGAAAGCTCTCAAGTGCCAATGTTTAACAAGAACATATATATATATAGATACGATTTATGAATATGAAGATCGGTTGAGGTTGAGGTTTGGGTTCAGGTTCGGGGTGCGTTTGTTTTGTAGGCGCTGGAGGCCAAAATTGAAAGCGGCACAAAAAGCGCATTTTTTTTTTTTGTTTTTTTTTTTCTTTCGATTCGAATTTGGTTTGGGTTTGTGCTTTCAGCGATGTCCAGGGTCTCGGTCTTGGTCTCTGTCTCGGTCTTTGGTCTCTTCTTGGTATTGCCAGCTGGCCCTGGGGCCGCATTTCGTGCTGCCGCTGCCCAGTTTCGGTTGCAGACCCAAATTGCACTTTGATATGCAGCAAACACACACACACACACACACACACACACACAAAGCACACTTTTGATTTGATTTCTTTCTGTAATTTTTGTTTATCGTCAATTGCTGGTCAACTCCTCCTTCTTCATTCATACTCCACCCCATTTTTCATTTCAAAGTTTTCTCATTGCCGTTTGTCCTTCTCTCTGTCAAGTACGAAATTTCAGAAAAAAAAAAAAACAATATCAAAATTTAAATGCAACTGCTGCGTGTTGAATTTTGAATAAACATGCCGCATGAGAAGCCCAAGGAACCTTTATACATAGCAACGGCGCACAAGCGAAGCGAAGAGGGGCGAAAGTAAGAAAAAAATTACAATAATAAATAAATGAATAAGAAAAGAAAAAACAGCAGGCAACCGTTGCAACCGAACGTCCGTCCGCGGAACAAACGGAACGGTCAGGCAGCACGACAAGGAGTCGGCGTCGTATGGAAAAGAAGAAGAAAAACATAATTCGGACAATAAATGTTACGAAATCTACTCGTTCCAAATTCACGTTGTTCCTAAGGCGATCGCCAAATGCGAAAAAAAAGACAAAACAAAAAACAGAACAAGAAATGCACATTAATTTGTTATTGTTCTTTCTGTATTTACCTTCTTTCTTTCGCAGTTGTATGTTTTTTGCAGCACTTCCTCGCGCTCTCTTTCGCTCTTGCACTCTCTTTTTTTTTTTTTTTTTTTTTGTTCTTCTTTCGTTTTTGTTGTTGTGTGTTTTGTGAAGGTGAAGTCACTGCACTTTTAGATTTTTTGTTATTGTTCTTTTTTAGGTATTTGCAATTTTGCTATGACAGCTTTTTGCACTTGTTGCTTGCTTGCTGCTCTTTGAGCGAACAACGACGCTGACGCCGCCGCCTTTCCGGCAGGAGGAGAAGATAAACTCGCAGACTGAGCGAGAATCAAAAGCACACAAAAAAAACAAACAACTCAAACACTTGGTTTGGTACACACACGTTCTGGTTTAATTGTTAATTGTCGCAAAACAAAAAATTTTTATGTATATATTATAATCTTGCTCAAAAAGAATTCATTGACAATTGCATCGCGAACTGCAACGATGCTTTTTATTTGAACTATTTGACCACACTGACGGCGAACTGCACGTCCTCACGCTACGATAGCTAAAATTATACTGTTCTGTTAATGTACAGGTGCTGTTAGCTGAGAGAAGCTATTGCATACTCAATTGAGCTGTTTAGCACTCATTTGAGCTGTTCGCCGCTTCGTGCTGTTATCGCTCAGAGAGTATGTTAACTTAACAGCTGTGCTCTCAGAGAGCAACAAAAGCAGCAGCAACATGCAAGGTATACTTAACTTAAGTTAAGTATACCTTGGCAACATGTAAATGCTATTTGTAGGTTCCTTCCTTTTCCATCAAGACTTGCCGGTTATCATCTAGTGCGACGCTGCAACTAGTTGTTTTTGTTTTACTGCTATCTTAACGTATTCGATACAAAAAATATTAAGCATCTGCTTGATTTTAGATAAATTTTCCTCAGTATAATTCGATACATATGAAATTTTTGCGCACCTTAAATTATTATTGAATTTTCATGCTTATGTGCACAGGTTTGTTTATACAAAATACTGAAATATTTTTGCGAATTTATTGGAAATTTTGATATGTATTTTATTTACATGTAAGCTTTACACTTCTGGATGCGTATTACAAACAGAACGGTCCACTGACAGTGCTGTTGGGTTGTGCACAAATGGCTGCCACTGTAGCGAAACAATCGAAACATTTATGAATGAAACCTAAAAATGAAGAGGCAGTCGAATCGAACGAAGCGCAGCTCAAAAGAATCAGAGAGCATCGATCAGAAAAATACAGAGAGAGTGAGAGAGAAAGAGAGTCGTGCGAATGCGCTTCGAAATGTTGAGCATAAGGGTATAAAAATTATACATACATAAGAATGTCTCTTCTGTCATGTAATTTCACAGATAAATGGCTTTTGATGATGTGTAGAGAATTAACGCAAACATTAAAGCGAACTAGCACGTGATGTTAGGGCTTAAACAAAGGTGTTTATACAAATGTGCATGCATACATAATTATGTATGTATACATACAAACATACATATGTATGTATGTACATACATATATTCAAACGGTTTATTTAACCATTGCCATTCCTAGCGTCAATGGAATGGTGAGAGATAGAGAGAGAGAGAGAGCGAGAGAGTCAGGTTTTAAAATGCATTGTCGATTTTAGCACTTATTTCATGTTAAATTTTCTTGGTTGACAAGAACACACACAGACACACACACACACACACATGCAACACAATGGACTCTCAGGCTCACTCATTTCACACAATTCAGGCACAACGCAAAAAAAAAGGTCTGCTCGATGTTCTTGTCGTTGAGTTTTGTTTTTTTTGTTGTTGTTTGTGTTTTACCCATTCAAATCGCAAATGCTAAATAACAGCAATTGGGCATTGGAAGTTAGAACTTCGCCTGGAACCGTCGCCGATAAGTTGGCACGGTTCCGTTTCTTATAGTGTTTGTTGTTGTAGTTGTTGTTGCTGATGCTTCAGAGAATTGAGATCGGAGCAAACGCATGACGCACCCGCATACACAAACGAACTCAATAAAAACCAGTGAGCGAGGGTGAGCCAGTTTGAGTAGAGAGAGAGAGAGAGAGAGAGAGGAGGGGGAAGCGAGCGCGGCTTAGAGAGATGGCGTTAGCTGATTGAGAACAATAGCGGCACCGGAAATTATTGCATCTGTTGTTTTGTGCTGTTGTCTGCTGCTGCTGCTGCTGCTGCATCTCCACCATGCCGCTCCTTCAGTATCTTCTTTACTGCCGCCTCTACATGCATAGCGCTATGTGTGTGTGTGTGTGTGTGTGTGTATTACTTGTATTTTGTTTTGATTCTACGCTTGCTTTTTTTCTTACTATTTGAATTGTTTTTTCAGACTCAGGCTTTTGAGTTCTGCTGAAATTTTCAATTGCTGGCAAAAAGAAATAAACATTGCCCCCACCCCTTGCCGACGCTCTGCGCGTCGCGCACTTGAACAAACGACAGGCGGGGACGCCTGCGCGCAAAGGCGTTAGCAGCAACGGCGGCGTTGAGGACGACGTCGACGTCGACTTCGACGACAATGTTAGCTTCAAGTGCAAAGTGCAATTGAGCCCCGCTCACATGCCCGCTCTCTTCCTGTCGAATGTCGTTGGTTGGCTGCACAGCCCTGCCCTGGAAGGGAAATTCATTGGATGCTGCTGTTAAACTATTTACGTTCGTCATTCGCAACTGTTAACTTTAACAGCGGAAGTTAATGCGCATGTTTTCCAATTGCTGGGCGCCTGCTACGCAATGTGTGTGTGTGTGTCGACTGTGATATGTGGATCTCAAACAAAGCAAGCACAGGTGCATCCTCTGGCTGATAAGCTGCAACAAACCGTTTCGCTTGTGCAACAGAACAATGCAGCTGCATTGAGGGGCCCGAACTTCGAACTCAACTTCAACTGTTCCAGCGCGGAAAATAAACTTAAACATATTCCAATACACTTGGAAAAATAACAACAACCTTTTCAATGCTGAATAAACATATTTTAAATTTTGTGAAAATATTTTTGTTTATTTCAAGAACGATTTGTACTTCAACGAAACTAAGAACAGCTGTTTTCTTTGAGTGTATGGACAGGTATTTAGCAAGTGTAAATTCGTGCTGTTGTTGTTGTTGTTGAGTCAACTGACACGGTAAGCAAGTAAGTCGGCAGGGTAAGGAAAGATAAGTAAGAAATCAAAGTTAAGATACAGATACAGATGCTGATACACACACACACACGCACATGCATACAAACATAACTTTTTTTCTTAACTCTCTCAACTGTGCGTTCATTCATGTAATTTCGCTTTTTATTTGCTTGCCACTGTCTGGTGGCACCTTAAGAAGCTTGAAACAGAGTACACAGAAGTGATAAGTGGAAGGGGGGGGGGAGGGGTAGGGGGGCATCGTTGCCATTGCCTATGAAGCATGTGAATCTTAAGCATTTCTCCCGGCCACGCTCGATGTTTCTTCTTAAGTTTTTCTCTGTTTAAGTTTTTATTTTTTGCTTTTTTGCTGCTGTTGAAAATTAAAGATAATTATGATTGCCAACAAGAAAAAGAAATACAAAAAATAAAATGCGCAGACTGAATGCTGTATGTTGTACCTGAAGTTGCCACACACACACACACACACATAAATCATTCATGCTGCAAAAGCATGTGTGTGTATCTGTGAGATACGCATCGTGGCAGGGGCAGCCCAACAAATGATAATGATAAAAAACAAAAAAAAAAACTTACCCAAAACAGGTAAGAACATTATTCAATGCGATGTTTTATTTTAGTTTTGTATTGTACAAAACATAAATAAATTGAAAATAAGCACAAGACAAACGATGTAGTACAAAGACAGATAGATGGAGAGAGAGGCGGGGTGGGGGAAGGGCGGACAGGCTCTTGAATCAACTGAACTGATGAACTGCCGCTGATAACAACCAAAGCCACAGATAGAACAACAACGAAGGCAGGGGAGGGGGCAAGGGAAACAAAAACCACACACACACACACACGAACACACACACTGAAAGAAATTAAGACAAATCAAACAGGTTTTCTGCTCACTTGTCAGCCACAAGGCGTTTTCCCAAAAATGCCTGCTTCAAAGACAGCCGCTCGTAAAAACGAGAAGAAAAACCCATAGAAAAAAATGAGAAGAAATACAAAAACCCAAAATGTGCCTGGAAACACCAGGAAACACACGCCGTTATTTCCAAGGTGCGCAGGTAGGACGAATGAGAAAATGAGTCTGTAATTGGAAAATTAACAAGTCACTTGGGCTGGTTACATAAGTCGTTTGATCTTGTTCTAACATTTTCTATGTATATACTATTTTTGTTGACGAACGGCAAACAACCCCTTCGCTTAACCATCCATATGCAACAACCCCCTAGGCAGACCGCAATGAAAACCGCCGCCGATAAATCAAAGTGACAACAACAATAATGAATGGCCAAATGAATGCATGAATGAATCCATGTTTGAATAGATTTGAGTGCGTCGCTGACTGATGCTGACCTGGCGTCTACCTGGAAAGTTTCGCTCTTTCCCTCACTCCCTTGATGCAATGATAAAAATAAATATATGTATATAATGCGTCACAAAAACATAAGGATTCTATTTGTTGTTGACAGACATGTGCTGCTTTGCTTTGATTTGATTCGATTCGATTCGATTACATTTCTTGAACACGACTCGTTAAGCAGGTAAACAAACAAACACAAGAAACAATGAACTCCAAAAATCCCCACCTCAGCCCCAAAAACATCACTCCTGACACTTGATTTGACCTGTTGCTTTTCTGTGTGCAAAATATTTATGTGCTAAACTTGAAAACATCGCAAAACTATAGTAAAAGCATATTCTAATATTGAAAGAACTTTTGAGAAAAAAGAAACCAATTTTTCATATTCACGTACGATCCATATGCTATAGTTTCGCGATAAAACTAGATCTTGTAAGTCTGGCATGGATTTGTTTTTAGTATCAACAACTTGTAGCTGTATCGAAACAAAAACATCTTGTAATTACATTTGTGAATGATTTATCTATCGACTCATTTGTCGAGATCTTCAAAGAGCTCTTAGTATGTGGAATAAATGCTCAACACACACGTCTAATTGTGTGTGTGTAATTACTAAGCTTTGCTTTGTTTTTAGAACAAAGCTTGCAAATGTGGATTACAAAACTCATTCATAGATTCGGTGGCAAATGGAGCGAATGGTGTGGCATCATCATCAACGGTTTTTGTTTGTTTTGGTTTTGCTTTTTGTCTTTCTTGGTCTTTTGAAAGTTCTTTCTCTCTCAGTGCGTGAGTCAGTCACAATGAGTTAGTGAGAGGCTGTGATTAATGAACTTGGCTTAAGGCGCGTCAACATTTTGCAGGGCCCAAACCAAATCGCAGCTGCCAATTGCTCAATCATCAACAAATGCTGCTGATTCTTCATATTATTCATATTATTCTTCTACTTGTTTTTCTTCTTGGCGGCCACACGCCGACTTCAACTTAAAGTTTAAGTTGAGCTCAATAGAAGTTGGACTCATCTTTGTTTCTTTGACTGTCTTTTTGTCTTGGGTTGCATGTCAACCCATGTCAGTTGAAGACGACGCGTCTATGCCCCATTCTCTGTGCACACATATAAATATGCATTAATTGCCGGCTCCAGACCTCAAACTCCGATTACGACGAGTCCATGTCGATCTTGATCTTGCGTTCTCGTTCTCGTTCTGTATCTACAACATAAATATGCAGCGAGTGCAGCGTAACAAATGCATAAAACATAAAAAACAACACATACACACACACACAACATGACAAAGGGCGATCCAGACATTTCCAACATTTGCATCGCCTCCAGTTCGACTCGAACTCAACTCAAATCGACCACACACACAAGCCACAGGCAACAGGTAAGTTGTTGCAGTTGCAGATTGGTCAAAGGTTTGTTCATTTGGGCAAAGGCTTTAGGCTTAAGCTTTCAACGCGATCATCAAACAGTTCATAAACAAATTTAAGGGGCGATCGAAGTCGTCGCATCACCTTTTGGGCTGCTAATTAAAATGCCATGAAAACTATTTATGATGAATCTGATCTGACTAACTGTAAACACTTAAAAGTAGAACATTAAACAATAAAGATTTTTTTTATTAGGAACTAGGATTGCCTTTAACTAAAGTGAGTTTTCTATTTTGTTAAAATGTTCAATTTAAATTTTGCTTTATTTTTTTTTTCGGTAAGTGCATAAACTGGCTCATTAACAACAAGGCCCAAAGCTTTAAATCAATGGAAATCTGGGCTAATCAAGCGAGAGAGAGAGAGAGAGAGAGAGGGGGAGAGAAATGGGATCTGTTAGACTCTGGCTTGTGTGGCAAGCAGCTGTGAGTGCAACAAGCAACATGTGCGCCTTCTTGTCATAATTACGTATCAGCACCACTTTGGGCCAATGATTGAAGTGCTGCTGCTGCGCCGACTCAATTTGCATAATGAAGTCGTCTTCTTCGTTTTCTTCTTCTTCATTATTTCGGAGCCCATCCACTTACTTCACTTAAGTAGTCGCAGCCAGCCAGCCAAGAATATACTATATTCCTATCTCTCGAATTCTTTCCACTTGCATTTCAAATTTTGTTCTTAGAAAAGAAGTCTCATAAAACTGAGCAGTCACTTGGGCCCGGGCTTTTCACTTCTAAAATCGTTCTCTGTTTGCTGTTTGTGGCCCTTTTTGATTTTGAAAATATATCTAGTTTTATTATTGTTGTTATTATTGGCGGCATTTGAGTGCCCCAAAAGTAGATGCATCTTTTCCATGTGCCCCCAAAAAATCAAAAGCATAAAAGACAAAAAAAAAAAAAAATGAATATAAATTTCCGAGCTCGGTTTTGTTTTATGCATTTTTAATGGAGGTTTCGGAATATACATATATTGGTTGGTATCTGCTGTTGTTTTTACAGTTCTCGCTCTCGGATATGCAGCTCAATGAAAGTGTTATAAATATGCATGTAAGCTTTCCCAAATGCCCAAGAGTCGTGACAAACAGAAAGTGAAACTTCTTGGCCCACATTGATAAATCGAGCGTTTTCTAAACTAATCAAATACCAAACTATATGTAGATTCGTACTTAATCGAAACAATTGATGTGGGGCCAAATCCATAATAATAAATTCACAGGAAACCTTTCGATAGATTCAACAAAAATAAAGCGACCTTGTCAAAATAATTGTGCGCTCTGAAGGCAAATAGAACAAACAAAGTGTGCTAAATTTATTAGCGAAAAGCTCTATATAGATTTTTATAATTGAACAAATTATTACTTGGCGGCTAAATACCCTAAGAAAAATTCGAAAGAATCCAACTAAAACCTAAATTGAGATAAAATTCACATTTATTTAATCAAAGGAATTTATATTGAATAAAGGACCAAAGTGATTAAAGTCATAAGAACTAGTTGGATTTTAATTTGAAAAATAATACAAACATTTTATAAAAAATTGAATGGATCGAAGTAGATATAGACATAATCTGCAGATACTGCAAATTACCACAAGTTAGTGTCTTGCAAGTCGCATATACCCTACACTATGTGGCCACTACAAAAGTGCATTTGCAGTCAATAGTTGTCTGTCTATTGGGGGATGCAATGCAATCAAGAGGCGGCATCCGAAATGAGTTGAGTTTAGATGCGTAGATTGACCGTGCAGCAAGATGGCAAGATCTTTTACTCATTTATTGACACGCATGAAATTGCTGGCGAGTGTTATTGAAGCGTTTGGCTCGGCGAGCGATGAGTTGCGGGGCGGGCTGGCGGGTAGTTGAGGCGCAGCCATTGATAGGTTCTCAAAACAAAAAGCGCATTTTTCTTAATGAAAATTCGTGTTTTTTTTTTCTCTCTCGACAAACAAACAGATACGGCCACTGAGGATGAGATTTCAATCGACAGCCAAACCCTACCCTCTCCACCAGCCTCCACCACCACCAAGAGCACCTTCAATGCGGGTCAGGCTATGTGTACATAATTCAATTAAAGCACATCAACAGTGGCGTCCAAACTGGCGCCGGAATTGAGTGTATTCGTAATGCGGCCGCATTTTAATTTCATTTAATTATTACATGGCCACTCTTAAATGAGCTCGATCTATGCTCTTCTCCTTCTTCTTCTTCGTTTTATGTTTTTGGCATTACTTGTTTCTCACAGTGTATGGCTGTAGGTGTAAATTGAATGCATCTCTGCAGCCGTCCAGCTTCATTAGCAGTCGCTTCAACTTGGAGTTGGAGTTGGAATTGGACTTGGACTTGGAGTTGGGGTCACAATCACAGTTGAAGACTCAACTTCAGTCTATTGTTTGTACAGTAGAACTTCTTAAGCTAAAACTCTTTGGCAAGCAAACAAAAACATTGTTTTATGCCTTTTAAGTTAATTTCTTATATAAATTTGTTGATTTTGTTTGTTGTTCTTAAACACGTTTACATCTTTAGTGAGATACCAATTATTTATATTTTATTTTTTTATGTAATACATTATTTCAAACTTTAATCTGTGTTATTATAACTTTTAATTCATTCGAGCTTTTTTTTTATTTGTGCTTTTGATTTTTTCTTGTCATGTTCATTTGGGTTTTTCCGTTCCTTTAATATATTTTTCATTTGAAGTATTTTGTGCTTGTTGTAATTTGGTCCAGTAAATGGCAATAATTTCTTTGTGCAAATTCATGCAACAGACAGCAAGCCATTTCCGACCTAATTAATTTTATATATTCTCAATCAAAAACAACAGCCGAGTCGATTTTGGCATTTCTGTCTGTCTGCATGAGCGTGACAATAACACGAAAATTTGCAATTTGAAATGTTCTTCATTTGCTCCATCAACTAGAGACAATAAACTGATCAACTGCGAATATTTCATCGCAATCGGCTGGAAAACACCGGCGATATCCAAGATTGAAATTAGGAAAAGCATTCAATATCGAAGTATTTTTGAACATTTTTCTGTGTACGAGTGCGCAAACACACGCATACCCGTCATGTCTGGCGTTCAGGGTATCTCCTAGTCGAGCTTACTTGTGTGACTTAGGGAAGTTCTACTGTGCTTATATGTTGTTGCCGTTGTTGTTGTTGGTGGCTAGATGGCACTTTTTTTTTCACACCTTTCTAAACAATGAAGGGGAGCCTAACAAACCGCGTGGTCTCCAGTTGCCAACAATGACAACAAATGAAATCCATACATAATCATAATACATAATAATGAGCACAATATAAGTAGGAAAGTGTACGAAGCACATGGCGGGTTGGGGTTAGAGGAGAACGAAGAAGAAGAAGAAGAAGAAGAAGAAGGGGAATGTCAGCTGTCTGGTGTCTAGTGTCTGGTTGAACCCCCACACGCACAGACAGATAGACGGAACGGACGGACGGACGGACTATATGTTCTGGCATTCATATTCTAATAGGCCACTTAAGATGCACAGAATGCAGACCCATCCATGGCCCAGACAATGGGCCTCAGACAATGCACGCGTGTGTGTGTGTGTGTGCCTGTGTGTGTGGGAGACACACATCCCAGTCGCACTTCCAGTTGCAGTCTCTCATGGCCCCAATACCTTTTCACATTAAACTTAAGTAGCTTTGCTCATTAAGATAACACACAAAACAAATAAAAATTAAAAACAAAAAAATGAATTGGATTTTAATTACGCTCGGCCCTGTGGATTATGCAATAGCATCAACTGTCTGCCCCCTCCACCCTCCAACCCAACCAAACTCCAGACCCAATTCTAAATCCCAATCCCACGAAAAACGCTCGCTGCTCCCAATCACATTCTGTGTAAGGTGTGCGTTGTGATCTATTTTTAAATGGGTCAGACACAACACATTTCCACTCCCCCCCCCCCACACACGCACAGTTTTTATGGAGTGTGCAGCATCTGATCAATATCAAATAGAGCAGGCATTGCCAGCCATTAAAAAAGCGCTTGCGAAATCGCTACCGGAGCAGTGGGATAAAGTCCAGACACTGCCAACAAACAACTGGCGGGAGAATTAACTTTCAAATGGGCGCCGTCTTGCTTTGCAATTCTTTGTTGCTCTTGTTGCTGTTGCTGTTGCAGCCCAACTGTGGCAATTGCACAATAGCTTGCAACTGAAAATACAAGCAGACGCTGCCTAAAGCCCTAGCCCGTCCAGGTCAGTGGAGGCCAGTCCCTGTCCCTGTCTCTTTCACTTAGCTAGTCGCATTTCCTAAGATCAGCCACACAAATTATAAACAAGAAGTGCAACAAATGAAAAATGCAGTTGCCTACATTATTTATACATAATATGAATGCCCAAAGTTTAAGGGGGAATTAAAACATGTTTATTGCGCAGTGGCCTATCTAAAATTAACTTTAAGCACGTCAAAGTGCATTTCCAAAGGATTCTCAATGCACTTAAAATATGACGCATATTGTTTTTGAGCTTCTTGGTATCTGATTATGGTTCATTATATTGCATTAAGACATTTTCATTTTTGCTTGTTAGCGAATAATTGGTTTCCAGGAAGTGAAAAGCTGCTTGTAGAATGAATACTTGGTAAAACCAAAGGACTTCAAATCAACCTGCTGTATGCTATATAAGTCACCCCCTGTAAGGCTTCTTAGTAATTTGTTTGGCGCATGTTTTCGCGGAAACCAGCCAGATCTATAGAATGCATAATAATCTTGATATAAAAGTGGATTGGCTGCTGTTTCTCCCCAAGCTTGTTGACTCGGATTTATAGTAAACTAACATTTTGTTAAGCTTTTGCACGAGCATAATACACTCTATTATCTTATTACGGAGAAATGTGGTTTTTGCGAAAATTCCATGGAAACTGTTGCAGATGCTCTGCTAAGATGATGAATTTCCAAAGAAAACTCGAAAAGATTAGCTATATTAAGACATCATTTTATGATTGCAAAACTTTCTATTACGCATTTTAGAAATGATTTGTATAAATGCAATTGCTTGTTGATAACTTGCAACGATAGCGAAATTCAATGGGAATTACTCAAAAGGATTTTAAGTCGTAAAACAAATGTTAAAAATATTCATTAAACTATGGTCGAACTTCCATGTGGCGAATCACAAGGGGACAAACAAAACTTTGTTATTGATGAAATTCGTATTATACTTATTTGTTGCACGAAATGTGAGTGAAAAGGACACAATCTCTAACATCGGAATGCTTAATATTTAATATTATTAAGTCAAAAGGTTGTATACAATTGTTTCTTCTACTCTTACCTCATCGTGCATATTCTTATGAGAGTTTTGCCAAAGCTACAGCCACAACGGAGCAGCAGAGTTATCCACACACACGCACACACGCGCACACACCTTCTAATAGCCATTTTCACTCACAATGCCCCCCTGCTTGCCATCTTCTGCAAACTGCGTATTTAATTGGAAAAGCTATTTTACTTATTCCACTGAAGTTGTATAACAAATCCAGATTCTGAAGAAATGTTACATGGCACAAGGCCACAGCAAAAAAGGAGCTACTACGTCAGCGATGCAACTGACAGGATATATAAACATATATACATATTTGTGTGGGTGTGTTGTGCGCTCAACTTTTGCTGATTGCCTTTCGCTGCATTTTACCATTGCATATTTTTAGGTCGGCAGCTTAAGCTTAAAATCAGTCGAAACAATCGAAGCGCAAACTGGCTTTCAGCTCTGGCCCGACATGGCATTGACATTGGCAATGGGCTTTGACTGGGCATCGGTCTTAGCTGATTGCTGCTCCGGTTGTCATAAGACGACACTGAGAGAAACTTTCATTTGGTCTATGAATGACTCGTTTAGCACTCTTGTTTACCCATTGCTGAGGGGCTACAATGTCCCAGTGTTGGTGAACGTTGGCCTGCCTGCCTGCCAACGCAAATGTCAAACGGCTTAAGTTGGCCAAAAGCGCACATTTCTCAGCTTAACTAAGTCAGCGCGCGTTGAGCGCACGTGGCCAAAAGACCCTATAAGCAAAAATCAGCACCGAGCGGGAGATTCACGTGGCGACTGAAAAAAACAAGGCAATCAAAATATTTGTTTGCAGCCACTGAATCTATTGACAGCCAGTCTTTTCAATTAATATCTCGTGTCTAATTGTATGCGAATGCTCCGAATGCGTTTGTACCGCAACAATCAATCCGGGAGGTCCCGCCGAGTGCACAAGATACCCAACGGGCACGAACGAACGAATATAGAAACGAAGGATGAAAGGAAAGAAGTATTTGTAACTGACACAAGCTGAAGTATGACGCCAGCCAGCACTGGTACTACCCACACGCAAACGCAAGCAAAGGAAGACGGGCTTTGACGTCAACGACAATGACAAACGAAAAGTTGCTGGGTTACGCAATGCTTCATAATTGCTGCTGTCCTATAAGCATATCAATACCAAACACGAGGCTGTCATACCCACTGGATGACCCCGCAAGTGGAAGGGTAGATATCAAACACAATTGAACTTAAAATAATATATTAAAGAGAAAAGCTAAAATTGCTACACTGTTCAGTAAATATCCTGTGGTTGGTCACAATCATGCCTTTGAGAATTTTGTAGTTGCTTCGCCATCCTGCAGCTATCGGCGTTTATAGTGCGGCCCACGTTGCACTGACACGTTCTTTCGTTCTCTCTAGTAAAAGTGCTTAATACTTTAAATATAGCATTGATCAAGCACAATTATTAATATAAATATATATTTATAGGCTTACTCATTAATATATTCACTTTAGTGTTCAAGTTGAAGTAGGATTGAATTCGTTTATAATTAATAGCTAATGATTTAATTAAGAAATGTAGAAATTCGGCTTGAAGAAATTTTTGGGGCAAAACAATTGGCGTCAAACCGAAAGCAGAGCAGCAAATTGCATTCAAGTAACAAACAGAACCTGCAACCGCAACGCTGTGGCATGCCAAATATGCAATATTAATATGTATTCAGTCAGCCAGGCAGGCAACCAACCGCATACATGTGTGCAATCAGTATGTATGTGCAATCAGTATGTATGTATTGCCAACATGGTTGATACCTGGGGCTTTGCAGAATTTAGCAGCCCTTTGTGGCATCCGGATCTTGGCCTGCATATTGCTGCAACTTCAGCATTGACTACTCTATGCCTCGACAATACCCCGCTGTTGCAACTCGTTCTGTACCTTTATTTAGCATCCGTCAAACTGTGCTGCAAGGACGACATATGATCTTTCTGTCTTTTCATTTAGCTATAGGTTATATCTGGGAAAAATACGAAATACATTTATGCAGGTTTTCCAACTTTTTAAAGTAGCAACAAATAAATCTGTTTACATTAGATTAATTAGAAACTCTATTAAAGTAATGCTACACATAAATAAAGTAATACAACTTCATTTGAACTAAAGATCAATATTCCCGACTTTTCTAAAAACTATTCCTTGTAAGAACTCGAAACCCAGCTGGCCAGAGTGTATGTGCTAGTCGCCTATTCTCTGCACTGATTTATTCGTTTTTAGCTAAAGTCTTGTTGGTTCTGGTTGCCCTTATCACACACAGAGACTGCCTGTACTATATGGGGAGTATGGAGTACACACGACACGACACGACACACACACAAACATGAGTGTATGCCCTTCTTAAATGCATAATTTAAAAACACTGCAAGCAACTGCAGACTACTACACACTAAGTATATGGATGCATACATACAAGTATAACAGCGACAAGGGGCATGCCACTGATGCAGTTGGTGCTGCTGCATTTGGCATTTGGCGACTGACGACTTTCAACTGGCGATGACAACGACGACGACTATGACTGGTGGCTGGTGGCTGTGGCAGTGACCGACCCGCAGCCTGTTGCGATTTCAGCTGAAGTTCAATGTGCGCTTTGTTGCATGCCACATCGCTGGCACGTCTCCGTGCAGTTCCGCATAGTTCTATTAGTTCTAAATGTATGAGATTCGCTTTTTTCATTTTGCTCTTTGTGCACAGCGAGAAAACTTATATTTTACTCTAGGATTCTTACTTTTCTTTAAGTACATTTTCTACAATTTCACTCTGTGCTTGTTGCTTGCTTATCACAGCTGAAATTCTGAGCGCAACTACGTTACGCTTTGTTCTGCCAAATGTCGCTGGTATAACGGCTGAGAAACGTGGCAAACACTTGACCAAATCGTAAGAAGGGTGGCGCAATGGTTGGCGGTGGGAGGGGCGGTTGTGGGTCGGGTTGGGCGTGTTCGCTGCAATCGTCTGACACGCCTTGCGGTAATTATGTAAATTACCTATCAACATCAGCCACAACTACAACAACAACAACAACAAAAATAATAACAACAACTTATCACACAAAGAAAAATAAAATTTGAACTTGGTTGGCTGCTTTTTATTGCCTCGAGCGCAGTATTGAAAATTAGATAAATCTCACTCTCGCATGACGCCGAATAAAAGTAAAAAAATGAAAAACAAAATAAGTTAAAATTATGGCGTTGTTTTCTATGCCATGTCGATGTCCAGGTCCATGTCCATGTCCATGTCTATCGACCATTGTAATCGCCAATTGGCAACAGTTCAGTTCGCACTAGCCCCTCGGGCGCATCCACATCCACATCGACAACCACATAGACAATCGAGTTGTTGAAGCGAGAAAAGCAAGAGGAAAACCCAAATGCAAGCGTTTACTTGTCTCTATTCGTCTATATCATAATTTGGAAAATTTGCTAAAAACAAAAGCAAAACAGCATTAAAAACATCGAAAACTTCCAGCTAAAGTAGACGAAATGGAAGGCGGTCTGACGTTCGCTGGGCTGTCTCTCTCTCTCGAGAGAGATCATGTGAAAAAAAAACACAAAATACATTTTAAATTTCGTTTCGTTTTTAGCTAGTATTTATCTATCTAGTATCGTTCAGCTTGTCGTTCACTTACTGACAATAAATACTTACAACCCCCTATAGGGGACGTTACTTATGTCAGATGTTGTTTGTTGCTGTATTCCAAAAAGCTTAAGACGATTATATGTTTATACATTTATTCAAATGAAGTGTTAAAACAAGCGATTTTGACAATTCAATGCTTTTAAGCTCAGGCTTAACTTGACTTAACTAAAACTTGGCCTTTAATTACAATTTTGAAGTACAAAAGTATTAAAAGAATCTAAATTGGAATGTGCATAAATAAGTCAAGCTCTTTTGACTTGTTTTTCAATGTACTAGATAGAAATATATATGTGTTTTTTAGTTTCATTAATAAGTATTAAGTAGAAAAACTTGTTTGATTAAGTCTAAAATCTAAAGAAAACTTTATTACATACATTATAGTATAGTAAGGGCATTGCGCTTTCGTTGTGCACAACAACGGAATAAGTTATTGATTTGTTTTTTTTTTTTGCATATCGCATAACATAATAATAAGTATATAATGACATTTATAATGCGCATTCGATTATCTGACACTAAAACCACATTGCCATGTCACATGCTAAAAAAGTTAAGCGTGAAAAAAGAAAATACAGAATGGCCAAAAAAATTCCAATAGAAAAATAAAATAATCGCTGGGTTGCAAAATAAACGCATCCATTGAAAAACTTGGCATTACCTAAGACGAAGGGAAAGACTAAGCCTAAAAGTAAGAGTAAGGTGCTGTATATTGATTCATCACCATTTGGTGATGGACAGTCGAGAGTCGCACTCAAACTCAAAGTCACGTGCTATCGCCGCCAGACACGCCGAACAAGCTCATTGACCGAGCGTAACCGAATCCAGCTCACCAGCTACTTCAATTGGGCCCAAGCAGACCCAGCCTGCTGTATTAAGCTTTTAATAAGCGAGGCGTTAAATTGTTCATGTAAAATAAATGGTCCTAAAGCACATTGCTGTCTCATTGAACCAACACCGCAGGTGAGTGGCTTTTTTTTTTGTGTTTCGCAACTGGGTCAATCATTTTCACGCACACACTTTGAACAGATGTTGGGGCACAAAGAAATGGTCAAGTAAATAGTAGATAAATGCACGATGTGTGTTTTTTTTGATTTTTAATATTTAATTTGAATTTTTTACTTTAAATTTTAAACTGACTTTTTGAATATATCTGTGACCTCCGAATGCAAATATTAGAAAAAAATTTGCTTAAGTCTGATTGCGAGTTACTATAACTCTGTAACTAATTTGCGTTTTTGAACAACTGTCGTTAAGTTAACATCGTTAAATGTTCTCATTACACTTAGTAAGTAGTAAGGCGATTTGTGTAATTTCACGCAGCTGTGCAGCAAATTAGTTGATAAGCTGATAAGCAAAAGTTTTATGGTAATGCCAATGATGATGATGATGATAACTGAATAGGCGGGGGGAGAAGTGGGAGGAGGCAACAACATGTTGATATTTTAACGGCATTTGGATTTTCTTGATTTGATTTTTTTTTTTTGTATTTGTATTTGTAGTTGTTCGCCTCAACCGTATAAAGGTGCGGGCGTGCAACAGTTTTGACACCTCTGACCACCGTGAAGGGAGCGGTCAACTGAAGGGGCGTGCTTAGATTTTATTTTGTTGTTTAGGTTTTGGATTCGGGTTCCAATCGAATCGCTTGGTCGCCGTGTGTGGCACACTGCGGGGGAAGCGTCATTCAAGTGGCGGCGGCGGCGGCGGCACAATAACGTAAAAGGAGACAATTAATATCGATGTTCAATCAAAAAGAACCTTCAATGCCACACACACAATAGCAATAACAAAAAGAATAATGATAGAGATGCACCCAAGCCGCTGCAATTGCTGCACACACGAGCAGGGAAAAATGTAAAGCAGGAAAACGCTTGAAACCTGAGGCAGCGACAATCTGCTCGATTTATAGCAGTTTATGGCTATATGGGTATGTATGTAGGTACAGGCTCACGTCACCGAAGGGTGTTTTGAGTTTCTCGAATTGAGCTGGCTGCGCATATGTTACAAGTTGCAACTGAACTGAGCATAAGCCGTAAGTCAAACAGAAGCAGAAGTTACCTCCTGTTCGTTCGATATATTTGACTTGGAACTACTTAAATGTATACACTATAAGAAATATTTGATGATCATACAACAAAAAAAAAAATTGAAAAAATGATTGGAAATTATTAAAAAAAAAAAATATAGAGAAATGTTAATAATATTAAATTGTGGAAATAACCTTTTTTCCACTTTCATTTAATTTTTAGATTGAAAACTCTTGAATTTGTGTATGGCTCAAGCAAATAAATTGATTGAAACTAATTTTATATTAAAGAAAAATATTAAAATAAACTTAAACAGAAATGAACACGCATTTAAGAACAGTGTACGTATTTACAGAGGCGCTCAAAGTGCACAATGAGGTTGATAATGAAATGTAATTTATGAGCAACAGCTGATCAGATCTGATCTGAGTTGAGCTGAGTTGCTTGAGTGGCAATGAGGGGAGGTGGTAAATATCGATGTTTGTATTGGGCATATCAATATTTATATGCGGCCCAAAAGTGTTGGGGTGTGACCCGACAATGTATTTATACATATATATTTATTTCATTTATTTTTTTTTCCTGCCATTTGTTGTGCAATTTGTCAATTTGCAGCCAGCTCGCCAGCTCAATGCTGTTAGATCCCCCTCCAAGAAATTCAACGGAAACTGCGTCGCGCGCGTCTTTAACCACTACGAGCGACCACAAACACAATGCTTGGCTCAACAATAATAATTTTCAATATGAATCGCTTTTGACTTTTGCAACCCTCCTCCCTGCCACGTTGCGTTATATCGTGACGTCCTTTTGCGTTAAACAATCAAATTATTTCGTGTAATCCTGTGCGCGTGCTCTCAATTACTATGAAGCGATTTTTATGAATTGCACAACGCTGCACATTTACAAACACACTCGCAGACACACACATGACTGAATGGGAAATTATTGGCTGCTCCTGGTGTGTCCTGTTTTGTGAACTCTATTTTATATATTTACTCAAACCTGAATTTCATCTATTTGGAAAAGTTTCCTTCTCTCTCTTTAAGTTGCGAGAATTTTGTAGAAATCATACATAACAGAGCTTTCTCTTAGAGCTTAGAGCATTTCAAATCGTTAACTTCCTTTTTGATTAATGCGACATTTCTGCAAGCACATGCACTGGAGAAATTTCCGTGGAAATGGAACACAAAGATAGGTTTCCTGCTAATAATTACGACGCAGCACTTATTTGTCAATGGAATATTATTTTTGAACCCAATTGCTGTGAAATTGACAACAAATAGATGCTGCTCTTGCGTTGCATATCGTCTTCATATCAATATTAAGTCGCAATAACAATATTATTGCACATCAGAACAGTAATTGAATTTTAAATATATCTTTTGTTTTTGTTTTGTTTTGCAGTGTGACTATTTATGGTATGACCCTGTGGGGCACGTCGATGGCGTGGTGCACCCTTCTAAGAGTTCATCATAAGCGTTGCTGAGGGAGTATTCCTGCTACAGAACATATTTCTATGTCATTATGCAAATTTTCGATCTCTACTCAGAACAACTAACATAAATTGTCATCAAAAATAAATTATGAACAAATTGTGCAGATTAATTGCTTAACAAATATTTTCAGTACAAAATCAGACGATTCATTAAACACAAAAAAAACACAATCTCAGGCATTCAACACAAAGTTGTAGACTAAATTTTGTAGAAGTACTAAAAAAAATGCAACCACAGAATAAAAAACAGATTTTTACTTCTGATTTTTTCAACTCGCTTAAGATGCAAGCCGCAGATCAAATTTCAGACGTGCTTAACACACGATTTACTAAGTTCATTGTGTGTTTAATATATATGTACATACATACATAAAAGAACACACATTAATGCCAAAGACAGACTTGAACTTGAAATTGGGAAAGATGAATAAGAAGGAAAGGTTCACTGCAAGGCTGAATGGTGAATCGATATGCTTTCAGCCAACCACAAAGAAATACACTAAGAAATAAAATCATAAAAATTAATAAGCAAAATGTTTATGTTTACTTAATTGTTTGCTGATACTACAAATAAAAATACCAGACTCTCAAGCATAATTAAAATACAATAATAAAAACATCCGTTGCTATTTATTATAGCATACTTTTTGGCCAAACAACAATCGGGCAATAAACTTGGAAAAAACAACAACAACAAGCAAATCAGTATAGAGACCGATTAATTCACACAAACAATGTAATTAAAAGCACACGTCATTGTGCTTATAAACAATTAACTGTTTATGGCTTCTGAACGTAAATATCACAAATTTATGTTTTTATGAATTTCGGGTTCAGAGTGTCGAATAGCTATATGAATTCACTTCCTCAGCCTCTTGGCTACCATCTGCGTCAGACATACAACAGCAAAACAGCAAAATAAATAAATAAAAGTTGCGAGTTTTCGCCAAAACATAAGAGAATAATATTCGAAGGAAAAATGCAAAATGCTATAGTCACAAGCCGAAAAGGCATCCGTTTCCATTGAAAATGAGTTTTGCTCGGTTGCGCCTTGTTCAAAAAAATTGAGCACGAAGCACGTGTTGTCGACTCAACAACAACAACAACAACAAGATATGACGACCAAGTGCTCCACTTTATAGTAATTTTTTGTTGCTGTTTCTTTTTTATTTTTTCCTTTGAACAGTCTTTGCAAATTGGCTTTACTCTCCCAGCTGGTCACTCTCTTGGCCCGCTGACAGATTACATACCCTGTTTACCATCAAATCCATTGAAAAATAAGGCATTATTACTATGATGTTTGACCAAATTTCTAGACTTTTAATTGGGTTTTATTTCGTTTCTTTTGTTTTTGCAAAAACTAAGTCTTAGTGGTTCGTCATCTACTATTTATCAACTCATTGTAGCTTTGTTAATTGGGGCCATACGACGAAATCGGGGGAATAACATGTATAATATAATCAACTTTATAGCCATTAAATTAAGATTTTTCTAGACTTTTGTTGAAGTTACTTTGAATATTCAATATATTAGCTGGGGTAACTTTTCGTCGTGTATTCTCAACTTGAGCACTTTTACTTGTTGTGTTCCGCCCGTGTCTGGCAAAAAATTAACAAAACTGGACCTGCATCTGGAGCTGATCGCTGGAGCTGAAGCTGAAGTTGTCTTTTTTTGCAGCAGCTAATTCATGGAAATTTATGTTTTAATGACGACAACAAAGCAAAAGCAACTAGAAAAAGATGCAAACAAAAAAATAAAAATGAAGAAATAAATAAACAGCAACAACTTTGGTCAAATTGCGGACAGTGTTCTGTGGCGGTGGCGGTGGCTGCGCTTTCTGCTAACTCATTAAATGCAAATTAGCTTGGACGACAACAACAACAACAACAACAACAAGCGCATAAACAGCAATAACTGACCCACACTGACTTAACTGTGTTAATAAGCCCAAGTTGACGTTTCTGTTGTTGTTGTTGTTATCAGTTGTTTGTGTTGCTGTCGTTTGTTGCTTTGGTCTTTTGCGTTGTCTGAGAATGCGGGCGTCGTTGCGTGGGCACAACTAGCAACTTTACTATAAGCAAACGCTAAGGCAAAGGCAACACAAAACTGACTGAGACCGAAAGTGCAACTTGGGATTTGCATCTGCGGCCGAGTTGGTGGCGGCACAATTGTCAGTTTTGTTGGCAGCTTTATGACACCTGGCATACAATTATGTCTATGGACAGTCAGCCATTCAAGCGACTTTGCCCAAAAGGAATTCTTGTGCGATTTCATTGCGCAATGCAGCTTGCAGATGATATGGTATAAGTAAAACTGGCAAGTTAAATTCAAAAATGCACAAAACATTTGCAAATTGCAATTAAAATTTCGATTGAAATTTAAATCAATATTTTATTATTTTTCAGACAGAAATATCTAAATTGGGTTTTATAAAGCAATTAGGCAATTGGTCAATTCAAATAAAGCTAATATTTAGAGTGCAGAATATCGGATTTTATTGTAACAAAACGAATGAGTTTTGGACTCAGAATAGGAAAAGTAAGCCAAAATTGATTGATTTATTTATTGTCAACTACGAACAGCCGACAAAATTCGATTTAAATTCTGAAAATAGTTTTGAAAAGTAAATTAACAAGCAGATTAGTGTTCAAACATTTGCTAAGTGGTTTGGGGAAAACCATAATAGAATCATCGCTATGAATCAGACTGGCGGTATGAGTCGAAGCTTATTTTAACCAATACAAGTCTAGGTTAAATAATAATGTAATTTGTACTTGTTTAATTAAGAAATTAAATTAATCCATTAGTTAAAAGCCATTGGCTAAAATAGCTCAATCAAAGTGTAAGTGTTTTTATGTGGATTTTACTGAGTTGGTTTGAATGAGTAGGCAAATAGTAGTATGAATGGGGATGCGGATAAGCTTGACGAATTCTGTACACCGTTCGCATTTGCCGGCTTTCTACAGACTCTCCACATATGTATTTGTCTGTCTATCTGTCTGTCTGTCTGTATGAGTGAGTGTGTCTGTTTGGCTGCTTCCGGCTGGCAGCTGTCTGGTGTCTGCCCAAAATGCATAAATCATGTGCCAGCCGAATCTGCTGCCCACTGGCAACGGGGCATCATCCCATTCAAATCAAGAGCGACCACATTTGCCAGCCAGCCACACAGAAACACGAAACACCGAAACGTTTTGTGGCACAAAATGCTGGCCATACGCTTTTTGGTAACGTTTGATTTTGGCCAACTACAGCTATGTACGTACATAAGTATTTCAAGTCAATCCAGTTGCCGCTGTCGCTGACAGCCTAACACAAAAACTTAATTAAAAACCCATGCCTCCTTCCCCCCTGCCCGTGCCAGAAGGGGGCATCAACAACATATTGAGAATTGACTCAGTTTCGGACTGAGAAGCAAGCACACACACACACACACACCAGCATAAGTGTGTGGCACACATTGTGCTCTTGTTCTTATTCTTATTCGGATGCTGATTCTGTTTTTGTTTCTGTTTCGGTTTCAGATTCGAAAGTAATGCGGTCGAGCTGTTCCTGGGTCAGCGGTGCGTATTAGCAATGCGGACGGTCAACTAGCCCGCAACAAGTAAACACAACTAGAAATAAAGTATCAAATGTTGGCTGTTGGCCAATTATCAGCTGTAGGTGGCATTCTGTCGTCGTCGTCGTCCTACTCTGTCTACTATTGCTGCTACTATCTCAGGCAATGATCCGTGCATGCAATTGTGGTCGCTTGAACTTTGCAGCACGTTAAATGGAGCAACACTCTCTATCAAAGAGAAGGTGAGACGTAGTGTTGGGAAGGGGATGTGAAACGGGTATGCGGGTCGCGTCATCAGACGACATCAGTCTGCGGCATTTAATTAGAAAACAACAAAACGAAAAACGCGAAAAATTTAGCCAACTATTTGACAATGTGGCGGCTTTTTAATTGGCAAACGTTGGCCAAAACCGACGACGTTGCATAATGTGTGCCGGGGATTGCCTCAAAGTGATGCACAAAACGCTGCAAACAAGCAACCAAAGCAGCAACAACAACAACTACAACTGCTGGCTAAAAGCAGAAACATGTTGGCCATATATTTACCAACTTCAAGTCAAGTCTAAGTTTCTAAGCCTCGCAACAACAACTTACTACAAACGACTTCTGTCTTAATGGTGTCAACACTTCTCTGACTGGAACTAAAATCAGCAACTGGATGCCGATGCAAATGCAGGCGCCGCCATTTGCCATCGAGACAATTGTCAAAAAAAAAAAAAAAAACAGAAGAATAATTTATATGCATGGCTTATATTGGCATTGACAGCGATAATTGGCTAAGCTGCAAGTTAGAACTGCAACTGTTTTAGACTTTATGGCGTTGCAGCTCCTGATTCTCAACTCCTTTAGCTGACGTTCTGACAGCGCGCAGGCTGCGGCAACAGCCGCTAAATAATGTCAGGCACACTTTATGTATCATTTATCATTTTGACCGTGGCCTAAAATTAATATCTTTGCTCTTCATATCTCGATATGCAAATAAGATTAAGTGTGTTGTCTGTGTGTGTGTGTGTGTGTGTGTGTGAGAGAGAGAATTTTGTCTGTCGTTTAACTAAATTTATAGTTCAAGTATGAATTGAACCAAACGATGGGCATTTCTCAAATTATGACAGACAACAAGCATTTGCACTTAGTTCAATGCCTATTAACACAATTTCAATTTTGATTTTCAGCATAGTTTTTGCATTAAATGCTATTCTTAGCTTATCTTACCCAGTCAACAAACTCTTATGTGATATAATATAATTCTTTAAACACGTTGACCCAATTCAAGCTGTTATCTTTTTTGCCACAAAATAGTTCGAATCATTAACAAAAGCATAACAAATTTTCTATAACCAAAATATTGGTGAAGCATTTTCATAATTGTTGCAAAACAAAACTATTTATCCATCTATATTTTGCTCACCTTTTTCGCATTTGTTGGCATAGTAACAATTATAGATAGCGGGCGGTGTGAAACGGTTGGGGGTAAAGTAACAAAAAATAAACAATAAACCTGTCGGAGCCATTCAACAGCTGTTTAATATATCATTGCCATATGCATGATTACCAAACCCTAAAAAAAACCGCACAAAACAATGAGCGATACAACAACAACTAAAGCAGCAACAACATTCATATCAGAAGATACTACTCCGTTGACTTTTTGGCTGTGTACAACGGGACGTATGCGCGTTGTTGTACTATTTGGTATTTTGTATGCCTTCACATTAGATAAGTTGAGATTGGCGCGATTGTCGGTTACATTGTTGTCGGTGTTGTTGTTGTTGTTGCCGTGTTGTTATTATGCAAATTTGTTAACAACCTCTAAATACGGCAGCAGCAGCAGCAGCAACATTTTCATTTTCATTTCAAATTTTTTTGCTGTGGTCCTTTTGTTTAAGTTGCTTTGAATTTTTAATTAACATTGCGCATACGCCGCATGAAACTTCAACTCCCCCGCCCCCACTCCCCCCCCCATTAAAAATAAGCAACAACAACAATAACAGTCTGAATCTTGAGTTGAGTTGAGCGGCGCCCATTTGGAGGTGTGCTGTTGCTGTTGTTGTTTTTGCTACTGTAAAATGTATGCCAAATAAATGTTACTAAAAATGAAATAATGAGCACACTTTTTTTTGCTGTATGCAAACATGGTCTAAACACTTTCACTACAGCAGCAGCAGCAGCAGCAACAAAAAACAGCAACTCAAAGGCTACACGAATTTCGTGTCGTAAAGCTCTTAGCTCTGCCAGCCAAGTAAGCACTAGGACAGTTCGGGTGGGTGGCAGAGCGGCAAAAAGGGGGAAAAATATCAACTGCAGTTGGGCACACTATAAGAAATTGTTTATTGTTCGTTTAATAACTGTTATCTAAACTAAATTTATATCTTTTGATATTTTGGTGAAGTGAATTTCAATAAAATAAAGTGATGGAATTTTTAAAATTATTATTTTGTTGGTAAAATATGTAAATCAGAATTACTTTGAATAAGTCCTAAAAATGTGAATATTTAAAAACAAATTCCCATTAATAAAGCGACACAAATTCAGAATCTTAATTTGCAACTGCAACTAAATAGTTTTATTTGTTTTTTGCACATTCAACATAACAAAATAAACGAAATTTGTAGCGGTATCAAATCGAGTTACATTTAATTGAAACTTTTAGTTTGTGCTGTGTGCATTTGTGAGTGAGGCGCAACAAAGTAAGGGTTTCAAGCCATTGAGATGCACATGCAATTGAACATTGTGTTTCTGTCTCTGTGAGTGAAAATTGCACTGGACATGGGCCAGTTGATGTCGCTGTCGCATTTGCAATTAACTCACTGACTGAAGCGACGACATTGATTAACGAGGCGTTTTTAAGCGGTACTCAAACACGCGCTAATGTTGCCACAGACAACAATACATGTAACAACAACAACAACAACAACAACAGCTGACGTTCGACAGGCTATGAATATATATGTGTATATAGTAAACAGACAAAGAGAGTCACAATGGCAATGCCAGAGTGCAACGCATGTATTTCTATCTATATGTATATGTATCTGTATCTTATAGTTTTCCACACGCATACAGCTACAAGATACGCCAGATACAGCAGAAAAGTGTTCAATTGTAGTTGGCAATGTCTGCTAATTGAATTGAATGAGCACTCAGCTGCTTAGGATAAGTCGAAAATTAGTTAACAATTGACATGACCCAAACACAAATACACACACACACACATACATACATATGTACTTATATACAATATTATTTATATTTTTTTTAAACTCAATCTTTTGTTTTTATTTTTCTTGCTTTTGTTTATGGCATTTTTGAAGAACAAACGAATGACAGACAACAATAACAAAGTTAGCTCGAAAAGCGTTAAATATTTATTTATTTTTATTTCATTCTACATATACGTATGTTTGAAGATAGTCGTTGCACACACACACACACACACACACAAGACACGAGGTGAAGTGAAGTGCACCTTACGAGGCGACGACCCCTTCAAGTGGATATGTGCATCTACAGCATCATATAGATATATGGTATGTATAGTATACGAGACTGGCTGCTGTTTTGTTCGCTGAGCTGTGACTTTGACTTTAAAGACAAAGTTAACAAACTTAATGTTTGCTCTTCTTTTTGATCATTCTATATGGCATACATACTCAGTTATAATAGAAGCTCACCTATGAATTATATATTGTTATTAGATTTAGCTTCGAGTGAGGTAAGTGGCGTCACCTGCGCATTTTTAGATTTCGTTTGGAGATCGAACTCTTGCTGGCTCATGCTTATTTATAATTATGTTTTGTTATTGTTCCTTTTGTTATTATCCCGCTTATTGTTATTGTAAGCACAGAGCTTTAAATTGATTGAGTGTTAAGGTTTTTGTATACTCTTTTACACTTTGCGTACAGCCAAAAGGGTATTAACACTTCGAACCAAAGAGAATTATTCTGGTTTTTTATTTTGCATATTTTGTTATTGCTTTGTAATTGATTTGCACTCGCAAATGGAAGCACACTCAATGCTGTTCAATATAAAATATATATATGTATACAGAAATAACAAAATATCCAAAATGTATTTTAGTAGCAGCAGCAATAATACCACCAACAATAACAACAACAGCAACACGATTTTTAGTCATAATCATGGTAAAAAGTAAAAATAGCATAAAAAAAACTAACAAAAATCCGCAAAAAATAACATCAAAAGATGGGGGGAACTGGGAGCTGTGGCAAAAGGGCGATGGTCAAGTGGGGTGGGGTGGGGTTCGGTGTGTGTGTAAATTAGAAATGTGAAGGCGTTGTCCATAAACAAGTTAGCTGATTCATTTGTCTGACATCTGTTTTGGCCCAAATGGCAAAGAACCTGCCGCATTTTTTATAGATTGCTTCGTGCAATTAAACATAAACAAATTGTTAGTTTCAATTTGTAAACGTTTTTATAAATATATCAATCAAGTCTACAAATATATTATACCATCAATAAAGTCAATAAAGTTTATTAAATATTTTTAAGATTTTTGTGTTTAATTTTAGGTGGAACTCTGCAATGTGTTTGATGTAATAAATGAATATAAGCGATATAAAAACTGGATGCAATAATATATAAATATTAAATATGTACGCACATTTTAAGAGAATAACACCATTGCTCTGTTGATTCAGGTTGAGTTCGTGATTGTTGCGAATCAGCAGCGACTGATGCGAATGTTGATGATGAGTGCCATCCAGGGCGGATTTTATTATATGGAATGCCATCATTAAAATGCATTACCCGAAAATGCACTAGGTTTATTTTGTTTTTTTTAAGTATTTTTTTGCTGTCTTTCTCTCTTTGTTTGTTGTTGCCTGTGTGCGTATGTTTGAACATGTGTGAGTGAGTGTATGTGTGTGTGTGTGTGTGTCGGGTCATCGCCATGCGGTTATCTGGCCGACACTACAAGTTGCAACATCTGAGATCACAACCAACAAATCTATCGTCCGAATTGTTAGCAAATCGTTCGACGTCAAATTATATATGTATTTCTATATAGTATTTCGAAACTTCAATTAACAAAAATGCGTTCAACTGATAATGCAAAGACGACAAACAAAACGTGCAGCTTATGTTAATTGTTGTCGATTTATTTTTGAACATGTACCTATGTATATTCTACATGTGTTGTTGTATGTATTTATGTTGCCAGCGACAACGACAACGCAGTGTTGACGCCTCCCCCAGAGTGGCAACAACAATTGTTGTTGTTGTTGCATTATCTGTGTTCTGAGTTTTGTGTCAGTTTGCAGCATTTGTTGGTTAATAGTAGTAGGTCAAGTGGGGTCAGCAAAGTCTGTCAGTTCGTTGGGGCTTATGTTAAATGTGACAACAACACAACTCCACACATGGCCAGAACATACACACACACACACAGACAACGATAGGTAAAAGACTTTTCTTATTCTTCTCTTTTTTTTTGCAACACGCCGCACTTCCTGAACAACTAGAAAACTCACTTGCACTTGTGCACCGAAAAAAAAGAAGATATAGTGTGCATCGATGCGCGCACAAGCACATATGTTTGTTTGTTGGTGCGTAAGTGTGTGTGCGTACTAAATATGTATGTATGTATTTATGAAGAGATAATAAACCGAACAAAAACAGAAAACACAAAAACACAAAACTGTGTTGGTGCGCTTCAAACGATAGCGCGGCCTGGTGAGCACGACAAGATCGATTCTACTGAATCCGCTGAGTGCCGATGAATGGGAATGTAGCCCCCCCAAAAAAAAAAAATAATAAAAAATCAGCAGAGCCAACCACAACAACAACAGCAGCAGCAGCAGCGACTAAAAAACCACGATGACGAGACGACGACGACGACGACGACGACGACGATGATGACGATGTCCAACGACGAGCGAGCTAGTCAGTCAGCCAGCTAGCGGAGCATGTGCCACAAAAATTATCACGCTTGCTGCCTGCACATGCAAGTACTAGTGTGATAGAGAAGAGAGCGGGAAGCTGGTGTGGGGCGGGGAGGTAATTGAAAACAAAGCCTGTTGTGAGCTTAACTCCGCACACAGTGCATAAATATAAAGCAATTCATAAAATGCAAGCAGCTTACATAGCGACCAAGTTTGACAATATTTTGACAAAATGACTCTGCAAAAAAACATACGAACAGGAATATACAAATAGGGTTCGACAATTATGACAATTAGCAAAGAAGCTTATATTCAGCTCAAAAAAAACAAAAACCATTAAAATTCCGTGCAATAAGTCTTATGAGCTCTAATATTTTAACGTATAAATGTTTATAAATGTAAGATATGCTTTTTTATCAAAACTTTTGAAAACTTTACCATCGGCGCATCTAAAAGCTCACTATGATTTTTAAATTAAAGCATCCGCCAAAGAGTATGCAATGAATTTTTGCAAAAATAAGTGTGCGTTTATTAAGCTTGGACAAACACCGCTTAGCCAAGACGTAATCCAAATCATTGCTACAACAGATGGCGCTAGATTGTCAGTTCTTTTGTTGACCGATGCCATAAATATATGGTTCAACAACAGATGGTGCTTTGCATTTTGTTCGATTTTGTTTTAAGAGCTAGGTTTGACATGTAAATGTTGGGTAATCCTGAATATTATACCCTGATACCAAAGACAAATGGAATAATGCTTTTGCGCAATGTTTGTCCGTAAAACTTGAAACTTTTTCAAATATCTGTTGTAGCTCTTTTATCAGAGTATTCCTCAGTCGGTTTCACTTGTTTTGAATTAACCTTTATAGAAGTCAGTATTTTTGGTGCATTTGGTTTTTGACACTCACCTGACAGACCCGCATCATTGATGCTCGAGGTGGAGGTGGAGAATCCTGGCAATTTGCGCCAACCCTTGCGACTCCAAAAGCTGCGCGCCTTCGACTCCGTGGGCACAGTGGGTCCCGGATCCTCGGCCGCACGAATGCGCGCACAACTGAGAATGCGGCGACCGCAGGAGGCACGCGTCAGAAACGTGGAATTCGAGGCACACATCAGGGTACTGGAGTTGGTGGCACTGGCCGTGGCAATCGTTTCATCATACGCCGCGGCACGTTGAAACGAACGGCAGCTTTGTGTGGCATAAGCAGCTGTTGCTGTTGGCGTCTGTCGAGCGCATTTGATGTGCTGCGTCTTGCTTAGACGTAGGCTGCCTATGTAACTGGCACCGCTGCTGCCGCTAAAGCCGCTGTCCAGATCACCAGTGGTGGTGTTGCTGGTGGCCGTTGTTTGTTGATTGGCAGCGTTGTTGCTGCTGCTGCTGCTGTTGCCAGGTGGCTGACCTTTGAGCGTGGCTAGCAGCGCCTCAATGCCACCGCCAACAGTGCTGCTTGTATCACAGATATTGTCCGCCGAGGTGGAGGTAAGCCGGGCCAGAATCGTTGGCTGTCCACTAGTTGCTGTCACGCACACCGTCGGATTGGTTTTGGGTGGAGTACCCGCAGCAGCAGCAGCAACCATTGCTGGCGGACTACATTTGGGTGGACTTTCAGGCATCAGCATTGCCTCCACACTGAGATTGAGTTCGCCGAGAATCTTGTGATGACGATGCTGTACGCGACGCAGTTCCTCCTCGACCAGCGTTTGATTCAACGATCCAGCCGAATGTGAGCCAATGCTGCAGCTCAATTGTTGTTGTTGTTGTTGTTTTTGTTGTTGTTGTTGTTGTGGAGCAGCCTTACCCGATTGCAATGCTGCCGCATTGATTTCCTCATAGAAATTCTCGCTTTGACTATTTGCTGTTGTTGCAGCATCTGTTGTTGTTGTTGTTGCGGCTGTGGTCAGCTTGTGATAGCGTGTTTGATACGATTGCAACGTTGCCGGCGACACCAGCTGCTTGTTCTTCTTGCCCTTGGAGAGCAGAGCGCGTATGGAATTTGGTGGTGGCGGACCAATCTCAATTTGCGGCTGCAATGCTGCACAGCAGCTCGACTCCAGATTTGTGATGCCATCCGGCTTGGGTACATTGGAGTGTCGCATTGCGGCACCCGGCTCATAATATGCATATGAGTAATCATGCTGCTGCTGATGCTGATGATGTGCATGTTGCTGATGATGCACATGATGCAAACTGTTTGCTTGCTGCAGTTGTGTCCATTTATCGCTGCTGCTGTTATCGCGTCCCAGCGTTTTACTTTGTCGCGCCAGCTGCTTGAGATGGTGCGGCGATAGCTCCTGTTCCGCACAGATTTCAATGGCATCCGGATCGGGATCCGGATAGCGTGGCAATAGCTGACGTCGTCCATTGCCGTTGACGGCAACATTGCCGCCGGCAACAGCAATTGTCGTGTTGCTGCTTACAATTGCCGCAACGGCAATGGGCGAACTTCCAGCGGACTTGTGCAGCGGACTGCTGGCTGCTGCTGGTGGTGGATAATCCGGTGGCGGTGGAAACTGTAAGCAGCCAGCAGTATGCTTAGGCACGTGTCCTTTGCCCATGCCATGTATACCTTCCAGTTGCTGTTGCTGCTGATGTTGCTGTTGCAGTTTCTGTTGCTGCTTGAGTCGTTGCAGCTGCGTCTGCTGTTGCGTATAATAGTTTTGATTGGCGGGCTGGTGTGAATGTGAATGCTGATGTTGCTGATGCGAGTGTGGCTGCTGCGAATGTTGATGCTGCTGCTGCTTCAATTTTGTGTGTGCTGTGTTCGTGTGTGTGTGTGTGTGCGTGTGTGAATGTGAGTGCACGTGCAACTTGGCCAAGTGATGAGCGTGTTGGTGCTGGCTGCTGCTGTTGATGGTGTTGCTGCTGATGTTGTTGCTGCTGTTGATCAATGTTGCGTTGTTGTTGTTGCTGTTGCTGCTGCTGCTGTTGTTGCTGCCGTGGTTGTTGCGTCTGCTGCCCAGTCCCAGGCCCTCCATGGCACATGTTGCCGCTTCCCGCTAACCTAGTGGCTGGGCGCTGTAATGAGTCGAGTTTAGCGACAATTAGCTAAATATTTTTTAGTGGCAAAGTGGCAAAAAAAAAACCAAGAAAAATGAAAAGAAACAAAAAAATAAATTAAACAGCTGCACGAAATGAAGAAAACAACTTCCTGGAACTTCAACCAACTGGCACGCTCCAAGCTCACCATGGGCAAAACAACTACTTATTGTGCCATTAAACTAGATCTAAAAAAAACATATCAAAGTAAGCTACTAATGGAAAAACAAACTTCTTCAAAAAAGGCCTTTAAATAAAAATTGATTTTTGTTGAATTTGTGTGTTGTTTTGAATTTGCTGCAATATGCCAGCTTTGTGAATAAATTGGCAAAAAATTTACAGTTTATAAAAAAAACCAAAGACCGTTACGATTATAATTTTTATTTTTTAACTTAAAATTTTTAATTTATTTATAGATTTTTTCAACACAAAAAAAAATTATTTTATAATAATTAAATTTGCATTTTTGATAAAGATTTTAAGACTCAAAAAAATTGGATATTATCAATTTTTGTATTAAAGTTTGAAAATATATTTTGATTTTCAATATCTTTTGAACCGGTATTACACCTTAATACCTTTCCATTGATGTACCACACGTCCTTCAAGGATCATTGTCAAGGATCGGATTAATGTGCTTTTTCATAAATGTTTTTAATACAAAAATTGCCGAAAAGTTTGTCGCTTTTAATCCACTGTGCAACATTTGAAGAATTCAAATGCATTCCATTTAGCGCCCGACACAGAATAGAATTCAGAGTGTAGCCTTCAGCAGCCAGCAAAACATGTCGTGTTAAATCCCTTTACACTACCCCAACACCTTCCCACTGGCCCACCCAACCCGCCTCTCCTGCCCAAAGGCAGATTAATTGCTGCTAATTAAGTGAGTCTTGGGATGCGGATGCGATGCAATGCACTGCGACGACCGCGTCTCTAGCCATCCATGGATGCCAAACACTCACTGCTCGCTACTGGGCTTTAGCTTTTTTCTAATAGTCGCTTGTTTTATACACGACACCGAAGGGTATATTGGTTTTGTGCAATGTCCGACATGGCATCTGTCCGTCTGTCCGCCCGTCCGTCCGTCTGAATGAATGCAACTTTTTTCGTCACTCGATGCATAAATTGAAAACTTCAAACTTAACAATACAAAAATATGGAAAAACAAAGTATGTTGGCGATTAACCTGTACGACTTTTGGATGCCCGTTAGTCAAATACTTTTGAATTTTTTGTACCCTAACTTTGACCATAGATAAAATCTTTTAAGCGCAGCCATCTGAGACTTGAAATCAAAACTGACTTTTTTCAAGCTTAGTGATTCATGATAATGCGGATAACAGAAGCTTCTTCTTTTGTGTCGCCAACAACAATGCAAAAAAAGAATATTCAAAAAAGCAAGGATTAAAATGGCTTACTTGTTAGTTATCGAAAACGAGGAAGGAATTTGCCAACGTTTCTTTTTTCTTTTTAATTGTGAATAGTTTTCAGTTGAATGTTGCCCGGCTTAATGATAATATCAGATGCTTGGCAAGAATATGACACGTAAGTACACTTCAAAAAATGTTCTACCCAATTCGATATAAAACAAATACGTACAGAAAATAAGGTTAACAAGAAGGAGGCAAGCGAAAACGTTGCAGTCTATCGAAACCACAAATTTTAGTGAAATGTTAAGTTTTTACGATTTACTAAACAACTTGAACTGGCCAAAGATGCTCGTGAGACTTGATTTGAGATAAGCTTTTATTTCTCCGAGTGTACATATATGCATGCATAAACAATCGGTCTGGCTGGCAGGCGATCAGACAGCAAAGAACAGCAGTCTGATAATGTGCAGAACATAATAAAGTTGACGATGATAATGCCGCCAAGTTATGACTGCATAGCAGGTTAAGCCTTAGTGAGCCAAGAGTGAGACAGAATTCAATTGGTAATTTGAGTCGCCAGCCCTGTCCCACTTCCTGTCCCTCTCCCTCTCTTTCCCTGCCTTAGTCCTTGCCTCTGCTTCTCTTAAATATATATATATATATGTATGTATGTATGAAACCTAAGACGGCACGACAGAACAGGAATGTTTGGGGCATTGGGACAGCGATGACAATGGGACAGCTTTGGTAAATGGTTGAGAGTGCAGTGCGCTCTGTTTGGCACAGCGGGCCACCAAATTAGCGTCTAAATTTAGCTACTTGACCATTGAGTTGCGCTTGCTTGAACAGCGGGTGTTGAAATTGAATCAAAGCAAACAGCGTTTGAATTCAATTTAAAGCCAACAAACTGCTGATAATCTTAACTCTTCTCAAGCTTTTAAAGCGTCCAACGATGATGCTATGGCAACATCAAAAACAACGCACACTCACACACACACAAATTGTCAACAAAGAGCGCCTTTCTATCGGTAAAAAAATACAAAACATGGTTGTATGCAGTACGTACACAAGCCAAACAAGCACTCAAGCTGCCAACCCAATCTGTGGAAGCGCCATCCTTGGCCAGGACATTGTTTATGCAGTTAAAATAGTGCGTACGTGTGTGTGTGTGTGTGTGTGTGTGTGTGTGTGTGTGTTTGCGTGTGTGGGGGGGGGCACACACACTATCCTCAGCTTGTTAGTTTGGGTCGTTTTTTTTGTCTCTCCTGTAAAACCATGGTTACAGTACAGCTGCAGTAAACTAAAAAAACACTGAAGAAAGAAGAAAATGTTTTTGGTACTTTTGATATGGAATACCGGATTCGGTTCTCTCAGTGTATGTATATGGATTTTCTTCGTTTTTTTGTGTTAAACAGGGAGAGAAATTACTAAAGAAAGTGAAGTGATAAACATATACTCCATGGGCTATAAGAGAATCAACAACAGCTTCCTGGTTTGGCTTGGGTATTTGGGTTCAGAGAGTGCCCAATTAGCCTGCGGTTGTGGCTCAAGACTTTCGCTGTCCATCCAAGGCGATATCCACTAATTACAAGACACTCCCGCACCCGCTCCGCCCTGTTCAACGATGAGCGCATATGCAAATATCCAGCTAAAGATTTTACAGCACCAACAGCAGCAGCAGCTACGCACTGTCTGTGCAAACAATTGGCAGCTGAAAGTAACTCAGCAGAAATGTGTTAAAGTTGCCAGCCAACAAAATGTGGCAATGTTTACTTTAAAGCCCAGACAGCGAACAACAACAACAACAACAACAAGAACAACAACACTGTGGGGCAGAAATTCAAGGCAGGCGCGCGTATTCAATAAGAACATGAATGAGCATAAAGTCGCGAGTCAAGTGTTTTGCAGCAGGGGTGGGGGTTACAGCTTCCCCTTGTGTACACTTCAAAAAAATAAGATTTTCAAGAAATTAATGAGAAAGAATATTTGTAAAATTGTATTAAAAAGTGGAAAAGGCGTCTTATACCAATCTAAGATTCTAAAAATATCACATTTATTAATAGCTTAAATTAAAAAAAATACCTTGTGTATCGCTGAATATATAGTTTTATGCCAAATGCATTTCTAAAAATCAGAAATGCTTAATTTTATTACATTCTAAATTCGAGCATGCATATTTTTTTTAAGTGTATTTACATAAGTAAGTTCAAGTCGATGCGTGCTAAGCAAAAAAAAAAAAAAAATACAACAACGCAACGCATTGCAATAATTATTCGAAAAACGAGAGGAAGCAACATCAACATCATCAGCAGCAGCAGCAGAAGCAGCTGCAGCAGCCGCAGCAGCAAGTAAAAGAGTGTTGCATGTTCTTCTATCATATTTACAATTTATGTGTCGCCAATGCACTCAGGCAAACCCCAGTGCACGTTTCGCTGCAGCCCCCTTTTTCGTGTGGCACGTTTGTTGAGTGCCCCACGTTGCAATTGCATCGTTGCACAAATGCAAATGGACTTGGAGTTGCAGCAAGGCTGCAGGGCAGCAAGTCGGCAAACTCGGCAGCTCGGCAAGGCTGATAGCATCATGCGAGCGCGAACAAGTAATTAGAAAATATATTTAAGATGTTGCTGCTACTGCAGCGACTTCAACTACAACTCCAACTCCCAAACTCCAATTGCAAACATCGCCACCAACGGATGATGATCATTAATATTATCATCGTTGTTATATTTATGCTCATGCATTGCGAGGATGCAGCGTCGGCAATGCCAAAGGCATGCCCCTGGCTACAGCGCGCCCCCTCAATATTCAATTGAAATACTTTTTATATTTATATATGTATGCGCTTACAATCCTGCCGACACAGAACTTTTCATTTATAGCTTAAACGCACGCGCAATTCAAATACAAACAAAATTCAATGTGCATAAAAAAGTAGATGTTAGCTTTAAGACATGCAAATCACTCTTTTGTATATATTAGGTAACCTTTTGCGACAAAATCTGTACGACTTACTAATAATATGTGCTATATCGGGAGTTAAATAATCAAGTATTGTGATAGTTATTATAATCAAAGCAGTTTTTCGTACTCCGTTTAAGAACTTACGCATAGGATATGGGGCATAATCTGTATCTTATAGTAAGCGTAGATTGGGAGCTATAAATGCTGGTTAATTTGATTAGCCAAATAAACACTTAAGACGTTTTCGATAAATTTATTGTGTAATCTATACTTATCAATATCCAGACGAATATCTTGTAGAACGTTAAGTGACTTTTTGAACTGAATTCTCATTGCAAAGAGCCTTTAGCTGAGTGCGTTACAAATTGTGTCAGTTGCAACGTGTGTGATCTGGCTGCTGATTGAATTGCTTGTTAATTTATGAGTTTAATGAAACGCACAATTGTCATGCCGACGCCGACACAGAAGCAGCAGCAGAAGCAAACGAACTGAGAACAGAAACGAAACAGAGAACTCAATGGCTAATTGGCGCTGGCAAATTGCCGACAGCAATATATGTATGCAGCAGCATCTTAATGGCAGCAGTGTTTGAAAGTTGACAGTTTTTACTGTCAGATGCCACCCCTCTTGTTTTTGTTTTTTTTTTTGTTTTTTTGTGAACTTGCTTTCGCTTCTTGTTGGGGTGCATTGACTTACTTACTCACTACACACTACACAATTCTTGCATCATTGCATCTCTCTATCAAGCCGTTTATTTCTATTACAATGTTCTGGCAGCAACGCGGCGTATGCGTGATGCATTGTCAACAAGTGCCACATAGACAACAAAGAACATGCAACAGCAACAACAACAACAACAAGTATTCTTCAGCTTCTAGCTAATCGCTCGCTCGGTAAACGTTGCATACCTTCTGTGGCAATAAAAGCAACTTCATGGATGCATATTTGATTGGCTTAATGCTTAGATTCTTAAGCCAAGATAAACGCTATGATGCTGTGTGCTATCTTGGCCAGCTTTTAGTATATACAACTTCCTCTTGTTATTGTGTGAATGGGGGAAAAAAAGGCTATGGTATAAATACATATACATACATATTTTCCGATGTGTACACATTTACTACCAATATGCAATATGACATATTGCCACGGTTCATAAGCTTATGAAAAGTATATTAAATTTGCATCTAGAAAATTAAAGAGAGACAGAGAAAGATGTCGGTTGAAGTGTTGTATAAGGATTCAGTGTTCATGCTTAAGTGTCTTTTTCACTTTGACAGCTTCTAACTGTGTTTCTCTAGCTTTCACTTTTTTGAGTTGGCTTTGCATTTTGTGCCCCTTTTTTTCATTAATTCAATATCGATTCAGAGTTCAGAGAAAGAAAAAAAATATTACAAACTGCCAAATTTTAATTTTAAAACAATTTTTTGTGCGGCATTTTTGTACCTCTGGGTTAGTGTTGAGTTTTTTGAATGCTGCTTCTGGTTTAATCGGCTTTTGTTGCTAGGTGAGAAAAAGACGAAGGCATGCCAGGGAATAATTTGTTGCAGTTAGTTCGCCACAAGACGAACAGCTTCTTGCTAATGTTCAAGCGAGGCAGGAAGGATGCTGCTAAAGCTAAGGAAGATGTGGATGCTAATCTGGAGATGGGGGAACTACAATCATTCAGTGACGATCGCGAGGAGGAGGAGCAGCACTACACCAATAGACAATTAAAAACAACGAGTGCTGGCCCCACCACCAACTTGGTGCGACCACCCGTTGGCTTCCATTGCAGGTGAATCATGATGATGCCGGGAAAAGGAAGGGGCGTTGCAGTGGGCGTGGTGCCACACATCATTTATAAAATGTAATTCAATTTGTTTTGGCGCCAATGTTGGCCACATATCGCCTACCAATTTATCAACATGCGTTTTTAACGTCTCATCAGCAACTTTCACTTGCCTCTGTTATTTTTGTGTTGTTGTGCTTTCTGCATCTTTAAACGTGTGTGTATTTTTACTGATTGGCCGGCTTTTAAAGTCAACTTGACAACCAACGGAACAACCGGCTCGTTGGTCTAGGGGTATGATTTCCGCTTAGGGTGCGGGAGGTCCCGGGTTCAAATCCCGGACGAGCCCAAGATGATCTCCTTTTTTTCGATTTTAAACATTTTAATTTTTTGCTACATCAAAAGCTTTAAATAATGTATGTTTTAAGAAATCACAAAAAGCGCATATTGAATAACCATGTGAAGACGACGCAAAATCGAGGATTAGTAACGAAAATTTGTTGAGCTTTCATTATGATAATAAGGCATAATAACAAATGAATGAAATATATACTGAGAGAGAGATAAGAAGAAGTAGATATTTAATGTTTATATGGACTTGAATTGGATTCAAAAGGAAAACGTTCCTATGGAAAGAAAGACGAGAAATAAATTTGATATGCGATTAAAAAAAAAACAGAAGCTACTAGAAGAGAAGCAGCAGGCCGCATTCGTAATGAGTCAATCCTAGTTAATGTATTCGCAGAATGGTGCAGGGTCAAAGCACCTGCTGCAGGACACAACGGTCACGAGGGTTGCGTTAATTGTTATGCACGTCTCATGGCCTCTCTCATGGCATTTGACCATATAACACTTGGCAAACAAATTATGCAAAATATGCCAACAAATTGTCGACGCAGGAGTGCGACTGACATTTCAACTTGGTGGTAGGGATAGAGGGCTCTATACAGAAAGGGGATACGAAGCCATGTTTCGTAATTACTTAAAAAGCAAACTACACCCACACATGTATATATAATTGTGTGTGTTTTCTATTGTTTTAGCATGCTTGCAGCAGCATAAGCAGCATAAGCAGCAGCAGCAGCAGCAACAACAAAAACAAAATAATACCAACAACAATGGTGGCAACACAGCAGGCAGTCAGACGCTTGATGCAGCTTCCTTGACAGCTTTGAAGGCTGAGAAACGCTGAAACTTTGGGCATGGGTCACCTGCTGCATGCAACATCCACAACATCGTCAACATCCTCGGCATCATCATTGCCATCTTCTTTATTTTGTGCACTTAAGCGCCTTTTACTTTGTGCATAATTTCTTAGGCCTACACTCAGAAAAACATTCAAAAAACAAATATTTTTAAAAATTAGTAAAACGCTTTTCTTCTTTAATACATTTATTTAGAATATATATTTTCTCAATAAACCAAAAGTTGTAGCTGACTTTAATTTTTAAACGTAAAGGTTTTTTTGTAGTGCATGCTGTAGGGTGGTGACACAACTTGGGGCGGTTTGCGGGAGCAATGTACTACGGTTATTTAACTGTTTGCTGCGGCTGTGTGGTTTTCGACTGTTCTTGACGGCATAGATTGGAATGGAATATTGTAGCTGGAATCGAATGATGATCATTCGATACAAGATGTTGCATAGACAAATTGAAACACTGTTGCGAGAGGCATACGGCAGGCTTGCTGCTCTCCGCAGGTGGTATACAGCTAGCAAAGGCTAGCTGCTTTTGTGCATCGCCCTATTCTTTATTTACACATCGGCCCCTACTTCAACATTTCACCCTCAGCTTACTCGTTTGGCGTTGGCTGCTTGTCTATCTGCCTGTTTCTGTGTTCCATTAAGAGTAGCTCTTGGGCATGAATGTCATCATCAGGACAAGTGTTGCAGCGCGCTCACATGGGACAAGCAACAACAACAACAGAAGTAGCAGCAGTTGCTAGGGTGAAAGTAAAATTACACTTGCAGCAGCAACTGCAGCAGGGCAACGAAATTTTTGCAAAACGTCAAAGGCAAATAAAAATAAAAAATATATGAAAAATAGAAGAAAAATGCGTTGACGTTTGTGATCCTGCAGCTAAAAATTGAGCTTACTGCTGAAGCCGAAGCTATAGCTAGCTGCTCCAGCTCGTGCTGTTCCTGGCTCTAGGGTTGTCAATGCGCTCGAGTTCGTTAAACCTTCAAGCATCGAAGCTTTCATTTCTTGACAAAACCCCCAACAGCAACAGCAACAACAACAAACTACAACATGCCAGTGGGGCGCGAATCTCAGCAGCAGCAGCAATCACAGAGCCACCAGCAACAGCAACGTCAGAACGTCTGAACGGCAGAGCGGGCAGGTCGAGCCAAGTCGCGATACTCATATCGCAGATACTTTGATGCCAAGTGCGCTGGTTGTGGGGCCCCGCATTCAGACCAGTACGACCAGCCACACACACACACTCCAAAAACTTAGTGCTGAGTGCGCCCTATCAAAAAGTCGATGATGAAGGGTTTTGCTGGTGGCGGAGTCAAGTATATTGCGTTAAATTTTAATTAAGCAAGCCACACGCACTTTTTTCCAGACTGCTGCCATCGAATGGGGAGTTGCTGCCCTTTTTGTTGTTGTTTTTGCATTTGTTTTTCTTCTTGTTGTTGTTGTTGTTCTTGCATGGGGTTCGCTACATGCTCTAGACTCTGTGTTGTTTTTTTTTTTTCAGTTCCCGGGTCGAGCGTCAAGTGAGTTGAAAATTATTTTAATTATAATTATTATTTGTATTATAAACATTGCCAAACTAATAAAGATTAGTCAAAGCTGGCAATCTTATTTAATGTAAGTACTTATTCAAGATTAAAAACAATCAGTCAAAATACTTTCTTTTCTCGAAATAAATCGTATTAATACTAAATATTAATAGATTAATTAATAAAAAAAATACATAATTAATATTTTTCATAATTACTGCCGTTCATTTTGAATAAGCTTTCAAATGCAGAGTGCCTTCAATTTATTTATTGTTTAATTTTCAAAATTTGTATTCTTAACTTCTTTTCTTTGTTTTTTCTTTGTATGTTTTTGCTCCTTAGGTTCGCCTATCTACCGATTGAGGGCAGTTTCTAGTCAATTTACTGTGTAAACGCTGTGCAAATTGCATATTGTCAGTTAAGCCTTGGCTCTTTGATAGGCTCTGATTGATTTTAGTTGAATGGAAGTTGATTGACTGCCGCGGCAAATAACCGTCTTCCTTTCAAGCGCTCTGTCGTCATGCAGTACACAGTAAAAATTGTCTGTTTTAAAAAAGATTTTTTTTAAATCTTTAAAACTCTTTGAAAAAGAAAAATCTATTTAAAACATTTTGTTAAATACTACTTTAAATACTTTGTGACAAGGTGATAAGGGCCAAACTAAGCACATTTATAACTACCTGGCAATAAGCTTAATCAAGTTAACAATCCTTTATTCAACACTTTGATTATTTTTCATTTAATTCCATAGTTTAATAACATAGTTTATTAACAAAAACTATTAAGTTTAAGGACAAAACTCCATATGCTTTCGCTCCGTGTAGCTGCTGTAATTGTGCTGATGATGATCTACTTAAGTTTTAATATGATCGCTGCTGGCAGAAGCAAGGACGAGTACAGATGGGACGTGTGTGTGTGGAATCAGTAGCTTGGCAACTACCTGCTTGTCCAGGCGTTGCACTAATTGATTCTGCCGCTTAAGTTTACAAGGTGTAATTTTTATTGAAATGCGAGCGAAAGAAAAACAACGTCGAACAAAGCAGATAAAAGCGTTGTGCGATCCAGCTGGCAAGAATTGGACGCTGTCGCTGTTCGTCTGACCTCGATGTGTCCATGTCCGATGTCCGATGTCCGTTGTCTGATGTCCATTCTTTGTTGGGTGCGATGGTAATCGGCTTAAGGCCACTGTCAGTGGCCACTCTGGTCAGTGGTCACTCTGGTTCAGTCAGTGGTCAGTGGTCAGTTGGACAGTTCGCTGTTCTGTTTTGATGCTCGGGTGCATGTCGCTGGCATTTGTAAATGATATGCGCCGCTTGGCCAAGTGACAGCGCTAATGGGCAGCAGTGACTAAGGCTGCATCTGTCTTTTTTAGTTTATTTTCAGTTTGGCTGACGAGTCGCCCGGTAGCATTGCTTGCTCAATCAGCTCAGTGCTCAATAAACTATGAAGCTACTTGGCATTGTTTAAATGCCGCTGTCGCAATTGCTCCTCATGCACTCGATCCTTTCAATCCAGCCACTAAGTGGCCAAAGTGTGTCGTCGTCATCGTCATCGTCGTCATTGTCGTCATCGTCGTCATCCGCGCACGTCCCACTACTAGTTGTTTGTCGGTTGATTGCTGTTATGTGCTGGTATGCAGCGCTTAACACGCCAAGTCAATTAAATGTTGCTTCCGCAACTTGGCCAAGGAAAGTGTAGCAGTTGAACTCAAACTCCAACTCCAGCTCAAACTCAAACTCGGACGAGTATGCAGCACAACAATAAACGTTGTTTGCAGCTCATGTTTGATGTATCACACCACACTCGATACCTGCCTGGACTGGGGGGACACACGCTCTTGGACGCACATGGTTAAGTGTCGATGAAGTGTTTATGGCATAAACAGCAAAAGCAGCAACACCAACAACAACAACAACAGCAACTGCAACCAAAGCATTTCAAAAGACTGTCTTGGACTTGCTAGGTGCTATCATACACTTAAGAAAAATTAAGCTTGAAAAATAAATATTTTTGTGCCAATTTTACATTTTACTTATACAGATTATTGTCATTAAAATTTATTTTTACAGCCACAAAAATATTTAAAAAAATAAATTGCATGGTCTTAAAAAACTTTTTATGCTCAAGCACATGCTAAAAGTTTTTCATAGTGTAGGTGCTATCCTGTGCTCAAAACCTTATGGCAAGCCATTGTTTCAGTTGTGGTTGCAGTTGCTGTTGCTGCTGCTGGCATCGACATCCTAGTGTGGCATGCGTGCAATGGACCCCTGGTTGCAATGTGGATCTGCGAAAACATGTTTATGGCTTTTTACACTTAACACCAGGCACCACAGATGAGCCGCCCCCAATACCACCAGACCCCCCTCCAACCGTTGCACCGTTCGTGTGGGTTATCGTTGGTCATTTCAGTAGCACAAGCGACACAAGCGAGGTTGACGACGATGCTGCTGCTGCCGCTGTTGTTGCAGTTATTGTTGTTGCGCCCGGTGAAAGTGAGTCGCAATCTCGAACAGTTTATTTGTGCTGTATTTTTTCGATGGCCAACTAACTTACTGTACGTTTTAACTGCACTCCAAAGTGGCCAAGGAGCATACAAAAACCATCAGCTAAATATGGAGTAAGTGGCAATGGAGTTGTTGTTGTTATTGTAGCTGTTGTTGCCGTAAGACAATTTAAATCCGTCTATCTCGTGGAACGCATTATTTTGCAAACTATGTTTAAGTTACGCCTTTACTTTTAAGCTTTATGGCTTTAATGTAGCATACATATATGTATTTATATATGTATTATATTGTTATAATCTCTTATATTATATTATATATATATATATATATTTTTAGTGAACACACAGATCCACTTGAAAATAATAATTATATAAAATATTTTGTTCAACAAAATTATTATTCAAAGTATGTATATGAGTTAACTGTCTTTTTGCAGCATGCATTTCTAAATATAGTTATTAGTAGTTTGTCACTGTTGCTGCAACAGAAGCAGCGGCAGTAGCAGTCACGTTGCAATTGAAAATGTCGGAAAATGCTTGAAAGAGAATCGAGAGCAAGTTGTGTAGCGTCATCTTGCGAGCATTTGCGGCAGTTGTTAGATGCAGTGTCAAAGTCATCGCCTGAAGCGATCATTAACCATAAAGCTGCCAGATACGGAAGACCGAGACGGAGACAGAAGACAGGGACAGAAAACAGAGACAGAAGCAAAGAGATTGGCGCAATCTTCAGCTGTCTTGAGATGCAGCTACTGGTCTGCAATTTGTTTGCGACGCGTCGGCGAAGTGTTCATTAAAATCCTTAAAGGCGGCAGTGAAATTATGGTAATTGTATGGAAATTGCGCATGCGCCGCGTTGCCCGCGAATGACAATGACAAATTGATGGGCTTATGGGCAGTGTGGCCAACTGGTTGTTGGTCGCTTAACTGGCCAACTCGGCCCATTCCAAACACTTAACGTCAATTATTTACGTGATGTGTGGCAACTATGTATCAACCAACAACAACAACAAAAGCACTAGACTGATGCCTGCTGAATATGAACTGTTAAAAAGACGCTACTCCCATTCAAAAAAAAACAACTTTGCTTTCCCACATGGCAATTGAACCAAAACAAACTTATTTATTTGGTTAGATAGCTTGGCTGTTTGGTTGCAACATTGGTGTTGTTGTTGTTGCAACAAGACGGTCACATAAATTAGCAAAAGCTAAGCGAGTCAATTTCACTGCACATTATGGCCCAAATTATCAATGCCCATAAAGTATTTCCTCTTTGGCCGCAAGCAAAACGAAAAAGAAAAAAAAACTTGAAAAACCTCAACAAAAGCTCGACTATGAAAATAACCTGTACAAGTTAATGTAAAAGTTCTTGAATAAATATTTTTTTATCGACGTTTTTCAGCATTTACATTTCTAGCTTGTTAAATCAAATCACAAAAAAAAACACAGAATAAAATCAAAAATTATTTTCAATAATTAATATAATTGTTTCTTTAGTTTTACAGGGCATAAAACAAAAACAAAGCCACTCTAAAGAGAGGCGCACAAAATGCGTTCATCACGTTTCTGGCCGTTTAGTACGAAATAAATTGAAAGCCAGTTTCTGGCTAAGACGTCGGGGTCGGGCCAGCAAAAGGACCGAGATGAGCACAAATGCTAAAATAATAAAGTACCGATGCTGTGCCGATGGTGTAGCCAAAGACGCCCACAAAATGCTAACAAGTAACGAGAGTAACTCCAACCAGCACACACACACACACACACAGCATCCCAAGCATTGGGATCTGGACTTTGCCGGAGTTGAAGTTTTGGGGGAGAGACTCAACTTCAGCTGCATGTTGTCATGCTGCAGTTGCATTGCCGGCTCGGCTCTAGCTATATAAGATCCGTTATAAATAAATGCACGTATTGCCATTACATTTCATTGTCTGGCAGCAGCAACACCCGCTCAATGCCCCACATCCCACTCCCTCCGCCGCCGCCCAGCTGTACAAGCATCGCTTACACAAACGCCAACGGTCACAAACAACGAACCTGAGACTGAATTTGAGTTTGAGCTTGAGACAAGAATTACACAGAAAATAATCAAACAAAATTATTATAGTAAATATCATACAAAAACTATTTTTGTTTTTGTAAAATATAAAACTTAATATTTTGGTTAGATTTAAAACCTCTGGTAATTCATTAAAAAATATTTTCATGTCATCTGAGTTTCGTTTTTGATGCTATAAAATTTGAGTTCCATATCATTACCCTCATTTTTCACTGTGTACACTTTAACTGGCACTATTGGTGTTTGGTCGAGTTGAAGTTTGGGCATCCTGCTGCCTAAATGGCGTTAAATATGGCGTTGATGATCATTATCTGTTGGAACGACTCTGCGACTGCAACGGCAACGGCAACTGAGACTGCGACGGCGACTGCGGGTGAAGATCGCGTCCAGCATGTCCACATTGGACGTAGACGTTGTTGTCCACGACTACGTCGTCTGTAATCCAATATCCCCATCACGTCGTCATCGTCGTCATCATCGTTGCGAGGTGTTAAATTTGCCAGGCGCTAATGAAGTCGGCCCCAACGTTCGCAATTCAAATGCCAACAAACGGAAAAAAATTAAGCAACGTTTTTTGCTGTTGCTTTTGGTTTTTTGTGCTGCGCTTTTTTTTCTCTCCAGATATCATCCTCTTGTCCTCGTCACGAAATAATATTTGCAATGCAGCTATATTCTCTGATCCACCCGGCAACAGCCCCTCAGCCGTGCTTTCCCTAGCTGCAATCCTCGCGAGCATCTCTCGCTCTGGGTCTAATGAATGCCTCCAACGCCTCCTTGATATTGCCGGCTGCTTCATTCGCTCCGATATTGGGCAACGCCTACCCGAGAGTCATTTATAATTTTACGCGAATTGCCACAGCCCCCATCCTCAGTCAATGTTGTACGAGAAGACTCCGACTCTCTCTCTCTCTCGCTCTCTGCCAGTTGCGTCTGTCAAGTTCACGATCGTGCTGCACGTTTTGCGGCATTATTTACGGGCACACACAGCCTTAACCGTTGCCTCTATCCTTCTTTATCCCCACCCCTTCCTCACTCCTTCGTCTAATTGTCCACCTCCTCCTTCGCCTTGTCTGCTATGCTGCTGCCTGCTTCCGTCTCTCTTAAAAAGGCAGCTAGTTCTTGTGCCCACTAACAAGTTACCGATTGGTTTCTGCCTGCCACATGCTGCACGCTGCAAGCTGCAAGCAGCCCCTCCCTCGCCATCTTTCGGCATTCCTGTTGTTTTTGCACATTAACTCCTTTGCCAACAATCATAATAATTTACGACCACCCGAACAGCGGCTGGAGGGGAGCTCGGCTATAAGAAGCTGGCATCATTTTGTAAGCATTTTGTATTGCTCTATAAAAACTGTTGTTGTTGGACTGGCCGTGCGTGAGTGGATTATGCTCACGCTCTATTGTGCCCCATTGAGAGTTTTGCCAAAAACTAAAATCAAACTCAGCAACTTCAGTTGCAAGTAGTTTTGGCCAAACCGTCTAGACGTGTATCCCATTGAGAGTTTGGCCGGCCGGTCACAACTTTTGGCACTTTCTGATTGATTTCATTGCAATTTAAACTTTATAAAGTACACTATTTGCAATACCCTGTTCAAGTCTGATATGGGTATAATGCGAAATAGAGCTTAGCAGATCAAACCACTACATAAAACAATGAGAACAACATTAAATGTTATCAGATCGGGATGAATTTATAAAAAAAGGATACTTTCAGTTTGTCTTCCTCAGATATTAATAACTTTATCCAAGCAATTTATTTTGGTTTATTTATTTAAGTTTATTTTCTTATTATTAAGATTAGAAATATACTTTCAGTATGAGATCTCAACAAATTAATACTGAGAATAGGATATTTTCGAGTTGGCAATCTCAACAATAAACAAAAATAATCATATTATTGGCTTACTGGCCGTCTGCTTTTGTAAACCGTTCAATAGCCTGTTTACATATATTATTTAAACATGAGCGCTTTTGTTGCTCGTATTCCTAACATGGCGCTTTCCTTTTAGCCGCACATTTGTTTAATTGCGCATAATAAATGATATTATGAATACCCTTCGGGACGTTCAATTGCCGGTTGTAAGTTGTTTATTGTTTTTTGCTTTGTGTTTGTTTTCGCTATACAATGCGAAATTTATTGTATGCTTTGTTTATTTCGAGTCGACTGCGAGATACCCAGTAAATATATGTATTATAGAAAAACAGGCAAAGAAAAGTCATAGTTTTTAGCTAAGTTTTGAATGGCTCAAAACCAAATAGAAATTGCCTACCAAACTGACAGTAAATTATTTATTGCCATTTGCCATTTTACAGAATACAAAACTTAAGTTAAAGCTAACCTAAACAACATACAGTTCATACCCGTTTTGTTTGTTTTCTAGTTGCCTGGGTATTATAATACAGAGAGAAAAAAACCGCAAAATTAATTTCGATTTGCAATTGTCTGCGGTTTAACCTCAACTGAAAGCTCAACTCCCGCCACAGGGCTTTCTGGCTTACAGTTCAACTAAGCGTGGAAAAAACACGCAAGCAAGGTGCTTTTGATTTTGCCACAAATTGCGGTTGACGTTGGCGCCGTAATTAATACAATTATGTACGATGGCGAGCCAGCAAAACTTAATTCAATTTGCCTACGCGTCACTAAAGTTCGTGGTCACATGGAAAACTGAGATGCGCCAGGTAAATTAAGGTAAGTTAAAGCAAAGCTACAACCCAACCCAAAAATAAAAATAAATTAAGTAAATTTTGAAAAAAGTTTTGTTATTTAATCTTTTATTAAGATTGAATTTGGGTAACTAGAAGCTTAATAAATTGCATTTAAAGCAAGCTCAGGCTAATGAAATATTTGTTTCAAATTAAGGAAATTGGTTGAATACTAAATTCTCTGAAAGTTTCAGCAATAATATTGCTGGGATGGGTTTTTGCTGATTGAAATCTTATTAAAATAACTTTATTTACTTTAGCTTGTTGATTTTTAATTTTCGCTGTTGACTTCTTAGGCGCAAATGGTCGTTGTGCCTTATTCGATCACAAACGCCGCTTGGCTTGCAGCTGAAATTAATTTAAATGCAACATTTTGGGGCAGTCGTTGAACTGTCAAAGGAAGCAAAAAGCCGCCAGCCTGTGCTCTTCATCAGCAAAAAGGATTTAAAGGCATGTCAAAAAAAAAAAAAAAAATTTCAGAGGACCAGCAAGAATTACAAAAGAATGGTTTGTGTGTGTTTAAAAATATGTCAGACCTACTACAACATATTTTCCATGATAACGATTGTGAGAAAATTATTAAAATCTGTAGCCCCCAAATCCAGAAACAGTCAAAACAGACCAAGTATAATGAAATAGGAACCTTTACTGTTCCTGCGGCTAGCAGTAAATTAAAGCATAAAAAACAAACATAATTTAAGCAGATATTTAATTGAATTTTAATTTAAACATTTTTCGAATATTGGTTAGTTAGTTAAATTCTATTCATCTACATATTGGTTTGATTTTGGGATTATGATAATTAACATGCACAAAAAAAAGTTGAACAAACAAAGAGAATGAGTAAAAGGTTTGACGTATTTGACAATTATGAAGCCCAATAAAAATCATTTGCCTACAGAATTTCCAGAACAGCTTTTTTTTATGTGTTTAGTATTTTGAGAGGTAATGGGGACAAGGAAACATATATTTGTAAACATATTACTTTTTTTCTCTGCATTGGAATCAAAATCATTTTTTACCATCAAGGAAGTAGCAATAGGCAAAAAAATAAAATTAATTTCATACATATGTACGAAAACTTTTGCTAGGCAGTGTAAAGTGTTGACACACAGACTGATGGGCACGTGGACAACCAAAACATCGCTGCCCAAAGGCAGATAAAACACCAACTACAAGAGGAGAAAGCAAATAAAATACGGGCTGCGAAAAAAAAGAAAAAAATACGAAGAAGCGATTACATAAATTCATTAAAATGTTTGTAAAATGGAAGTCAAGCAAACACCAACACAACAAACAGCAGTCCAGCTGCCAACGGAGAGGAGACAGCAGACAGAAGACTGGGGGGCAGAAGGCAAAAGGCAGTAGCAGGAGTCCAGGAGTCGATATGAACGATGACATGGATGGAGGATATCTAGAGACTAGAGGTTGGCCGTGAGCGAGTGAGAGACCAAGTCTAGAGACGACTGACTCTCTTTCTCTCTTTGCAATCATACTTTATGTGTACAGCTTGACCAAACGTTTGCCATATGCCAGATGTCAGTTGTCAGCGCAGGACGAGAATGAACGGCAACAACAACAACAAAAGCAACAGTAACATAACATTGACTGCAATAAGCAAAATGCAAACAAACTCGCACACAAACATACAAAAAAGAATACCGCGTTTTTTATGCCTTTTTTTACTAGTACTATGAAGGTTGATCAAACACACACATTGGACACGCAACATGCACCATGGATGTGTCTTCCATGCTGTGTGTGTTTGAGTGTGTGTGTTCAAATCTGCGTACGTGGCGGCATTCGGGTAGAAGATTGCTTGGCCAGTCATCGTCATTCAGAAGGCAGTCAGACAATGGCCAGCCTGAGATTGAGGCTGTTTTGCTGCTCCCGCTGGTGCTGCCACTGCCACTGCCACTGCCGCTGCCGCTGCTGTTGATTGCTGACGATAATGTTGCATGACAATGCCAGGCTAGGTATATTGCCGCCGCAGCAGCAGCAACAATAATACACTGAGAATGACAGACGGCGAAAAGTTCACAAGTTCAAACGCGGACGCGAACGCAACGGTTTGGGCTTGGACGTGGGCCAAAGCTGCTAGTTGTATATGCCATGCCCCACCACTACTACAACTACATACATATTATCCACCACAACCAGCTCTAACTTCATATCCAACTTCAACGGCAGCATCAGCTTCACATTCAGCTTCATTCGCCTTCGTTCCAAATGTTGCGTATAAAATGCGCATAAATAAAATGCTTGGTAGCTTGGCGAGCAGCAGGCAATGAAGCGCACAAAATGCACAACGGACGTGGCAAAAAAAAAAAAATATATAAAAAAAACAAACAGCATTGAAAACGAGCTGCAGCTAAACGGTACTTTTTCAAAAAAAAAAAAAAAAAAAACGACTTCACCTTCTTGCATTCGTCCAAAACTCAAACACAACCCAACCAAACCCCTCGCCAGCATCCCGAGGAGCCATCCCTTTTCAGGATTGCATTGCCACGCTGCTGCTGTATGAATGTGTTTGTGTGTGTGTGTGTGCATCGCTAGCGTTGCCGCTGCGCATGCGTGCCAGAGCTTAAATGCCTTTGGCATACGTCAAGTGCCAGCGTCAAGCGTCGCGTTGCGTCGCGTCGCATCGACCGTCTGCATCTCTGTCTTTGTATCTGTCTCTGTCTCAGTCTGTCCAAGCTGTCCGTTGTCCATCTATCCGTGTGCTGGAATGACGTCTGGTGATAGCCAAGCACAGAGTATCACAGCTACGTCACTCGACTTGCAACGCCAACAAATTTAGCTGAATAGCTTTAAATTTTATAATTAGCAGAAGCTTTAGCACTTTCATTGATATAAGAAAAAGTACAGCAACAGTAAAGCAAACACTTTTTTTGTGTAATTTAATAATAGAAAGGCATCCAATTTTTAAATTAATAATTGCATTCAATAGATTTTCATTGTATAATTAAAGAACAAACTAACATTCCCATGATAAGATTCTTAAAAAAATTATACCGTTTTTTTTTTTTTAAACTGCAACATGCAACATATACCATAATAAAAATCCAGCTAAATGTCATGTATCTTAAACTTCGTTTCGGCCTCCCGACGTTTGTGGCAACTGTCATTCCAATGTGGCCGTTGCACGCATTCCTGCAACTCTTAACTGAAACTCGTAAGCAGGCTTCTTCAGTTCGAGTTCAGTTGACTCGTTTGGTCCTGCGTTTTGTTTGATATTCGCTTGTTGTGCAATTTCAATTAGAAATGCATGATTTTTGATTGGTCTGTTTTCATTTGGACTACATTAGACAATCCGTTCGAGCAACTTGCAACCAACCAATTGGGCAACAATCGATTCTGCTAAGATCAATACTATAGTACATTGCCTGTTTTGTCCACTGTCGAACATTTTGCAATTGTCTCGATATGGCATTGCATGCTAAAATTGCATTAATTAACACACTCACATTGCAAACAGCCGATGCAGCAATGCTTTCAACGCTTTGCATCATTAACATTTTTAGCATTAACGTCATTATCGTCACTTACTTGAACATCATCATCAGATTGTGTGGAAGTTGGCAATTGTCTCTTGCATCTTTTTTTGCAATGATTCTGAATTTCTGATGTTAATTTTGTCAGTGAAGCGACATAATCGACGCAATATGATGTTGATAATTTCATTAATTAAAGCGCGCACATCAATTGACACGAGCAACAGCAACAACAACAACAACAGCAAGAACATTCTGTGTTCAAGTGTTGGAAATTGAGCGATGAATTGAAGTCCACATCCATATGACTTGCATGGTGGAGTCGACTTGAATTAAGTAACTTAACTCAACTGGCTGCTGCTGTTGCTTTTCTGATGCTCTGATGGTGTTGCTGATGCTGATGCTGTCAATAAGCCGACTGCCAACAATAAAGCGCCATTAAAATGCTGATGAAGTGGAAATGCAATCTGCCAGGCGCGCCATTTGCCTCCTTTTTCGAAAATATGTTGGAAAGTTTTATGGCGGAAATACGAGTAGTTGATTAATTTTGCAGCCCCAGAGCCTCGCCTAAACTCTTAAAAGTTATTAGCATGACTGCCAATGGCATAGGATTAGATTGCCAGACGGCACTAAAAACACCAAAGTGAAAAACACCAAAAACAACAACAACATCAACAACACAGTAACACCAACAATATTAATGTTCTTACATAGCTCGTTTGTCATTAGAAGAATTTGCAAATTGCTGGCGGCCCATTTAATGGTCTCTACAAATTGATAGTATCGAAAGCCCGAGAGTGACATGACATAATCAGCTGCTTGCTCCATAAAATGGTGGGTGCATCTCAAGTTGCAACTTGCGAATAGAAAAATGCTGCAATTCTAAAGCGATTAAAAGCAAAAGTCATGAAAAGAGCTTACTGTATAGAGCTACATACATACGAATGTATGTATAGTGAGGGGAGCGATAAAAAGCCATAGAAGTCAACTCTTGTGAAAAAGTCAATGAAATTTCAGCAGAAAGCGACAACTTTTCGAATTGCCAACTCCAACCCCACTCAAGCTAGCGCATTTAGAGAGAAAGGTGAATCCGTTGCTTGGTTCCAGGTAATCCAGGCACAAAAGGAAGTGCAACAAGCTAACTTTTTGTTGCACGCAAAAGTGGCACAAAGAATAAGTTACAAGCTTCGCTGAACAACCAACTAGCAACTGCCAAAGGGCATCCATCCCCTGATTCCAAAGCTCGCGCAAAACAATTATTATTTGCTGGAGGCTGGGGGCTTTCATCTAAGCAGAAACAAATATATGTATGTGAATGGGCCGACAAACGAATTAGAAAAGTTTTACTGCTCCCCTTGATAAACTTAAATCGGTTTGTTTTTCTTCTTTAAGAAGACCCTCCTCTGTTATAATAATTGAATTTGTTGATTGGGTTCCACTCTGTTTGAAATGTCAAATGTGCTTGCGAGAGAATCAAGTTTTGCTTTCATTTCATAACTACTTAACAATGACTAGCAATTGCATCCTGCTCTAGGTATACAAAGACTAAGCCACAAAAATACAAAATGATGGCTTATCAATTATGTGCGCAGCATGCATTAGATTTTCAATATTACTATTTAGCTGCAATTAAGCTTACCAGAATTAAATAAAGCTCAAGCTGTGGCAAAACGCTTTATGCTCCTTTAACCACCAAACAAACCCTTCGAGGGGAGGTGGTGCGCGTGTGGATTTTGTTGAATATCACTACTGGTGGAGTTGACAATGGCGGCTTAGACGCTGTGGGAGTTGCAGTCTCTATAGTCTATGGCAAGGCAATTTAATTGCGTAATTAAACTAAATGCATTGAGCGATGTCATTTGATCCCTCTTGGGTATTTAAAAAGTTGCTTTCTGCTGATTTTGTTGTTGCTGTTTAGTCGATGTTGTTGTTGTTCGTATGTTGTTGCTACTGCTGCAATTTTATTGTTGTTGTTGCTTTGTAGTTGATATTCAGTTCGCACTGCGGGAGCATTTGGGATACTTGGTCTTTTGACAGTTTGACGTTTGTATTTGCAATTGTTGTTGTTGATCTCTGAATGATTTTACTGTCACTGCTAAAATGCCCAATGGACACCAAGTCTAGACTTTTGACTCTTTTATGTTTTAGTTAATTTGTTTAGTTTTTAGCTTATTCCAATAAATAACTATTGTAATTAGCTCGCCATTTCACATATTGATGCGGAAACTTGGAAAACTTTTCAATTAATAATCATTGTTGCTTGTCTTATGCAATTTTAGCCGGCTTCAGCTAAATAGTTTTCAACAAGCATATCTTTAATTGCTAAATCCAAACGAAATATCTGTAAAGATAAAGTTAATTTTTTCATTAAATAATAGGTATGTGTTATCAGATTTTTTTTGGGATAAAAGAAAAAGTAGCTTCATGGTGCTATTTTAAATTTCGCAGTTGTGAAAAGCTGGAAACATAGATAAAGTTATGAAAATGTTTGCTTTAGAGTTTAACTGTGAATAGCCCAATGGCTAAGGCCTCGTTATCGAGATGACCCAGATTTAATTCCTGTCACAGACTATAGTCTAACGATCAGTTAGAGTTAAAATAGTTCTTAACAGAAGGTCACTGATGAGGATGCTTGACAGTAGTCGAAATAGCGCTATCTGGCCAGCCAAAAAATAATTCTTTTACAATTTTCAATTGTTTCGAATCAACCTCTTGATTCAATGAGTTACAACCTAACGGGACTGAATAGATATGTTTATGTATTTTAATGAGATAAAAATAAGTAAAACTCAAAGTTTTCCATCTTTTTTCTATACACTTGCGTAGCCAAAAGCTAATACTAATTAAGGATCGTGGCGTTGCACAAAAATGTTTGAAGCGCGTTTTGCACAGTTTTCAAAGAAAAACCGCCAGTGTTTACCACCAAACAAATTTGTATTTTAGAAAATATTGAAGTGCCAAAAGCGGTTGCGTCAACAACTTTGAAATGGCAAAGCTAAAGAATGCAATTCGATTGACGACGCGTCGCAACGCGGCGTTGCCCGGGACCACAACTTAAGGCACTTAAGGGCCACTTAAGCATCGCGTCGCGTCGCGTTGCAGCAAAAAGAAGGAGAGACACGCCCACCGCCCCAGACGGTCGGCTTTTAACTTATCAACATTGTAATTTTTCTTAGGGAAAAGTTCACAGCAACGAAATGCAGCAGCAGCAGCAACGATCTAGAGAGCAACTTTTATTATGCCCAGGGTGTGTAAGGGTGAGTTGGAGGAGTTAAGTTGTGGCTGAGGCTGACTATAAGGACCCAAAAAACTGCTGCTGATGAATGCGATGAAGAAGAATACCCCGCACACATCAACACACACACACACACACAGAGAGGAGCAGCTGAAATAAAAAGCGGCAGAAATAACTATGTTGAAATCACTTAGCTTACAAAATGCAATAATATGTACGACGTCGACTTCGACATCCAATGCAACTGCAACATTAGTAACGTTTACTGCTTTGTTGCGGCTATTGTTGCTGTTGTTGTTATTTTTGTTGTTGTGGCTGATGCCAAGCAAAAGCCAAAGGGCATATGTATGCAAAAATAAAAAGAAAAACAAGTAGAAAAACTTCAGTTAGGCAATATCGACTAAAGCAACACCCTTTAGTAGATTAAGTGGCAAACATGATCTTAAGTTTCTGAGGCAGCTCAAAGAGGGAGCGATAAATTAATTGAGGTCTGAGCCAATATTCCAATCCCAGGATTGATTCATCTATATTCTTTGATGGGTTCCCTAAAATAACTTGATTCTTCAACTGTGCAGGGTATGAATATGAAAAGATTGCCTATTCAGATGGAAAAAATAATAAAAACACAAAGCCCTAGTCAAAGTTAAAGCCAAAGCGGATTGCCATTACTTGAGAGCGTTTCGTGCGCGTTTTCAGCGCGTTTCAAGCTTCATTGAGCGCAGTGCTCGAAGCAAGTTGGGTGATGTTTGGCGCGGGGGCGCTACGGGTATTGTAGGGAGCAATTTCTGTATGATTTGCTACAATACACAAAGCATAAAACACATGTACTATATAGGAAATGGGATATCAATAACACCTTCTCAAATAACCATCAACGTTAACTTTACATGAATAAAAAAAAAGCACTCGGTCTAGATTTAATTTGGTTTCGCATATTCATGCTTCATGTAAGATGTTTATTAAATATTATTTAGGCTTAGAAATTTTGAGTTTGACACGATTTTAGCATAGTTTGCACCCAATTCGACCTTAAAATAATCAGGTTTGTTTGCATATCTTGGTTGCTACTATAGAGTATCTTATGGGTAACTCTTTTACGTCAAATTTTCACCTATGTTTGGCCTTAAGATGCCCCAACAGTTGTTAAAATGCTTGAGGCCAATGCGAGTAGTAAGGTAGTAAGGTGCCTGCTAACTGTTTGGTTTTTTTTGTTGCCATGTGTAAAGAGTCAAATGCGCTTATAACACTAGTACTGCTGCCAAAGCCATAATGCACAAGGTTCAAGCGCAACTTTACTAAATAAAATACCAATGACAGCAACGATGACAGCGCCGTCAGTTGCGTTCCAACAATACAGATTGGACCTGCTACTAGTTACTGCGCTTTTATTATATTTGTGTTGTTGTTGTGTTGACGCATGACGCACAAGCATAACCGTGTGAGTCCACCAGCCTGGCCGACTAATTGGTTTATTTATGGCCTTTATATATGTGTGTGCGATTGTTGACGATTTGGTTGCAACGAAGTCCGGCTTGCATTGTTGCCACTGCCTCTGCCACTGGTGACCGGTGTGGACACTTTTTGGCCATAATTGCTGGCAAAGCTAATTAGGAGCCAGTGTAAGCCAGCTTCGCTTACAAATGCAATTCTAATATTTGCCAGCCAAAAATATTGCCAAAACACACACACTCACACACACATACACACACACAAACAGACGAGTCAACAATCAATTATGTCGTCTGACCGCAATGTCGCTACTCCTCGCCTCGCCCCCACCCCACTCCCCCTTTTCTTTTTTTGAGCTGCCAGTCGTCAGACGTTGCAAGTTGAAATTCTTAGCAACAACAATTGATTAGTAATTTAAAAACTCCATTAGAACATGCTCATTTGCAAAAGAAAGGCGGGCGGGGAGGTGGTGAGGGGCGGGTGAGGGTAGGGTTGGCTGGTACGCAGACCGGGTACGTGGCGCGCTGGCTAACTCATTTCTCATTTTCCCATTAACTTGGGCAAATACTATGTCATCATTAAACAAGCCATGGCCAAAGCGAAAGCCAAAGCCAATGGCTTCAAGCTCGAGATGTACTTAGCCAAAATCAAAAAAAAAAAAAATGGAAAAAACCTAAAAAAAAAAAAAAAAAAAAAAAAAAAAAAGAGGACGGGCGCCAGCAGCAGGAGCCGGGAGAAAATTCAGCTCGTCTCAGCTCAACTCAACTTAGTTAAATTTTGCCAACGCGGAAATTAATTTTCGTGCACGGAGACGACGGCGACGGCTTCGATGGCTAAGGCATTGCCTTTTGGCCAGGTTCAGCAAAAACAACAACAACAACAACAATAACAACAGCTAAAAAGTTGCCATCTTATTCCCAGGCTGGACGACAGCTTGCTGTGCAGTTGATGCATGCAATTAGCGTTCCCTCTTTGCTTGTTTATCCACACTAAGCGCCGGCAATGGCATGGAGTAAGCGCCCTGCGAATAAGCTTAAAAAAGGAGATCCCCTCAACAACAAAAAACAACATCAACAACAACAAGGATCAAAACAGAAGACATAGCTCAGCTGTTGAGCTGCTTTTGGCTGTTCAAAGCCGGCGCAGCATCAATTGTGGTTACCTAGCGTTATGCTCGAGACGCCTTCAATCAGACAGCAATAACATAATATTAGGAGCACACACACACACACACATTACTTAATACTTAACTTGTAGCCAATAAATACAAACTTTTGAAAATTTGTTGCCTAAGATATCCACAAAATTCTAACAAAGTTTTGTCTTCTGCATAATTATTTGTTAAGTGAAGCTTATTTCAGAGGATTACGCTTGAAGGCAACATTATTTTACCCAATTAAGAATGAATATACAGTACGACCTCGGTCGGTTTATAATGGCCAAAATAAAGCCTTAGTCAATACTACTCACTCGTAAAACAAAATTTTCGCCATTTTCTAAATATTCAAATTTTACATAGAAAGAAAATTTAATTTTAACTTAATTCAATTTATTAACTTCAAGGTAACAAAGAATAGCTTAGGGCTTTTTTGTGCTTTTTCTACTTAGAAATAAGTTTTGATTTAAAAATATTTTTACTTTTGATTAACATTAAGGTTGGCCAGGAAGAAACTATATTTAATTAGCTTCTGTAAACTTATAAATGGGGATTTAGTGGGAGTCTTAACACTTTCTTGAGCTTGTTTTTAAAATTAAAATAAAACAATCTGAGAAGATTCTAATTGTAGTATTACATGTTCTTATTTGGGATTATTTTACAGTCATATTGGTAAATTTGATGATTGCAGGGTATCTGCTTTTCAAGCATGCACAATAGATAATTTTTTTGTTTTAATTTTATTTGTGATTTGTCAGTTGCTAAGACTTTAAGTGGGGCCAATGCAAGCGGCAAGCGGGCAGCGGTAGCAAACAGCTTTAGACACTTTAACACATTCCACTGGGAATCCATCCACACACAGAGACACCAAAAGCAACACCAAAACACAATACACAGCACTCACACACAGGCCGCAAGCAGGCTGGAATAAGTATTTAGACGACTTTTGAGACCGGTTTTTGGCGCTATGAAATCACCAGGCAGCAACAGCAGCAGCAGCACCATGAACACTAACTAGAACTTGTAGCCGAAAAGGCCAAGCTGCAGCAGCTGGAGCAGCCTTGCAAGCAGGCCAGGCCAAGCCAGGCCAGGCCAGGCCAGTCGGACATAGGCAAGAAGGCAACAAGACAACAAGCGCTTCAATCCTCATTGACAAGCATCAAACGACAATGGCTTGGCAGGAAAAGTGACGGAAAAAGGGCAAGGGAAAATCGGAAGGCATGCTGTGAAACTGTGCGGCAACTTTTGGCCTTGGCTAGCTAAGCTCAGTTATGTTGTTGGGCTAATAGGCTAATTCGTTAATGGCCAAAATCTCTCTCTCTCTCTCTCTCTCTCACTTTCGTACTCTCAAATAATCATTTGTTTGGCTAGAGCCAATTGGTATCCATGTCATATTGTTGCAACTGCAACTTCTGCCCCACAGGGCAACAACCTGGTCAATATGGTCAACACGCTAAGAACAAGACGAAGAAGAAGAACAAGAAGAAGGAGCCGGCTGCTGTTGTTATTGCTGAAGCTGATGCTGTTGCTGCTGGTCAACTGACATCCTCGACGTCGACGTCGTCGTTCAAGTGACAGCTTTAAAATTGCAAGCAAACACAGCAGCCGCACGGATTGGGATGGCTTTCAAACGACGGACAACATTCACTCAACTTTCACACACACACACACACACACACACATGCCTTTGGGATGAAACCAGGCGGCAAAATACATTTTATAGCGGATATTTGGTAACAAGAACCAAGGCAACGGTCAAAGCCTAAATCAAGTCCAAAGTCAGAGCCAAATTCTCTTTGCTTTAGTTTTTTCTGTTTTTTTTTTTTGTTTTCTTTCGTTTTTTTTTTATTTATTTATTTTATTTTATATTTTTGGAGCTCCGTTTTGCCGCTGTTTGGCTACCCGGCTGCCTGGCTGACTGGCCGCCTGGCTGCCTGGCTGCCTGTGCCATATGTGCTCATGTATGTCACATGATTACCCAGCCAGTCAGCCAGCCGACAATGGCGTTGACTTTGAGTGGCGGTAATTCGCAGCGTTGGCGGACGAACAAAACAGCAACAAAAACCATAAAAAAACAAGTAAAAAATAATAATAAATAAAAACAATCAGAGACGTTGCCGCCTTGGCGTCCATGCCAAAAATATATAGCGACGCTTCAGATTTCGGAAAGGGTCAAGCCTCTCTCTCGCTCTCTCTCCGTCTCTTGTGAAGACGGCTTGCACTTTGAATTAGATCTTTGACAGCTGCATAACATTCAGTTTTTACAGTAGCATACTAAATTTTCTCCACGCTTCATGCTGCATTAATGGGCGGTGGCTGGGTGGTCAAGCTAAAAACATGCAGCTCTCTGAGTCATCAAATCAGTTTACTTAGTGTCCGTTATGGTTGCGAGAATAATAAAAGATTTGGCTAAGCTTTTACATGATAAGCATCTTTAAGATAGTGAATTGGAAACAAAAAAAACTTTTTATCATAAATAAGGGGAAAATTCATTTGAGCTCTTGGGGCCCTGAACTTAGAAATGGGAAAATGGGCTAAGCAGCTTTGTGCAAATTATGCAATAGACAAAAGGAATCATCTCCGACCCCAAAAAGCATATATACTATGTTATTGATCAGCAACAACAGCCGTTTGTCCATCGGATCGTCTGCTAAGGATATCTAAGAATATATGTATATAATAAAATGACAACTGAAGCTTTTTAAATTTCAAGTTCTAACTGCTTGCTAATTCAGTTATAAAGTTCCAAAGTTTGACAAAAACCATTAGTCGGGGGAGTGCAAAGGGAATCTCATCGCTGTTTTTTTTAACGTCGACTGACGCTGACTTCTCTACGACAAAACAATCAACAATGCAGACGTTGCATTTTCAACGCTGCACTGAACCAAACTAAACAGCGTCAAGGCATTCACTGGATGACAGTTATCATTTTATGACGACACTTGAAGCGGACACTCCCAGCCAGACGCTAGTTGTATATATATATTTGCAGCTTTGACATTCGGCAGAGCAGCTGTCGCCATATCTATGTCTATGTCCATGTCTGTGTCCATGTCCATGTCCATGTCCATGACCACGTCGTCTGCCGCTAGCCACAAAGTTTGTCCCAAAAAATTTTACTCTAGTTTTGTTGGGATTTTATATTTTTGCCGCCCTTATTTCACAATGCACTTCTGAAAAAAAAAAACAAGTGGAAACGTTGCAGTCGGATGCAACCGACTGCGAAATACTCGATACCTGTTTAAAAACGGATAAAATGGGTCTGATTGCAAAGGGGTACGGATGTGGTAGGGATCTCCCGGATGCAGATCTTTCGGGGATGCGACCAGCTATATTGCCATTAAATTTGGTGACTCTAGCTGTAAGGATCTGGGAAATAGCTTTACGGGTGTCGAAAGAAGTGGCGTTCATACAGACGTACAGACAACATGACGGAAATTGCACCAAACCAATATACTCGTTACCTACGGTATCGAGTATAGCGATAAAATAGCAACTACACGTCCTGCGGCTGTCAAACTGATAAGCGGCGGTAAATGGCAAAATTGTTGGTGTTGCAAGCCCTAGTTTGGACCGAGTTTGTAATGCGATAAAAGGTTCGAAAGCGCGTGCTATTTTTTGACATTTCAACTTCGATTTAAGTGCGCAGTGTTGTGGGCACATTTGAAAACTTTTGCCACTTTCAAATTGAATTTCAATCAACTTGACCACATGCCAAAAATTACCATTAACCATCGAAACATGGTTGGAATATTTAACTTTTAGTTCAGTTAATTGTTGAGAGCTTAACTTTGATGTAAGGGTATTTTAAACTCAACTAAAGTTACATATAAAATATATAAATATGCATTAAAACCAGTCGTGACTTTAAGTCACTGTTCTTAGTAATGATCCTTGTTTAACTAGCAAAATGATTAATATATTACTTACTACATTATTGGGCTTTCCGATTGGCTCTCAAACACTTCGTGTTAGTTGCTGTTGCTGCTGTTTCTCGGATGCTGGACGATTCTTGGGAAAACTTGAGATACGATTTTAAACTCGCGAGAGTTGATCAAACAGCATTTGCAAATTAGCTGCACCGTCGGCAAGGCAGAAAAAATTCAATTAACTCGAAACTAGTTTGGCACATAAACAAAAATAGCAAAAAACAACTATATAAATATATATATATAAATAACATATAACAAGAGCAACAGGGGAAAGGTAAAGGGAGATAAAACACATACACACGCGCACTTAGGTGAACGGGGGGGAAAGGAAGAGAGGGGTAAGGGCCCAAAAATTAAAATATAATATTTCACTTTATGCCCGAGTTGAAGCCGAAATTCAGTTGGCCAAGCAACTGGTATAAAACACAGCAAAAAATAAATAAAAATCGAAAGACGAACGTTCGATGTTATTGGCGCTGTTGTCGCACAAAGATCCCGCCGATAGCCGAAGCAGGCTTCTGGCTCCTGGCTCCTGGCCCTAGATCTCTTGCCAAACTATGTGGCTAACAGCAACAAGAACAATAACAATAACAGTAACAACAACAACACTAAAGTACTACCACGAGAGACGAGCAACGAGTATGCGACTCGATGCGATTTGCGATTCTGATTGCGTTTATTCCGTATTAACAGTGTGCCTGTGTGTTTTTGAATGTGGCGCGTCTACTGTTGTGGCACGTCCTCAAGCGAGCAGCACACAAATCCAACTGAAGCCAACGAGGACGTTAGCAGCAATAGCAGCAACAGCAGCAACAGCAGCAGCAACAGCAGCAGCAGCATGCTGCATGCAATTCATTCGTGTGTATATGTGTGAGTGTGTGTGTGAACGAACAGAGTGCAAAAAGAAACATGAGGAAGCAGAAACTAAAGCTAAAGCCAAAGCCAAAGCTGAAGCTGAAGCTGGCAAACAAACGAAACGAACGAACGAACAAACAACATGAACGAGCTTCAAGAAGAGAAGCCATCCTCCACTGAGCCAACTAGTCAGAGCTAGTGACGCGCGCGCGCTGCTCTCCACAACAAACAAAATGTGCCACAGCCAAAGCCAGAGAGAGAGAGAGAGAGAGAGAGAGAGAGAGTGTGTGCAAGAGCGTGTTGCGGGGAGTGGGCGGAATATTACGTATACGTTTAACGCCGCCAAAATGCAACACAACGTAAAAGTTAAACCGGCATTTTGTTAGGCGCACGTTTTTAGCCGCTGCAAGTCAACGGGAGCGCATTGACGCCTACTGCGGTGTTAGGCCGGAGCGCTACTAATAATAACTAAACGATTTTTATAATCTTTGTATACAATAAAAGTCAACTTACATAAATTAAATTATTAACAAAATATTCTATAAGATTTATTGTTTAACAAAAAAGTAAAGTATAGTCTTTGTTTAGTATTCTAGCTTTTTAAAAGTAGTTCATGCAAATTTATTTAAATTTTTCCTGTTTTTCATATCAAATAACCCTCTTTCCCTATTATCCAGCCCAAATCCTAATAACATGAAAAAATTGTTAAAATACCTCAAAGAGTGAAAAAGTTTTGATAAGATCTAGCTTGAGCTTTTAAATATAATATATGATAATAGGCCTGTTAATGTCCAAACTCACTATTTCTTTTAACAAGCATAAGCATATAAACTTTGTTGTAAATAGACATTCACCATAACTTTCATCATCAAATCAAACATAAGCCAACTTTCTCGATAAATAAATAACTAGAATAAAATTTTCAATTTGCTTTCGTTTTTGTTAATGGTTGACTTGATCGCTTCTTGTTTATTTCTATATAATGCATACGCATTAAAGACTTTAGGGCCCAAAGGTGAGTCTGAAACGGCACTGAACATGTTGCATGCTCACGTTTAGCTTTTGGATGGAGAGGCGAGGGACGATACGTTACAACAACCCCACCAAAATGTAACGTGCCCCTGTCTGAGACTGTGTGTGTGTGAGTCAGAGAGTCAAAGATAGAGCGAGAGAGTGCATGTGGGTGTGTGGTGTGTGTGGTGTGTGTGTGAGTGTATGTTTGTGTGTATTGCAGCTGGCAACGCTTCCTACTTTATTACTGGTTTGCAACTTCATAAAATATTTTAAGCGTCGTCGTCGACGTCGACGCTGGCATCGGACACGACGTCGATGTCGATGTCGCCTGCTTGATTTACTTGCATGGCACAAAGTGCAGCTAGAGGAGTGCACAATGCGACAATGCTTTGACTCTTTCGCTCTCTCTCTCTGTCTCTGTTCCCGCCAGCTGTTTAGTACAATATTCGCGCGTTTTGTTTTTGCCGCGAATTCGCCGGCTTTAGCTTTTCTTATTGTCGCTCTCGCCCCCCCCCCCCATTTACAGCTGTTTCCCAAAAATTATACTGGCCAAACACTTTTCGGTAGCTGTTCAGTTTTAGTGATCACGGCAGAATTTTTGTGTGCAGTTTAATAAATATATTTTCTATGCTTTCGCTGTACTGAACAAAGTTTCAAATTAATTAGTCGGGTTTCAAATAAAAACAAAGATGCTTAAATTTTATAAATAGTTTAAGGGTTTTTACAATTAATTTTTTAACCAAGAAACTTTTAAACAATTTCCAAATGTAAGCCTTAAGGTGCTGTAAAAACAAAAATCCCTTCAAAAAAAAAACCCATAATAAGATCTGGTTTGAGTCTTTGGTTAAACAAACTGGCCAATTTTAAATACACACTTTAGTATCATAAAAATAATGTAATAGCAACAAAGAGTAAAAATTACAAAACCAAATAAAATTCGGCTTAAATGCCAGCAAAGAAATTCGAAGACTGTGCGAAGCAAACAAAGTTCATTGTAGTAGTTGTGGCTGTAGTTTATTGCTATTTCTTATTAATAAGCGCCTTTTATGTGAAGTTCGTTGTTGGTAGTTGGTAGATAGCAGTTGGTAGTAGACGGGAGCTGGCAGCGGGCGTCATAGCCATCCCATGGGCGACATTAACGTTAATAATAATAAAATGTGTAATTGCATAGAACGAGACTGCGCAGCATGCCCAAGTCCCGAGACACAGTCGCAGTCACAGTCTGTCCCATTCTGTCCTGTCCATCTGCTTCTCCGTCTCCTTCTCCTACTTCAACATCTACTTGTACTCCTTTTCTCTTCTTCTCGACCAGGCCTGTCGAAGCCAAACAGCCTGTCGCTTCGTTCTCCTCTGCTCCTCCTGTGTCTTTGGCTCTTTCTGCCTCTGTGCCAGCTACAGCTTGTTGCAGCATTGCAAAAGGTGTAAATCATTTTCTAATCGCAGCAAGCAGATCACATGCACACACGCACACGCATACATACTTACACACACACACACGCATACATATAGTCGATGTGCATTTAGTTTTGTTTTTAGCATTCGCATTCACATTCGGCTTTTGGCATTGCATTTGGCTCTTTGCAGTTTATATGCTGCTGCAGCGGTCAAAAAGACAATGTGCGTCGTCGTGGAGTCGATGGAGCCGATGGAGTCGATGGAGTCGCAGCCAAAAGTCAATGCAATCAATGCATGAAGAGCAATAGAATAGAATAGCATTGGTCACGTCCACCTCCAAGCTCCCCGCACTGCGCCATTATAGCCCCCCATGGCCCCAGTTACCATCTCATTCCCGCAGCGGATGCGAAGCACTTGCCATGTTGTCAGTTCCAAATGGATTTTGTTTGGCATTCGCCTGAACGCTGTTTGTGGTTCCAGGCCGCAGCACGAGGGTCTCTCTTACGCATCTTGATATTAATATTCTCATTTTACCAACAACAACAAAATTACAATAGAGTTTATTGGTTTCCGCTATTAAGTTCGAAATGTTCGAGCAGTGAAACTTATTCCCACTAAAAAGTCTAATCACTGAACTTTAATTTTTTTATTGTATTATATTTTGAAATGTTTCGAATGTCTTCGAAGCAACATATTGCGATTCTTAAGATCAAGTCTTGATGAAAGTACGAATTACTAAAAATAAGTTTATAACATTTAAATCAAACGCTTATAGTCTTAACAGAAGTAAATTTAAACTTTGATTTCCAGTTCAATATACCTAATTTATCCCATTTTTGTATGCTTCTAGACTACAATACTTGCTCACTTGCTTTGTAAATTTGTCTTTTCACTTTCTTAGTTGTCGCCTTTCTATGGCCTTAAGGTTAGCTCAACTATATTAACGTTGTTTTCGTGTCAAATTATAAAAGACAAAAAGAAATCTTAGTTATAACAATAATTAGTAATATAGATCAGGTTTTTGATTGAACCAAATTGCAGTGTTCTGGAAATGAATTCGTATAGAGAAAATCGAGTGTAGTAGTAATATTAGGTATAAACATTATTTTTAACATGAACATATTGAAATACTCTCGCGATACTGTTTAGAATTTCTGTTGCTTTTGTTTGCTGCTGTTGACTTTGAACTGGCCTTAGATGCTGAGCTGAGTCGCATGATATTCTTTTTCTACAAACTTCTATCTATCTGAACGCTTTATGGTAGCTGTAGTATTGGGTGTGTATGTGTGTGTACAAAATTTAATTCAATAAAATCATTGAAAATAATGTGCACTGTTTTTGGGGTGCTGTTACAGTCCAGGCCAAACTAAATGCCATTTGTGTAATCGAAATTGGTTGTAAAATCGTATAAATAATACGAGAGCTATTCCGCTGTCAGACAGAGTTGATTCAATAGTTTTCCATTATTTACTACATTGGGGGGTATGCCACACCACACCCTGCCACCAGCCGAGTAAACTGTATCCCTCCTTCTCTCTCTCTTTCTCTCTCTCTCTCACTCTCTGTTGGCAGCAACTGAAACAAACAACAAACAAACAAATAAGAAACGAACAACTTTTTTGCGGCAGATATAAAAACTTTTAAGAAGAAACATTAAAAAATTTTTGGATTTTATTTTTTTGTTTTTCCGCTGCTGCGTCTTAATTTGCGCATTATCCTTGCAATCTTAATTAAGCTGTCTATCAGGCAATGCATATCCTTCCCAGCCCATGCCTATCAGCCACATCCGCAGCCTTGCGACTTTTGCTCATTTGTTTGCCGCCATTTTCTTGCGTACATTTCTTCCTTGATTTTCTTATGTTTGTTGTTGTTGTTTTTTTTTTTTTTTTTCTTGTCGCAATTTTTTTCATAGTCACTGCACACTGCTTTTTACATCCGTTCCGTTTCCGCTTCCGTTTACACTCACGCTGACACCGCTACCACAGTTGATGGCATCGTTTTACATTGCGTATACGCCCTGTCAACCGGAGCAAAAACAAGAAACGAAAGCAACAAATAAATGGAGTGACACCAGTAAGTTCCTTGAGCAAGACAACTCCTCCTACTGCGGCTGCTGGCATGTATTGAGTATTGTAGGCATTGCCAGCATTGTCATTGCCGCAAGTAACAAGTTCATTTGCAATATCCGCCGTATCCAGTTCCAGTATTTTAGCAAAAAAATAGAAGAAAAATCAAAAAATTAAATAAAGAATGTTAAAGCTTAATGGATATATACTTTAAACGACTAAGTATTAAATAAACAATTAAACAAAATATCTAAGGATTTTAATTCCCATCCTCAAATCTATAACAATGACAGGCTTATAGCGGACGGGCCGGGCCCATCACACTTGCGGCTGTGTATCTTCCAGCAAGGGAGCGATGGATAAAAGCAGAATTTAAAAACCTGACAAATGTCTCAAATCGAACTCGTAACTACACATCGGCATATAAGTACCTTGTTGTCGTCCTGGATAAAATGCTAACATTCAGTAGACATGTCACATCGCTATAGCACTCATTCAGGACAACGCTGGCCAAACCCATGACAGTTTGCATCGCGTAACAAGCTGTCCCTAGATAACAACGTCAGAACCTACCAAAACACACCTAAATAAACTTCGGGACGTCGAGCGTGATCCAAAAATGTGAGATAATATCCAGGAGGTTGCCAGAAAATACAACAAAAGGCTGGACTCATATCTGACGCAACCTTGCTAGACGCCTTAGTTTAGCAGACCGAAGGCTGCTTCCCCTGCAACGGTGTGAGAAGAAATAAATGGCCAGGATCTAGCCAGAAAATGACTAAATAGGCATCACTATTGCTCCCACCGACAGGGTAAAGTAAATTAATGCCAAAACAAGCAGAGAAGACTGCCCAAACATAATTATTTCAATTAATTTTACAAAATTTATTTATGCATGCGTGTGCCAATTTGTCAGTTGTGGAAGGGGCATTGGGAAAGGGGCGTGAGTGTTTATTGTCAACATGAACGTTAACAGCCTTTAATTGTTGTCGGTCGCAGGCGCAGTCGCTGCATGCGGCTATTTAAATTGTTTAGCCGTTTGACAGCGATTTTAGCCCGCTTTAGCGGCTTCAACTTAAAGCTCCAATTTGGTATTGCATGATGATGCTTGTCATATTGGCATCTCAAATAGATTTGAAGGTTGATTGCAGATCTTGCAACCTTTGTGGCACTAGGGATGTTGTTGCCGTTTCGTTTGTGGAACTTAAAAATAAGAAGCGGAAAAAAATATGCCGCCATTCATGCGCATATAAACAAACGAACTATGTGGCGGGCGACTTTGGCTTTCATTCATTTTCAGCCATATGAATCCTGCAGTTGCAAGGGGGGAGGTGTGGGGGTATAAAAGGATGGTTGGTGTGCGATTGAATGCCAGACTCGCTATACGTTGCATACAACTGTGTGTAGTACTACTACGCGACTTACAACTGCAATTACAACTACAACCGAACGTTGCCTCGCCGACCCGTCGACCCGCTAACCCCCTCCACCTGTTGGCGCTACGCTGTCTTGGGGCACGGAAACCCGGCTCTGTGGAATGCAGTTAGGTTTTCGTGAGTAGTGAGGTGGCTGGGGGGAAACTAACAATGAGCCGGCAACGATGTTAACTGAAAAATGCTTTTCGCTTTGGCTTTTGACGGGAAGTTGGTTTAGCGTTTGTGGGGGTGTTGGCATTTGTATGAGGTTGGGGTCTGTTGTGGGTTATGGGGTTGCTTCGTAGTGGTAAGCTACTGTTCTTGTTGTTGTTGTTGTTGCCACTGTGTAGGCATAGTGCAGTGAACTTGCCGTCAAGTAAGTATGCAATACGAAACTTGTTTAATTAGGAAAGCATACACAGTGAAATTCATTTAAAAGTACAAAAATACAACAAAAAAAGTGGTTGAATATTTCTTTATTGTTGGGTGCAAAAAAAGTATAGAAAACCCATTTAATTATATACTCGCATATTAGTTAATTCATGCAACGGCTTGTACATTGGTATTCAAAAGCATTTCTGGGTAGTGCATTAAAAACTGAATAATGACTTAATGACTTAATTACTACAAATGTCGCGTATAGTATTTTTGGTTAAGTTTTTGGATATTTTCGATGTATCGTTTGCTGGCTTAGAGCTTCAAATTTCCATTGAGATTCACATTATATCAAAACAGCTTCAGGGTAGATATTGTCCATGATCGTACTGCCATTTATCCTTATTACTTGCATAGCCATGATCGGGTAAAACTTTTGGGGTGCGATACAAACTCTTTGAATAGTTCAAATAGTCCTAAGAAAAAATAAATTCAGTAGACAATTCTAAAATATTTTCTTTTTTTGGGACTACCTTCTCGCTTCTGCGCTGGCGTGCCAAGTGGCCAATATCCTTGTTCCTTTGCGTTTCCGCTGGCTGTACCAGGATCACAGCTGAACCCGAATTGCTCGTTGGTCTTGTGTGGGACTTTAGTTTTAGCTGAAGATCAATTGCTGGCGGTGGCTCGCGACGAATGCGTTGCTCAATCTCGTACAGATCTTGCTACAAAAAGTAAACATATTTGTTTGAAATAAGATTACAAGAAAAGAAACAATTCTATCATTTTGTGTGGCCTGACCCGATTTTTGTACACCATACAACAAGCGCGCAGCGTAAAATAGTAAATGATCTCAACACCGGAGAGCAGCGAAAAGCCCAAAAACAAGCTGGCAATGCCGCCGAAGGACACAAGCAGATCCACCCAGCCAAAGAGAACTTCGCGCTTATAGCGAATAATAGGCCAAGTGAGGAACTCAACTAGTACACCAGGCGTCTCCGGACGATCCATGCTTTTGATTGAAAACGTTATGGTATTATAATAAGAATGTTAGCTAGATAAAATGTAAAGATGAATCTAACAATTTCATGAGCTTATCTATGTTGAATACGGTCTTAGAGCAGCTAAGCTCGCATTGCAGACAATCTTTAATGTTCGTTATGTTGAGCTTGTGGTCATTGAGACAGCCAAAGTCCTTGATCGAGCACATGGGTACATTTGCTAGATAAAATTATAGTTTATTATAAAAACTATATGAAAATTTAGTAATTTTGCAACAAACTTACCAATTGGCTTATAGAAGGGTGGATTGCATTTACACAGCTTGATGGCCTTTGTCATACGGCACTGTTTCATGCAGGATGAAAATGTGTAGGCATCGGGAAAATAACTCAACTTGACCTCGTCGCTGAAGATGCACTTGCGCTGGCCAATCGACAACTGTCGTGCATCATCTGTGGTGTAGGTGTTCTTCTTTGAGATGCGCACCTCAACGAGTTGATCCTCAGTCCAATCGATTTGAGGATTAAAATCGGAGCCAAAATATTCCTCGTTTGAAAAAATAAATATCTGCAAAGTCATAGGATTAATGTTATCAGTATATACTTTGTACTATATACACAACGTACTCACCCGAGAGGTGCTATTGGGCAAAAAGAATAAGGCCCATTTCTTGTCCGTTTCGTAAAGATCATGAGGTGCGCCGGTCTTAGTGCTGAATGGAATCGTCAAAACATTATTGTCAGCGTTTCTCAATAAGTATAAATGTGGCTTAAATATTTTTTTTTATAGCAATCTCTATGATGTATGTTTAACCTTGAAGGATCTCGAAAATATATCTAACTTACTCTTCGGTTGCCGTGGACATAAAGCGACTGTTGAAGGCATAGCAGAAGCCATGTTCCGTATAGATGGGCTGAAAGTGATCGCAGCAGACAATGTCCTCGTCACGATACTTGCACGAGATGAGCGTACTTTCGCAGGGAATGTGGGCTCGAAAGGCCCAATCGCGTATTGTGTGCTCGGCAAGCAGCTCAGAAGGTATTGCTTCTGCCAACATTTTTGCATTACTGATTTTCTCAAAGCTGAGCGAGGTAAGCAGGTCCAAGAAGGGCGAAAACTGTTGCGCCTTTTCCGCATCATAATTACTGCAGAGATAACAAAACACAGTGCATTAGGTGATGTTAACATGTTTTTAATGGGATCTTAGCTTACGCTAGGGACTTAAAGACCTCAGCGTAGGATTTGTCATGGTCGAAGGCCTCCTCCGGGCACACCACAGTGGTGGGAAAAACAACGTTCTGATTGTGAAAGTCCGTATCAAGACCAGTGATGGTGGGATTGGTTTGAAATTTCTCCCACAAGCTCATTATAATGACCAGAGCCGTGACAGCACCAATCGATGTGAAACAGAACCACATAAATTTCTCGCCAATGGGCCGACCCGTTTCCGCAATATACCGAACGCCATGAAGCGTCGAATTCTGAAAGAACTCCTTGGTCTGGTAAATGAGACTACGCCGAAAAATGACCAGAGTTTCCAAAGTGCGTTCCCTCCTCGTCTGAATCACAGCATGAGTTTGCCTGGGTTTCTTTTGCGACATTTTCGTTTCAGGAACATAGCTTGTGGCCCGGGCCCTGTAACTTGCCACGAAACTTTTGCAACTAACTTAGAACCGGGACCTTAACAACAATTCCATTTGTTATGGTTTTTTTTTGTGACACTAAAAGCCTTTCATTGTTTATGCATTGACCTTACTAATAATGAATGAACCAAAAAAAAAAAAAAAATTCCAAAGCGCAAACGTGTGTTTCCATTGCTTATCTTGATGTCTCATTAATATGTAGCGTAGGTTGTAGTTGCACGGAAAAAAAAGCCGTTCTAAGTTTAATAATTTTATCCTAGAATCATTCCGATTATACTTAAAAAGCCTTATCATAAGTCTAACGTTCTTGATTGAAATTTGAGAATTAAAATCTTTATCCTATTCCAAATACCCTTTAATTGAGTGTAAATTTTCTGAAAAAATCTTAAAGGAAGTCCTACACGCTCTTGAATATTTCTTCTTTTTTTTTTAAGAACAAATCGTGATCCAATATTGAGAAGTTATCAAATATTACTAAATCGAGCTTGTTTATTTTATATGTAGATAACGTTCACACTATATACATACTTAGATCAAGTACAAAAACTCTTACATTTCATATATAAGACGACGAAAAGTTTTGATTCGAGGATAAAATTCTTGATTCTTTTTTGTCAGTGTACTTTCTACTGAGAAATTTTTGTTGAATATTGATTTTTAAATGTTGAAATGGCACAAGATACCCTTTTGGATCTCTTAGTGTAGTCGTTAGTCGTTTTCTATGTAGTCGCATTTGAACTCAAGGGTGGCTCAGCTCGTCCTGCCCGGTGGTTTATTATGCGGCTTGCTCGCTCAAAATGGCGATGCAGTTCCGTGATCCTGCTGAATGCTGTTCGGCACTTCTAGTATTAGTGGGCGTGCCGATCAAAGCAGCTGCCGGGCTAATTGGTTCGCAGCAGTCTGCGCGGCATCCGGCGCCGCTGCAGTTCGCCAAAGCAAAAAAAAACGTACGAACCAAAAGATTTTATGCAAAAATACGAACAAATACTAAAACTAAAACTCACACAGTAAACCGCCAAGAAATTCACAAGTTTTGTGTGAACTCCTGACACGGCAATTTGGACGGCGCTTTGTTTTGCTTTTTGTCTGGCCAAGTGGCTCCAGAGCTCTCTAAAGCTCCGGCTCCAAGCACAAATGAAGTGGTTTCAAGTTTCAGCTTCGCAAAAAAAAAAACAGAAGACACAATTGTCAAACGTGGCAAGAGCAACGAGGGCCAAGGGACGATAGAAAGAGAGAGAAAGAGACGAGCTGCGACTGCTGAACAAAAGGTCTGGCGATCACGAGTTAACGCTGATGCTGCTGCGATGCTGACCCTGATTGCGTTCACCAGATAAGTGCAGTTGTGGACTGCGCTTTAAAAGGACCTCCGCAGTCTGCCAGTTCCTTAGTCATCTAGGGTTTCACAACTGGCGCCATAGTGCAGCGCTTTTTTTGCAGTAACGGTCCCCAACTAAATGTCGCTACGACAACAACGACATCAATTATGCACAATTAGTCGTCTGTGGCAGGTGCTGCACTTGGAGTCTAGGAAGTACTCTGACAAACAAGGATAATTACCAATCTTTGCCGGCAACCACAGCTGGCAACCATACTGTTTGTGTCAACATAGTTTATAACGAATTTTGTAATCTTTTCATTTGTGAATACATATAAATAATACAACATTAATATCAAGCAATTTTACTTTGTCTGCTGTCCTTTTTTTTGAATTCCAATAAAAATAATAAAATCAAGTTAAAAAATTGCAGTCGGATGCAACCGACTGCGGAATACTCTGATACCAGTATAAAAGCGGGTGGTAAGTAATCTGCTTGCAAAAGAAGAGTAAGGGGACGGCAGGATTGGTGATGCCCATCTTTGGGGGACATCGAGAGCTATATTGCTACCAAATTTGCTGACTCTATCTTAAAAACTGTGCAACATATGAAGTATGTACATATTATGATTTGATGAACAAACAACCCAATCTTCACACTTTATTTGACCAGACTACAGATAAAGAAAGTGAAAGTTGCAAGTCTTCAGGTTTACGGGTGTCGATATAAGATGCGTTCATACAGACGGACGGACATTGCAAAAAAACAATACACAAACAATACCTACCTTCGGTAACAGAGTACTAAAACAATCATATGTGTCATGTGCAATTTTATTCATGCATATGAATTTTCACAAGGGTATTTAATCGTTCGCATAACAAAGTTTATTATTTTTTCATGCTGCTTTTCCTTTTTTATTTGAATGACTGAGCTTTTTCTTATCAGCGATCATTTGTCAAACCGTTGCAAAAGCCCTGTCCATGAAGTTTCACAACAAAAAATGGAAAGAAAAAAAAAAGATGTATAATAAAAAAAAACACAAGATGAGGGAACGGCAATTGCAACAATTTGTTGGACTGCAGTGCTGCGCCGACGGTTGACAAAAATCAACGCTTATAAATAAGAATTTCAGAGACCACGCAACTGAAATCGAATCCAGAGCCCTTTTTCCTTAAGACCAAGTCCGATGTTGAAACTCTGCCAAGTGAAACTCGTTGTACCCTCAAAATGAGGATACACACACACACACACACACACACACACACACTAAAGGAAGAGCAAGATGAACATGAATCCCAACTCTCCTTCTGTGAGTGTGTTCTACACGATCTCCACAAAGTACAAAAAGTCGATCTCTATGTGTGTGTGTGTGTGTGCATGTGTGTGATTAATGGTAATTGCTTTTATATCTTTTCGCTGTGCTCGCCACGCTTTCTGCCAGCAATTTGTTGTTGTAATTTCGCATTTAGTCGCAACAGAGTTGCCGCCAGCGCCCCTTCCTGTCCCCGCTAGACCGACACCAACATTGTTAGCTTAAGTTTAACTGTATCAAATAGCCGAGCATTTTTGATCAGAGACCCATTTTCTGTGCATAATATTGTTATGTGCGCTGAAATTGAGTATGCATCCTTATAACATAATTGATGCTGATGATTTTCAATGCACTTCCTCCAATCGTACACAGCCAACTTTATCATCGCTAACTCCGCGTAGGCAGACGAACCCAACCAATTAAAACTTGTAATATAAAAGTCTTATGTTTAATTTTAAGTTTTGTGTTTTTTTTTTAATACATTAAATTGGTAGGTACAAACAAAAGGGGGAAAAAGTGTTTTTTTTTTACATAATTCTTTTCTTAAATTTGTGATACAAAACTTATGGCGGGGTTTACAAAAATCAATTATTTTATTTAATGAAACCGAAAGTTTAAATAAAAAATCTCATATGTGAATACGTATAAATGAAATACAATTTTACAACTTAATTTAAAAAAAAAAAAACATTTCATTGACTTCAAAAACAATGCAATAATTTCATTATGTTATCCTTACGTGCTGATAGGATTTACAGAATAGAAAAAAAGTAAACTGTTCTTTTTTTTCAGTTGTGTAACTATAAAGCGTGTTTTTGGTTTTTTGTTGTTGTTGATTTTCTTAAACAATTATTTTATTAATCTTCAATATTGGTAGCACAAATTCATTTTGTTTTATCTTACACAATCATTTTTTTTTTTTGCGACTTTAAGTTCTTACAACACTTCAGACATATTCAGTATATACATTTTAAAATTAATAATAATAGGCAGTTAAACTTTGCATCTTCATCTGCTGGTTGTGGTCTTGATTCAAAGCGCAAAACATTAATCACTTTCATCCAAGGAGACTGAATGATTGAGTCTGCCATTCAAGCTTATTGGCGAGAAGGTCGTCGGGCTGGGATCATGGCGTATCTCGCGGTACTTGGTAAAAAGTCCGCGCACTTTATTTATAGGTGTTTGGAATGTCTGTGAAACAGACGACACAATAAGGGTTTGATGATCGCTGGTCACAGCAACACTGGGAAACAGCGAATCTGCCGATAGTGTGTCCGTTGTCGTAGATTTTTCATGCTGAGCTCCATTTTGACTGACGGTAATTCGTGGCATTGACGGTATTCTTAAATGACGAAGCATTGCCACTGCACTCCCTTTGGGCGTGGAAAGCAGCTTTTTGACATGTGCCAGCGAGCCGCTATCAGAAATACTACTGCTGCTGCTGCTGGGACTGTTGGCTTGTGTCCTATTGGGAGTCCTGGTCATATTGATAAACGACGTCTTATTCGACTTTTGTATGTTATGCGGCGAGGGAAAGCTGTGAGTAAAAACAATTTAAAGGTGCGATTAGTTAAAGTTACAGCTTAGGTCAATTGCTTGCAATTTATTATAAGGTATTCCAAAAACAAACAGAAAGCGTCACCATAAACTAACTGATTAAGACCGTTCTAAGGTGTTGTTTCGTTTGCGATCCTGGTTTGAAGAAATCAATAAGCTTACAATGGCATATCTTATACAATGATGAGTTTTGTTTTTCTATCGAAAAAGTTTGTTTGTGTTCAGCTGACAATAAGAAAGACTATGAGAAACGATAGGCACACCTGGATAGTGTGAACACCCGGATAGTGTGAACAAAATATTTGTTCACACTATCCAGGTTTGCCTGTTTAACACAAATATTACAAAATGAATATTAATCAACTAACTACTTCAATAACATTTTCGATATATATTATTTGTTAACTTTAAGAGCAACTTCCATTTAAAAAATGATTATATAGCTTTCGGTTACTTACAGGTCCATCTCTTCGGTGGAGAAGCTCTCCATAGCTGTGCGCCAGGCGTGGACGAATGGCTGCGTTTCCTTGTCAACGTCCACATTGAAAATCGCATTGAGCACATCCAAATCGCGCTTGGTTGGCTCCTTGCTGCAATTTGATGAGCAAGGTTTTTACAAGGTTACAGTTTAATTACGATTTCATTGATTTACCCAAATATAAATAAATCGTATCGTGGTTCGGTTTCACTGCACGAGATTCTTGGTGAGCGGCTCTCTGGGGGTGTCATAAATATCGCCTCATCGTCGCTGCTGTCGTCATCATTCAAGTCATCGCCACAATCGAACTGTCGGTCAATTTAAAATAGCATTAGTAATTTGTGATAAATAGATAGAATTAAATGTCTGTACTTACAAAGAATGAATCATCGTCATCGTCCCTGTTGATACTGTCGATAATGCTACAGTTTGAAAAAAGTGAAACAAAAGAATCATTAGGCGCGTCGGAGCCGCACTGTGCTGCGGCTGCGGCAGCAAGTGCAGCAGTTACTGACGTTGAAGCTGCATTGCCCAAATCTTGGACTTGAGCACGCAAAGATTCTGTACGCTTGCGTCGGCTCGTCTTACGACTGAGATTCGCATCCCAGAGACAGTTGCAGCACATCTCCATCTGCCAGGCGTCTGAGCATAGCTCCTCGGTTTTAAGTGCGTCCGGCAGTTGAACAATTGGCACCTGGTCCAGCATTGGCAGCATGTTGCCGCATACGCATTGCAAGTGCTCGCGCCTATCGCCTGTTAGTTGCAACAGTTTGCGCAGCATTTGCATTAGCTGATAGCGCAGAGCGGTGCTCACCTCCTGTGAATGAGCAATGTAGCTGGCGACGAGATGGGCAATTCGCGAGTGGACCTTGCTAAAATCGACAGTGATAAAGCGTAGATCATCCTTGAAGCTGACGATGAGAGATTTCAGTCTTTTAAGCTCGGAGAGCAGCGTATCGTTGATGGAAACCATGTTGCCAATGTTGTTAATAAGCGTCTTTGTGATGCGTTTTGCAAATACTTGCAGTGATTTCTCCACACAGGTGTAGGGCGTCATTACTTGGGTAATGGCGATGCCACTAGCGTTTGCACTACTATTCGCTTTGCCTCGATCTGTAACCAGATCGAGATAGTGATGTAATTGTGAAAAGTTCCATGCCATATCAGTTTTTTCCGCCAGCAGTGATGCTTGCGCTCGCTCTGCCTTGGCCGATAGATAATTCTCGAAACGTGTTATTCCATTGTTTGATGATATGTCCACGAAGTCATCGAGGAAGTCCCAATACTCTCGCCACTCCAAGTCCTCCTGGTGCGCCAGCTGACGACCGATCATCTCAAGGCCCTTTTCAATGTCTGAGTTCTTAATGTGTCGCTCACGGAAACTATTATTCAATGCGGAAACGGCTGACACGTTTAAACTAAATTCCGATGACATATCCAATGGGTTTATTTGACGATTGGGCGTCGAGGGCAATTCAAACATGCGATGTAATCCATTTGAACCCTCTTTGTTTGTGCAATTGTTGTTGTGTTCTATTTGCTGCTCCTCATCACCATTTTGCTCTGTCTTCGGGCTGAAGAGCACACGCCGACCGTTGACACTATCCTTGAGCAAAGACTTTTTGGGCGTCTTGATGGGTGACATGTAGGGCGAGCTGGACAATGGTAATCCGTTGCCACCAAAACGCGGTGGTGTTTTCCACCGTCGATAGAAACAGTATGCCTGCTCCCGTGGCATAGGTCCAGCCAATGCACTGATCTTAAGTTTCATGCCAATATTGCCCGACTCGTCGCACTTGTGATACAATGTCTGTGAAATAACAGATAATGCTTAGTCGTTTTATGATTTAACTGTACGCAATTGTTACTTACCGGCGGATCATTGGACGTAAACGGTTGTCCAATCTGCGGTGGTAGCTCGTTGCCCACAGCCCGCAGAACGGGCACATAATGTGGCTCAGAGAGCAACAGTTCCAATTTCTTATACACCTCCGGGCTTGCGTGCTGTGCTCGCTGGCATATAATCTGTGTGAAAAGAAGGAATTGTGTCAGCTGATATAGCATAATATAAAGAATGGTATAAGTTTATTATGCGTACATCCTTGGGTTGCATTCCTTCTGTGTTCTTGAGCGACTTGCATTGTGGATAGGATGTTAGCACCTCAACAACGTCAACGTGACCGTTTTTGACGGCAAAATGCAGTGGTGTCTCGCCACGTCCCTTGTCAGGCATGTTGAGATAATAATCGAGCAGATTCTCACTGAGAGCGGCGCACATCTCGCCACTGCTCTTCTTGCCCGCATACATTTGGGTAAAGTCACGATCTGAGATTGTCTTCAATATGAGCTCGGCAACACGGGCCTGATTGCACTGGGCGCAAATGTGCATGGCATTGTAGCGATAGCCCTCCTTGAGGCTGGTGGGCGTGTCACCGCTGCTGATCAGAAACCGTGGATTGTCCCAAACGACACGCTTGACCCGCTCATAATTGCCAGCCTCGATCTGTTTGCGGAACTCGACAAGCTCCTGTTTGCTGGGCGCCCGAAACGGCGGACGCTCCGCATTAAGTGAAATGTTGCTGCTGGTGCAGCTGTTGCAACCGTATGCGATGCCGCTTGCACTGCCATCCGTGTTGTTGGCACTGCTGTTGGGCATTGTCAATGATATATTTGACATGGATGTGGTCAATAATGAAAACGGCGAGCCACTAAGGGTGGGCGACGACGAGTAGGGACTGCTACTGTCTGCTGTGCTGCCCAAAGCCTGTGATTTTAATTGTCCACTGTTGCCAAGTGTTCTGGGCAATGTCACTGGCTCTGCAAAGTATAAATAAAGGGAACAAATGTCAATGATCTCGTTTCTTTTCACATATTTGCAAAAACAAGTATTGCTATGCAATACTTATCATTTCGATCATAAATGTACAAATATATACATATATTCATATATGCATATACTTACTGCCAGCTGGTTTGGCCTTGCCGAAACGTTTGAGCGATTCAATGCTCTCGAAGCCAAACTGTACGTAGCTCTCGGCCTGATCGCGATTGGGAAACTCGCGTAAACGCGCCTCCTTGTAGTGTCGCAGCACCTCCAGTGCCTTGCACTTATCCTTAAAGATCAACCACAGCGGTGAGTCGGCTGCAAAAGGGATTAAGAGCCAGTTAGTTAGTTAGTTAAGAGCCGAGTGTACAAAGGAAAAACTGTGTCAGCAGAATGTCGCTGGTTGACGCGTTGTGGTCACGCCATTTGTGAGACTGAGAATGGCACGTCGATTGGCAGACAGCGCAAGAAACGTGTTAAGCAAAACAAACAACATGCTAAAAATCGAGAGAATCGACGAGGTCGCGTGTAGATGGACGCGGGCAGCGAATAAACGCGGAACCAAAAACAAATATAAAACGAATAAAACAGCCGAGGGGGCGTTTGGGGTAGATGAATTGTGTTGCTTATTCACAGCATGAATATTGTTAACGCAGACGTGCGTATGACGCAGTAATTATGTTGTTGTTGTAATTATATTTTAGTTTGGGTTTTTTGTTATTGTGTCGAATGTGGATCGAACTAGGCTAGCCAGGTCGGTCTACGCTTGGGATATAAATATGAAAGCATTGTGTACTCTTTTATATGCTCCAACTGAGAGAGCGAGAGCGATATTGTCGGCAGCTCATATTTATTTTAAAAAAGATACTTGAATATAAATACAATGTACACAATATATGTTTATACTTTTGTACTTTATTAATAGTCAAAGCTATTGACCCTAAAATGCATTGCATTAATTATTTTTGGCACAGCTACATAATTTGATTAGACAGCTTATCTAGTGCTTATTGCTTTCCTAAAGATCTGTTAGAGACGAAATAAAACTTTATGATTCGTTTTGTTTGTTCAATATATCAATACCTTAAGAATTTGTCTTAACGTAAAGCACCCAATTTTTGAAAATATATAAAAAATATAATAGCAAAGCAGCTTGAGCTGGGAAGTAAAAATTAACAGAGTATACACAGTACATATGCTCTTATGTATGTACAGTCGAACTTCTATATAATAGAAAATTCGTAATATAGAAAGGTTTTTTATTATTATTATTTTTGTGACTGAGCCTCGAGCTTCATGCATGGCTGGCTGTATTTGCTTTTCCAAGAATTTGCTTGGGCGTCCAGCCAGTGACAAAACGCATATACTATGAAACGATCACACTAGAAACTAGAGTGCTTGATAGTCGCCATGGTTCTCGTTGAACAAATTTCACTGACGCCGGCTTATCGGAACACCAAATTGTACAGCGAAGATCGGAGAGAACAAGCAAAGTACACAAAAACGAAACAGTAAATGCAAAAATTGTGTTCTTGTCTCGTTTTATGGGAAATCGAACAACGACCTAAAAAATAAATTCGTAATAGAAAATATTCTTTATGTTGAGAACAAAACACACTTAAAATTCAACCAAAATGCAGTGTTCTCGCAATTAGTAATTCGTTGTATGGAAGCTTGACTGTACTATTTGTTTACGAACAAAACGCAACATTTTGCCGGGCAATTGAGTGCAATGACAGGTCAAGGTTTTGGTTACAGTTGTTTTATTTGTTTTTTTTTTTTTTTGGAAATCTAGATTTAATCGTGTTTTGTACAAAGCGCATTTTAATTTAATTACTACGTAGTGAGAGGTGCAGCAAAACGTATCGAGTTAATAGTTGTAATTGTACATTACCCGTATTTGTTTACAATTTTGCCGATTCTATTTATAAGCCCACTTACACTCAAGGCCGCACAAATAATGATATAGTAGATGATGCAGTTAACGGAAAATAGTTATTTTTCTTATTTGCTCATTGAATAAACAATTGTTTGCAACAGACCACTTTTTCATGTCTCTGTGCGAATGTTGAAAAAATATGTAAATAATTTTATTTATAAAATGCCCTATCCATTAATTGTATTACTACTTGTTGTCAAGTAAATCCCGCATACTTAAATTCAACACTTTAATACAAAAAGACGCCCCTACTAAAACACTTGCTGAGGTAGGTTGAAACTCAGTTTGGGCGTATCAATAATAGTAGTACCAGCAGCAAAATAGTCGTATCATAAAAGGTGGCTGCGATGCGCAACAAATGACGCCGCCGTTTCCTTAAAACGCGCGCTTTGATTGCGTTGCTGCACGAAATAACTGTCTTAATGTACGTATGTATTCGTGTATGTGTATGTTTTTATGTACATGCATACATATGCATATTTATGTATATATGTATGATTTCTATGTTGGTATGCATATGTACATACATGTGCATGCAAATATATAGTTCTTATTTTTTAAACATGGCCGACGCCTCCAATTCTGTAGCGCTACTTACGTGGGTACTCGGGATCTTCGTATTTGGATGCATTTGCATCGTCCGCTCCGCTGGCTGTGGACTCGGGCAAAACATTGATATTGACAGCTGCTATGGATCCCGCACATTGAGCTAATGTGCCCTCGAAGCCTGCTTTCGATGGCGGTATATAAACACCAAAGTAAGCCATTGTTGATTAGTGGCTCCTGTTGCTGCTAGTCTCTCCAGCGTTTTACAAAATATAAATAAATATGTTTGCGTTTGTTTTTCATTCACTTTGCACTTATAATATGGATGTACGAACAGCAATTTTCTACGAATTGCGAACTGAGAAACAGTCGTCCATGGCACGACTTGCTAGCATCTACGACGCTCAATGCGATGCGGGGTCATGCAGAGATGATAACAAATATCGATACTATTATTAAATCGTATCAAACTACTACCGCAATCGACTATTTACGATATTTCTGCTATTATGGCTGCGATACTCAGCTTACTCATATAGTTGAATCTGTTTTAATAATTGACTTTATTTTAGCCAATAGCGTATGATTCAGATTATAAATGAAAAGCTTACGTGTTTGCAAAGTAATAAGGCAGGAAAATCACTACTAACATAATTTTTATGCAGCCCTGTGTCAACTCGAAATTCTTTTGATGCAAAGTGTCATCACTAATGACGATTAAATACAAATCTGTATCGATGGTTGCACGATAATTTTTTTTTTTGCAAAATCTTATCGATAGAAAAAAACAAGTTTAGCGCTCAAATTGAATATATGTTTTCTTGCATACGAGGATGAATTTTATTACGCATTTTAATAAATCCCCAATAAACCAAATATGTTCGTTGGACACGGTCATAGGGAATTTAAATGTAAAAGTATTTTAGTTTAATAGCTGTAAAGATCAACGATAGGCATGTTAGCTTAGAATTATGTCGTTACAATTTCAATAAGGGAAAATTGACAAACTCTCGTGGCAGTAAACAGTTCGTATTGTGTGCTAAGTTGTAGTTGTATGTATCATTTATTTTAAATACAATAATTTCATATAAAGTTGCACTATATGCTAAACTGGAAGGAATGATTGCGTTTAATTGTTGGACAGACACAAATCTATAAACATTTCAAATATTAATCACAAAGAACGAAATAAAAACAAATAAAAAAAAGAGATTGGAATAATACTCAACAATATTTTAAATAAAATTACATAAATAGTTAAACATAAATATATATCTAAAAGTAAATTATGATCTTATATATAAACGAGTATAAGGTAGTTCAAACTAAGAAGTATCTAATTGGAAAGTTAACAGAATATAAGGAAATCTGCATACATCATGTATATATGTCTGGAGAAGTGATCTTCGATATTCGATTGAAGACAGTTTCAACAGCTAATAACATTGCGCTCTTAAAAAATATAGTACACATACTAAACATAATTTTGGTAGTTTGGCTTAAACTAGTTGCTCGTCTGGTTGCATACAAGTCCATTTGAGCTGCACGAATGCCTATCAATTAGTAAATACATACAATTTGCCCTACCAGGAGGACCTCACTTAAATGCTAAAATGCGCACTTTCTGGCACCTAGTACTTAAAGATTATGATGTGTGTGTGTTTTTTTTTTTTTTTTTTTTTTTTTGTTTTTTGTATTTCAATTTCTGTTTGTGCTGTCTGCTGGGTTTCGCAAAAATTCAAAGGTTTGAAACAGATACCGATCCGATTGGGGGAACAGTAATAAAAACAAGAATGTAAATAAATAAATAATGTTTGGGAGCTACGCAGAGCAGAGCCGACGGTCTGAAATTAAAGCTTTGTATGTTTGACCGTGTCCGTCCAATAATTCTGTATTGTCATCGCCTCCAATGAGTTGAGAAACGAGTCATTATCCAGGCTATACATCTCATCCGAATTATCCTAAAGTACACAAAAAAAAGAAAGAAAGAAAACAAGGTATTGTTTGTTAACATTTTGCAAAAGCTGTGCCCCCAGGCAACTGGACAACGAATCCTTACACTTACACGCATCGTGCTATCATCGATATAAACGCTGGAGTCCGGTTCGCTTAGCGCCTGCGGCTTATTCAGATATCGTCGACGATAGAGAACAACTCCAATGGTGCCCACTGTACAGCAAATGCCAAAGACTGTAAAGCAAATGGCCGAAATGGCGCCAGCATCCAAAAAGTAGGTGCGCTATAAAGCAAACGATGAACGATAATGATAATCGGATAAAACTTTTGATGTACTACTAGCTAGGCTAGGCTTACTTGAATGGCCAGCGCCTCGGATGAAATGTTGCCGCCATCGTCGACATTATAGCCAGAAACGCTGGGCGCTGCGGATGCGGATCGGGTCAAGAGACTCTTGGTGTCGCTGGAGAAGTTGATGTAGCGATTGATGTGCTTATATTCGGCGGACAGCACCTTTGACTTTCTCGAACGATGTTCGCTTTCGGCCCGACGCAGCTCCTCCTCCTTGTTGGCGTTCTCCAATGTGAACGGCACTCTTTGCAACTCATCCGACAGCCATTCCGTGTTGATTTTGGGCGTCGAGGGTGTGGCAGCTACAGCTTGGCCAGTGCTATTGATCGGCGGGCTCATCGTTGTTGTTGTTGCTGATTTCGTTGCTGTTGTTTTTGTTGCTGCGGTCGTTGCTGGTGATGGTGTTGGTGGTGTTGATAATGTTGCTGCCACAGCTGCTGTTGGTTTTGTTGTTGAGTTTGTTGCTATTGGTGTTAGTTGCAGGCTGCCCGCATTTGCTGCCGCAGCGGCCATACAGGTGGAATTGCAATTGCCGTCATTATTACTATGATTTGTACTGTAAATAGTCGATAGTAATGATATTAATTAGTGAAAGCCATGATTCAACCAAATACAACTACAAAAGCGTTGCGTAAATCCGTTCGTTATCTCTGTTTACTAAAAATCAGCTGTTTTGTTCTGACGTCAACAAGAACAATAATAACATTTGTCATTTCGATGCTATATAGAGATATGAATTGTTATGATCTTTCCCTTTATATTTTGTGACCTTTACTAAAGCTGAAATCATCTAAGCCATTGCTGTTTACAAAATATTTTCAATTATTAGCCATTACAAATATATTCGAATGGGTATAAAAAGCTTCTTAGCGTATTCTTTTTTCCGATTTTTGAAATTCTTTACCTTGTGCTACGGCTAAAATTCGTATAGTTGTTCAGTTGATCCGACGATGATGGAATGGCAGCGCCATCAACTGCAACCGTTGCCGCAAAATCAGCGGAGCGCTTGAACTCAAACTGATTGTGTGACATGGTTAGCTTTACCGTTGCATCTTCTTCAATGTCAACGTTCTCGTCAACGTCAACGTTCCCATCAGCTTCATCTGCATTGCTGTCGTCCTCATCGACGGAATCGGAGAAGGGCGTTTCAACATCTTCGATGGTATCGCTGCTGGTCTCGGTCTCGGCCTCGGCATAACTGGGTGTTATCTTACCAGGCGACGTTGTCTTAATGGTCAGATCCATGATGCTGCGCTGGGTGACCGTTGCCCAAGTTTGACTGGACGTGGTCTGATATAGCTTCGTTGTCAGTCGGCGGCCAGACTCCGTTCGTGCCAATGCTCGATCCAGCTGCTGTTGTGTGGTTGCCTCTTGGCTAAGGTCCAGACTGGGATATGTGTGCACAGGGCTCAAAAGATGCACTGCAACCATGGGAAACATTAGACGAAACAAGTTTTTCGATTTGTGATTGTGCTTACCTGTTAGACAGGTTATCCAGAACCAATGCGACCACCAATAGAAAGTCATGATGCGGCACGTGCTGTGATCTTGAGCCAACTATGCAATGCTGTAAGATACACAAGAAAGACAAAAATTAATGTCACATTTGTCACACTCATCTGTGTTATGACAACAACAATCGACGATCGCATTCAAGTAACCCAAGCTAAATACTCGTTGCTCATCCGGCGCATGATTCATGGCACGGTCACGGCAGACGCTAACCAATAAAACTAAGTAAACGTAATAAAGGTAAGAAGAGTGCCGCACACGCAGATACCCTACACCAAGCCGCAACAGATATTTCTAGCTTATGCATTTAGGATCTGTAGATTTGCTCGATTGCATTGACCTCTGTATTATGTCTCCCATTGCCTATGCAATTTAATTGGATGCAGGGTATTTTAAAACAATAAGCAGCCAGACAGAAGCCAAGTAATTTGCAGCGTTAAATGCGATGAAGTCATCCAAAAAATTGAACAGTCGTGGAATCGCTTTACATTCTACTAAAACAAAAACAAGTTTCATTTGGACGCCACAACGGAGTGCGGCCCATGACCAGGCCAGCCAGGCCAGCAGGCATTGCCAATTTTGGGCCACAACGAAGGTTGACGACTTTGGCAGCGTTGCTGCTGCTGCTGCTTTGGATGCTGATTCTGTTGTTGCTGCTGCTTTAAGGCAGATGACACATAAGCTAAAGTCTCCTTTTCACATCTAAATTTATGAGCAAGATTTCGACTCCACCCACATATGCCCACTTAAGGCATCCAGCAAGATGTTAGCTCACGAAATTTCAGTCGTAAAAAGCCGCCTCTTAAACTTAATTATTGTGCTTATTGTTGTTGTTGTTGTTGTTCGGTGTCCAAAATTAGCATGCCATCTTTGTGTTAGCAGCTTTCAGCATCTTCTCATATTTATGTATGAAAATGAACTTGCTAAAGGCATTGTAACTTTAATACGTAATGTGTAGCCGGTAAAACGGAGGCATTACAAGAAAATGTTGAATACGAAACAATTAAGTTTAAGATTAAAATTGGTTAAAATAACAAAACGAAAACATTTCTTAAAAGTCTACCAAATTAAACCATGATTAATCGTAATGTCGGAATAAAACAATCAGTCAAGATATTCCCATTCCTTAAGAAGTTAAAAGAAAAACTTGCTTTCTTAAGTTCTTGTTAATCTAAAGCTTAATCTGCAAGTGTTTATAATCTTTGGCGTGGCGAAGATAACTGTTCCGTGTTGTTTAATTGTTGTCACGCTTTTTTGGCTTTGGCCAAACTGTTTGCTTGGGTACGGGCTCCAACTTTATATCACAGTACACATACATATGATTTTTCGATGACTGTTTACCCAAGTGAATAAAATTTGCTTGAAATAATAAACATATGTATGTAGATCTACATATAAAGATTGAATTGAATACTTTTGTTTCAAGGGTTAAATCTTAAATTTATTACTTTTTGTTGCCCAAAATAGTAGTTGACCTAAATCAATAGTTAAAACAGTGCATCCCCATCCATAGTTGAGCTACCTCATTTGGTGTGTTCCCATTTGATAGTTTGTGTGCTTGTGCTAAAACTCTCATTTTTTTTGGGTTAATGTCTACACAGACCCACAGGCCCATTGAAAATTGCTCTAAATTTGTTGGCTGATAAGATACGAACAGAAAGTGATACAAACATTGATGTATGTATGTATTTGTATGCTTATACATAATGTAGAGGGTCTGAATGTTTGCGTGTTTTTGTATCACACGATGTGAAGCACTTTGACCCACATTGACCTCATTGAAAGTGTGGACAATCGACAGCTCGTCGTGGACAGGCCGAAAGCCTTTGACGTCAGTTGGTGTCCGGGTTCGGGCTCGTGACCAGGTCATGCATATGTTTGAAGGAAGCTCTTACCGCCACCGAGTGGCACATTTAACATTGAGAGCATTAGGGCATAGCACGAGGCGTTAAAGGTCAGAGTTGCGCTGTCATCAAATTCAACGGCACATAAACAAACACACACACACAACAAAAATTGAAACAAAGCCATTAAGTATAATAAAACACAATTGTTAACCAAATTTTTAAGTATTTTAAGTATGTACAAGCTCACAACGCAAACATAAACAAACAAACAAACCATAACAAAACAAAACAGAGAGCGCGCACCGTAACGAATGACACCAAAGCCAAAGTGGAGACAACAAAAGCGCGCAAAAAATAAAAAGAGAAGCTCAACCTTATGGGTTACTCGCGGGTTGGTGGGCTGATGGGATGGTGTTGCTAGCAACAGCAGCAGAAGAAGCGCAAAACCGGAACGCGCATAACTAGCGACAAAGCCTAGAAGAAGAAGCAGATGAAATAGAAGAAGAAGCTAAGTAAACAGCAGTTGGAGCCACAGCAAGGCCTTATGTTAATTCCATACGTTTCGTTGTCGATCATCATCATCATCATCATTATTGTTGCCACTCAAATAATTTTATGCTTACACTGAGAAAAATTTAGGAGAATCTTGTGCACGAACAGCACCAAAAACAGCATTAAAACAATATTTTTCTAAGCACAAGTTTTCTGAATGAAAAACTCTTTCGGTTTTGCAGTTAAAACTAAGAACTAAGACAAACATTTTACATGTTGAGTAGCATTTTTTCTGAGTGTTTGTCGTTGTAAAACAAAACGGAAATAGTCTACAAACATATGGATCACACCAGTGAAGCTCTCAAGCACATAGAAAAAATGTGGAACCTAAAAATTCTCTGGCTTTACATAAATTTTTATCTATTTATATACATATGTACTTGCCAGACAGAATCATGGAAAAGAAATCGGCATGGGCCGTGTTTCCGACCGTGGACGTGTTTGTGCTCGTGTTTAAGCTTCAGACTCGAGAGAGTACGACAAACAAAAATATTGAGCAAAGTTCAGTTGATGACGAAATTAATTCGGTTACTAATCCCGTCACCGATGTGTGGATATTTTCGAAGAAAAAGATACCTCCGGCAGTATTGGAGATTTTGTCCGATCTTAAAAACAATATTTCGTGCTCTGCTTCATGTTCGTGTTAGGACGTGTCAAAAATATATGTACGAGACAGACCATATCTGACATGGAATACTATTTAAACTATTTTAATGATTATATGCATTTTTTCATGAATTTCATTTTGATACATGCAGTTATTGAAACTGAATACAAATCTTTGCACTGCGTCAGAATGTTATATGCAGTAAATATATATATGTACTTACTATTTATGAAGGTCAGAACATCACGTTGAGTTGATATGCAAATGGTTGAATGGTAGTGATTGAGTTTATCAAAGGACTGCCATAAAAAATGATCAAACTTATTTAAAATTTATTCAAATTGTTTGCAAGTCAGTTAAAAGAATGAAATACATAAATTTTTTATTATATTTTTTTTTAGCAGATTTGTAAATTGTTTCATAAAACGAAGTAAAACGAGTTTGACTGCAATTCAAGCCAAGTAATTACCTTCTATGCCCTTATGCAAAATGTACATATATGGTATTTTGAATGCTCTTATGCAAATGGCTGACTTATTGCCAAGACAAGTTTTGTTGCGGCTAGGCCTATATATTATGTTGCGCCTAATGACATGAAGACACTTAAAATGAACTCAAGGCTGAGCATGGGTCAAACCATCGTCTTAGCTGTCCAAGTCCAGTGGAAGCCATTACAAAATTGCATTGCAAAAAAAAAATAAGAAGAAAAAACATAAAATAAAATGAAAAGCAAAAGCGAAAGAACTGAAACAGATGCACTTTCATATGCGAAAGTAAAGTACATGCATGCATACACTGCAACAATGTTTAAAAGTAGCACAAGTGCAGATCAAAGCACATATGTGTGTGTGTGTGTGTGTGTGTCTGAGACCTGTAACTGCAATTAAAGAAAAGGAAAACGAAAGAAAAAACAAGTGCAACCTTCAAGAAAACTACAATGCAAATTGAAAAGGCGGCTGGCCAAATGGCAAAAATTAAACGCTGGGCGGAATTATGCAAATGCCAAATACAAGACATTGCGGCAATGGGCGTGGCAGATAAATACACACACACCCAAACACACACTCACATGTCGTGTCGAGCAACAACAAATAATGGGAAAGTTCACGCTCACTTTCTAATGTCGGCAGCGTGGCACGCGATGTCATTGGAAACATAGATTTGTGGCGCAAAGGTGAATGCGGTAGAGATGTAAGAGAGGGGGGGTGGCAGGGTTTGCTTTGCGGTCTGCTGAAATACTTAATTGCGAGTGCATGTAAAAAAAAATTGGTACAATATAACAAGTCCCATACATAAGAACTGGTACAATATCTTTGGGGAAACACAATTTTGAAAGTAAGATATGGTACAAAATGTTGAACTGCCTACGATCGTTAAGATATGTTGTCCATTAAATATCAATTAGTTAAAAACACAAATTTAAACTAGTTTCATAATTACTGAATTAGTTGTTATGTTTTATTTATGCAATATAATTGGTAAAAATGTTTGTCTTTCACAGTTTCTCATAAGCAGTCAAAATTTCATCCGACGAACTTCCGTATAACTAAGTTTTCTATATAACGAATTTATTTTATTTCGTTCAATCAAAAACCCGATCTATATTACGAATTTACTATAAAACGAAGTTTTTTCTAACTTGGATATTTGACTGTAATTGCAATGCTTGGAAAAAATATATCGATTATTTATTTTGTACTAAAAGCAGGATGAAAAAGTTCTCAGTCATAGGTGAACACTTCTAGCACTCATATCAATAGTTTTTGAAAATTTTTATAAAATTTATAATTTTATACAATACGTTCATGCAATCGCAATGAACCGATTCAATCGAAAGCAACAGGAAACTTTAAGCAGCAGCAGCTGTGCCGACGACGATACCAAATCCGTTGCTGTCGTAAAGAAGGGATCCGAAAACAGAAGTCGCCAGTTGCATCAGCTTATAGTGAAGCTGAGAATAGTCGACCAGGTAAAACTATATTACACATATAAAGAAGTACGCCCGATTTGCGACAAAGTCTGGTTAAATGCACACAAGCGTTTGAATTTTCGCGTCCTGGAGAAATGTCTAAACGACGAACAATTGGGTTTCTTTGTGAGCCACATGAAGGATAACTTTCTCAGCGTGCACTTCACAGCGGACAGTCTCCAAAGGAATCTCAATATACTGGATCGTTCCGGCGTCAAGTCACTGATCAATGTTCATTATTGCAACCTTCTAATGTCGCCAGAATCACAGTTAAAGGCCAAGGCAGCGCCACTGCACCAAACCACTACTGGAGATGCATCGGATCGTCGAGGGGTTCGTGCTGTGCTTAGCGGTTCCATAATGCCACAGTGGCCATTACACGCTTTGCCCAAGTTGCTGTGCAATCTGCGCCGCCTTATGGTCCACTGTGATGTCCAAGTTCACTTCATTGAACAGTTCACACAGCTGGAGGCGCTAGTGCTTCATGGCAATGTATCACAGTCGGCACTAACTGGTATCCTTGAACGTTGCAAAAACCTTAAGCGACTCTTCATCAAGAGCCCCAATCCACCGTCCGACATGCAGGGCATTGATACTTGCAGCAACCTGCAGGAGCTACTATTGCCCATGAGCATCTACTCAAGTGTGTGCGAAGAGGTTTTATCTTTGTCGGCATTGCGTTTGCTGGAACTGACACCGAGCGCCGCACTGAAGGTAGAGAACGTAGAAAAGCTGACCGTCGAGTGCTTGGGTCATCTTCTAAAGAAGAAGGCAAGTGATATTAAGGTTTTGCAAATCAACTGCCGCAACTTTAAAGGTTCCAGCTGGTGTAGGGGCCTGAGACGTTGCAAGAAACTTCAAGGACTTGTGCTAAACTATTGTTCATTTGAAGATCGCGCTATTTATAAAAAGAATATGCCACGAGTGTTCAGGTATTTGGTATTAAATGGCTGTCCTGATGTGACGGATATTCAGGTGGTGTCCCTGGTCAGGAAATGTCCTGGGCTAACTGAGCTCTTTCTATTCAACTGTCCGATGCTCACCGGCAAAGTTCTCTTTAACATTTTCAAGGTTCGACGCGACGAGAGACTTGAATATCCCCTCAACATCATACTGGATCATTGCGATGCTGTCCAGATCAACTATGAGGCGACGGTGGGTAACCTTAACATTATTCCTTATATTATGGTATAAAAATCACATCTTTTTCTTACAGTACCCCGGGTACTGGCAGTTTCGGCAACACGTCTTGAAAATAGAATATTCGACTGGGGAAAATAAAGCGTTTGAAGGCTTACAAATAATCTTTCACAAGGATTTTGCCGTATCAAGAAAATCCAAAGAACCTATAAGCTGCACAAGTGTAGCAAAAATATCTATGGAACATGAGAAAATAGCTGAACAAATATCAAGGGAAGTAAGCTCAACGAAACTATCAATGAATCACGGCAAAATTGCTGCGAAAATATCAAGGGAAGTAAACATTTCAAAAGCATCATTGAATTCCGGCAAAAAGTCTGCGAGAGTATCACAGAAAGTAGGCACATCAAACCTATCATCTATGGAGAACGGCAAAAAAGCTTCGAAAATATCAAAGAAAGTTAACACATCAAAAACACCAATGAATGGTGATAATAAATCTGCAAGAGGAGCAAAGGAAGTAGTTGGAAGTATCAATCAATTCCGAAGAAACAAAGTGCTGCAAAAATATTAAAGGAATCAAAGACTCCAGGTAGTAGCGAAAAGTTCAAGGAAAGTACTACAATAAGTACGCTGTTTTTAAAACAAAGAAAGACTTATTTCTAACAATTTTCACCGCTCCAATTATATGTCTATAAGTATGTATGTGTATTTAAGTTTGCATTTTCTGTCAAAAGTTAGTTTCAGGCGCATCAAGTGCATGGTTAAATTAAAATAAATGTTAAAATACTACTAGAGTGCAAATCTGTAGTTTTATTTGCAGACTGTTGGCCAGAACAATGTGGCACCTCAATTAGCAACTCCATAATGCCAACAAATCCCACATCAATGCCAAGTAATTGTTTTAAAAGTATTGTTTTCTATTTTTCTTTTTTTTTTGCTTCTCGGCTTATGTTTGGTTTCGTTTGTTTTTGGTTTTGCTTTGCGTGTCTTTTTTGTCTTGCCAAGCAAGATGAACAATAACAATTAACTCATTTTATATATTTTTTTTTTTGCAGCCACCTTGATTTTTTTATTTATTTGGATTTCCCAGGGAGATTTCTACAATTGTTGCGGGATGAGTGGTGTTACTGCGGGTGTATGCGTGTGCTTTGGACTTTTCACTTATCTAACAAACAACTTGATTTTACTGCATGCAAATCGAAAGTCTTGTGGCCTGAGAATAATGCGAAACTTATGTCGCCAGATTTCACTTGAACAGCTAGAGAAATACTATTAGAGATATTTTCAACAAAATGCCTAAGGTGAGACACAAAGAAGTGCGAATTGAATGTCTAACCTAAATACTATTATTCATTAACAAGACTGATTTAAGAGAACTACGTGAAAAAGTTAATGCATTTGTAGCTTAGATAAAGACATTCTACACATTTGATGAAGTACTTAAGTTAATTTTAATTTTTCAGCTTTTTGTCCTGTCTAAAAACCCTTTTTTTTGTTGCACTAGAAACTGCTTCTCATTTTGCTTGCTGTACCACAACGTTTTGTTATAGTGTTTTAAGCCATGTTCATAAGTAAAAGGTTTACTAATTGTTGTTGTTGGCAATGACACCACTTATATATTTGATTATTGTATGTCTGTGTGTGTGTGCGTGTTGACCACCACTCGCCAGCATTTGTGGCTAAGTAATCGGCATTGCGCTTTGAGTTTGCAATATTTGGTAATATTAGAAAACGAAACTTTTCGAGCTCAAACAAATGACACAAACAATTGATTTGCCAAGCTTTATAGTATTTTATTTATTTGTTCATACTACGTTCAGAGTATTTGACTTTCTACAGTTTTTGGCGTTTTGTTGTTTTTCTCTTCGATATTGAAGGTTTGTGAAAAGTTGCAAAAAGGCGAAAGTGAAAATGTTCAAGTGTTAAAAGGTTGAAAACTGTTGTAACAACTTAACTGAGTGTCCAATGCAACGAATTAATTTAACATGGTTTTTTGTTTTCAATGATTTTTGGGATAATTTTTCATTTTCTTATGATATAAATATGAATGATTTAATCATAACAAGATCTGTGCGTTAAGTACTTATTTGGAATCGCTTTGATCTTCTTGAATGATTGATATCTTTATTATTTTTACTCCCCATCTCCTGCTTCCCGCTTCATTTTACCCCACTCAGAGAAGGCCATCGGCTTATATTGTCCGTGAGCATCCAGAGCCATTACTGTATCAGTCAATTTGAGCCGGTGACTTGTGTATTTCAAGAAAGCGTCGACACGCTCATTCACATATATAGCCCCACTGTCCAATGATGCCACGTACTCCGCGAACAGATCCTCAACAACGGGTAGCAGGGCATCTGATAGCGGTACATTTGCCTGGTTCATGGCAGCCTGCAGACGCTGCTGGTGACGCGGTTCGATACGATACACCGGCGATGTAGTCGCATCATAGACGATTCTGTCTGGACGCTGGGACTGAGCCTCGTTCACAGTCAGTGTCATCACACTGTAGCCCTGATAGGTAATATTCTGAAGACTTTGTTGAACTGGTGCGATATGATCGCTGTTCATCGGCACCATATCAAAATGATCAATATTTGCAACAGTAGCATCGTTGATGTCCTTGCTTATGAACTCAATTGATTTGCGCGGCTCAGGCTGAGGCTCAGGTGGTGCCTCAGGATTCAGGGCCAACACTCCTGTCGGAAGATCAATTGCCAAATATGTGATTTTGGGTCTGGCATACACGCCAAACTGCTGCCTTATCTGTTGGGCACTCAATGTGGTGAAAATGCGTCCAATTCCGCCATCTTTCTGATTATTGTTAAGCGCATACCAACCATTGTCCATGTCCATCAAGGTTGCCTGCTGGGAGCAAAGAAGGAGCACTAGAAGTAACCACCTGTGGTCAATACAAATAGCTTACCTCCCCATACAAAAGTTGATTATCAGCATAATGTCTTGCCATTATTGGTGCACCGAGCCAAGGAATTGCTTGCCCAGTCATGGCAGCATTTTCATTGTTGCTCGGCAAATTCTGCCATTGGCTCAATGGCCACACGTTATAACCGCCCACTTTGCGATATCCCTTGTTGCGATTAAAGTTCTTCATTTTTTACAAGGCACGAATCTAAAGTTTTAGTCTTATTTCTCTCTAGTTGGCTTTACTAACTGTCAAAAGCGATAACTTCCAAAGGGGACTATCCACTTGTGTATTGATAGCTTTCAATTGTAAACAATTATATCGATATTTTTTCTAGCCTGCCTAGTTTTCCTATTACTAAGTAGTATCGATTAGAGAGATGGTCGTGCGTGACTCGAACAAGAGAGAGCACGACATACAAAATAATGAATAAAGTTCAGTTGATAACGTTAACAAACGCACAAGGTTGTTTGAATACGATTTTATTCCGTTACGAAAACATAGAAGGGTCGATTATATTTAAAGAAAAGATAAATTAATATATATATTCTCTGAATACAGATTTATTTTGAGATCCAATTTATTATAGAAAAATGTAAATTCTTGGAACGTCGAGCGGTTTTGAAGATCATAAGTCTTAAACAAACCAACAAACAGACACTATTGTAGATTTCATTTTTCGTGCTCGTGCGTGTTTCAAGGCCCATCTTCGTGCTCAAGTTGATGTGTTCCATTCCAAAAGTTCCAAAATGTATATCTACATATAACATAACTGTTTTGTTGTTAACATATTTATGCAACTGCAGTTGGTGCGTTTTTATTGTTGTTTTTGCATTTGCCAACAATGACAAAGCTTTGCATCATTTCGCAATTGACCTGACGAGTTCACATATGAATGTAAAACTGTTTGTATGTATACTTGTATGTGTACTAGTGTTCAGTAGCGTCTTTTCCTACACTTGTTTTTATTGTTATGATTATGAATGTTGAGCTGGCCATTGTTTTGGTTTTGCTTCTGCGGATTTGCAACTTGCGGATGTGCCACACCTCGTTCGCTTTGCCAACGAACTTTTGACATGTGTACTTAATTAATAATTTTTATCTCTACGTTGTATGCACAATGTATGTACATATGTATGTATGTATACTTACAGATTCGCGTCTGCCCCCGAACCGGAACTATTTTTGGTAGACGATTATGCTTTGAGCTGGGATCTTAACTGCAAGGATACAAAAATAGATATATAATTAATTTAAAATCTTTGCACTGATTTCCATTTGAACGCACTCGTCTAAGACCGCTCTTGAGTGACGATTGAAGCTGAAGTGGGAAGACTAGACAATGTTTGACTTTGCCCCAACTTAAATTTTAATAGCTTCTTTTTTTTTTTAAATTCTGAACTAGTGCGTAACGCACTTAGGGCTCTTTCGGTGAGGCGTTTAGGAGAAGCTTTGGTCTAATGCACAGCTTGTAAATTTTTTCAATTAAATGAATCGCAGAAATGAAAGTAAACAGTTTTTATTACTAAATAATCTAATAATCTATATTATAATATAAAAATGCTAAATCTTAAACAGAAGAACGTGATTCGAGCTTAAAAAGTACTTCAACCCCAAAAAAACTGTCTTAAAAAATCTTACCTAAATCAAGAACTACTTTATCGATTTTAATAATTCCGTACTTAGGTGAGAAATGTTTGATCTGTATTCTAAGTATAGGCTCTTTACTGTCTTAACAAAAATAAGCAACTGCATCCAATTAAACATAGCTTGAAACTTATTTCCAGTGAATATAAAATTGCGCATTAACCTTGACAAAGGCGGCAAATCAATGAAATTTCAACACCAGATTGTAACATACTTTGCATAATTGCGCAATTGAAATATGAACATTTAACTAGTTTGCTTTATATAGACAAAGCTAGTAATTAACAAGTTAGTTAGCAATATTTATCCAAACATTAAATCTGAAATTAACTAAGTCGAGTGCATCTGTTGAGAGTTGAAATGTAAAACGCAATTCAGAAATGGGTTGGGCATTTGTGGAGAACTCGACAACAGCATTTTATTTTTCGAGAACTCAACAGCCGCGCCCAAACAAAACTGAGTCAAAGTATATACTACAATGTATTTATGTTGATACTTCTCGTATTTGTGCATGTGTATATACACAAATCTTGCTTACATATGTTCGTTTATGGCAAAATGTCAGACGACATTTTTTTGGGCAGCTCAAAATGTTGAGAAAGTCTGATGTTCAAAAAACGACAATGCCAACAGCTCAAGTTGACCATTTTCGGCGGCGCTTCTGACAGAACAGTGCCGCAACATGCAAATCTAACTGACAAAGCTACACTGAAAACAAAGTTAACGATAAGAATAATGTATGAAAATACTCAAGTTTCTCACATACTTGAATCTGAAACTTGTTGCATTAAAAACAAATGGGTTTACCTTAAGTAAATAATATGTATTTTATGACTCGCAAAGAATTGAATTAAGCAAATATTAAGCTTAACAATGTTTTTGTTTTGTGTACTTGATATACAAACACATATATGTAGGTGTGTGTGTGTGGTGTGTGGTGCGTGCTTAGAATTTAGAGGTGGGTTACACCCGCAACATCAGCGCCATCATTCAACGAGGTCACTGAATTTATTAGGCCGACTAACTGACACACTTTCTTAGCAGATTAAAGCTATCTCTCTAGGAAGTTACTCATTTTTGAATAACTTTATGTATTTAATGATTTCAAGCACGTTTAACGGCCAACACCAGTCAAGAGTTAAGTTGACAGTCAAGTTGACTGGCAAATGTCATTACCACCTTATTGTTTTTGTATCGTTTGCGTTCATTCAACTTTAACTTCAACTTTAATTTCAACATTATCATCATCATCATCATCATCGGCATCAATACGAACAACAATTTCAACTTCAGTTTCAGTTAGTTGTTTACATTTTCGCTAATGAAGCCCGCGCATCCAAATTGCCAATATCCGACTAGCCAAACCATCCAATCAGACAAATTCCAATGCACAACAGATAAACACCATTGAAATCGCAACACGATTCGTGAAGCGCAAAACGTAAAGCCTGAAAATGGTCAAGCCAAGCATGTGCAAATGATTATGAGGATGACGACTTCCACATTTTGTTAATCACATTAACCAAATATTTTTTAATAACACTAATTAAGCGTTTAAGCCTAAGGCTCGGCTTGGGTAGACGCATCCACCATAAAGACAGACGACAGCAAATTGTGCAATTTTATGATTGCCACATTTGCAAAACAGCCAATAAAAAAAAACAAGCGAAAACTTTGCAATCGGTCGCAACCGACTGCGGTATACTCTGATACCAATATAAAAACGGGTGGTAAGGGGTCAAATTTGGTGTCTCTACCTTATAAATGAGGCGGCGGTTCGGCTGCAAGTTTTTGATGCTGGGGGGAACTGGTGGGCGTGGTACCAAAAATATTGGTGGACTCTAGTAGCTATCAAAATGTATAACACCAGCTGAACATATGTGGGATATTTGTGAATTAATATATTTTCATTTTTCGATTTTATCGATTTCCTAGCTTCCCAGTAGGCATAGAAACCCAATGTTGACACTTTATCTGTCCCGCCCATAAACATAGGTATATTCGAAGTTTCAAGTCAGAGTATAAACACGCTACAAGTACAAAAAACTTGCTCTTGAATCGGAATGACTGTAAAACAGCCAACAAAATCTTAATAATTAAGAGCAAATCGAAAACCATTCTTTAGAACAAATATTAAAATAGAAATTCCATTTTTACAAAAAGATTATTTAAAACTGAATATCATTTGCTTCAAAAAATAACAGTGAATGTGAAAAATGCTAAATACTAAGACCAATTTTTCGCTTATATGAATTTAAGTGCATGCCTAAAACACAATATGAATGAGTAATAGAAATAAATGCCTGCCTAAACTTTAAATATAGACAAACTTAATGTGCAGTAGTAGTTCAAATTCATTTGTTCTGTGTATAGTTGTGCAATTGTCTGTCTGGCCGTAGTGATTACATGACCCGACGCTCAGATTGCGCATACATCACGTAGAGAGCGTCAGAACAAAGCCATTGACGTCAGAGACGGTCAGCAATAAGCATGAAGTAAGCAGTAAGCAGTCAGCATTAAGCAACAAGCAGTTAGCAGTTAGCAGTAAGCAGCCATAGCCAACCAGCTAGCTCAATATGAGATTGAAGGCCATTGAAGGCCAAGTTGCCATGGCTGTCAGTGACACACGATACACACGAAGAGAGAGACCAGAGACTAAATTTACACTCTGAGGAAAATAATATATGCCTGAGCTTAGTTTAAATCTTAATTTTGTTGTATGTGATTTTCTTTAAATCGAGAAACATCTTTCATGTAAACTATTCTTTGGAGAGTATATGAATTTAAAATTAACAATATTGACTTGTAAAATGACAAAAACGTGACATTAAACTCTTTTTTTTTCGCTGCGAAATCTGAAGCTTAAAGTATAACAATAATTAACAAAGGCCCTGGCACATACACAAACATGTTTTTTGCTTTTTTTTTTTAAGTGTTATTGTTGCTTTAGTAAGCTGAGGGCAGACACTGGCGCCAGCATTACAAATTATGAGAACTAACTGGATTCTCAAGGTGCAGCAACAACTTTCATTGGCAAAACAATGCTTATGTGAGCGAGACCATTGACTTGTTATAATAGTATGAATACTATGTTATTGATTTGCACGCAAGCTAAATGCCAATTTAAATGAAGCTGTTTAGTTGGCCAGGCCAGCAAACGTTGCTCACGTTATGCAAACACAAAAGAGTTTGTCGGACCCAGCCAGTAAATTGGATACGCTGGCCATTATTCATCAAATCGCGATTCCAATTGAACCAAGTGTGTGTGTGTGTATTTTTGTTGAGTTCGATCCCTTTGGCATTTTCTGCTTGACACCCCCCCTTTTTACTCCCGTTGCGGACAGAGAGCTTTGCACACACTTTTACTTTCGGCATTTGTTAATTGCACTACTTAAGCAGCGGGCGGGCCTGGGTTACTTTCGAAAAAAAGCGTTTTCTCGTCTCGGCTAACAAAAGAAAATTTATTTTTAAACATGCTTGCAATCTGATTGGCAGTGTGACATAATGAGCGACAGCAAAATGCTGCAGCTTCACATTGTAGCATAGTTTATTATGCCTAATTGAAATTGCTAATTAAATATATCTATGCCGTCTCGCTCATTTAGTAACTCACACATTGTCAATATTTGAAAGTAGCATGTAATATAACAATATGATCGCTAACTATAGTTAAATACCAGCATTATTGGTAGCAGTTCCTGCTTCATGCCTTTGCATCATCTACTCTCTTTATACCTTCATGCCGCATGCGGATATTAATATTTGCGGCATTTTAAACGCTTTCAAGGAAGTGCATCGTTATTGCATCCGTAAGATGAACATCATCATCATCGTACGATGAGTACTTGTTAAACATTTTTATTGCACACACATCATAAGGTAGCAATTATTTGTGTAAGTTTAGTTTAAATGCAACCCCAATAAGAATATAAATATGTATGAGGAGAAATGTGCCTTTGAAATCAGTTTTAAGCACGCATGCCATAAATAAGAATTGCTAAATTTTATTGCTCTAGTTAGAGTGTATATTCGCTCTAAAAACAAGTACAACACAGCTTAGCAAAGATATACTAAATTGCTTACTTAAGAAACAAGTTCTTCGATCGGGAAGAGTCAATAACTTTGATCAATTTGATGATTGATTATTGTACATATATCAAATTTCAGTACAAATAATGACCGCTGATAGAGAACAGATATGTTATGATAGCAAGTTAATCAACTTTCTTTGAGTTTTTTTAGCTGAGCAGTGTAATGTGACACCGATAAGCTGGAATATGGAAAAAGCATGAGCTTATTGGTGTACTCATTGAAGTGCTTCTTATGTCGCTCAAGGCCGATGTCCAGTCTTGGCGCCAGTTTGCATAATTTGATTTATGTCCTCCCTAAGGCCTGTAACTGCTGTCGCCAGCTGTAGACGCAAAGTTGGTTGGACAGTTGGCTGGATTTACTAACTTCTGCCACATTGTTTACACACGTGCCGTTCTCATTTTAAAGGGCTCGCCAAAAACATGCTAACTACATACATATTGAAATTTATATATGTATATGTGTTTGGCAAAACAAACGTATCAGAAATACATAGGAATATTATGTGTACGATGAAAATGAATAATTGGCTAATCTCCAAGCACGCAACGAAATGTTTAAGTAAATCATGCAAAATGGGATGTGAAAAGGAAACCCCTTCTTCCCCCACAAAAATGTGCATGATGCATGATTGGGGCTTTCAATGAAAACATCACTTTAAAACACTTTTAATCAGTCATCATAGATATTTTTAATTGCTGGAAATGCTGTTGCAAGTGAAAGTAAAATTATGCAAAATATCAAAATTCAATAATCACAATAATCATATCATAGATCAATGATCTAGCGAATGCTGCACCTTAGTTTGTTGTGCTGCAACAATAACTTTAAAACAATTAGATTAATAGCTTCAAAGAAATATATTTAATTCAAAAGTAAAAAATAACATTTGGCGCGTTGATTACCTTGATCCTAATCGAAACTCCACAAAGAGACCAGATACTAAAACTACTAACATATAAATTTTATGTTCACATATATCATACGAGAGTTTCATAGATATAAGATCTCTTGCAGTTTAATAGGTAATAGATTTACTTTTTAAAAATTTCAGACTTGCTAGAGCCATAAGTGTAATAGATTTGTAGTTGTTTCTTTCTGGAGCAGCTAAGAGATGCATTCAGAGTGCACTCATTTACACACACACACACACATATATATTCATTCACACACTCACAACATCCGCACTACGGTACGTATGAGTAACGTCAATTGAATTGACAGCTTAACAACAATTACGCAACATAGCGTCGGGGTGACAATACGACTGCAAAGGGGTCCAAGCTAGCAAAGGGGGAAGGGTTGAAGCGGGAGGTAGCCTCATTAAATGTTTAGAGTAAAATGTAAGCTAAGCTAATTTTTGCACTGGCCGCTCTCACGTTTGCTGCATTCACATTGTATAATCGCCATAGGATAGATTGTTTTTTTGTTTTTCTTTTTTTCCATTATATACATTGTACCGTTCAGTTAGCAGTCATTATGTAGCTATAGTAGATGATAATGTTGATTTTATTATTGTTTTCTATTCGTACATAATTCTTGCTTGACCAGCGGAAATGCAAATGACTCTGCATACGGAAAACCGTTAGTATGCCCAAATCTTTAATGTTTTAGCTTCCGAATGCCCAAAAAGAAAAATCTATTTTGTTAACAGACTTTTACTCACTGATGGGGGATAAGCAGAGAAAAGCACTTTTACCAAACTTATGAATCAATGTTTATATTATTTGTATAAGGTAACTAATTTGAACTATTTTGAAGACATAGTTAACCGTTAATCATGGCGAATCCATAAATACATATGCATATAAGTATTATTTCTTAAGTGTTTTAAATTGGGTTTAAGTTACCTTTTTTGAGTAAATATTATTATATAAATTTAATTGAGCATTGCGTAACATGCCACTTTTCTCAAAAAGACTTTCTTAAACGGTTTTAAAAAACCATAAAATGAAGTAAGAAGGCTTCAAAAGGCACAAAAGGCACAAAACCATTATGCCAATTTTCCCATTTCATGGGTTCAGGCTATAATTAATATCAATATGAAATAATATAATCATAATATAATAAACGATAATAGTTGTAACGATTCAAAACGTTTTATTTGGTTTTTTTTTACACAACTTGACCCTGAATTTCAATTTAAATGACAAGATTAACATAGATATTTATTTTTGGTTGACTGCCAGGGCGGCTAAAATTGGTCAATCGCATTTGATTTTGAATGTTTTGGAGGTGTCAATGCAACAAATTTATACAAATGACCAAAGACCGTAACTAATTGTTTTCGCCACCAAAAACAAAAACAACAACATATGAAAAAAAGCCTCTGCCCCATTACGCTGCATTTATCTGCAGTTGACGGCTGTCGCAATTGATGAGCGGCAACGGCAACTTGTTCAGGCTAAGTTTCCCATAATGAATACCAACAATTTTGGACAACTGTTACGAACTCCCCGACAATCAGCCGACAGTCAGTTAGCCAGTCATCTTAGCGGTCACAGTCATAATCATCACTTAAGAGACACGAAAGCAACGTCATAAACAAACGTGGCTTGCTGGCAGTGACATTGTCTTGAAGCCATCTGCGAGTTTCATTTACAGCTGCAGCTACAGATGGAGATGGAGCTAGAGATAGATATACGGATATACAGATACACGCACGCAATGTTATGAATGCAACAATAGCGGCACGCGTGCAGCAACAATAAAACACTAAATTCCATTGAAAGGAAATATGAAAAAGTTGTAAATACACTATTCTATAATGGGCATAAGTAAAATCTTGAAAAGATATATTTAAACTGCATTTTTATTGAAAAAATGTATGCAAAATTTTGAAATTCTGTTCATTTTACTTCGCGTAAAATGAGTATAAAATTTAAGAGAAAGAAATCTGGTGTCATCCTCCAAATATGAGCATTAAACAATTTGAATATTGGAAGCTTTTTTATAAATTAATTTAACTAAATACTGCTTGGAAATGTTATATGTATGTATGTTAATATTGTATCTTTATACTAAATACATAATTATCAGCATGGGTAGAGTAGTTTTGAGTCGCATACATTTATCTTTTTATAATTTGAGATACAATTGTATTGTGATGTCTTATCAATTTGTCAAACACAAGCGCCATCTCATTAAAGTAGGTTTACTTTAAATCTATATTTAAGTTGTTGTTTTTATTGTTGATGTTGCATTCGACTTTAATTATTGAACAATAGAAAACAATGCTTTGTATATGTGAGGTGATTTTGTTGTTGTTGCTTAAGCTGCTGACACAATTTTGTGGGGCTAAACAAATTCCATGCCTATTTTGCTTATTTGTCCATTGTGCGTTTATTATAGTATTGTTGTTGTTTGTTTCTTCTGTTGTTTTGAATAAGTTTTTGATGCGAGCCGCGCGAAAAAAAGAGAAAGAAAATATGGTTGTTGCTATTATTGCAGTTGTTGCACTTATTGTCTGGGCATTTGGGTCATCATTCAGGTGAAATACTTGATATACTATTTTATGTGATATTTGCAAACCTCGGCTATGATGAAGACGAAGCAGCCAAACCTTAGACGAGGCTGACAAGGTCAAAAGGCCTAACCACGTTCCCAACATTTCAATACCAACTTCAAATTGAAGGCTTAAACCTCTCAACTCAACAAGCCAAGTTCAAAGCCAATTCGAGACAAGGAAGTGAACAATGGGCGAGTAATAAATAAACAGCACAAACAAAAAGAAGGTAAATAGACCAACAAAAACTACATTTTGTGTCTGGCAATAATGGTTAATTTGCTTCTTTTTTTTTTTTTTCTGCTCTCTTAGCACCATAATATTTTTAAGTACACAAGTATTATTTTGTTCACACGACATGTTGCCAGCCTCCAGGTGTTGATCGAGCTGAGGCAAAGGCCGCCCCATCAACTTTCAGACCTATTTTGTCTCACATACATTTGATTTTTGTTAACTACTCTATTATATAGCTTATATATAGCTAGCTACATATTATAGTTGGTATAGTATAAGCCCAACTAAAATATATTACTCACAAATTTATAGCTTGCCTTCGCGTTGACTCATATTTTGTTTTTAGAAGGGAACGTTGACTTACTCTTCTAGTTACGATCGACTCTATAAAGTATCTTTCTATCTGTATCTATATATCTCTCTCTATCTCTCTCTCTTTACTTCTCTAGAGAGGTCATCTCGCTTGGATACATTAGCTTTGATTGCTTCATGCCTGGAAAATAGGAACTAAACTCGTTTTACTTATTTTTTGTTAAACAACATTTTTCGCTACGCGTTGACTTTGAAAATTGCGCAGCGTGAAAAACGTTTTTGAGTGGAAACGCGTTGAGGAAGTTTTTGCTTGTTACTACTTCCCCATCCTCTCTTTCCACCTTATCACTCTCTCTCTCTCTCTCTCTCTCTCTCTTTGTCTGTCCCTCTATCTGTTGCTCCGTATCCCAAATGATCGTTCTTCCTCAACTGTTTTGATATTCCACTTAACATAGCCAAGTCACAAACTGGTTTATCGACTTTTTGTTTGTTCTACACACACACACACACACACACAAAGACTCTGAGAGAATTGTGAAGCAACAGCTGCAGGTACTGGACTACGTTGTTGTTGTGGATAGTGACTTAACGATGCCCGGCAATTGCTCCATGCTCGATGATGATGATTAAGGCGAGTCAAGTCAAGTCAAGTCGTTTTAGTTTTGCTCAGTTATGCGGCTCTTGCAACAATAGTCGTGACTCAACAGTCAGGAGGCGACTCTCTACTCTACTTCGATTAGATAAAAGCCATTGGAACATGTCAGCTGATAGCCGATAACTGATAGCTAATGGCTAATAGCAGTCACTGATAACTGATAACGCCAGCTAATGGCACAAACAATCTACAGTGCACTTTTGTGCTTGTTTATGTTCACTGTTTAGCTGGATCTGGAAGCTCAATCAGAGCATGTTAATTATTTTAAATGTTATGTATTTACATTGTTGTTGCAGTGCAGTTAAGAACTGCTACGGCTAACTGTTAACTGTTAAAGCCAAGCGAGCGGGCCGCGAAAACTGAATTTTTAATTACATAAACAGCAGTACGGATAATAAAAAAAACCAATAACAATAACAATCGTTAAGGCAACAACAGGCAATATGGTATTTCCTATAATAACTTTTTTCAATTGACAAGCACAACAAAAAGCTGGAAGAAAAGTTTTTAGCCAAGTCAACAAAGTCCAATTACTAGCAAGCAGGCAATAAAAACAAAATACACAGCACACCAAATTGTCAATACTCTTACTAGATAATGCTGAGTATTGAGGGTTTAATTTTGCGTTGATAGGATGGCAAAGTAAAGCTCATTTAAGTACAAATATCATAAATTGTTTGAACTGTGGAAAGATGTTTAAAGATGTTGTTCTTTGTCAAAGTTGTAAGTTGGCTTTAAAGTGTAGTATAAACCCGAGCCAATTAAAAGAAGCAGCCAGTCAGCAAGAAGCGCCTGTTATTTTAACTATTTTTAACTAAAACTCACAACGTTGACAAACACGTGAAGTTCTACGTAATTATAAACAACATATGCCCTTAATTATGTTGCGGTATTTCAATTATAGAGCCGAAAATTAGTTTTGTAAACGCAGACTTTTTGTACCGAATCGTTTGAAGAGTAAGAAAACAATCTTTTCGCAAAATGTATTTTTAAAATCTCTAAGCAAAAGTGTAAGACGAGAAATATTTCATGTTTATTTTCGGAATTTGGTTTTGGCCATTCCGTTTTTGCGATTTTAAAGGATTAAGAGCCTTATTTTGAGATTTGCAATCAGCTATCAAAGGGATAGTATTGAGAGGTTCTATCTTGAAGAAGTTTCCGAAAAGTTTGGCCAGACATAAATGTATTAATCTAAATTATATAAATATGGGAAAAAATATTTCTCTTATTATTTGTTTGTAATATTAATATTTGATAAATTAAAATTTCTAAAAGAGGATTGGCTGGGTTTAAGAAATGGAGGAAGATTGTTCCTCAGTCTGCTAATACAACTTTCTCCGTTTCAAGAAGTGGATTTTTTCGTCTTAAATAAATCATTCAAAGAGTCATTTTGGGATCGATTTGAAAAAACTATCTTTTCTATTGAGAGAAAAGAATTTCCTCTTTTTATAGGAGAAGCTTTGATTCTAACAATTTCCCAATGCGATCCCAAGAAATATAAAAGGATAAGAAAGAAAAACCAGCTAGTTGTTTCTTGGTAAGTTTGAGCCATTCATTGCCTTAATTGGCAAGGAGTTGCAGCCAAAACTGGCAGCTGCCCGGGGCAGCAATTGTTGTTGCTGCTTGCTGTTGCGCGTTGCCAAGTGCGTTTCAAACTACGTTGCGTTGTTTGTGCAATTGGCAGCTGCAAACAACAAACACGACAACGGCGATAATAAGAACTACTTATAGCAACAATGTTGCGTTTTTGAATGCTTTGGGCGCTTTGGACACGCTCGACTAAGGAGGCGCGCGCACTTAACGGTGTTTTATGATTTTAATGCATTTTGTTGTTGTTTGTCTTTTGCCGCTAATGACGACAACGACAACGATGATGATGAAAATAATCATGACGTTGATGCACTTAAGTTTTAAAACAATTACGTGCATGTGTGAAATTACCTGCAATTTCAATTGCAAAAAGCGTCTCGCGCATAATTGGCAAGCATTTTTCCAGCTTTTGTTCCTGTTATCGTCCTGCAGCTCACATACACACACACACACACACACTCACACTTACAGAAAGAAATGAAGTAGAAAACGCATTCGCTTTAGTGGAACTGGAAGTAGAAGTGAAAGAGATGAACAGGACTTGTCGCCGTCTCTTTGTTGTTTGACTTTTGCACGCCCGTGCTGTATTGATTTTTAGCACAGGTTCATAACCCACACAGGGACATGCAAACATAGGCACACACACACACAGGCAAAAACACACCCTGCTACTGCTGCTGCTGCTGCTGCGATGGCATGTGTATCTGTATCCCTTAGATACAATGCCAAAACAGTCAGCAGCCAACAGACGTTATTTCGTCTAAGACAAAGAGTCGACTCAAAACCACAACAAAAACACTTATTGCGTTTTAACGCTCAGTAGTATTAAAGGACCAAACAAGTTTTGAACAAAAACTAAAAAAAATAAATCAAAATCATTTGATAATTGTGCAAGTTAACTCACTTCTTTTGCCTATTGCATTTTGAGTGGCCAAACAAACAATTTACAAATCTTCGCGCGCGTCAATTTTGTGAATACTGCTCGTTCGCACGCAAACAAACAAAACAAAAAAAAGTTTGTAGCACTAATAACCACAAACGCACTTCAAGCGCGCGCAACGGTCGCGATCCGGTATACGTCCGTTTCGGTTGGTTTTGTTATTTCTTCTGTAACTGACGATGGTTTCGTTATCGGAGTCGTTGCTATCTGCGAACGCCACATTGTCTATCGATGTGTCGTGAGTCGCGCTATCGATAGCGTCGATGCACATTTAACTCATCGGTGTTATTGTTCATCACTCACGGCTTCCACTTTTTTTGTATCGAGCTATAAATTTATTTACTATCAGCAAGAAAGTGAATAAAATGTGTTAAATGGTACGTTGTCTTCAGAAAAATTGCAAACTACGTTTACCAATTGCATCATAAGTTCTAGTCCGTCAAAACTGTGTCGCATTGTGCAGTTATCCAAGTGAAACTAAAAAATTGCGAGTTGTGGGGGGAACGCCACCCAAAAATAATACAATAAAAACACTAGAAAATACGCATTGTTATGCTACCGTCGCGTGTTGTTGTTGGTACTATTGTTGTTGGTGCTGCTTCTTTTCGTGGCGGGCAGGTTGAGTGTTGTTGGTGGGTCATCGGGCTGACACGACGCCGCCGTCCACCCAAAACCCTCAAATCTATTGATTTTTAACAATACTCTATGCCAATATCATGCAAACACGCACACACAGACACACATGAATGTATACTCAGTGGAACGAGCACACACACAAACATATCGGCGAACATAAAAAGTGTTTTCATATTGTTTTTCTAATTCGAAATCTCAGTAGCAAAGCCAGACGATGACAAATGCCCGCGTTGCTGCAAGCCCCCAAGTTGGGCGGGGGGGAGGTCGGGGTTGGCGGTCGTTCATAGTGAAACACACACAAAAACAAAGCAGCCGGCAGCTGCAGCCTCATTTACCTGCCCGTGGGGGTGGTTGTGGTGCACAGTGAATGCACGCTACAGCATACCGACAGTACAAAAATCAGTGTATAATAAATATATAGAACACTGAATTAATAACCATTGCAACTAAAAACATTTCAAATTAAATGTATGATATATAAATTTTTATTCGTTGCCTTGTTTTACAAGCGTGTGAACTGGTTTTTGTGTTACCGAGTGCGCACTGTAGTTGCTTTTTTTTTATATCATAGTAAAATACGCAGACTCACGCCTTTGTTGCCAAGCGTGGTGTCTGCAGCTCATCCTGGCTGCTGCTGCTGCTGCACTAACATTTTTTGGAGGCCAAGTTTACGTGCGCAAATCCACACGCACACACATACACTTAGAAAGATAATACATTTAGACGTGTGCAATCTTAGATGGTGGCCTTTTATTGGGTTAATTGGCACTTTGTGCATTGATTTTTATGCAAAACTCCCAAGCCCCCAGCAACCGCAACAACAACAACAACAACAGAAACTGTAGTCGCATGTGGTTGCATGCAAAGTGATTCATTTGACTATTCATTGGATTAGATCATCAGAGATTTAATTTGTGTTAATGGTAATCAAAGCTCTAATGTCTATCTCTCTAAACTATATTCATTACAGGCATCCGACTCCAAGCGTAGCATGTCAGCAGCGGCAGTTGAGTCAAACACTGGCTGCTGAAAGGTAACCTCATCCGCTCTACAAACGAGCAACCAGCTATTACTCCCAGTCAACATCCCAGCCAGTGAGGTACCCCAGTGTTCGTGTTCGGGTTTGTCTGCAGCATGAACTCCTGCAGCGACAGCAGCAACGATTCGATGGAGCAACATACAAACGTGAATCATGTGTCTGGCGGTCACGCGGACCTGCACATGAATTTTGGCAAGTCAGTTTCGCAGGAGCGTTACGTATGGGAAATGCGTTCACGCAGTCCAAACGTAACTCCGGCCAGCACAGTGCTTAACTCACCGGATCTGAATGCTGAGCTGCAATATACGCCCATGCATCATCATCATCATCATAATCATAATCATCACCAGACGTTTGAACAAATGTCGCCGCCTCATCAGCTGCCCGGCTACCTCAATCCCCAACAGCATCATCATCTTCATCAGCAGCCGCAGCAGCAGCAACATCAGCAGCAGCAGCAATCAGCATATTATTACCAGAGGCCGCATCCACATCAGATACGTGTTGGTCGCAGCCCGGGTAGCAGTCAGTTTGAGACAGAGGTGAGAATAGCAACAACAATAGCTTTTGTTATGTTATATAATACATTGAAAGTGACTCGAACCAATTACAATAATCGATTAAAGTTTGTGCGTTTGTGTTATGTAATTTCGATAATCGTATATGTAAGAACTTAATTTAAAGTTCCCAAATAGTAAACTATTCAATTGTCACTAATTACGCTTAAAAGTTAATAATTATTATTTCTTTGAAATTGTTGCCTTTTATTTAGAAAATATGTTTTTCGAAAATTATTAGTTTCGAAAAACATGTCTAAATCTTTATGTAGTCGATGAGTTTATATTAATGCGTTGTATGATTTGTCACAAATGATTTGGGATAATTCTAGTTGAAACTAACAAATGAAATTAATTTGAAAGGTGTATTAGTTTTGTAAATGCATTTATTGAAAACCAAACTTTACTCATTTACTCATAGATTAAAAATGTTAACTAATTTTTTGATTACGCATAGGGCCTGGCGAGTCCCGGCTCGCCAACAGATGTGGGCAAAGCTGATGGCCAATGTCTGCGAGATGGCGAGATTGTTGTCTTCGACGACATCGACACGAATTGGATGAACAAGCCGACAGCGCTGCCAGCCCCAGACAGGGGCAGCAATGACGATGTACTGAAGGTGACCAAGATGATTGGACAGCTGCCCATAGCCGAATATGAGGGTTCGCCGCGTCGTTTTGGCAATCAGACGGGTAAGGGTTACCCGAAGCGTCCACCTGGTTTTCCGCAACGCGTCTCACCTGCCAAGCAGCGTGTCGATAACAACGTAAAGACATCCGTTGGCAATCTGATTGATTTGATTGATCACGATGGTACGAATGCAACTAATGCATCTTCGAAGACACCTACTTTTGACTATCTGTACGAGTTTTCTGAGACGCGCAAAGTGCTCGAAGAGTTCTTTAAAGGCAATCCCGATGAAGACGAAAAGCGCTTTACCGACTACACAACAGAAAGTGGCGAAGATGTGGCCAGTTCGGTAAGTTTTCCAGTTTAAATTGTCCTCTTCAAATAAATGCTGATTTGCTGATTCCCAGGACATGCCGCCGCGCGTTTGCGATGTGGAAAAACATATCGAGCAGGCTTATATTGGCCAGCGTCTAGCTAGAATACCCAAAGAAGAGCTCTACATGGTGCACCGTTCGCCCCGGATGCAGGTAACATTTGGCGTTATTTTTGCAAATACGGCAAACTAATTGGTAATTGTTCTTGTTTTTCTTGGGCTTTCAGAACAGTGAGCACAATATGGCTTACCAGGAGCACAACGACATCGAGCTGTATATCGATTCGAACAGTCGCAGTAGCGGCGATCTTGCGGACACTGAATTGGAAACAAATCTGCGTCGGCATTCGTGTAACTTTACACTGTCGCCAGAGACGACGGATTATGATTCGAATTGTGGCGATTTGGATAGCCTTTCAAATGATATTAATTGTACAACAACCGATTATGGTAAACTCTACACCAGTATGCCTGTTCTGGAGGATGGTCTCAGCAGTGGACATGCCTCCGATACCGAAAACAATGTATCCGTCGTTTGCGACAAGCAACCTCAGCAGCAGCAACAGCAGCCGCAGCCGCAAATCATTCATGAGCATGAGCATAATGGCAACAGCGATAACCAGCGACTGCAAAATGACTACAAAAGTACCACAGAAATTGTAGAAACGATTAAATCACCAACAGATGCCTCACAGCCGATCGAACTTGTGACTCCCTCGCCATTGCCCGAAACGCCATCGATAACGCCATCGCCCGAGCAATGCGAAGAAGATTCGCAACCGCAGCCAGCGGGCTCTGCTGATAGCGACAGTCCGGCAGAAACAGAAACACACTACGGTCCAGTTTATGCCGCTGCAGCGGCAGCAATAAGCAACAAACCATCATCATCCTCATCGACAGCAGCAGCTGCAGTTACAGCTTCCTCGCCAGTTGAGATACAAGAGGCCATGAAGGAGATACGCACGGCTCTGCAGCGCGCTAAAACACAACCAGATAAGCTCAAGTACTGTGACGAAGTGTTGCCCACAGGTTCGCCAGATTCGCCAGTTTGGGTGCCGCGCAAGGGTGCAACAACGACGGCAACGTCAACGACTATGACGATGACGACGAAAACGACGACGATACGCCTTGAAGATGAGGAGGCGGACACAGATCTGGAAACAGATCGACTGCTTGGTCAGCAGGATTTTTTTGTCGAACAGGTAAGTGACTTACTTTTGATCTATATATGTATGAATATTTGCTAACATTTGCTTGTCTTTTTAGACCACTGCTTTAACTGGGGCCGCTGATAGCAATGCAAATGGTTTGATTAACAATAATGGCAGCAGCATTAATATCAGTGACAACAACAGCAATCCCAAGCCGCAGATATATTCGACGGCCACCATACGGCAGGGTATCGGCACTTCGTTGACGACAAATTCGCCGGATATAGTATGTCAAATTGTGGGCACTGCGGATGTTACTCTCAGTTCACCGGAAAAGTTGCAATTTTCAAAGAGTCCCACGGGCTCCATTAAATCGCTCAAGGACACGGTCAACACGGATAAAAAAGCCCATTCACGCAATAAAGAGGGTAAGTTTGTGTAAATGGCAAGTGTGTGTGTGTGTGTTTATCTGTGTGTGTGTGTGCAGAAACGCCCACCGCACAAAATAATCAATCTGGTGTGTGCTCTGTTTTTCTACTTAAACAATATTTGACTTTCACGTTTATTCTTTTTTGTCAAACGCTGCATATTGAAATTTTAATTTTCTGTATTTGATGGTGTCGTGCCTGCCATGTAAGTGAATGCGCTCTATATCTATCTCCCTTACTTTCTTCCACTCTCTCTCTCTCTCTCCCCCCTCTATATATCTATGTATCTGTCTCGCTCTACCTTGTCCTTTCATAGCCCAACTAACATTGACATCATTTGCTTAATTTACAGTAAATTCATATGCTTTATACGATTTTCATTGCATGCCATATTAAGCAGACATAGGCTTTAAAAGGATTTACTTTACTGTGAATAACATTTATATTATCTTGAAAAAATAATTACTTTTTTTTTTTTAAAAAGTGAGTTTAGATTAAAATTATGACTGCATGTAAAATTGAAATAGAAATAAAATAGAAAAAGGGAATTTCTTAAAGTGTCTTATAAATACTACATTCATATATTTTGAACAGGAAAAAATAAGTTTATTTTCATGCAAATTCATTAAACTGCAGGCAATTAACTTATGCCTTAATATAGTTTGTACTCTTTTCATGTCAGGTTACCAAATTAACATAGTATCAGGTGTTCTTAGCAGTTTGCTTCTGCTTAACACAAATCCAAAATACGTCATACTTAAACTAGTAAAGTGCATTACAATATTACAGTTACCATTAGTGTATATAGAAACTGTAATTGTATTTATTTTTGAAACATGTTCCTTTATTAATTTGCCAGAAAAATGAATTTATTTATTTTTTTGATATCATCAGGTTTGCTGGAACCTAAAGTGCTCATCGAGGGAGTCTTATTTCGCGCCCGATATCTGGGATCCACGCAGCTAGTGTGCGAAGGACAGCCGACAAAGTCAACACGTATGATGCAGGCCGAGGAGGCCGTATCCCGCATAAAGGTGTGTAGATCGAGCTTCTAAGTGTCCATTTGTATTGTTGAGCTCCTTTAGAATAATCATGCTCGGTTAAATATTGCTCTCTCTTTCTCTATGTCTTTATCTTTGTATGTATCTGTCTATAATTACATCTCGCTTTTCTCGCCCAATTTCCCCCCTCCCCACCAAACAAAAACAACATACTTACAAATAATACCTATGCTGCTCACTCCTTGATATGTTTAGGCTTTGGTAAGCAACAAACACAAACGTAGCACTTACAACTGCGTGTTGTCCCAAATTGTTAATAAACCAGTTAAAAACCATATCTTAATTTTGTTTATTGTTTTTTGTTTGTTGACCAGGCGCCCGAAGGTGAAAGTCAGCCCAGCACCGAAGTGGATCTATTTATATCAACCGAAAAGATAATGGTGCTCAACACAGACCTCAAAGAGATTATGATGGATCATGCGCTGCGGACCATCTCCTACATAGCTGACATTGGTGATCTCGTTGTGTTGATGGCACGTCGACGCTTTATACCCAATGGAAGTGGCGTTGTTGTCGATACACTCTCATGTACAAGCCCAGCTGACGCAATCGATGGAGAGCCGTTGAAGGAGATGAGCAAGGAGAGCGGCTCGTCAAACAAGCATAATCGCACTCCAAAAATGATATGCCATGTGTTCGAGAGCGATGAGGCGCAGTTTATAGCGCAGTCAATTGGTCAGGCCTTTCAGGTGGCCTACATGGAATTCCTCAAAGCCAATGGCATTGAAAACGAAAATCTGGCCAAGGAGATGGACTACCAAGAGGTGCTTAACAGTCAGGAGATATTCGGCGACGAGCTGGAGATCTTCGCCAAAAAGGAGCTGCAAAAGGAAGTTGTGGTGCCCAAGGCAAAGGGCGAAATTCTCGGTGTTGTCATTGTCGAAAGCGGCTGGGGTTCAATGCTGCCAACTGTGGTTATTGCCAATTTAATGTCCGGCGGCGCTGCTGCACGCTGTGGCCAATTAAACATTGGCGATCAGCTGATAGCCATAAATGGCATGAGCCTTGTCGGTTTGCCGCTTTCCACATGCCAGAGCTACATACGCAATGCCAAAAATCAAACTGCCGTCAAATTCACCGTTGTGCCTTGTCCGCCTGTTGTCGAGGTCAAAATCCTGCGTCCCAAGGCTCTCTTTCAGCTAGGTTTTAGCGTGCAAAATGGCGTGGTAAGTAATCAAATTAATATTTAACGACTATTGCCATTTAATTATTTTTTTTTCGTTGCTTGCTTCACAGATTTGTAGCCTGCTTCGTGGCGGTATTGCTGAACGCGGCGGTGTCCGAGTTGGACATCGCATCATTGAGATTAATAATCAAAGTGTTGTGGCTGTGCCACACGATACCATCGTCAAGCTGTTGTCCTCATCTGTGGGCGAGGTTGGTCTCATACTCACTTTCCTTAATCCTATATGTCTTAACATTAACTTTGTTGATTGTGTTGCTTGCAGATTTTAATGAAAACAATGCCCACGTCCATGTTTCGTTTGCTCACCGGCCAGGAGACGCCAATTTATATCTAATTAATATCTTATATACTATATGCATATATGCTCATGCACCTCACAGCACACACTTAAGACTAAGGACTAAGAATACGCATGTATGTTGTTGATCCAGCTTAATTCTATATAGATTTGAACTTTCATTATGCCGTCTAACGCAAAGTGCAGTGAAACAAAGCTGAAAACTTTCTGAAATTAGCAAAGCAATGCAACAGAAAAGCAAAAAGAGAATGAAGAAGAAAAAGTACTCATGCTACTCATCTAATTTAACTAAGCACTCGCAAAATACTAAAATGTACTTACTTCAACTCTGTGGCATACAGAAACGCTTTATTTACTTTTCGTTGTACTTTTGTTTTCTCGATGTACATGGAAAAGACTGAATTTTATGTTTTGTGTACATGTGTGTATGTGTTTGTGTGTGTGCATTTGTGAGTGCGTGTGTGTGTGTGTTCAGCATAGATGATTTGAAAAAAGTATTCAGATTCAATTGTCAAATAATGGAGTTTTGAGTGTTTTTACCGTAAACAACAAATTTACAACCTAGGCGAGATGCAAAAGACAAAGATAGGAAAAGCCATATAATGTGTATTAGGTGTGTATGTGTGTGTGTATGTGTATGTATGTGCGTGTGTACGTGTAAGTGTGTTTGAAAGAAAGAGGGAGTGGAAATTGGGAGATACGGGCAATATTCTAAAAGAAAAGAAATGAGTTGAATTGAATTTAGTTGCCAATGCGCCAGGAAGACAGCAATAATTTATTTGATAATATTTTTGTGTATATTAATTTTATTAACTACATTTATAATTTGCAGTTATGCCAAAATACCAAACAAACAAATATTCGTTGTACGAGTAAAAATGAGATTTCGTTGAATTTTTTTCTGTGTATATAAGTATATATAAATATTATTATTTTTGTGAGAACGCATTATTGTATTGTATTTAATGAATTTCAAAATAACTTAGCTTAGTTCCAACAATGCCTGAAATAAGCAAACAGTAAACAAAATAAAATGCATTTAAGTAACGTCGTCAAAACAATGTGTATACTTACAATAAATGTGCAAATTGAAACTTGTACCGTTTTCGATTGATGCCATCAAAAATATTAACATAAATTAAACAGAAAAACAATAAGCAACTGTAACAATAAATAAACAAATGCAAACGTTGCTATAGGACTCAACCGATTGCAAAATACTCTGATACCAGAACAAAGACGGGTGGTAAGGAGTCTGCTTTGGGTGGTGGGCGCAGCGTTAAAGAATTCAGATCTTTGTGGGACTTCACCAGCTTTATTGCAATAAAGTAGTTTTGGCAAAGTTTCGAATCTCTGGCTTTATTAATTTACCTTTGGTATCAGAGTATTAAAATCAAGAGCAAATAAGAGCAAAATATAACAGCAACAAAGTAATATGAAGAACAATAAATTGTGCATTGAATTATTTCACTTAAGCAAAAGAAACAAAATTATAGTAACAACAAAACATTAATAAAAACATACATACTATATTAAAGAGAGCTTATTTTTGCTATAATTGACAACCACAATGAAAACGAATTGTAAAACGCAAGTACATAATAATAAATACAAGTATGAAATCAACAGATATGTACATATAAATATGTATGTATATATATTTATTTAAAGAATTAATTCAAAACTAAAAGCAAATGAGATTATTTCAAATATTGCAAGTGCTAAATGTGCAGGTAATCACAAGTTCATTATGTATACAAATATTATATATACAAATATTATACAAAAACATATAAAAATTTATATATACATATATATGAGATACATAACTTTGATCGTTGGCATAGGCATTATTTTTGCATAAAACACAGCCGAAGCCAAGCAAGCAAGTTAAATACAATTATAATAAATTAATAGAAACAATTAACAATTAGCTCATGTATGCAAAGCATGAATATAACTCTTATTGCTATGCGCCTAAAACTAAATATATATGTAACTACCACACACTAACTGTAAACTATCTAATATTATTTATTTATTTACATTAGATCGAAATCAAATACAATTCGAGTCCAATAACAGCAATAAATCAATTTGAATTCGGTCACCATTCAGGTGAAGCGCAGCTTAATTTCATATTAAAATAAACAAACTTAAAAAATATTTATTAAAACGGTTATAATAAAAAATAAAAAATTGTAACTCGGCAAAAGTCAAATTTAAATACATACAAAATACATAACATATTTATTAATTAAAATCAAATGAAGTTTCTTTTTTTGATCTGTTTGTGTAGTAAACCGAACTGACTTTCAATAAACATGGAAAATTGGTTTGAATGTTGGTAATAAGGATGGATAAGGGCCAAAAGAGTTACGGCTGGTATGAGTCATTATTTAAAAAGAAAAAACTGCCAGTTATCGACCTCTCTAGAAAGCCGAATTCGGCTTGTCACAGTTATCAGTTCCGCTTGAATTTCACTTATATTTCCTTCCGTCCTGCCGCGCACCAATCCGCTCAAGTCTGATGCTGCCACCTAGTCCGATTCAGATGTTTGAATTCAGGGTTAGCAATGCCACATTTTTTAGCTTTAGAGTTGCCGAGTAACTTGAATTGTTTGCCCTTAGCAGCCAAGTCCGAAAAGGTTGGTGAACATACTAAAAAAAATGAAATCGTTCGGAGTTCTCTGGCACCGAGGGAAATTTCCGCGCTGAATTGCTTTTAGCGGAATAAAATTTAACTAGCGATTTCTGTGGCTTTCCTTAAAGCTTTTAACTTTTTATTTTTAACGCTTGTCTTAAAATTCCTATTAATATAGTTTTATTTATTTATGTGGCTTAAATGTCAAAAGCAAAGGTAAATACAACAACAAAAAATAAATATATATATAAAAAAAAAAAAAAAATAGTTTAAAAATAAAAAAAAAAAATTTTTTAAAAATAAAATAAATACGCTTCATGGTAAGCCAAACTAAAAAGTTGATAATTATTTTAATTAATAAATTGTTCAATTTAGAGTAAAAAGGGAGTGGTGCCCAATTGCTGAAACTATTTAAACTCTAATTATTCTCTTAGTTTATAGTTTCAAATATCTGACGGAGATCTGTGGGGGAATGTCACCAGCTATCTTCTTTGCAAAGTCCTGATAGGAGATGAGGAGATGTTGTATTGTCATCGATGCTAAACACATGTAAAAGTTTTAAAGTCGATCAGACGTTTCAAAGGTAAAACTAATAAAAGTGTATAAAAAAGTCTTGTAGCAGGATGTACTGTTATTTTTCGCAAAGCAAGCTAGACGTTTTGACAAGCCCTTGAGTGTATTCGAAGAACGTTACTACGGGCTTGCGTATGGACTTTTTATAGACGATTTATAATCAGCAGAACGCTGTATACACTGGCGCATCGAATCATTTATGAATCTTTCGCTATAAAAAACGGTGCTGTCAATTACATTTAACTGTTGAGTGCAATTGAAAGATACATCAATCTCTCAGTAAGTGTTTTTCTGATGCAGCTTCATCTCCAGGCAGTTCCTGTATACGATACGCATTTTCTTAAGTATGTCTGTGCATTAATAAGCATCTAGCTTTGATATTACGTTGGATCATCTGCGTTTTGAATTGTGCCCGCTCATCCTTTAGAAGCCAATGCATTTTTCAGAACGTTCCTGGGAGCTCTTAGCTAATCGCTTTTGGTTCGTTCTCGTGAAGTAGTTTTTAGTGAAAGACATTTAGTACGTTTCAGATGCCACTTCATAAAATCGTAAGGCTCGCTAATGGTAAGTGTAGAAGCATCAGAAGGAGCACAAAGTTGGGGTGAGAATTAATAATTCGTTCATCAAAATGTTGTTGTTTAAGTGTATATTGCTTAGACCTAAATTGCACTCAAAATTGTTGACGCCAAGAGTACTTTACCCGTTAGGGTATCCACCATCCTTCAGAGAAAAAGAGTCATCACAATGTCCTGCTAGATGGACAACTCAATGTCAATCCGTTTGTAAGTGCGTAACGTTTACTTGAAGTTCAAAACGACCCACTTCAGTCAACGAAATATATGCTACACATTTGATATATAGAATAGACAAATATGATTGAACAACAATAGGAGGACAGTAGGCTGTTAGGTATCGTGAAAGATTCACCAATCTGATCTGCTGATTTGATGCTTTGGATTATTCAGCGTGCAAGCAAGCTTATCAATTGGCTGCTAAAGGAGAAACATCTTTTCATTCAACGAATACAGATACTTGTTTCGACAAGGACTACTGCATACTGCTTGAGGTGGTGCATTTTGGCGTAGAATACCGCTGATACCACAGACCTTGTCAGTTCAAAGTTACGTGGTGTGAAAATCAAAATGACATTTTTTAACAAACGCATAGATTCAAATTTGAAGCCCAATCCATTCGTTCAGTGTGTGCCGTTGGGACAAACTCAATTGCATAGCATACAAATTTTTCCAACCACACACACATGCTTTACAAAGAACTGGTAACTTGGCATGTGCATGGCGAATGTAAATTTCCCAGAATCTGAATCTCTTCGCCTCAGGAAACAATCTGTCAACTGCAGCGGCCTTCAACTTCAAAACTGTCCAAATGCCGTGCTGCTGCATTGGGAGCATAAGAATATTCCACGTTGTGCATTAGTAAGTTGCCTTTCAGTTGATTATCAGCAATAGATTCTTTTGCTGCTGCTGCTGACGCCAGTACTTGTATACACGTACCATGCTTCTACAGCCCCTCGATACCCCCTTTAAAAAGTGTGACTGGGTATAATCAAGTTTTGCTACTTTGTGTTATGTCAGTGGGTTTTGGGTTTTGTGCAAGAAATTTGGATTGTTACATTTTTAATAATTTAGTATTAATAATTTTGTATTCTATGTTCTAACCCTTTTATCTGTTTCAATGTGTAAAAAATAAAGCTGTTGTTCTAAATAGATGAAAATGAACTACTGACAAATATGTGGGGTATCCCAAGTAATGCACACTTAGCTCCGTATTACTTTGGCATTATTTTTTCAATTTTGCTGCAGTGGGTAAACTATCAAACTTGTTTTGCGATTGTATTCAGCCGAACATTGAACGTGTCTGACAACACGAAAGGTGTCCAAGATTCATGTTACATGTGGCTGCTTCCTCCGAGAAAAAAAAATCCATCTGTGCGCAAAGGTAAGCCCGAACGTGAACTCCTTGCAAAGTGTCCTGGGTAATGGAGACATCGCAGTGGCGTTTTTTATAGTCACCGCAAAGACACATTTTGTCATTGTTATTGCCGAAGGTGAAAGTTTTGATTTACGAGCGAAAAGTAATAAATTTGCTTTCTTGTAAGATCTAAGGTGACGTAAGTCCATAGTGATGTAGCGTCCAGCTTTTACCAATAAAACAAAATTTATTAAATTGTTCTACTTTAGCTCAAAAACTAATGAGCTGATGTCAAAATGAGTACGTTGAGTCTCAGATTTTTGACAATTTTAAGAATAAATTGTTTCTTATATCAATTATTCAATTTTAGAAATGTTTCGAATAATTCAAAAAATTAATTTAAGCAAGGATATGATTTAAGCGAAAAACAGTGCCAAATAAAAAAAATTTTGCTGTTAAAAAATATTTGAATGCAAATAAGTGTAACAAACCATAAAGCATACAGTTAAGTACACGAGCGAATATCAGACATATTTGCCATATTTTACCCCTATCTTGTAAACATAGTACATGCGTATTAAAATATTCATACATACATATTTGCGGCTTTTTTAAGGCATGCCACTGGCATTATATGGCCATTATCGTTGCTGTTGTTTTTGGGATTATAAAGTGACAACAGCAAAAGCGTTGCCCTACCATTTGGCCACATCGTACTATGGGCAAAAAATAAACGTTTAACCTTGGTTACAACTCTTTTGGAACGTATCGCTCTGTTGCCTTTTATTACTCTTATAAATTGAAAGCAAATGTCACATTTTTTAAAAGTAAAGTATTTTAAACAGCTTTAGAACACGATGATCTAATTTATTTTTCCAATGCATTAATTTTTGAATAACTTAATGCAATCTCTTATGTCGCTTAATTGGTTGACTCCTTACCACTGTGCCTCACCAGCCTTTGGCCTTTTTATGGCATACTTTTCAGCGCTGCTTTACCACACATACACTTTCAAAACCACACTCATACGAAATGTGCTTTCGACATTTCATTTGGTTTGCAAGTAGTTTTCGTTCTGTTGCTTTTTTTGCTTACGGCTGTTACCACAAAGTGTAAAACAACACAGACCCTCTTTCCCTCTATCTCACTCTGGCCTTTTTTGCTCCTTAACTGTGGTCTGTGCATTGTTGTTGCGTCGAAATCTTCTTGTTGGGCATAACGGGAATTGTCACATTTGTTGGTTTTTGGTAGTTTGCTGGAGTTTTGATATGTTTATGGCAGATTTGAGTGCTTGAAAAATGACAACAATTCGTATACCATGCTAAATCACACGCAAGTGGCTGACAAATCCAAACGGTTGCCTATTAAAATCATCCATAATGCACTCAAAAGCTCTCGAGAATGCGAACGGCATTTTCCAAAGTGTCAGCTTATGTTCGGACCCAATGCCAATTCAAATCGCGGAGTGCCATAAAACTCGCGATGTGCAAAAAGTAACTATGTTATATAAGAATAAATTTAGGCATAGCTCTTAAACTAGAGGGTAAGGCACTGCTCAATACTAATTAAAAATGTCAGGAAAGACGGATAAGAGAATTTCATAATCCTAAACAGCACACTTTGATTCATATTTTATTTATTTATTTATTTTCATTCATTCAACCAGTTAGAAAAAAAGTATTACAAATAATATTTAGCCATAATATTACATATTGTGATCTAAATTTATAAAAAAAAAAATCAAATTTCAATATTTACCATAGAAAAAAAGTGAAGTGAATGTATTTCAACAACAACATGGTCCAGCTGCTTTGAACTACTTCACATCCCCGAGCATGCAGTAATCATTTACAAGAGAACTTTCTAGCGTACCCTACCCTTAGTAGTATGATATGTAGGGCTGCTCGATATTAAACTTTCTGGAAAGACTTAAACGAAATTTTGTAATCAAAGCACACATTGAGTTATTTTAAAGGCAGCACAGTTTTTATTTATATTTTTCATTTTATTCACAGTCCTAACATGGGACAAACAACACACAAAATTTTTCTCAAGTGGACAAAAATTTCAAAATAAAACTAAAAAAAAAATTTAATGAAATTTTATTTTCGAAAAAGTGAATAAAAAAATAATAAACTCGCCGAGCAAACAAACAAAAAAGTGAAACAAATTGAATACGAAGTAATGATATCGAATAAACAAAAGGCCTCACTCTGCAAAGCTAACCAAACGTCGCCCGAACTAACTGCATTGGCAACTAATTAAGCCTTTCCATTGTTCGACCTGTGCTTGATTGGGCCATGGTTCAGCAGCCTCAAGCTACCTCACAATCTCATGAATGCAGTAATCCTTGCACAGGCTGCCACCTGTACTTTTTGAAGAGGGCCTCTTATCGACAGAACCCTGCTGTGCATGTCCGGGCACTGGATACTCTGGCGCTATGCCACATCAGATATGTTCTGTGAATTCTTCCATTGTCCAAACGGTTGCTTGTCCTGTTGTTGTTCCTTGACCACATCGGCTTGCTGGACGCATCAAATGCAGACATCAAATGTTACATATTAAGTCTTTTCGGTTAGCTGCGTGTGCTTGGACTTTCAGTAAGCGTCCCGCGTTTTCATCCTGGATTCTTCATTTTGCTGGCTTATCTCCGCTTGCAGTATGCCCGTCAATTACATAGGAGACAATTATCTTTTCCAAATCTTCCTGGTGGTTCTTAATTGATGACTTATCGTCCGTTATCATTGGTGTTATTTTGATGTTTTTCCTTAAGTGTAAGTAAAAAACGTTAAGTATGTTTGACTTGAAACTGATTTATTACTGTTTTTAGAATGAACCTCTGGGGTGTTGTCATACATGAACTTCATAATGAACTTTGCTCCTTTTGATAAGATTGCCGGACTTAACAGTAAGTTAAAGTTGTTTTTAATCCCAATTACCTTTGAGATACGGATAAATTCGTGGACTTAATGCGTTAACATAAAGATTCAACAAAAGCATCTAACATCTAAGCTCTTGACTTATGTGTGTTCTTTATTTATTGTAGGTCCGATCTTTGCAGCTTATTCCAAACTTCCATTCTCAGCTAAACTGAAACTTTAACTAAATCGGTCGACAGTAATGTTGCTGAAGCTGTGGTAAGCCATTTCAAAAGTACAAAGTCTTAAGAATCGAAAACATTTTCAACATAACATGTGTTAATATCCATTTGCTTAACTTGAATAGCACGTAAGGTAAATGATGTCAAGATTACTGCATGGTAACGAACCTTAAGCGATCATTTGAGCACCAGCCAGGAGGACTTGGAAATGTTAATTGGCTCTTATGTGATTATGGGGCATACTTTAAGAGGGGAAAAGTCATCATAAGGTTTTGCTATCTGTTCAACGCAATGTTGAAGTCTGGGCGTGAATGCGAATCGCGTACTTTGAGTGCAATCCTGGTCAGCTTCATCGGAAGAATATATACCGTGCTATTGATGTATCCATTAACAGTGGCCAACAAACAAATGTGGTTAAGAAACAAAAACTGGACAGTAAGCCGTTTCGTCAGTGGCAAATTCACAGAGCACATCTGACGGCGCAAAGCGATTGTGATTCGAGCATCCTGTCAAGCCATCAGCGTTCTGCTTAAGGAGAACCCCCTTCACTTCCCATTTACCCAGTTGTCAACCTGTGCAGAGACTAGTGCCTTCTATGGTCGAGATAAACATGCGCCTTCTGCTTAACGAGGTCGAGTTAAATAAATAAAAATGCGCTTACAAGAAAAAAGATTTAGTGTTTTTAATCAACGGGAGCCAAAAGGTCTTAACGTTATTTTCCAATTGCAATTGCAATTGAAAATTTCCTCGATATGCTCTTACAAAGTGCAGTTTTACTCTGTAGAATAAGCATTTTGAAACAAAAAGAACCTGCAAAACCAACTATCTCTAGCCCGGAGCCTCTTTACTTTGCGTTGTATGTTATTTAGTTGTTTTTGCAGAGTTTCCGCGGATTGGAAAATCGTTCGGTCGTAATGAGCTTACCAGTAAATAAATATGCAGTTCAACTGGTTCCTGAGGTACCTGCAGCAAGAACTACTCCCTGCTTAGCTCTAAGGACTGTAGGGACAAGACTCAAGACACCGACATTGGATGGGATCACATGATCACCTGAAAGATTCCTCCGACTTATCGAAGTATCTGGCCGAGGCTGGAGACCTGGTCGAGGTGCAACTCCAACTGAGTTTGAGAAGATCGACAAGGGGAAACCGATTAACTGACAAGAGCTGGAAGAGGAGCTATGTCTTGCAGAAAATGATGGTGCAGAGACTGACATAACTCCAGAAAATCATTCAAAGCACGAATTTCTACTCTAGTGTCTACTGAGACTCCCTCATCCTACATGTTGGTTGCGAAGAATGTAGATTTCATCGCACTGGAGACAGTCACCTTTGGTGAGTTAATCCCGACATGCTGATCACCGTGGTCGTACTCGCAGGAATTAACTTTCAGGTTGGCTACCATATTATTGAATGATCCGACGATCACACGGCAGATTTATTAAGGATGCACGTAGAGTAATTATGATAAGAACAGCAGATGGAGGTACCGATATGGTAATGGTGAAGGGCCACTGAAAAAAAGCTGCCAACAACCAGATACAATTTTCTCAGAGGGTGTACGGGCACAAAGAAATGTCCGAAATAGATATTAAATTTTGTTCACTTTCATTTTGAAATTTGAATTGCTAAATGCTTATTTCTGTGGGTTTTCTATATAATTGGAATATGGTTGGACATTCAGCAAAAAATATTTACTTAACATGAACATTTTGTTTTTAGTCCTGTTCAATACTTCTTTGTTGTTAATATGCATAAATAACATTTTACATTAAAATCAATGTGAGCTATGATTAAAAAAATACACAAATTACGTCTTTCTAACTTTCTCCGCCTTTATCCCGCAAGCAGTTTCGCTGCGAATATGGTTCCGTCTTGGTGGTTTTACGACAACAAGTCGCGTTTTCATTATACCCAAAACCCTTTAAAAATGGCTTAAAAGCGCATAATGGTGTTGAGCAGTTGTGTGTGTGTGTGTGTGCGTATCTGAAAAAAAAATTGCTTTTAGTTTATAGCCTTTAACATTTGTTTGACACGGATACCAAATAACTTTGTCTTCGAACAAAAGCAAGAAAACTTTAACTTTAAGAAAGTATTAAAAACAGCAGACATTAAGCTGCCTCGACTTGCAAGTTTTGCCTGTAACTTTTTTATTTTCTTATTGTATCTTTTTGTGTTTGCTCTTTAGTGCTAGGAGCTGTAGTTATGAGGCGTTAGATAGTCGCATGAGTGCGGCGAGCCCATAACTTCACTCTAGTGCCTCTGTTGCCGATGGGATCCTTTACACACACACACACACTCACAACCATATGGTATCGCAGCATTCGAAGATTATTAATTTAAGTAAAATATTCTCGGTGCGGCCAACACAATTGGCAACCATAACAGCGTCTGCAGTGCATTTCGCACATACGATATGTTATATGGTACATATGTATGTGTAGTCCGCATAAAATGTGCACAAATAAGGTGCAGTAATATTTAGATTACTAATATAGCAGTAATACACATAACACATAACTTATTTACAACCGATGCCGTCGCGATAACTGTGAATATTTTATGTGTGCCAAATAAACGAATACAATCACCAAACACTTATGTGTGAGTGTATGTATGCATGTGCGATTTCTGTTATGGTCATAAGGTGGGTAAATCATCCATAAGTTGTCCTCCACGTGTCCATCTGTTTGTTGCTTATTGAGTCTGTCCTGCTCCTTGGAATAATTTAGGTTGAGGTTTAGGCTTCGAAATGGCTGTCCTCTGTTGAATCGAATAACAATGTCAATATCCATCAATTCAATTATTGTCAACTCGATTGATTTATCTCAAACAATTGAGACAGCTCTCGAAACTACGACTTCTCTCCAAACGCATTTAACTTGTTTAAGTTTGTTGTTTGTCAAAACAAAAGAGAATGAAATTATTAGAATCGAAACCAGTTTAATCAGTCTGTATTATAATCATATTATGTGAGTAGAATTAATGCTGTTAAGGTGAGGGTAAATGAGAAATTTGATTAAAAAGTTAAATTAAAAATATATACTTTTAATAACCTATGTTGTTAAGAATGTCTTACTCTAAGGCATTAACTTTATGGCCCTTGCCACGTGCAAAGCAAAAAGCAAAACAGAAAGGATTCGACATTTACCTTGTGCGAGTTCGCATAGTGCAAGCTGAGGTTAGTATCATAGTATAGTGTAAGTGCTAAAAGTTTGTGACATTATTCAATTGTCTTTACAGCGAACAATGCTGTAAATATTTTAACCATTCGCACATGCATGTATGCTAATGGGTTTCTCCCCACACAGTTTGCGCCAGCTAATTGCAAGGCATGCCGTCCATTTGATGAATACTGCTCCCATGCTTAGGTCACGTCACTGAACTCAACTCAAAGCACTACTAGTTGACATGGTGGGGCATAAGCGTGACCGCGACCAAAGAAGTACGCAGCACTCTTCACACAGTTTAAATAATATGACACGCTAAGCACTGCGAACTGTACCCAGCGGCCTGGGGCATTAGTAGTAAGGCATGGGGTTAGTAGTAGTAGGGACTCGTGTGATTTCAATTTCATTCATAAATCGCCCACGAGTGTATCAGCTGTGCCGAAAGGGGAAAGTTTATCCGCGCCGGCGCACTGCAAGCTGTTCCTAGCTGGAGAAATATGCTCCTTGTAGGGGTAAATAACTGGTGACAGCTGCAAATACTGGGCATAGGTCACTAAATAATGGTTGTGCCATAGATATAGTGGCTTAAGAGAAAAAAAAGAGCGAGCTCTCTTAAATAAAAACTGGGTACACTGCCATAAGCCAAAAGGCTTTGAATGAGAGCATTTACGATTGTGGTATTGGGGTGTTTGCGTGTGATTTTATCTAGAATATAGTGTGTGTGTGTGTGTGTGTATAAAATAAATGGCATATATATTATTATGAATGCTTGTATGGGGATGATGCTGCCGCAGGCTGCGTTGAGTGTTGAACTTTAAATTGCAAAGCCAGTGAAGCTCAAAAGTTAGTAAAGCGTTGCCGTCATCCGACAGTCAATTATTTGTGCAAAACTAGTTACACACACCAACATTCACACTCACAGCAACACCAACACCAACACCCACTCACACAGAAGCACCTGTGCAGTGTTGCACTGAGCGTGTAGTTGTAACTCACTGATTGAAATAGGAACACAGAAACTCAGAGTCGTAAAAGTTCATGCAAATATACAAACATGTGTATTAATTTTCTATTGTTCAAAACATATTTGCTCGTTCCAAATAAACAAATGTTTTCTATTGTTTTGGAGCGCGCGTTGTGCCCAATTACGAAAGAAAAGAGCTCTTATTATTATTTGCAAAATTGTTCAAAATCATAAAGGCGTTGGGTTCTATGTAGTATTTACCTTAAACCACTTAAATTGACATGACTTAATGTAAAATTTGTGTAATTACAACGTCAGTGTCTGGTCAACCACCTAGCAAAAGTTTGTAAAGGATACTAGTTAATGAATATGGCAGGCAAGGCTGTATCCCTTTCCTTGCGAATACGTGAGCAAAATTTAACCTATTTCTCTTACATGCACCGCATACTTCTACATAGTATACCATACTAGACTTGGCCGTTGTACAAAGCTAAGACTTAATTGCCTTCAGAATGCCTGCGAGCATTTTAAAGTCTCAAGTCAGTGTCGAATAAAAAGCGAAAAGTCTGCTGCTGTGTCTTAGCGATCTTTTTCCTTGAGCTGTAGTACCTTCAGTACGCGAGTACAAAATGGCGCGTGCGTTCATTAACATTTGCATATTCTTACAATTCAATGCGAAGCGAATTACCCAAACAGTTTTTTGCCAAAAGTGTGTGAGAGCCCAGCAGCCAATCAATAAAATTTAATACTACACGCCTGAAACAAAAATAAGAAAGAAAAATGCGAATAATGAAAGAAAATGATAACAATATTATTTTTATTAGAATTTAACAAGGCGGTTGGTTGCATGTGTAAAAAAGAACTCTCTATATGTATATATGTTAATGTACATGCATAGACATTTTGTTTGTGTGAGTTCGCGTGCTGTCGTGCTGTCGTGCGGTGTGTAAGCTGTAAGCTAATCAAGGTAAATTACCTTGAATGCCAATCAAAATACTTAGTACATTCTCACAAACACGTATTAGGGAGCAAGCAAAGCGAGTACAAGGCGTAAATTGCTTTGAACGCCATTAAAGTTATCTTAGACGACGCCCGAACCCAAAAACCCAGACCCGGCCCAAACCTTAAAGTACCTCAAATTAAAAGAAAATGTAGCAACCAGATTAGGCACGTCGAAGAGAACATACCCTTCATGGAACCCACCTCTACACCTCTTCACAACAATGTTTAATTATAAATCAAAGACAAACTGACCCGTTTTCCTTTTGAAAGGCTTATGAAAATGTAAATGAAAATGTGGCTAAGATATTTTGGATAACCAACTAGGAGCTTAACGTTTCCTTACTTAACGTTTTCATTTGTATAGTAGCTTAAGCAAGGCCATACAAATTGAAATGAAAGGAACCAACAGGCAGCTTAACGCTGTATTTGTTGGGTTGTGTGCTGTTCGCTGTGCTGTGCTTTGTGCGTTATGCGTTGGCCTTGGCCTTATGCAAAATCAATGCCGATTGGAGTAATGCTCAACTGCAGCCTGATATCCATTCAGCTATAGCATATTAAGCACTTTGGTTATTCCTGCCATACTATACATACCAAACTGTTTTGTAGTTACATATATACTCGTACTACGTAGCAGCAGACTCACCGAACCGTAGCCCCTTTGAACTACGCTTCAGTTGACTGAGTTCTTCAATTAGTACTTTAATGTTGATGTGAATATACTTTGGTATGTACATTACTAATTATACTTATGTAAGAAGTTGGCAACGAAAGTCATTTCTAACAAGACTCTCGACAGACTAGACAAAAGCCCTTTTGTAATTAGTCTGTCTGTCTGTTTTTTTTTTTTTTTTTTATATTTAAATAAGAATAATAAAGAAGAAAAGCCTTAATATTGTCATCTGTAAATACCAAAATATTACCAATGAATATGACATTTTTTTGCGAAAATCTCTGACATTCTGTCGGTAAGCAGCTTAGCAACCTTAAAAATGTATATTTAAGCAATCCGCTTACAAGCGGATATTCCACATTGCAATCCTATCGGACTGAATAAATGTTCAGCAGGTAGATTAATTGAATAATGATGACAAAAATAAAATAAAACGAGTCAACCGAACGTGACATTTATTGTTTTTGGTTTGCTTGCATATTAAAACCAGCTGCTGTGAAGTGGAAAAATTAAAAAAACAAACATAAATAACAAAAAGAAGTAAATAAACATTAAATTGATTTTAGCTACATTTTGTATTTATTTATTTTGAACTTATTCTTTTGTCAACATAATTTATTTTATTGTGGTGGAAATAGTATGTTCATAAGTAACCTAATGTCCCTTTAATGATATTGAATTAGGAAAACAATATCAATAAATAGCAATATTTATATCCTCAAAGGATCACATTGTCGTAAATATTCTATTAACTGATAACTGTTAACCAGCTTTTCTGATCGAGTGTCCTCATGTGTGCGGTGTCGTCCAAATCAGTGATTATTGAAAACATTCAGGCCCAATTGATTCTACCGCCCTTCTGCTATTCCTTGTTTTGGCCGTCAACGGAACAACGTCTGGCATTTCACAAGTTATCTCCACATTGTTTTCGTATGCTTCGTTGGGCTAAGGGCACTAAGCTGTCAATGTCGCGTTTACTGTGCGTCGCGACCCACACACACACACACACCTATGCACACACACAAATAGAAAGATATACATATATCCATTGAAATGGCTGGTGCTGTGGTCGAGCCATATTAAAGGCACACTTGTAGCCAATTGCCGCATAAAAGCTGAATCACTAAAAGAAAGTAAAGTGAAAGTGAAAACTAAGCTACACAATGTGCACGCATCGCTATACTATAGCCAACAAAAGCAGCTAGAAAATAGCGTGGCGCTATTTAATACCCATAAAAAAGGATATACCATACGTATATTTAGCCACAAAACTTATTCTAAACTTGCCGACATTTAAAGCAATAACGTGATTTAACAAAATATTTCATCAGTAGCTAAAAATGATTTTCTTTGTAAGCAATTATCTTAAGACCTTAAGAATCTTAAGCAACTGAATGTGCATTACATGAATAACCAAAACAATACAAACATTCTGTTATCACAATGCACATCCTTAATTAGTTTTTGTATACATTCATTGTAGCGAAGTATCTTAAAGTCATTCATCCGTTCTATTGTGTTAACTGGAAGCAACTGGACTTAGGAGAAGAAGGAGCAAGCCGCTTAATCGGTTGAGTGGCAAAGCTTTTACGGATTTTGATATATTACGCTGATGGAAGAAGTGCATTCAGCTTATGGTCGATAAAAGGAAGAGCTGGATGAGCTGAGATGTTGTATTTTTCCTAATATGTGTCAGACATTGGGCTTAGACAAGGATTAGCTTTGGCACGGTCTTAGAATCCTCACATTTATCGTTAAGACAGTGGGTTAAACAAAAGCTTGTGTGCCTTAAATGTGATTCAAAAATAGTAAGCAAAAGCTAGTCTTTTGTTTTCAATTGTGGGTTGTTTGTTTTTCTCGATGTTTGACAGTCATGATTGGCTATAAAAATAGCCTGACTTTGGTGACTGCCAAGGCTTTTATCTTTGAAATGGTTGGCGTTGGCAATTATCTTGAAACAAATTGACTATAAATGAAACACAACTTTCTGATTACTTTGCCACACACTGGCTGCCCCTTGTAGTAAGTACTTAGTTGAGCGGCCTTCATCTTCTTTGATGCCCCATCTCATTTACATAGAAAAACACCAATGTCCGGCGGCAGAACACTTGTCCAACAAATCGGTTCAGCCAAGGTTCAGTTAAACAACAGCTGCGTCATCCTTAACACTAGCATCATCTCATCATCGTTTCCCTGCGGATTGCCTTTGTCCCGATGGTTACATTGTCATTAACAGGCACTGCCACTCAGTTTGGCTGTGAAAGCCGTGAGAAGCATTCTGCACGATGATTAACATTCAGTGTCAAGCGTATAATTAATTTGATTTACGCTTTATGGCTCGATTGAAATTCACTTTATGTAAAATCCACTCAGCACTTTGCAAAGGCATTCGAGTAGAAATCGTGAAAATATGATATTCAAAGAACAAAATTTGAATGCAAATTTAATACAAAAGATGAGTAGATCAATCTTTGAAAATTACTATTTATTATTATTAGATTATGCCTGAACAATTAAATTATTGCTATTGAGCTTGATAAAACCCCGATACTTCAAAATATATAAAGTGTCTATGTTAAAGTTGAGGCCCTGCAAGCGCGCACAAGCTCAAGCGTTTATTGCCATAGGCTAATTGAATTTTCTATTGCTTTTGGCTAAGCCAAAGAATTAAAGCAATGCCGTTTCCCAAAGTTATGCAAATCATTTCCCTTTACTCAAATTTTACGCAACTTTCCCTTAAATCCGCATGTTTTTTGTGTGCAATTTGCAAAACCAGATTACATTGCATCGGGGAGAGCGCGCAACTCTTTTTGGCCACCTGTGATAACAGGTAACACACGCACACACACGCACACGCACAAAGACTGTTGAATGTGTGACCTGTTAGTGCAATCGATTCGGTTATGCAGCAACATCAGCATCTGCAGCAAAATCAGCTTCACCAATAGCCAAAAGCACTATAGTCACGTGCGAGCAGCTGTGCTATCAGTTGAAGCTGCCACAGGCAATCGTCAGGCAACCGGCAACCTGCATCCTTGCATACTGGTTGCAGCACGTTTGCAACAGCATTCTGGCGAAATCAGCCATCTACAAAACTCCATATAACCATATATCCCCATACATCCACTTATCCATGTTTTCTTTTATATCCTCTTCGATGCGAGTTGTGTGCTGTGCGTTGTTAAGCGCCGCAGCCCCCGCAGCTGCGTTAGTGCCATTAAGCCGCCCAGGCCTGGAAATTCGATTTAATGCATAAACTTGACTGCTCAGCTTTTAACACAGCAGCGTCTGGCCACTGATGGGTGGAGATGGTGGAATAAGTATTGTATCTTTTGCTTTTGTGGCTGACTTTTAATACTCGTGCTCAAAGCATTTTACTTGAGGGTTGCGCATCTTTAAAAACTTATTACTTCAACAATATATATATATATATATATATATATTTACTATGTATGTATGTACATGCACTTGACTAAACTCAAAATTGGACAAAGCTTATCTCTTTGCCACACTTTAAGAGTTTACGCAATTTAAATTTATAACTTATTCAGTCATTTGTGAAATCACAAAAAATATATGGGTCTTGTTAATGTTGTGATACTTTTATCACAAATAAAAGCATGTTTATATGACTCAAGCTAGAGTTTTGGTTTTATTGTATGTATACAGTATGAGTATGAGTTTGTTTCTAAGCAGCAAACTAAGAATAAATTTAGATAACAAACCTCAAAAGGCCCTAAATTCATATAAGAATTTGATTATATGTATTTTGTCATTATGTTCTTTAGCATTGTTGAAACTTGGACTACTTCTATTTCCTGCACTTTTTCATACAACAGTTTATCACAGTCCGCTTACAGAGTATAAAGTATGACTGTTTTTATACTCTGATACTCAAGGTAAAGAGTCTGTATGAACTCAACTTTTTTGTAGGCCGCGCCCACTCCTCGCTCGCCAAGGCGCCCTGCCTGGTGGAAATTTGGCTGGCGATTTAAGGTATGAGAGTATGCCGCAGTCGGTTGCGTACGACTGCAACGTTTTCACTTGTTTTTTATGAAATTGTTACGAGCTCAACAAAAAAGTTCTTTTTAATGTAAACTGTTCAAAGTTACTGCAAAAGTTGTTGCACTTGCCGCATATTTTCTAAGAATATGCTTTTTGTTTGTTTGTCCATTTGTTTGTAAGAATGTGTGTGTGGGTGTGGGTGTGTTTGTGTGTGTGCAGCTGTACGTCAATTTAGGTAATATGGCCGACGTTTATGATGAATTTATATGGTACGATTCTGTTTTGCCCAGAGCAAGGCAAACGAAGCCATTAAAAAGCCAGCTAAACAAAGTTACTGCGTTTAACATTTATAAAAGCCACAGCAATAATAACAAAAGTAACAACTAGCAGACGATGCTTAAACTCAATGTGAACTTAAATATATAGCACACTGAAAATGGCAACCGAGAGTCAACTTTTGACAGCGCATTGGCACTTGAACTTGAAACTTAACTCGCCAGAGAGAGAGAGAGTGAGAGAAAAGGCCATCGTCTAACTCAAATCGCCAGAGAGAAAAAGGCCATCATCTAATAATTTTATTCATAGCCGAAGTTGTACTATTATGGCTTATACAAATTAACTTTTTTTCTTGGAAAAACTTTTCAAGTACTTTTACATAGCAACAACTTTTAAAATATGTAAGCTCCAATTAAGGCCATTAATTTGAACTCTGTAAAAATCAATTCGTTGTCGTTATACAAACAACACTGTGCAGCTTTAACTATAATTTATGGAAGCAAAATGCATACAACAGTTGATTATCAGCATAGTAAATTAAGTTTGCAAATTGTGATGTTTATTAGTTGTTGGCTTTATATAAATGGCTGCAAAAATATTTGTTTCAGCAGCTCTTAAAATATTTTGTGGCAAGCTATTTGCCTATATATACATGGAAATAATTTAATCTGCAGTTTGTTTGCAACAAATCAATTATTTACCTTGACCAAAATAGATTAAAATTCATTGTATGTGTGTGTGTGTGTAAGTGTGCGTGTGCGTGTGTTTTTGCCCTTTTATTGTATGTCGTGAAACTAATTTCGATATGCTTCGGTTGTGAATTCACACAGCATATCAGATACAATTCATAAATATTTATGTATGCTGTATGTTGTATACGTAACGAATTCTGTGAATGACCCAAACAATCAACGTTGCCATTTTTTTACAAATCCTATCGATGGCAGAGTCAATTATAATGTCCAGACACTCTGTCGACCCATGTCCTAATTAGGTGCTTAAGTGTCGTTGATCGGTTGATTGATTAAATTTGTTAGAGGTTACACAAAGAGAACTAGCAATTATCTCACTTTTTTTGTTTGCTGTTTAATAATTATATTTGTACTTATACAAAAAGTAGTTTTTCCTCACTGATTGATGGGTAATCAGCGCAGGACTTAAATCGCTTGAGCTAAAAAACTTAAATTTTCACATTACCATAGTTTTTTTTTGAGCTGAAAGCGATTACAAAGAGACTTTAAAGAAAATTCTGTCGGTCATAGTTTCAATATAACATTTTTATTCACTTGAACGGGATCAAGTTCAAAATTATTTGTTATGTCATACATGAAATTAAGTGGATATAAATTATTGGAAAATTCACACAACGCGTGTAAACGCGAATTCTCATTTTTAATGAACTACATAATAAATTTAAAAAAGAAAACCTGCATACAAATTCTGCAACAAATTCCTTACATGCTGTGCAAAAAAGTGTAATAAAAGTGGTTTGGGCGAAATTGGTTTTTTTCGTTTAAGTACAAGCTTATTTTCAATGGATCTATAAAGTCATAAAAACCACTATACCAATTACATGGAAAATCTACCACGTCTGCGACACATAACAAAGTATGTTGTATTTCCGCTCAACAGCAACACGTGGGCTAAAATAACATTTTTTTTTTTTTTTTTAAGAATATTTCCACTTTAATGGATATACACACACAGTAAAAAACATGGTCATTAAAATGCAAAAGAAAATATGCAAATTAAGCGCCGAACGCTTTAATATTAATAAACTCACAAAACATCGATACAAGAAATGCAGTAAATGTGACAAATATGTCAGTTTGTATACACTGCATACATACATACATACTGTTTTTCATCTGAAATGGCGATAGTATGCCATTGTGATCCGAAGCCACAAAAACCATAGCAAAGTGTCGAAATTCATTTTATTTCAGCGCTTCTTTTGTATGCCACATAAACGCACATGCCACAAAAGTTCATACACATTGTTGCACACACACGCCGCCGGATAATATGTCAGATTTGTGTGTCATTTGTTTGTCTGCACATTTGTCGTCTGATTGTTCCTGCCACAATGCGTTTGGTTTTATTTTCCGATTACTTTGTTCCAATTGTTGTTGTTGGTTTAGGTGCTTTTCATGTTTGCCCTTTTTGCAATTTGAAACGTTTTGTAAATATCTAAAGCATTATGCGTTTAAACGTTTTCACACCAACACCCACACAAACACAGCAATTAATTTTGCATGTCTGACGAAGCGTGACATCCCTGGCAACTCTGGTGGCGGGGCGGAGGTGTACAGTTATCGGTATTTGATTATCAGTTCAGTTCTTTTCGCTAATCTGTCTAATACTCTGCTCTGCGATTAAACAGCACAAGGTCAGACTACTACCATTAAACATAAATTTATTGTCGTAAAGAAAAGTCAACAATAAAGTTACAAAAGTTTTGATTAAATTTGCAAAATGTGAACGTGAAATTAAGCACACCAAGTAAAATGTAAGCTCTCAAGCTTTTTGGGTTGTTTTTTTGACAAGAAATCATTTCCATAAATACAAAAAAAAAATATATGTGTATGTACTATGTATGTACATACTAGTATGTACCACATCTCATTTTGATGGCAGATCAATTTTCTATTTCTCCGGAATTGTGCCCTTAAATTTATATTTCGACATTGAGTAACATGACATACATAATAGTATGTATTTGTATTTACATATCAAGATTGGGCGAGAGTATTTATGCTGCTGCTGGTCTTTATTCAAAGCTACTCTGTGATGTTAATGTGACACTTAAATGACAGCGTTGAAATTGAATTCAGCTCCACAGACACAGCACCAGGCATCAGGCATCAGGCATCAGGCATCTGGGGCCTACTTAATCACTCGCACATACGGGTCGTTTGAGCAATATAAGTTTGCTCGACACTCTTCGCCTTGCTCCTGCATTGTGTTGAAGCGCTTCATTGTTGTTGTCTTGAAGGCATCTGAACAGCTTCTGCACTCGCTATAGCGCTAAGCTGCAGCTTCAATTTGGGTCGGGTCCGCGTCTCATTAATGTGCGCCGTGTGAGATCCAAATTAGGCACGCAAAGCGCTGCCATTAAAAACGGCGACAAAAAAAAGGGCGGCAAACAAACAAAATAAAACAAAGCACTGCGTAATACAGAGCTTAACAAAAAAAAGCATGAGTAAAGAACTCAAAACGAATCTGTCGCATAATTACAAAAAATGTGTCAGACACGGCCGTGTGAGCAGCTCGGCTTTTATGTGGAAAAGTCTAGACGAGCAAACGTTTGCCGACCAGAGAGTCATGAGCAGATATTTGGTCCTACCGTTTCTGATGATGTTACCTCTGCTGCCATTCATATTCCATCTTACCGAAACATACAAACGAATCCTGCTTCCAACACCCCTTAACCATATGTCAACGTGTCCCTGATCCTCTCACTCAAGCTCATGTGTGTATGGGGTTAGTATGTGGGGTGTTCGTGTGTGTGTGTGTGTGTGTGTGTTGGTGTTGGTGTGTGTTCAGAAGCTTAAAAGCAATTGATGTCGATGCGTTCAATTGTTGATGCTCTGGTACAAAATCAATATTTATCATTGTCATACCAGGCCAGGCCAGGTCCAGTGGCAGGCAGTTTGGCTTTAGCTTCATCAATGTTTGACAATTGCAGGCACACACTTTATTTTGTCGAATGCACAAGCCGTCGGTAATTGCCATTGGAGCTCCTCCCAAAGGCACAAACTCAATTCTATGCAAAGGAGATCAAAGGAACTGCCATACACAGTTAAAGGAAGTAGGTGCAAATGTTACCGACGACAATGTGGCATACCCTGCGTCTGCGAAGATGTTACAATATATTTAGAAAAAAATCAGTCCACGCGAATGAAGCACGACAAAGGATTTTAATTAATTATTTTTTGATAGAAAACAAAAAGCTTTTAAGCGAACAAGTTAAAAATAAAATCGTTAGCCAAGTTCAAAAATTGCCCTTTAATACTACAATGGCGGGTTTTTCTTTTACTTAAAAATAGGGCTATGTTTCCAAATTTTTACAAAAGTGATAATCTTTAAACTTAATCTGGGCTAGTAATCATTTTATAGATACTCATAGCTGAAATGTAAAAGCATCGTATTCTCATCATGCCGTCAATTGGCGTGCATTATTTTTATTTAAAACCACATTTTCTTTATATGTAGTAGAAAAATTGTTTTTTCATTGTTATGGCAAATATGGAAATCGCTTTTTTTCCATTGTCGGGAATTCAACAGTTGTTGTTTTTATTTTTCTTTGTCTATTTTATAGATGGTGTGCACGCTTTCAAACAAATAGATTGCTATTTATTTATAGTAAAAGCGTCTTGTTTAATAGCGCTCATCTTTGAGAATTGCTTAGAGCTACTATGTACGCTATAGAGTATCTCAAAAACACTCAACTAGAATTTTGTCTGCGTTTTTTATGTTTATTTAACTGGCATCAAGTTAATTATGATGCTTTTTGATTTTTCGTGCTGTAAACAAATAAAACAGAAACAAGTCGATCAAAAATTCAGTTGGTCATTTTGTTGTTGTTAGCTGGCCGAGATACATTGATTTAAATTGGCCATTTCATAGCTTCATTATTTGCTGAAACTCAAGATTCTCAGAGATACTCAAGATGATTGTTGGTTTGGCCTTTGTCTGTTCTTCTGTTTTGCTTTTTTTTTGCTCCTTGTGTTTTTGCTGCTTCATTCGTTTATTCATTTGTTTATTTGATTTTTTGCTTGCTTGCGCTTGTCTGATTTTTACTAGTATTTATCTTATTGTTAGCTTGTGTTTTTCCATTTTTTTGTTGGGTGCTTTATTATATTTCTCGCTTTTGCTCGGTTTTGCACTTTAATGTGACCAAGTGGATTTGTTGCAGATTTAACAAATATATCCCGGGCTACAAGCCAAGTACTGTTCGTTGCGTTGGTGCCGTTAAATCTCTCAAAAAGTCTCGAATGGCCAATTTTCTCCTTTATTTTTCTTCATTTTATTCCCTTTTACGCTACCTTCAATGTCGAGTGGAATCTGGTTTCTAGTTCTAACAAACTGGCTCCTCTTGACTAGCAAAGCAACAGCAAGTTGAGTTTCATCTATTTTATAAACTATGCAAATATGTATACGAATAAATTATGCTGCAAGGTAAGACCAACAGTTTCCGCTTGGCGTGTGTGCTTGTTCGTGTGTGTATGTGTGTGTCTGTATGTGTGTGTATGTGTGTGGAAGCGTGTTTCGGTCAGCGACATGGTTTCAGCCACACGCCAACGACGATGTCTGCCACTTTTGTTGCACTGTCTGCAAATGCGGATTTACTTAATCAAGTATTTATGTTGGCCTACAAAAGTTGAAATTATGCGGTGGCCGTGAAGCCCAACGATGCCGACGACACACATAAAAGTCACATAAAAGGACGTCGTTGGAAGAAATTGCTCAAGGTCGTGCTCCAAATGTCAACAGCAAGTCAAAGACAGTGAAAACATTTTTATTCGACCGAATCATATTCTGTAAGTACCCCCCACTTAAATAGTACATATATTAAATATAGAACCTTACAGCAAATCCATCAGAAGTTGTGCAAAAGTCATCAGTACGTGCAGATGAGTAATGGTTTACCGCTTCGTCGGTGTAAAAAATTCACATTTCTTTCATTTAAAGAAGCAAAAAAGACTTTAAGATTTTTAACAGACGCACGTATTCGAATTTGAAGCTATCCTTTTGTGAGAGTTTTTGGGAAAAGCTTAAATAAAGTATTAAAACTTTTGTATTGCGACGATAGTTGTAACAACGCCGATCACAACACTTATTGTAACAATAACTAATTTCACTCTAAAACGCAATGTTAAAACCGAGAGTAATCAGATATTATAATATTGTAACATGAGCTGGACTTCCAAATGTGTGCTGTATCAGTAAGACAAAATTTATTGCTATAAATATGTAAATATCCTACAAAACTGTGGTGTTTGTAGTAGAGCACTTGAATCCAATAAGAGAACTTTCTAGCGTACCTTACCCTTAGTAGTATGATATGTAGGGCTGCTCGATATTAAGCTTTCTGGAAAGACTTAAACGAAATTTTGTAATCAAAGTACACATTGAGTTAATTTAAAGGCAGCACAGTTTTTATTTATATTTTTCATTTTACTCACAGTCCTAACATGGGACAAACAACACACAAAATTTTTTCTCAAGTAAACAAAAATTTCAAAATAAAACTAAAAAAAATTTTAATGAAATTTTATTTTCGAAAAAGTGAATAAAAAAATAATAAGCTCGCCGAGCCAACAAACAAAAAAGTGAAACAAATTGAATACGAAGTAATGATATCGAATAAACGGCCTCACTTTGCAAAGCTAACCAAACGTCGCCCGAACTAACTGCATTGGCAACTAATTAAGCCTTTCCATTGTTCGACCTGTGCTTGATTGGGCCATGGTTCAGCAGCCTCAAGCTACTTCACAATCTCATGAATGCAGTAATCCTTGCACAGGCTGCCACCTGCACTTTTTGAAGAGGGCCTCTTATCGACAGAACCCTGATGTGCATGTCCGGGCACTGAATACTCTGGCGCTATGCCACATCAGATATGTTCTGTGAATTCTTCCATTGTCCAAACGGTTGCTTGTCCTGTTGTTGTTGCTTTATCACATCGGCTTGCTGGACGCATCAAATGCAGACATCAAATGTTACATATTAAGTCTTTTCGGTTAGCTGCGTGTGCTTGGACTTTCAGTAAGCGTCCCGCGTTTTCATCCTGGATTCTTCATTGGATGACCATTTAGAGTGGCTGGCTTATCTCCGCTTGCAGTGTGCCCGTCAATTACATAGGAGACAATTATCTTTTCCAAATCTTCCTGGTGGTTCTTAATTGATGACTTATCGTCCGTTATCATTGGTGTTATTTTGATGTTTTTCCTTAAGTGTAAGTAAAAAACGTTAAATATGTTTGACTTGAAACTGATTTATTACTGTTTTTAGAATGAACCTCTGGGGTGTTGTCATACATGAACTTCATAATGAACTTTGCTGCTTTTGATAAGATTGCCGGACTTAACAGTAAGTTAAATAAAGTTGTTTTTAATCCCAATTACCTTTGAGAAACGGATAAATTCGTGGACTTAATTCGTTAACATAAAGATTTAACAAAAGCATCTAACATCTAAGCTCTTGACTTATGTGTGTTCTTTATTTATTGTAGGTCCGATCTTTGCAGCTTATTCCAAACTTCCATTCTCAGCTAAACTGAAACTTTAACTAAATCGGTCGACAGTAAAGTTGCTGAAGCTGTGGTAAGCCATTTCAAAAGTACAAAGTCTTAAGAATCGAAAACATTTTCAACATAACATGTGTTAATATCCATTTGCTTAACTTGAATATCACATAAGGTAAATGATGTCAAGATTACTGCATGGTAACGAACCTTAAGCGATCATTTGAGCACCAGCCAGGAGGACTTGGAAATGTTAATGGCCTTATGATTATGGGGCATACTTTAAGAGGGGAAAAGTCATCATAAGGTTTTGCTATCTGTTCAACGCAATGTTGAAGTCTGGGCGTGAATGCGAATCGCGTACTTTGAGTGCAATCCTGGTCAGCTTCATCGGAAGAATATATACCGTGCTATTGATGTATCCATTAACAGTGGCCAACAAACAAATGTGGTTAAGAAACAAAAACTGGACAGTAAACCGTTTCGTCAGTGGCAAATTCACAGAGCACATCTGACGGCGCAAAGCGATTGTGATTCGAGCATCCTGTCAAGCCATCAGCGTTCTGCTTAAGGAGAACCCCCTTCACTTCCCATTTACCCAGTTGTCAACCTGTGCAGAGACTAGTGCTACTATGCTCGAGATGAAGATGCGCTTATTGGTAAACGAGGTCTTGAGAATCTTTTGGGACACTTATTTATTAAATAATACAGTGTCTTGTGGGTCCATGCAGTACTTTGGTAATAGATTTTAAAAGATATTCAGATTTGAATAAAAAGTTTGATTTACTACGCGCATCTTTATTTTATTTTGGTTATTTTAATTGTGATAGGATATCAACAGTAACCAACCTGCAAACTTTGGTAAATCTACTTAAGGTTTAATTAATGATGGCGAGGAAGGCAGCAATTAATCTTCCTTAAAAGTGTAGTAGCTTAAGCTTTTAAGTTGTGTGAGATGGTGGCAGTACTCCAAAATAGACAAGACATTTACCAGTTTTTCTGGGATATTGGAAGACGATTGGTAATACGATTATATAAACGGCTTTGGCGCTTGCCAAATTATTAATTAAAACGGTTTGCATGCGGCAGCAGCAGCAGCTGGTTATGCAAAATTTTGTCGTCACTGTGTGCGAAAGTAGTTTACTTTTACTTTTGCATATTGTTGCTGCATATGAGTGCAGTTGAGTGCTTGTTGCTGCCGTTAATGAAAGCATACTAACCCAATGAATCGAAATCAATTTTGCTCACAATGGCAAACACAATAAAAAACAGCAAACAGTTAAGACAATAGTGGCTTTAAAATTTGGCTTTTATCTACATTTTGGTCTTAATACTTTGATAGCGAAGGTAGATTGGTTTGTGTAATTTCCTGTCCTTTGACGGGACAGATAAAGTTTCAAGATTTGGGTGCAACGGGAGGCTGGGAAATTGATTTGATCGATAAATGAAAATCGATAGGACCATACATTTTCAATATCCCTTCAGCTAGAGTCATCAAATTTTGTAAAAAGATTGCTAAAACAATGCCCACGCCCTACACCACCCCCAGACACCGAATTTCCATCCATATCGGCACACACTTGCCGTCCTGTTAGTTCACCTTTGCAATCAGATTCTTTTGCACCTAGCATGAGGGTATTCAACAGTCGGTTGCGTCCGACTGCAATGTATTCACTTGCTTTTTACTTTTTATCTCTTTTGCAATTTGGAGTTTCCTGAGCCAGACACTGCCAACATTCACTGCATGATTATCTAATCGAATTGCATTTTAATAACTATCACTCTAATTTTTTTATGCATTTGAATAATAATTGGAACAAGAGGAAGCTGATGAAAGCGCTTCGTAGACTGTTAAACTGTAAGTCAATTAGCAATGAACACGATTAGATTGGAAATGTTTTTCTATTAAGATCAACATCTTACAAATTATGGGTACATAAACATATAAATATAAATCATTGCACATTTAAACCTTTCACTGCCGATCCCTAATAAAACATATTTGAACTCCATTAAACGGCTGAGCACTGCATTGCATTGCATTGGATTGCATGAGTTTCTTTCTTTCGAAAAACACTTTCGATCGATCGCAACATCAAACGTTGCCACACCACCATAATTAGGGCTGTCAATCGATCGATCGATCGATCATCGTCATCATCATCATCAGTTGTGGACCAATTTCACAAACATTCATGGCACATTCACATTTACATTTTCTTGGGCGCGACTTGATGAATGAACAAGAAAGCCAAGATCTAAATTGTGATCGTTATTTGTTGCAAGCAGAACAGCGCTGATATGGAACAATTATGCAAACAACACAACATCGCTCATTGCATTAGCCAATGCAACCGAACAGGAAGAATTTGGCTGAACAGCTGCACTCGTTTCTCGATTGGTGGAAAACCCACGCGGCATTTTGATCAGATATCGATGTCACTTAATTGCCAATAAGCTTAATTTCTGCGATTTTCGTCCAATAAAACTAAATTAAATAAAATTTGTTTTCATATTATACTAGTTTTGGTGTCTTTTCTTTTTTGTTTTCTGTGTTTATTCGATTGTTTTATATTGCCAATTTATTTACAAATGCATGTTTACATATAGAGTAGATGTATATTTTTGTTCAATTACCTTGCACTTGCATTACATATGTGTGCACAGCTCGACCGGTTAGTGTCGGTGGCGGTGGTTAACCCGCCTGCTTGTGGCTGCCACACACCAAAACAACAACTCCAACCAAACAACACTACCAGCTACAATTGGCAGCAAGTTTTCAATGCAAAATCGCCTGCAACGAGTGACGGCCAGGCGGCGTATACGTAATAATTTTTAATTGTACAAGTTTGGCACGCATGTGTTAGCTTCACTTTCTGCGTTTCTGTCTGTGTGTGTGCGACACAAGTTTCAACAACAGCAACGAGAGCAACAGCATTAGCGACAACTTCTCTTATATGCCGCTAACGACTCCGATTTTCAATTGTTGTTGTTGCTCATTTTGAAGTTCGTTGCCGTGGCTACACAATTGTTGCTGTTGATGTTGTTGGAGTTGTTGTTGTTGGTGTTGTTACTGGTGTTGCACATTTCACTTGCTCGTGGGCTGTTCGGATCCGCTCGCCACATAATTTTTTGGGTATAAATCGAATCTGGTCCCAAACGCCAAGCCACATTCAGTTCAGCACCGTCTAGGAGTCTACAACCTCGAAAAAAGCTATCAGCTAACGACTTCATAGGAAAACCGATCGTCTCTTAGTGTATTTTTTTTCGTGAAAAGATTGTTTATTATTTGTATAAATTTCTTGTGCGTGCTCGTGTTAAACTCGAAACAAAACATAATGCTGAAATTTGTTGTAAGCAAAATTTGTTTTTATAACAATACAACCAAAGAACATAGAAAAAGGATAATATCGATCATACGAACAATTTCAAATTAACTGTGTTTATCCTTTGGAGGAATACCGATTTGAATGCAAAATAATAATAACGATTTTTTGCTGTTTGTTTCGTTTTGTTTTTTTTTTTGTATTTTGCTTAGCTTCCTTGTCTGGCGCTTTTGGCACTCACCAGCGCATTGAAAATTCATGAATACGAGCATGAGGAACACAAGTACGAACCGGAACATGAAGAGACCGAATTGCATCACGAGGTGGATCACAAGCATGCCACATCGCACCAAAGCGTTAAATTCCATCATTATCATGCGGTACCAGTTTATATCAAGCACGAGGATCAACATCTGATCAAGAAACCCATCGAGATTGGTGGCACCAAGCAGAAGTTGAAGGTCTTGCATCCCAAAACTGAACACAACCATAACCACGGCCTGGTCCTGGAGAACCACAGCGAGTCGCATCTGCACGAGCATGGACATTATGAGGAGCCAGTGCACCATTCCGAGCACTACGAACATTATTCGCACCATGAATAATGTTGCAATGGCAAACGGGGGCCCCTTTAGACCCAATTGCCCATTACCCATATTGCCAAATAATTTTTAATGTTTTTATTTCTCACATTAGATGAGACCCTGTTTCTTAAACATGTACGTTTAAGGCTTATATGTTTTTTTTTTGTTTTTGTGTTCTTTTTTAAATAAAATTTTGCCCAGAGTATTAAAACAAATCATTTTATTAAGTGGAAAACTACACCAAACGTTTACATATTAAATGCGTTGAGCAATTTCATCCTATCAAACAACAACAAAAAACAAGGAATATAAAATACTTTTATACCACCAAATTTATTACACATTCGGAATTTTTCTTTCCTTGTCATTTTCTGAGCTAGTAAATTAGATACATAGTATTACGAATTTGATTATATTCGGCAGCAATCTTCCATTAGAAACTGTATCTTTAAAATTGTGGAAAGTAGATGCGTTATTAACGTCTAAGATCTATTCTTGATCATTTATCAATATAATCATTTTTTTTATTATGACAAAAAAAGGAAGGAAGTCTGTTGCTATAAAATTTATTGTTTTATTTTTATATTTTATTATATTTTATTTAATCATATCTAAAAAGTGTTTTAAAAATGTTGTAATGAATATGGTTGCAAAGAAGGCTATGGTCCAGCTTCCCTCCAACCAAATTTGTCTAGTCCTGTTTATAAAAGACTGTAGACTGAGGGCGGCATTGAATGGGCGAAAATGTATTGCTGCAACTCTTTGGTGGACTTCACCAAAATAGCTGGTGACTCTAGCTGTTGAAATGTGGAAAATATGTGTGTAGGCCTCTCAGTGGTTTAAGCACCCTTAGATTGACATTTTGTCTGACACAGACATGAACCAAGATATTTGCAAACTTTGAACTCTGGAGCTTTAAGGGTGTCTAAGCATCGCTCGTTCATACGAACAAACAATATGACAGGTGCTGCACAAAATCAATATACTCTTTACTTTCGGTATCAGAGTGTTAAAAAAGTATTTTAAATATAATAATGATTAAAAATCACATTAAATCCCAAACTTTTCAATATGACACTTGATGGTGCGGAGTATATTTATTGCAATAGATTTTATATTTTTTATATCTTTTTTTCAGATAGAATATTATACATAGTATATTAAAAAAAAGAATGTTTAATAAGTTATGGACTATTTAATATGCGGTAAAAGCTTTAAAAACATCCAAAATATAATTTTGTAAAATCAAGTAACTTTAACGTAAGCTTTATTATTTGAGGCACCCTTGATTGGGAAAAGTTTAGTTCATTTCTATGCTGGAAGAAAAGCTTATGAAAGTCGGAAAGCTCTACTCTGGCATACCGTGAAGCTTAAAGTACTGTTTCTTAAAGCGTTCAATTAGCAAGCTTGCCTCTAAGTCAACAGGCCACCTTTTTTTGTCACTCAACCACATTCCTAGAGCTTTTTTATAATTCATTTAAAGCGTTTGAATTATTTATTTTCATAACATATTTTTATTATTTATTGTGTACTAAAAAGTGTTTATTTTGTCTAGCGCATAGTATATTTTGTTCTTGTTTACTACTTATCCGGTTAGTCGGGTAACAGATCTCCGAGATTGCGGCTGTCCCTCACCCTGTACATGCGAATAGCAACTGGCTATCAAATAAATTATTATAGTTACCTTAGTACAAACGAATTACAAAAAAAAAAAAAACACACACACAACAACAGTAATAGATTTGGGTATTTAACAAAATGTTGCATACAATAAACTAGTATATAGTATTATATATCACTATATAACAGACTATTTCTTCGGCGGCGGTCGCAGCGCCAGATTAGCTTCCAGATCCTTGACGCCGCCACGCAGCAACTTCTTGCCCTGGCTGCCACCAGCTGCCGTGTGTGGGGCACCACCACGCTTGCCCCGTTTGCCTGCACCACTGTTGTTGCCACTGTTGCCGGCAGCGCCTCGCAGCAGTTGCGTCCTGTACGTATGCTGATAGCCATAGCCCTCGGGATTGTTGTTAAACTTGGGACTGTAGCTATCATATTCCAAACTGCTGCCGCTGCTGCTGCTGCTAGCACCACCACCACCACTGGAACCAGTTGCCTTGTAGCCCTGTCCACCTGCATTGGCCGGCTTGCCATGTGACTGTCTCATCGATTGCTCCCAGCTATCGCGCTCCTCCTCATACTTGCCGGAGAGTGGCTCTTTCTTCAGCACATACTGATAGGGCAGCGGATAGCCATCGTCGAGGCCGTCGTTACCCAAGGCACTGGGCAGTGGCTGCTTGTCCGAATGCTCCATGCTGCTAGATACCGGCTCGGCAAAGTAACCTGAATAGCCCTTGTACTCCGGATGGAGGTCACCGACTGACTTTAGCTTGTGACGATACTCCTGACCTTGCAGACGTTGCTTTTCTGCCTTGTAGGGTAGCGAGTTAATGTCATGATAGATATCCGAATTGAAATACAATTTTTGTGGCTTGCTTGTTACACCCCTTTCCCTTTCCCTATCCCTTTCCCTTTCGCGATCCTCATGCTCTTGCTCAGGCGTTGTGACAACATGCGATAGATCGAACTCCTCGATGTTCTTGAGTGCAGCGCCATGATCAAAGTGCTCAGCGCTGGTTTTCAAAGGCAGCGTGTATGGCTTCGATACCGTCTTCACTGTGGCTGTCTGCAGCGGAGCACGCGTCTTAATCTTGTAGATGAACTCCACGTTTGGTGCTAGGGCATCGGCCGATATGTCCGGTGCTTGGTAAGCGGTTTCCGTTTCCGATTGATAGCGCTGCTGCTTTGAGCCCTGCTTGGTCAGATGATGTTGCTGATGGGAATGCGATTGTGATTGCTGATGTGTATGCGACTGCTGCTGATGCGAATGCTGTCCATGATATTGAACATGCTGCTGCTGCTGCTGCTGCTGCTGAGCGGCTTGACGATTCTGGCTGCCCGAAGCTGGTGTATTAGTATATTTGGGACGGACTGTACTGCTGCTATAACGCTTCTCTTCGCCTGCAATTGATGCGCTGGAGCTCGAGCTGGAACTGGAGCCAGATCCGCTGGAGCTTGGCAGCGATAGCACTTTGTAGTACGTTTTTGTTGCTGGAGGCGACAGCTCCTGTGGTGTTGTAATTATCTTGCCCTCCGCTTCTAGTTCCTTCATGTACTTGATGACAGACTTTTCAATTTGTTTCATTATTTCCGCTTTGGGTATTTCCGTTGATGCGGAAACGCGAACCTTCTCCTCCGCCTCCTCCTCAATGTTACGATAGACCTGCTGCTGCTGTTGATGCTGCGACTGTGGAGCTGGATAGCTGTAGTATTTGGTGCGATAGAGGCGCTCAATGTCGCCGCCATTGGAATCGATTTTATAGCTGCGTGGCGCCGACTCCTTTTCATAGACTGGTGCTGGAGAGGGCGGTGAGGATTCATTTAGAGAGGACTCAACGTTGTGTTGCTGTTGTTGTTGGAGATGTGGCTGTTGCTGGCGCTGTTGTTGTTGCTGTTGCTGTTCGGCTAGAAGTAGAGCTTGTTGCTGCAGCAACTGTGCCTGCAAGTCTGCCTGCATTTGTGCCTCCAACAATGATGCATGCGCCTGTGCCTTGGCATGATTTGCCTGATTCTCTTGCTCCAGCTCCTGCTGCGTGGGGATTGAGCTAGACCGCTGTGTGTCCGCCACAATGCGCAACGGCGTTTTTTGATCCTTATAACGTGAGCCATAGGCCATTTTCATAGCATTGGCCACGTACTCGGCTGCCGTTTCCGAGTCCTCTAGAATAATTGTCTTGTCGTGACCCAGTTCAGTGCCAGTAGCAGCAGGTCCAATGGACTCAGCTGTTGTGCTGTAGAAAGCATTGATATTGATGTGCGGCGACAATGAAGATGTCTCGTGCTCGGGCCTTATGAGATTTTGCTCCAGCTGTCCATAGTTAAAGTCTGAGCAGGGTTTGAAAAAAAGTAAATGGAGAAAAGGTTTTATTCTTAGATTTGTTTTTTTTTTCCTTTACTGAAATCAAAGCAAGTCTTACAATTTATGCTTAATTTTAGTACAAATTACTTCACACCAGTATTAGTTACATAAATCTAGAACAAATAGTCTTAACGTAAGACGTACTGCTATCGTATTTATAATCAACTAAAACTGTAATTGACATAAGCTATTGACAATTCACGTTAACGCATTAAGGGAAGCTTGACTATATTTGGATTAACCCTGAAAGCTCGTCTACTTGACATTTGAATGTATGTATAAATTTCAAGGAGCTGTTGAGAAACTGACAAAAATAAATCCTGCATAAAGCATCAATCAGCTTCAGCTTTGCTCACCTGGCGTTGGCTCCTTCGTCCTTGTGTGCTGTGGAACACCACGTCGCGAATATGTGCGCCCATCTGATCGAATTGCCGCCAATGCCATCTGATCAGGCGCACCGCTCCTCTCCGCACCAGAATCCTCCACAGTTGTCTTGACGACGGGTCGTCGACTAATACGTGGTTGCGATTGTGCATCACACACCGACAGCTGCATTGTAAACTGAAAGTGCAAATGGGTGTGTATTGAAAGAAAGAAACAGAGAATGAGAATTGAGAGAGAGAGAGAGAGAGTGAGAGCGAGTGAGAGGCCAAAGTGGAGCATTTAAATGGTAATTGTTTTAAGTGTTCAATGTCTTTCGATGTCGATTTAGCAACATGTGAATGCAAAGCGCACACTAAGCTGTGTGTGCTTAGATAGATAGGTAGATATATAGATAAATAGACGACGTACACACAAAATATATATTTCGTAATTAAACTAATTAAAGTTAACCAATTCGCTTTCGCTTTCGGGCTTAACGGGGGTTGGATTGTCTTGTGATTGAGTTGGCGCATGAGCTACGTCCGCTGCAAGTTCATTGGCTCATGCATAAAGCTGATGCAGCCACACAGCATGGAGCTGCAACAGCTGCAGCTGCAGCAGCACCCCAGTTTGGCGGTTGGCAGCTCCAACATGAAATGGTTTCGGCACGCAACTTTGTTTTGTTTGAAGTTTACTGTCGATTACCGATTACTGTTTAGTGCCTGGCAGCGGTGGATGCCACACCAAAGTGGATAGTTAGTACAAGACTTACAGCTTAAGTGAATACTGGTTAATGTATTGTGTGTTCATTAAGCTGAACATGTATGCGTCTTAAACTGGTGCTTGACTATCAGTATTGATTATTATTCGTAGGATATCTGTGTTTACTAACATAACAAAAACAAAAAATTTATTTGAGTTTTGTGAGTAAAATGCATTTAAGAAATACATAAATTTTTAATTTATATTTCAAACAATACTAAAGTGATATTAGGGACATATAGAAAAAACACATGAACTAATTTCTTTTTACGTATTTGAAAATAATTTAAGTGTATTTATTTAAAAATTTAGAGTATTTTTTTTTAAACTTTAATACAGACTACGAATATATATTCCATGATACTGCAAGGAATCCTTGCTTAAGGCCTTTCATTTTTGTTTACTTATTTTTCATATGTGTTTATATTTAATCCGCATTGCTTTAGACAAAACCATTTACACTTCATATAATTTCTTTTATATATATTTCACTTTTTAACACACACACAATAAAAAAATCGTAAAATCCTTTGTGACTGTTTGGAAGGCTCTTGTTGCCCTTTTTGGAGTTAACAATAGCACTACTTACAATAAGCATGGCCGTGGCTAAGCAGAAAAGCCAACGATTCAGGCTCAATTGTGGACTCTTGCTGCTGCACCGACAACGCGTTGACATTGCGAACATCATTTCGCGTCTGTTACTGGATTTGAATTGTTTGCACCGAGCTGGGAAGGCGAGGCTTTTATAATGACGCTTGCCGGTGCAGCGGAAAATTTATGCGAATGTGCGCGCCAAAGAAAACATTCGGATTACACACACAGAAAATAGAGAAAGAGAGAGTGAGAGAATGAGAGAAAGATGTGCATTCACAGAGACATTCGCTTTTTTTGTATTTTTGTTTTTGTGAGACAACAGCGTCGGCAAACTTCAACGCCATTATCATCAGCTGGCACATTCAAATTGTAACGGCTATTTAACGCACTGCGTATGCGTGATCTGTTCATATATCATAATAAGCTCAAACGCGCATACGGCGATGGTGTGATGATCACGAACTAGCGTCGAGTGCAGCGTATGCCAGACACACACACACACACACGCACACAAATCAAATGTCAAATGGTTAGTTAACTGGTTTTAGTTGCAGTTTCGATTTCGTTTCGGCCAATTAAGCCATATGCTATACACACAAACACACACACACACAGCCTGCAAAAACAGTGAAAATTAAGTTCAATGAAATCCTAGTGTCTTTGTTGTCTTTTTGTTTAAATGCCTGTGGGCGTGCTCAGCCAATAACTGCAAGAGATTAATATACTGTGATTTGATAAAAGAGGTTGCATCTGTAAGGCTAAGAATTCCAAGCAATAAAGCCTGTTTAATCTATGTCAAGTGCGTAAGTGAATCCTTTTTACTAGTAAGTATATATATCCTAATGTAAGAAGAAAATAAATATGGCATCAATGTCTATTTTCAAAGGAATTGCAGTTAATATGAAACTACAGAGGTAAGATATTATGACAGTCCTTAAGCAAACAATGGAGAATGGATAGACTTAAACTTGTAAGTTAAATAGCTTAATATATTAAAAATGGCTTTTATGAAAATTGTTTATAAAAACGCCAAAAATGCATAATCCACCATCAACTTGTTAATTTATAGTTTTCATTACATAAAATACATAAAGTATTCTGTCAAAATAATTTGTTTTAAATGTTTTTTTAATGAAAACATTGCCAATAGGCTTTTTGAATGTTGCTAGTATTTAAGACTTTCCAGTTATAATGGACTGCAGCTAACAGTTTGATCATCTCTCAACTGCTACTAGTCGCACCACCACATGCCAACCACAACAACAACGGCAACAACAGTATTAAAATAAACGCGTGGCTGAACAAACAGTTTTTGTTTTTGATTGTTTCGTCTATGCGCTTAAAGGTTTCAGTTACTTCATGGTCACTGATTAAGTGCATAGTAATTAATTAAGAAAAAGAGAAAAATAAAAGAGAGAGAGAGAGAGAGAGAGAGAGAAACGAGGTGCACAACAATTTATTAGGATTTTAATCAGACACAGTTTGGACAGCCGCAACAGCCGCAGCTGCTTGCGATTGCTTCAACATAGCTTGATGCAATGGTGAAATGGTATTATACATAAATAAGATTTTAATTTCGATTGTGGCAAAATATATATAAATTTTTAAGCTGACTGAGGTGAAATGGGTTCATTATTGATTTAACTATATCCTTTGCGAGCCGACATTTGCTATGATTTATATTTATATTCTGGCAAAAGCATTTGCCACACTTAACCGCAATAAGTAGAAGCGAAAACGAAAACGTTTTCCCAATGCAAGAAAAGCACAGCAAAACAATAAAACAACAATAACAATATTCGCATGTCGGTAAACGGCAAACGGGACTGAATGAAACTGGGACTGGGCATGCCATTTGTGAAGATCAACAACCTTGCCAATGTGAGTACGTGAATGCAATGCAGGCGCGTTATATGGCCAAATCCAACAAAAACAACATCAACAACAACAACAACAACAAAAGCTGAACTGACGACAGCGGCCACTGATGAGTGCACAGTGGATTAATCTAATAAGTATTCAGCTTTGTCAGCTTTGTCAGCTTAATTGCTTTGGTAGTTTTTCCTCGAAACTTTTATAATCAGGTAAAAGCAGTTTGCAAAAATGTATAACTGAAAGCTTTTTGTTCTTTTTTATGAAACCTCTTTGCGAATTGGTAATAGAATTAACAAATGTTGAAAGCCGTTGTGACAAAAGAAATTATGAATACTTTTTTAATTAGCTCTTAAAATTTTCGTTTTGCGCCGAACATACATATATGAATCAGGTTAATTTAGATAAAGTTTAGTACAATAACTTTTAGTGATGGATTTGTTATGCAAATTGCAAATGAAAAAGAAACAATTAAATAATAAGTGATATTTAATGCGTTCTTGAGGCATACTTAATCACACTAAAAGCTCTATAAGAATTGAAAAGACTTTTGCATTTCAGCTCTGATAGAATTGAAGCCGTTTAAAGAACTTTGCAGAAAGCTAGAAGTTTTTACGGCAGTTCTTAAAGCCTATTTGATCAATAAATATATATTTTTCAGCTATAAAATAATCATTAATTCTTATTATTTTCAGTAACGAACATTTAACATGTTTTCAATGTTTGTTCCACTGTGTTGCACAGCGGCTCTTGCAACGCTTGGACAATGTTGCAAAATGTTACGTTTTGTGTTTGGCCTGACGCTATAGTTATTAATTTGTTGCTGTTGGCAGGCAAGTGAGTGAATTGTTGTAGTTGCGGTGTTTTATGGGTCCATTGTTATGGCAGCATTTAGATCATTATACTATGTATATCTTATGGCCGCCTATACATGCTAGCTGTTGTTTCTTTCCCTTAATTTATGCAATTACTTATAATTATTTTCTGTTTGTTGTTATTTTGGGTCTTTGGTGTCCCCAAGGCTTGCGGAAGTACTTATAACTAATATGAACTATACTGAAGATGCGCCATGCGATGTGACATTAACGTAAATCGAAAGTTGTTTCAGCTACTCCTCGTTCGTGGCAATCCGTTGCATGCGATATATTTTAGTGAGCTGTCAGACCACCTGCCCTGGTAATAAATGGGCAGGTCCGATATCTTGGCCATCTGCCCGAGCGCCCTGCCCAACGTGGCCCAACGTGACAACAATGGACAATCGATCCACATTCGGAAGAAAACTTTCAATTTCTAATCGATTGCTTTCTTGTTGTAGCGTGTCAGCGTGTTGGCACGCATAGTGGCCAGAAAGGCGGCAGGCATTCAAGATGCCAATTTTGGAAATGCAGTTAGTTGCATCTGTCCGATAAAATCTGGATGTGCAGCTTATTTCGCGTGCGCGGAAGTTACTGGCGCCACATGTTGCATATTTTTTGTGTATTTTCATAACGTTAATACATCTATGCATATTTATGTTTTTCGACTGGAAAGTTAAGATGCAGAAAGACCCACCAATACAATAGCCACAAAACGTTGCCACTGCCGCATTTGTATAGGAAAAATTATAGAAATTGGCACAATTTGCCGTCCATTGCGGCAGCTGATTATGCTAATTGTTTGGCTTGCATACTTCAATTTTACGTAAACTCATTTAAATGATGTGGCAACACTCTAAACTGGCCACATACGAACAACGCTCTTAAATTAACAATCGAAGTAGGTGAAAGCTTCCAATTGGCTTCGAACTGGTCTAATTATACGAAGTCTTGCTGGTTTCCAAAATAATAATCACATTTTTTCTTACACAACAAATTTTGTCAAAGCTTGAATGACATTGTATATACATTGTTTCGGCATGCATGGAACTAAAAAAAATGAATCCTTTTTCTCTATGTTTTTTGGAGTTTCGGCCTTATCATCGAACACTTAACTATATGCTTTAAGGACATGAATAGCCCTCGAAATCTTAGAATAAACATCAATACACTAAAAAAAAAAAGAAGTTCAATGCATAAGCTGTGAAAGTTGATCAGACTGAAAACAGTTACATTAAAATTGAAATTCAAAACTCCGACGAAAATTCATGTTTAACGCCGTTTTGTACGATAATTTAATTTCGTTGCTGCTTTCCACATTTCCTGTTCGTTTTGCAGCAATTTCGCGTGATTGCCGCATGTTGTTATTTAAATGTAAATTTTTGTGTTTTTTTTTTAAACAATGTGTATATTTAAAAATCTTTGGCATTTAACACCAAGCAAATAATCAAAATAAAAAAGCAAAAACCATATGCTGGCCAAAATCCCAAAATTCGTTTGAATGAAATATTTATTGTGTGTGTGTGTAGCTTAATTGGTTTTATGCGTGATTTCCGGGTGATCGTTGCGAATTGCATAAGATAAGCCTGAGCACCTGAGCATTAGATGTTCCGCATTTAAAATAGGTGTTAAGTGTGTTCAATGAGCCTGCAATTTATTATACCATCTGCCAAATGTGACAATTTTAAGCGGTGTGTTTTAAAATGTTGCATACTTACAGGCTGCAAATAAATCATTTGTTAACTGGCGAGAATGCATTAATGTGAGTTATCAGAAGTAGACATGGGCACGGGCCGTGTTTCCCATCGTGGTACTTGATAAAATATTGCTCTGGCCGATATTATGCTATGTTCATATGTTGTTTAACGTCTGCTGTTTAAAATATTAATACCTACATCTGGTTGCTGTCTCCAAAACCGATTTGTTGAGATTTTGGTAAAATGGTACTGGCCTTAAACTGTTGCAGAATATTGCTTTAATTATTTTAGCCATCCCAGTCAGTACAGCTACTACTGAACGGCTTTTTTCTACCTCTGGCAACATATTAAATGCAAGGCACACTAGAAATTTTTATAAAATTCTGTTCCTTTGCAAAATCGTCGAAAGTTTTGAATGATTTGATAAACCGTAATACTTACACCTACACAGTAATCAGGCCCTGCGGCGTGTTCGTGTTGGACTGAGATTAAATATTGTTTTAGAATATGAAACTAACTAACAACTGATTTAAAAAACCAGCCCCAGAATCACTGCCATAATAAACAGTGAAGTTCTTATCTAAAAAAAAGTTGCAGTTTATTTTATCCACAAAATAAAATCTCAATCGCCGTTTAGGTATATCATTATGATTTATTTGTGCAAAAATATATAAGTTCAAAAGCACATATGTATTAGGTTACAAACTAATTATTGCACATTTTTAACACAATCGGTTGTTGTTAGCGAAACAAAAAAATTAAAAATGGGATTACTATAACAACAAACAACTTGCCATGAGCGTGAAAAATTTAGTTAAAACAACGCGAGATGAATTCGAATTTAATGAAAAGTATAATGAGGCAAGCAACTGATACATTTTCAAAGCTCAATCAATTAGTGGCTAATGCCAACAGAAAAACAAAAAAAAAAAAAAAAAAAAAAACAGAATAAATACTAATGAATTATGCATGCATATTGAGCTCCTCTTTGTCGGGCGACATAAGGCAACAACGCAGACAAACATAAACTAGCGATTGAATTTATGTATAAAGTACATGTAAACATATATGAGTAAAATTAATAATATCTAACCCTCAAGCAGCTGCGTCGTCTTGTACTCAACTGCCGAGCCCATCTCAGCGCCGAGTTTCTCTCGCACATATTCGCGTATCTGCTGCAGCTGATGATCTGCAGCCTGTTCCTTGTTGGCCGCCCGCTTGCCCTGTCGCATCTTTAGGCCGTGGGCATGGTAGTTGTATGGCGGCTGCGTTATGGCTCTATCCTCCTCCGGCTCATGCGATGGCTGATAGTCGGCAGCTGTAGCTGACGCATGATCCGCATGACCGCTTTCGGCCTGTTGCTGCTGCTGATCGAGCTCCTCTGCATAGTGTTGAATGGAGTGAGCAGAATATGTGTCGGCCGAATAGTCAGCGCCGCTGTTTTGCGTATTAAAGATGACCTTGGTGTGCGTGGGTCGTGGATTGTTCTCGGTAATGGGTAGATTATGCTCATGTTCATGCTCATGGCCAGCTGACTCCTCTGCCTCCGGTACTGGTGGTGACTCCTGCTCAGGCACATAAATGGGCTGCTGATGCTGTTGGTGCTGCTGCTGCACCGATGCTGACGATGGCTCGTCGGCGTACTGATGCTGCGGTCCCATGGCAATAAGATATAGCTGCGGCTGATAGCTTGTCTCATATTGAGCATGATGCTGTTGCTCATGCTGCTGCTGTGGTTGGGCGTAGTAGAACTGCGGCTGCTGTTGCTGGTAAGCGGTGTGTGCATAGTATTCCTCTGGTGCGGGCTGCTCATATTGCTGATGACGACCCTTGTAGCCTTGGTAGACATCGTCAATGGGCGCATACTGGATGGGCGGTGGCGTTGGTGCTACCTGATGAGCATAGCTTACATCTTGATGATAGTGAGCCTGCTGGTGCTGCTCCGGTGTGGCATACTGTTGTGGCTGGGAAATCTCCTCGGTTTGATGCTGATGCGGATGTTTGCGCTGTTCGGCCTCTTGCAGCAGCTGTAGATATTGTGCGGCACGTATTTCCAGATACTGTTGCAGCAGCGTTTGCAAATGCGCCGCATACTTTGCTGGACCCGGTATACGGAGCACTATGACAGGCTCCTGGTAACCGGAGCTATCGCCACCCGCACCGTTTGGTTGTGGCAAGTCAATCTGTGGCTGCTCTCCATGGCTGCCATGGGAATGGGCATGTCGTTGCTCCTCCTGCGCCGAATGATGTGATTCGTAGCTGGTCTGTGGCTTTAGTTCGTAAGAATAGGAGGGCTCAATGGTTACACTGGTCACCTGCTGGTGTTGAATTGGCAACGGTTGATGTGCCTGTGTCGCTCCCGGCTGTTCATAATCCGCCTGCGAGTAGCCCGCATAGATATCGGATGATTCCGTGGCGGGTATATCATGCTGCGAGTAAGGATAGAACATAAATTTGGGCGGTGTGTAGTCGTATCCCTGATGATCATAGCCATATCTGCAAAGATCCAGAGAGTACAGATAATGATTTGTGGTTTTTATTATTAGAACTAAACTAATACTCTTCTTAAGCAGTTGAGTTTTTCACTTAGATAAAGCAAATTTATTAAATATTCAAATATATATAAGACTCTTTGCCTTGACTGACAGCTATGAATGCTCCCTCAGGACAGTAAGACGAAGCGGTATGAGATCACTATGGTTAGATTTTCCAAAATGCACCTGCAACTGGTTACTGCTTATTTTATACACCTAAGATTTGTTGATATGCATGCTTGGCCTTTTAAGCTTTGACTTTCATTGGATGATCTTGAAAGATTCCATTTAAACCTTCGTTAACCTGATTCCGTTCACTTTTATAATAAAAAGCTGTCCAAGTCGATCGGTTGCAGTTCAAAGCGCACTCCATTAAAATATTTAAATTTTATGTTCCTCTTTGTGTAAATTGTTGGAAAAAAAATATCAAATTATAAACTGAATACAGATCGAAGTATTTGCAAATAGCACCAGCACAACGCACTAGGAAAAGTTACTGACCCCAATTCGCCGTCGATGGTGCGCTTGTTGTTCTTGCCGCTGCCACTGTTGCTGGTCGAATTGTCACGCTCCACTTTGATTTTGATTTTGCCCCCATGAAGCTTGAACTGTTTGTCCAACTCCTTAATGAACTCTAGATCATCGGCCGGCAAATTGCCAAAGCTGGCAGCCAGAGGTGGCGGCTTTGTCGTTGTTGTCTTGCTTGCAATCTTAACGCGAGGCTTGCTTGGCTTTGTTGTGGTTGGATGTCCGCTGGCCGAGAGCGAGGAGGCGGATGAGGTCAGGATTGCAGTGCCTGGCGTTTTAGTGGGTCGCTTCTTAAGCGTTGTCACCTTCTTGGGATAGCCGCTGGACGATGATTTTGTTGGCGCCTCGGGTTGCTCCAAAGCGCTGACCAAACACAGCCCCGCGCTTAGCGTACACTGAAAAACATTGAAAACAAAAGTATGCAAATTGTTTTAATAGTGAAGAAAAGAGACTCATTAGGTGCCATTTAAGTATAGCAAATCGATTTGTTTGTGTAAAAGTAGAGCCATATTTGTGTTTAGACATTTGGCTTTTGTTCGCTGGCATCTTTTGTGTCAAACTTTGGGCTCAAGGTGAGGCGCCAGTGAGACAATAAACTCGATTGCTGCCGATTGCGCCAAAAGCTCTTTTGTTTCTATGCTCTTGGCTATCGAATTGACTCAAAACAAAAAGCCAGCTAACAAAAAATCAATAAAGTCTAAAACTATGCTTTAGACAACACTTTTCACATTTGACATTTTGTCTATGCAGATACACTGATTTAAATGGTAAACAAGTGAAGTGAATTCTTTTGTTTCGGTTCATAAAGTCGGCTTTTATTATGGGTAACTTCTAACAAATGATGAAAAATTAGTCAAGTTCGTGTCCTAGGTCTTTTGTTTTAGATATGATCTGACAAAAATTCGTTTAAAATCACAACAATTAAATTGCAATAATTTGATTGTTTGTCATTTTCGCATCCAACTTTCCAGCATAGATATTGCCTGCAAACAATTAATCGTAGTTGTAGTAGTTATATCAACTAAAGTTCAATTCAGTTTACACTCTCCAATAAAAATAGTTTTTTCAAAGAAATTTGTTAAGTTACTAACTGCCAAAACTTGATTTAAAATTACAACACTTTTTGCATGAGGGAGCTGCTTGTTAAATATCTCACAGCCGGACCGCTATCGTAGTTAAATTTTAATTGCATTTTGTCACTCAATTACAGCGACGATAAACGCGAAACTGGGACAGTGTGTCAAGTCAACTCAATCAAGACTCCAGACTCAAGATACACCGACACCGACACACACAACACACACATGCAAACATAATTAAATAGTACGCTGTGCGTTGTTGTTAACATTTTTACTGTTTAATTTTAAGCTGTTGGTAGTCGTGTTGTGTGTGTGTGTGTGTGTGTGTTTGTGTACGGTTGCTGCTTAAAGCAGGAAGACTATTTTGTAGACTTTCGTTCACTTGCTGTAGACTGGCGCACCTGCGACTCAGCAGCAACAGCAACAAAAATGCCAAAAAAAATATAATAATTTCTGTCAAATGCTGGCATTGTGGTTTGGTGTTTAAAGAGTGGTGCCAGAGGGAGGTAGTGGCGTTTCGTTTGGTGCTGAGGAAGCCGACGAGTTTCGCTTACATGCGAATTTATGTGATCTTTGTTGTTATGTTGTTAGCTGTTTTATATAATGCGTTCAGCAGTAGTTGCCCCCGCCACCAGCCACCCGCCTGTCAACCCAGCTAGCATTGATTTATGTTTTGGCAAAAACTAAAAAAATTACCAACAAAAAAATAATAATAAAAAACGATGTGCAATAATTTAATTAAAATGCCTTTCACTTTGCAGAATGTGACAGTAAAATTGTCAAACAGCTCAAGCAGAACATTGTGAAGAGCCAACAACCCCAAATTCCCCACACATTCAATGCTGCATTGCAAACATAAAATTGTCACGCTAAATAAAAAATATTTCGAAAATTTTTAACAAATTTCACGCATAAATTGCAATGTAAACAATTTTTGCTGCCCATTTATCAGAGCAAGTGTTGCAAATTAAGCAATTGCTGAGAGCGTGAGTCGTGATTGAGCGCGTGCATCTCTAAACAAAAGGCAGCTGCTGTTAAAGAAAAAGAAATTATTGCCGCTGGCGCCACGCAACGCGTGCAAATTAGTTATAGCCTCATCGTGTTGAGTGTTTGTTTTTTGTCAGTTGTTGGTGATGCAACACAAAAACAAAATGTATAAACAAAAACCATAGCAATAAAATGTAAATTAAACAACAAAGACAGCCAAGTTGCTGAAGCAGCTTTAGAGCGGCTTAAGAGCTTATAATCCTGCGCCTGCTCGCAAATCGGCTTTACAAAAAAAACCCATAATAATTTTATGTAATAGCACATGTGTGCCACACTGTGGTATGTACCGCAAGCAGGCATGCAACCGCACTATAAACAAGTTCTCATTACATTACAAGCGTCACGAAGCGTTGTCGCATTTGCGTAAATAAAATGTTGGCAATTCATAAGCCACAAACAACAGCAACAACAAAAACAGTTAGCAGATCTGCCTAATAAATGTTGATAGCTTACGTTGCGGCCCAATTAGCGAACACTGTAACTGGAACTGGCAACAAACTACTGGCAGCTTGAACTATCTAATGTAAGTGTGGCAGATTGTTTGACTAGGTTTTTCTCTTGCTGCTTTTTGCTGTTATGGGACTTTTGTCTAGGCCAGAATCGCAAGCTCTTTGTACCCCTTTCATGCACACACAGTGAACGTTTGCTTTTTTTTTTACAGAGAGTTCAGAGATCAGCAATGCGATGAGATAAAAGTTTTGTATCTTTTTTCGAGCTTCAAATGAATGCTGCTGTTTTTGTTTTAAAGTTTAACAGTTCGCGTGCAATGAGGAAAAAATATGCTTGATTAGTTTAAAACAAACATGAACTTTAAGTTACTCCAACTTATTAATTAAATTTGTAGTAATATAACAAATAAGATTTTTATTTTTCTATATATAAATGTCTTTAAAAAATATGTATTGAGTAAAATTAATGAACAAAATATTTAAAACTAAAACATAACAGAATAAATAGCATAAAAGACCATTACGCAATTAACTAAGCAAACTAATAAAAAAAAGTTATGCCTAATATCTGCAGTTGAAATGAAAGTTGAATAATAATATTGAACTCTTTTAAAAGTCAGGCCAATGTTCTGCACTCAAAGCGAACGAAAGACAACCGAAAGAAAAACTTGAAACATTAACAACAGGATCAGTGAACTGCTGCCTAAGACCGGCTTAGACAAAGTCAAACACACATACCATAGCCAGCTAGTAGCTACTCCCACTGTGCACACACACTTTCCATGGCAAGCATTACGTGGATGGAAAAACATAATAATAAACAAAAGTGAAACACACATCTTGCAGCTGGCCAAGCCGGCTCAGTGGCTCAGCGGCTCAGCGGCTGCAATGCAAATTAATTGAGCAGCCAACGGATGAAGGCACAGAAGTAGTATTATACATTCATAGTGGTTGTAGTTGTAGGAAGCAATTTGTTTGTGCCGCCACGCCTTCAAAAGCACTTTCGAATCAAAATTGCAGACTACAAAGTTGACACTGCAAGAAATCTTCTGAAGCATTCTGAGGTAAGGCACAATATTTATAGTATAAACTGGTGCAAAGTTAAACATGGGATTGGTTTTTGATCTTTGATTTTTTTTGGGCTGATTGGGCGACACTCCCTTCTGCTAGGCTGCCTCTTCCGCATTGGGGTTGTGTGTGTGTTTGGGTGTGTGTATCTGGGCTGTGGTTGCTTCGATTATGTAAGTGCTGATGTCTTAGCTTCCTCGTAGTAGATTGTGCAAATTATACATACCAATATCAATGCTAATCTCATTGTTTCCAAAGATGTTTTGCTCTCGTATTTGCTGCAGACGACGGAACTCAGACAATGCACATTTAATTATTAAATTTCACACATAGAAAATGCACTTACTGCGACGACGAATCAGTTTCAATTAATTCGTATCTAATATATTGTATATTTGCTTCTATTACAATTGAGTCGCTGCTTCAGTTGTTCACAGAATTAATTGCTTTTTTGCACAATCAATTTTGCTAAATGCCAGTGTCTGCCTACACAAGTGTGAACACAATCGATGCAACACTTTCAAACAAAACAGCAAAAAAATTAAACAAAATACAAAATACACAAAGCGAAAACAAAATAAAATCGCAACACCAAACAAGATGCTGTAAAATTTGTGGTGGGAAACTTGTTGTTGCTCGTTGCGTGTCAAAAAACTCTCTCGGCGCACGGTGCAGGCGTTCAAAAGTCGCGCGATTAACTGTGGCTGGCGCAGGCGGTGCGCTTGGTTTTTATGCCAAAGACGCAGAAGCAGCAACAGCCAACAAACAACAGCAGCAGCACCAACAACAATAACAATAACAGCTACAGCAGCAACAGCAACAGCAGCAGCAGCAGCGTCTTCGTTGCAGCAAGTTCAAGTCAGTTGGCCAGTCAGTCAGCTAGCGGGAACGTGCGGAACGAGCAATGGACGAGTTCACTAACAATAATAATATCACTTGAATATACTTATGTATACATGCATGCATGCATGTGTGTGTGTGTGTGTGTGTGTCTAGGTTTCCAGACGCTGCTGCAATAATGGCAACAACAAATGCAATGATTCCGTTAATACAAATTCGTTTCAATGCTAAACAACTACTTGTTTAATTGATACTTCTTAGCAAGCTCTTTCATAACATAGAACCATGGTTGATACATCCGTTTTACTTACATGATCTGTGATTTTATGGCGCAAAGTTGAACTTGGTCGAAACGACTTGTCGTTAGATACTTGATCATATGCAAACAGTGCACACATTGTGAAGAAAATTCTCAGCAATTATTTTTAATTTGTTTCGATTGTCTTGATGACTAATTGAAAGGAGAACTTGCTAATTGGAGACTGGAACAATAATAACAAGAATTGTCTTAAGATATTGACTTAAAATAATACAAGGTAAACTATAATTTATGATTTTATTTTAAGACAAAGAAACTTAAAACTTTAAGAATAAAATATATTGAATAAAATTAAGCTCTTTGATTATATTGCGAAAAAAAAATTTTAGAAAATTTTTTCGTTAACGAACTTTAATAACCAGTTTATGTCATATACTTACTATTAAGCTGGTCAAGAAGTTAACTGATCTTCTGTATGATATTTAAATCGCTTCAAGAACTCAATTTGTCACAGATTTAAATTGACATTCAAAACCGCTGACAAACAACAACTAATCAAAGAAATTGTATAAAAAACCTTTTGTAATTGTAAATCAGCGAATGACCTTGTCACATATTGTTTAGACTTCTTGAAAACTAATTGATTCCTTTCATGTTACGAAATTTTGTTTAACTGTGCACAAAGAAAAGGTTTAAACTTTAAACTACTTTTTGTTGGACCAGTTCAAGTTCAAAGTCATAAAAATAAAAACTGGCGCAACGATTTGCGTGGTGTACGAGAGTCACACAGATATAGAGAGGGACTAAAAACACACGAGATTCAATCTTGGAGACCTTTCATTTTAGATGAATACATTTGATGCCTCTTATTATTATTATAGCCATTACGAGCTCTGCTCGCTTACCCAAAGCTTACAGCCAGGCATGCGCAAAGACAAAAAGGCTGAGCCAATCGAATAACGATATTTGCATAAAAACAATTGCAGAGTCAAACGCGCAGAGACAAGAGCTGCATGCATCGCGATATCTTTGCGAATGTCTCCACAAGTAGTGGCAATTAAATTGGCCCATTAAGAGCTGTGAGTTTGGGATTTTTGAGATTTTTTCGGATGTTGTTTGGATTTGGGTTGGCGCCTGGGCTTGCCTGAAAGGTGAAATGGCATAACAAAAGGCGGCAAAATGCAAACGCAAAACTGTTTTGTCAGTTTTGTAATCCGCTTTGATCAACATTAAATGTCAGCTAAAACATCAGCAACAACCATAACAACAGCTTTGGTGCGATAACGATAATAGCAACAAAATATTTTAAACGCAAAGAAAGACAGAGAGAAAAATAAAAATAAAATAAATTATATGGAATGGAAACAAAAAAACAACGAATATCACGCGCCTCGTCGCAATCGGTTGCATTGTTTGAAAGTTTGTGTTTTTTTTTTCGTTGATTTTGTATTTATTTAGTTGTTTGGGTTTGCATTTTTTAATTTACAAATTCGCTTCGATCGCATTGATAGGCGAATACACAGCAATTGAGATGTTGATCAGTCAGTAGGATGCCCTCTTGCCCAATTCAAGCCCCACTCCTTCCTCTCTGAGTCTGCCTGCAACACATCTTCAGTTTAAGTCACAACTGCTAAGTCATCATCAGTCAACAAGCCCACAGTTGCAACAATGTTAGCCGGTCATCTCGAATGACACGACACTGTTATTATTTTTATAATTTATTATGCTATTTTCAAATTTATATGCTGAAGATGCGTCCAAAGTCTTTGTATCCACGTAGTATTAAATATCATAATAGGCGGCAATGATAATGCAGCTTACTCGCCCATTGGCAGAAGGTTAAAGTGCTTGTTAGCAGCTTGTTGAAGTCAAACATCGGCAAACTGTTACCCTAACAATTCTTTGGAAAAATATTTATTGTTTTAATTCGTAAATTCAAAGTCACAAATATTAATTGTAACAAGTAATTGTTATTATGAGAAAAACTCGTTATCATAACGAATCACATAGCATATACATCCAATCGTTAGTGTATAGCCCCAGTGAACAACACAAACTATCACCATAATAATAAATAAAAACAAGTGGATACGTTGTATTTGGACGCAGCCGACTGCAGTGTACTCGATATCTGTTTAAAAACGGATAAAAAAAAGGACCAATTGCAAAGGGGTTCGGATTCGGCAGCGGTGTGCACTGCGTTGAAAGATTGGCTGATGCAGATCTTTCGGGGATACCACCAGCTATACTGCCACCTAATTTTGTGACTCTAGCTGTAAGGATCTGGGATACATGTGGAATTATCGATATTCAGTTATCGATTTTATCGAATTCCTAGCTCCCCAGTAGACATAGAAACCCAATGTTTTATGTGTCCCGCCCCTGGAAAAAATTATTTGAAAAGTTTTAAATCTCTAGCTGAATGGGTCGGACAGACACCCTGACTGACATTGCACAAAACCAATATAAACTTTACCTTCTGTATCAAGTATAAAAAAAAAATATAAAAATATTTTGATAGTGAACAACGACAACAATCGGCCTGCATTCGTTTCGTTCCGAAGGTGAGTTCCCTATTATACATACATGCACGCCTTTGAAAGCTATGGAGCATCTGGAGCGAGCCCTTGATCATTTCAAGGCCTTACGATAATCGCCATCTTGACAATTGTTTAAGTTGGCCAGAAGGCGTAAGCTTATTTGCCTGCCGGTCATGTTATTACATCTTAGCCAAGTGCCAAAGAATTATTATTCAATCGAAGCTTTTACTATTTTTTTTCTTTTAAACATTCCATTAGTACTTATATCTTTATTTTCAACTGGAATCCGAAAAAGAACATAAACAGTAGTAGTATAAGCATGCAAATAGTTTGGGACAATGAAGATTTATTTCATGTACATTTTAACCTAAAATTTTAACAAAACTTGAGTTGTGTATTCAATTAATAGCGAACAAATAAAATAAGCAAACTGTCGCTAATTGCACAGCGTTGGTAAACGGAGATTAATGTAAATGAGCAACTATTTAAAGTCGTTAACTCTACTAAATGCTGAGCACTTTGCAAAATAAGTTATTCAATTAACTGCAAATGAATGGGGTTTTGAAATGATAATGGGATACACAAACCCATTTAATGTTGCTGCTTCTCTTTGCACTGCCTTTTGGGATGTTGCAACTTGCAGCTTGCACAGCTTAGATTGAAGCTGACGTTTCGATAGTGAGGATCACTTATGTCATTAATAGAAAGTTTCCATTTGCATTACAGCTAGAGATTAAAGTTAATACATATGTTTTTGTTTACATCAAGAAGATATTATAGAATCGAACGCACTTTATTTCATCAGCATGGCTGATAGTAAGGAAGTGCGACACTCTTACACCTTATTGACAAACACAGACTATTTAATAATCTTTCTTTTTTATTCATATACGGTAATTTATTCATATTAACGGAAACTGGGCAATGTAAACAGCCTATCTTTTAATATACTATAATTTGGATTTAATTGATGGTTAACAAACCGCAGCAGACAATACAACAATTAGGCCCTCGGCAGTGGCAGCCAACTTTTGTGGCAACTTCATTAACGGCCCCCAAAATGCGATGTCTAGATGCTGTTGTTGTTGTTAGTGTTACTGATGCTACAGCGACTTTTCAGCACTTCCTACTTGCATAAATTGTACCGTTGCGAACTTTCAGATATGCCATGCGATACAACAAACACACTGCCATACAAATCATAATTTTTGCAGCTTAGATGCGACCCGGCGTCAACTGCAACTGCAACTGCGACTGCGACAGTGACTGAGACTTGGGTGCAGTTTTGTTGTTGGCTGGAAGTCTGCTGATGTTGATGCTGTGGCAAATGTAATTGTTTGTTATTGGTAGCTGTTTGGCTTATGGACGCGATTACATCAGCAGCGTCTCATTGACTAAAACGCTAAAGTCACATCTTCCTTTCGGATTGTCGCTTGAGTTGTCGTCGTCGAATGGTTTTCTCCTCGCTCTAAATGGTCTGAACAGGATACGGGACACGGGACGTTGGACATGGCCTGTTATGTGAGCAAAGTGCAAATCAACAACGGCAGTCGTTCGTTCACTCGGGATGAGCTGTTACATGTATGTCACATATGTATGTATGTATACAATTTTAAAATAAAAATGCAACAAACACATACAGTTTTTGGTATTAAGGCTTTTTCATAGTAGCAGAGCTATAAAATGTTCAAAGCAAACACAAATTAAACTTAAAAATAATATAGATTTATAACTTCCTTACAAAGATGGAAGACAGGAAAAAGATAGATCAACTTCGTTATCAAGCAGAAAGCTAAACAAACAACTCAAAAAAATCAAAATTAATGATATGTGTAATATATTTCCGATGTGAAGCATCTGATGCCATAAGAGTCCCTTGTCTGTTGTTTTTTCTAAAATAAGAGCAAAACATATATCATTAGGAATTTACTTTGTAAGATATTAAGATATTTCCCCAGTATATATATATATTTTGTACTATGAAAACCGAAATTAATTGGGTTAAATTTTTAACGGTGTGCTTTAATAAATAATCAAAAAATAAAATTTTTAAAAATAAAATACATATATATATAAATATATATTAGTATTTTTACATAGTACTATATACGAAATGCATAAGGAGTACAAACTATATCCAAATGGCCAATTTGGCCAACTACTGCTGCGGCAACACCTGTTTGTCCAGGGACTTCTTAACGATTCTACTGCGCTCGGGCGTTCTTTCCAGTTGGGAATCACGCTTGAACAGTCTCAGACCGGGCCGGGCATAAGCCAAAGTGTGACGCTGCAGTGGCCTATGTTGGTATTGGGGTTGAAATTTATGCAGCTGCTGCTGCTGGTGTTGCTGATATAGACGCAGTACCTCCCAGCTGGGTATGTACGATTCCAGTAGTGATTTTGAATCGCGTCCGGCAAACAGATCCGGCGTAAGATCGGGCTCTGAGGGTCGAAAGGGTTTCGTGTAGCTGCTGGCGTAACTACCAGATGTTGGTCGTTTTGTCGTTATGGTAACAAAGCTGGGCGGATAGGGAAACGGAATGCGAGTGGCAATCGCATAGTTGCGTTGTGGTGGAAAAGGTGCATAAGCAAACTGCTTGGACTGCTGCAGCAGCAAAGGAGGCAGGGCCAATTGGCTACGATGGGGCTGTTGATGCTGCTGCTGTTGCTGTTGTTGCTGCTGCTGAAGGTAGGCATATGGTGGGGGACGCTGGGGGCGTGATACTGGTCGTGGTATGGGACGTGGCAGAAGCTGTGGTGGTGTGGGAGCAGTCAGCGCATTGCCGTTCAAATATTGCACGCCATTCAGTTGAAGCTGCAGGTCCAGATCAAAGGGCACAATGGGTTGAAGAAGTCGCGTTCGCGTCTTTGTTGCTGCTGATGTCGTTGCAATTGTTGCCTGCGTTGGTGAGCTAACGGAGAGAGAGAGAGACAGATGGAGAAAGTAAGTGAGAGAGAGAGAAAAGAAATGGGAGACGTGACTTAACGAGCTGCTCTTATCTAATCTCGACTATTTATTATAGCAATCATTGCTGCCATTTGTCGGAAGCCAACGGCGGCAACAGTCGTGAGTGAAACTGGCATTTTATTTTAAAGTTCCACCCCCAACCAGCATCCTAGCTAACCATCTATCTATCTATGCATCTATCTTAGCAGCTGTCTATCTATCTATCAGCAGCACCAATTAGTCTGGGCATTTGATTTGGGCTAATACCGGCATTTGCCTAAACGTATCGTTAAGGGCATTCGATTAGCCTCGTAATTTCCACACTCATTTGACAGCCACAATTGCCAATTCAATTGACATAGCAATTTGTGTGTTAAACCGCAATTCAAACTCCAAACAAGCGACACAGCAACAGAGACGTGTCCGTCCATTCTGGCCAGTTCTTGTGTTTTTGTTCCGTTATTTACCAACAGTGTTTCGTGGTCAAGTTCCACTCATCAAAAACATTGCTAATTATTCGTAATTAAATTATACCTTTTCAAAGTTCGTGTACAAGGAAAAAGCATGTTAGCATTATTTCAAAATGCGAAAAATCCGAAGCTTTCTACAAACTTTACACCTCTAATTGCGTGAGACAGCGCAAGAGTCATTTAGCTGTGAGTTAAGGAATAGTTTTGCTAAGCTTAGCAAACTAATTTAAGTTTTCCTTGCTTCATAACTGGGCAGTACATTCACCTTCAATAGCTTTGCACATGTCTTTAGCATCTGTGGCTTAAAGCTTTGCCTATGAGCTATAAGAAAGAGTTTAAGTAAAAGGTTTTGTTCAACGGCTAAAAGCTACCATCTTAAAACCGTTAAAGCTACAAAAGCTCTAAAATATCAATGTCCATGCTTAAGCTCAATTTAAACTTGCGGCGGCTTGTGACTCAGCTAAAAGCTCAAGCTTAAGAAAAAGCTTCATGTAAGCTTTTAGTGCACACTTACACATTGGGACCGCGCAGAAGCAGTAGACCGCCCGGCAGATATGAGGGTAGCGCATAGCCTGCACTCAGCTGTTGATGTTGCTGATGCAGCTGACGCAAGTGCTCTTCTTGCTCCAGCTGGGCGGCATCGTGCACGTAGCTGGGTGGAACGCTGGCAGCAACACTTGGATGCCAGGCGTAGCGTGTGGGCAGCAGAGGGGGGCCGTTGAGATCGTAGCGCTGTTCCTGCTCCTTTTCCTGCTCGCGCTCCAGATCCTCGAGACTCAGCTGAAGCGCCGAGTTGTCATCGTCATAGCCATGCGGTGGCGTCAGAGCCGCTCTGATTGCTGGCAGCATAGCCAGCAGTGCCCAGAGCACAGGAAGTTGCTGCTACAAGTAAATAAAGGAGATCGGAGAAGACGTGTTTTAGAAGGGCATTCACCAAACAGGTGCAAGCTAGTAATTTTTTAGTGGAGTGTTAAGTGTTTGTCTTCATCTTTGGCTTTGGCGGTGAAAGGTTTGTTTTTAACGTTGCTGCCTTTCGCTGCCACGCCCACATGCACCCAGTGATGCGATTAATTGAGTTTTTATTTGGTTGCTCGACAAGAGACAAGATCAATGTTTAAAACGTAAATTTTTGCGCCACAGGCAACAAATTAAGCTTAACGCTTGAGTGGCACACAGGGCGCAGCAGGGGCGCATTGGTAAAGAGAGGGGAGCAGAGGTTTAGAGCAATTGCCTAGCTTAGTGGGAGGTTCACCAGCTGGCGCCATACACAAGGCCCAAGGCCAGGCTTAACCTGTGATAAGCCGATGCGCACCTTTCTAAAAATCTTGTCCAAAACTAACGGCCATTTGTCACGGCATACACGCAAAAATTCCAAGCCGATTACGGTTGCAACATCCCAAACGTTCAACATAGTATACAAGACTTGGCCAGAAGCATTCAACATTCGGCGAACTCAAATTGAAGCGAAAACCGGCCAAAAATTGCATTTTGTGCAATGTTCAATGATGCCACTCAAAGAAGAAAAACAAACTGTAGAAACTATAAAAAACTAGTTGCAATTTTTGGCTGCACATAAATGTGAAGCAGCAGCAGCCAGCAAGCAGCATTCACTGTGGCAACCGGGGCCAGCATCATCGTAGTCGTAATCGTATTCGTAATCATCATCACGACGAATGCGTGCGCCAGTTTGGCGCTGCTCTCTAATTATTTTGCCCACAGCAGCTGGTAATGATCGGCCAGGTCACATGTTGGTCGCTTAAATGCAAATGCATCATGGTTAATGACACGCTGGCAAATGGTGCTGATTGACTGCCAATTGCCCATCGTTAACGTGCGAAATTTGTGCGCATAAAGTAATGCCTCCGGCCAACAAAAATTTAGATAAAAACCGAGAAAAACAAAAGAGCTAAGACACAAACTTGATCATCTCAAGAACTTGCAACGATTATTAGTAGCTGTAGAAGGTAGGGCCATGCCAATCAATCATGTGTCCGAATGTCATTCACAAGTGGCACGTCAAGCTGACTACTGGGCGGTCTCTTAAATTGTGGCAGCTAATCGGAGAATGTGTTACAAATCTCCGGTAAACTAACATTAATCATAACTATAAAAATTCAAAATCTGGATCTTATTATCAAAATTGTTTGGCTAGGAATTTCTTTTGAAATACGTTTATTCACCAACTGAACATCTAAATCTTCCGGGTTAGTGTTTTGGGAAATGGTTGTTAAAAATGAAATACAACCAATTTTGATTTTATTTTTTAAAATAAATTTAAAGTTATCAATTTATTAATTCGTGTAATAAACTAATTAAAATAACTCAATTAATCTATATTTCATCTAATGATAGATAGAAAGTCTTCATGCTATATTTAAGCTTGTAGCTAAGCTTCTTGAATTTTATATACCAAGCTATAAGTTATAGCCGAGCTAGAACATGTCACATGGAATTTCTAATGATAGTTAAGTCAGCTATGATTTGTTAGAAATCGAGAAATATTCAATCCAACATTCTCCTCGCTTAAAGCTAAGTTTCAACATGAGTTTCTATTCTTTACGCACCATTTCTTAACTGGGATCACTTGTAATGCACTCAAATCAGCGTTAAGTCGCGTCTTATGTAACACTAGTTAAACCGTTGATTAGTTTTGGCAACACTTGATCATGCACTTTTTGAATTATTTTTAAAGCAACAAGCATCCAATTTTCTAAAGCACAAAATAACCACAACAAAAATAAAGAAAAAAATAGCACTCTTTGGCCAAAAATACAACGAAGAAATAAAAGAATTAATACGAAAACGAAACCAAAACCGAAACTGAAACCGAACAACGAAGCAATTGCGACTGCGACAGAGCGAAGCGCTTACGGTGCGTTTTATACCAATAGGCCAACTTGGCTAACAGCGGCGTCTGTGCAGTTCTGCCCAACAAGCGGACGCATTGTGGCTAGTTGGCCAAGATGAAGATGAAGTGAGAGAGAGACAGAAACCTAATAAAAAGAGAGAGATAAAGCTAAAGAGGAATAAACATTTGATGTGTGAATGTCTGTCTGTCTGTCTGTTTGTCTGTCAGTCCAGCATGATGCAGATGAGAGAGGCAAAAGTTGTTGTTGTTAAAGGATTGCATCTGTGAATGAAACTGAACTGAACCTGAACTGAACGCGAGACAAGCCCAGAAATGCAAAACAAAAGCATCTGAAACCGCCAAGTGCGCGCAATTAATTGAAATGGAAAGTGCGGATAAGCAGCAAACAGCTTGGAAATTAAAAATTGAAATCATTTCAAATTCAAATACCGCCGCCCCAAAAAAAAAAACAACAATAACAAAAATATATGCAAAGTCAAGCCATCAAAGCTAATTTACGCATTTTAAAAGTGTTATAACATCAATGGTTACATGCAAAGCAGCCATGGGCGGCCCCAATCCTCTTCAGGCTCTCCAAATGCCCCACAGCGACAAAGCATTCAGAGCATCTCAAACAAAACCATTGATTGAACTACATTCAAGTATTTTCATTATAAATATATGTATGTACATATGTAATACATACATATTATGTATATATTTGTGGTACTTGTTTTTGTATTTGTTAGAGTCAACGCTAACCGTTGACTTCCGCCCAACCAGAGAGCACTCTCGGACCAAATGGCCCTAATCAGGCCCATCAATATCCCGTGTAGATCACACCAAATTTCATTGTGATGCCCTCACAAGATGCCGAGGCAGACGCTGACGCAAAGGCAAGAGACAGAGCGTTAAGCGCACCACGGGGCGTCGACATCGCCATTAGAGCTGAAAAGTAAATTGTGGCAATATCTGTATGTAAGTATTTACTTCGATGTGGCGTGTAAATCCCATCGATTTTGTGCTGCACTCAATGCGCTTTCGGTTATACCAAAAATTTTTGTCAGCTTTGCAGCATCATGAAATATCTTATAACTTTTTGATTTTGATTTTTTAAAATGTTCTCTATTATTATTTCAATTTGTACGAATTGACGAAAAGGTTTTTAAAGTTGTGCCCTTAACCTAACTTCTGAAGTTAAGCATAATTTTTTTAATAAGATCTTAAGCAATTAATAATTTTTTTTTACACCAATGTATGCCATATTATATCGTATTTGTAGAGTATAGAAGGTGCCCTTATCGCATATTCTATGCCTATCAGCATTTGCTCCACATAATGCCGCAAGTGAGAGAAGGTTTTTTTTTTCGAACATTGTATTTGAGCGAAAGATGGAGAGGTAATGAAAGCACAGTGTATGGTATGCTACAGCGCCCCAAAAAGCATTGTCAAACCTCGACAATTAGACAGATGACTACAATTATGGCTCGAGACAATTCGGCTGGGCTACCGGCGCTTGGCCGATAGGCTAACAGACTGGGCTAACTGACTCACTGACGCAACTTCAAGGTTGACAACGTAATAGGCGCTGACACATGTTTGTGTACAAGTGCAAGTCTTAACCATGTTAGTTATTTGACTGTTCCGGGCGGGCGTGAAATTTTTGTTGTTTACTTTCACTCTAAAAATGAGGCCCAAAACAATGGGAATTCATTCTGTCATACAAGCTGTTGTTCCAAACGACGACCTTGTTCCAAGCCATGCAATTTTGTTTGTTTGTTTATGTTATTTGGTTTTGCAACCAAATGCGCTGTAACATCTACTATTATGCTCTATTAATGCATGTAAGATCTGGTATTACATGGATTACGATGCAAAACTTCTCAGCTGTACCACAAATAAAGCGAAATCATGTTAAACAATACTCTTTATTAAACAAACTGAATTAAAGTCAATGAATGAATAATCAGAATGAATTGCTTATTTCTGGGATGATTTTTAACAAGTGCTTTATTTAGCTTAGAGAAATAACAAAAAAAAAAAAACGAGTGACTGAAGCAAAAAACTCGGCAGCACTATGGCCTGGCTCTGATATACATCTGAGGATGCGAATGGGACGCTGTTCCCGCTGCCGAGCCATCACCCGGCAGATACTCGTTAAGATTCAGGCTGAACGCTGAAGGAAAATTCTTGTCCTTAGCTTCGCGGTTGATACGATAGCTGCTGCGATAGGCGGCAACGGGGGAGATAGCACTGGCATAGCCCTGTAGCCCAGCAGCAGAGTAATGAAGCCCCGTCATGCCAGTATTGGTGGGCAAAGCACTGAGCTGAACTCCACGTGCTCCATAATCGGGTATGGTTTCAAGGTTGGGCGTCAGGGCGGGTGACTGAAGTGTCTGCGGGCCGTTAGCTCCTGTTGCCGCAGCCGCCAAATAGGGACTGATGGGCACAATGATGGGACGCGTTGGTATTAGTTGCAGATACTGAACAGTTCCGCTGCCATCCTGCAGTGTCTGCGGCGGAAGATACTGCATCAGCATTGGCGTACTGGGCAAACTGGTCATGCTGGTGGTATCTCCAAGTGCTCCGGCTTGCATGGGTGTAAAGTTGGTCTCCATTTCGGGTAACTTATAAGAGGGCTTAAAGCCACCTATTTCAGCTGCTGGTTGCAAATGACCCTGAGCCATGCCGCCCAGGCTGTCGTAACTGCTGGCGAAGGCGCTCAGCGAATTGAGATGCGCCTCCTGTCCATTGGGACTGGACTTTTGAAGCTGCTGTTGCTGCTGTTGGGCCTGAACGCTGTTCGGGGACTTGGCCGATTTGTTGGCTATCTCTGGACTAGACACGGGCGTAGCATGCAGCACTGGCAACACCAGCAGCTGCCCAAACAGCAGCAGACAATTAAGATGGCCTTGACTTAACATCTGTACAAAAAAAAACAAAAGAATTAAGATTAAGCGGATGAGGGAGCTATTAATTTTGATAAACCAATGCTACTAGTAATTAAATAAGCTTAAGTTACAGTAAGTCAATTTTACAATTTTTTTTCAATACACCATTAAGAAAACCACTTTATTGCTTTCAAAATGCATTGTGCAAATAAAATTGAGTTACAGTAGGATTTGGAAAGACGTCCTAGTCTCAACTCTGTGTTAATATATGTTTTTTCATTATTGTTTGATCTCTCGATTAGTTCAACTAATTTTTTTGTGATTTTTTTTTCCGTTTGTAAGTTTTGTATTGCATTGAGTTGGTGCAGATGCAAGGCGAACAGTGAAACTGGCGCTGGGAGCAGGTTTTACGTACATATATATTTCAAATAAGATAAGTATATCTAATTTGTTATTTTTTTCTTTGTCCCATTCTAATTTTAAAAAGTAGATTTAATGATACATAGTATTTTATATAAGTTTATTTTGTGCAGATACTTTTGTTAGCTCTGTCTCTACAGACATTAACAGACAAAACGCTGTCTGTCCGTCCGTCTGCCTGTCTGCTCGTCTGTCTGCAACCCGTAAAGCTGGAGACTTGAAATTTTGAATATTATTTTATTCTATGGGCGATACAGGCAAAGTGTATAGCTTGGGTTCTATGCCTATTGAGGGGCTAGGAAATCGATATAAACGCCCCGCCGCCTTTCAAAATCGGAATCGCCTTCATCTTTGACAGTTTTTAATTGTTTGTTAAATGTTATTAAAAAAATAATAATTAGTAGTGTTTTTAATGTTATTGAAAACTTATGCTTGGTCATTTAAATTCACTATTCCGATAAATATTAATTTCAGTCAACAAATTGTTGACTAAAATGCCAAATATAAACATGAGAAAAAACAATTATGAGAAAACGAAAAATTTTGATTTATCTGCTAAAACTTAAGACCTACCTACTTAGCTAATATTTGTTTTGTGTGCTTAAGAGATTGCCCCTTTTTAGTTTTTTTTTTTGAACTGTGGTAAGTTACACTCCCAGCCGCTGGCTATGAAACTAGTGGCTTGTTCTGTTATAGGCAAACGAATTTTGGCTTAGTTAATTGCCATGCAGCATACACATGACACAAAACATAGCCCGCATGAAAGGTTTAACAAAATCCATGAACGAGCAACAATCTTATTTAAAGTTCACTTTCACTGGCCGCGTGTTGCGCTGTTTTGTGGCCTTCTTTTTTTTAAGTTACTTTGTGGTTTTATAACACTTATGATAATACATAATGCTCAAATATTTGCTTAAAACAATAAAAAAAATAAGGGAAAAATAACAAAAATAACAAAAACAAATTAAAGAAAATACACAACTTAAGGCTTCACCTCTGCTTTAATTTATGGTTTTCTTTGGTTTTGGGGCTAATACGTTTTGCGCGCTTTTGTTTATAACTAATTTCTTGTTGTTGTTGGTGATGATGGTGGCAAAACACTTGCAATTTGTTTTTTTTTTTTCGAGCTTAAGACTGTCAAGGCGACGCGGTTTGATTAACGTCACTGACGCCAGTGAAGCAGCTTATATACTACCAACTGACCAGGCGCAGCAGGCAGCCAGGCAGGCCGACAGGTAGGCAAACAACAAAACAACAAAAATAACAAACAGGCGAAGGAGAGCTCCAGTCGGCAATTTTCCTCAATTGCCATTAAAAGCGGTTAAACCGTAGCATGCTGCACAAGCTGAAGCCAAAAGCACTCAGCTACTAGCGAGTATTTAACAAAGGCCTTTGCGTGTCTTCGTTGTTGTTGTGCAAAATCGCACTCTACACAAAAGTTATTTGTAGTTGCATGTTTTGTTTTGTGCATCGTCATTCAGTTTTTTGGCCGTGTCTCAAGTTCAAGTTTAACACGAGCGCTATATGTAAAGCATTTTAAAATACCCTAGCTTTGGTTTCATATATCTGATTTGTTAACTATGAAAGTTATAGTAAAAATACGAAAATTTAACAAATAAATCATGCACAAAAATTCTATAAGATGCTAATGAAAAAAAAAAAGAAACGAAACAGTATTTAGCAGTACATCAAACCCAAGTGTTGCATTCGGTCTATTTGATTTTTGGTTCCGTCTTCCGAAACGCGATGAGAGGAGTAGTGAACCAGCCCACAATTAGGCGCTTGCAACGGATGTCTTCCGCATTGCCACGATACGGTTAAACGGGTTTCTTTTCAACTGCATCAGCGCACTAGTTGGCTTTAAGCGTCAAAGAAATGGCTTCCAATGATATTTTTTTGCTAAGTTTGCCGCATGCTCGATCATAGAAAAAAAAAAAAAAACAATGCAAGGTCGTAAGACAAGTGTTGCGATAATGACATCGCTTTTGGCGTGTTAGTTTAATACAAAAAAATAAGAGTATTATATTAGCTTTGAGTTAAACTGGCTTGCGAATATCGAATTTTTAATACAAATTTGTGCAATAAACCTCGTTTTAACTATTAAGACAGAAAATATCGTAAAGTACGAATGAGTAAATTGAGTATATTGTGGTAGATATTCGTGGCAGGGATTCGTGGGTCAATCAAATGTCAAATTTAATCATATTTAGATCATATTTATTTTGACATTTGCTCAGCTGGCAAAGCTTTGTTGACTCTCACAGCAACGTGGTGTTTTGACGGGCTGCAGAGTCATGGGGGCTAAAAATTAAATTGTAAATATTTTGTTTCACTAAACGTCAGATGTTTTTCTGCCAGTTGGCTCAGCTTAGTTGCATCTTGCTGGAAGATATTGTAGCCCGGAGCGACAACCAAAGCAGACAGCCCCTAATTATGCTGGTCGTGAAACCAATCAGCCAATACTCTCAGCAAACAAAGGTATACTCTGCGGTGACAAGTTGCCAGAGAATGGCGACAATGGCACAGTGGTTTAATGATTCGATGCGACACCAAAACTTGGTTGGCATTAGGTTCAGTCACTATGCAGCATCTTCAACAACCAGCTACCTACGAGGGGAGCTGGGGAGCCTGGGAGCAGCGGACCAGAAGGAAGTAGTACGATTCGCCCATTACCGTGAAAGGAATTTGGCTAAGAGCTAGAAAAGACAATCGCTCCATCTAAGTTGCACAATTACGTTAGTCCCTCGTAGCATATTAACCAATTCCTACTTTGTGAATGTTTCATGTTGAATTTTGAATAAAATTATAAATATTTACAAGACACAAATTTTCAAGTTTAACTGGCTCTTTTTAGTCAAGGCATTGTTTTTCCTTATTTCGTGCTTAAAACATAGATCTGTCGATTGTGATAAGTTGACGGTTTACTTTCCTTTTAGTTAATACGTAACGGCTTTAAGAGCTTTGTGTTTATTATTCGCTGCATTACTGGTCAAAGCACCAGACCATCTTGGAGTGAAGCTTCGATATAGCCTGTTGCATACTTTGCGGCGTTATAATAAAAATATTTCTTAATGCACTTTATCCAAGTGAAAGGCAACTTTATTCATTTAACATACATTAAGTACCATTTTATATTTTTTGTACATAAAATAAATCTTTTGTACACATAATTATAGTTCACTTTAGACACTATTTAATTTAATTTTGATTTTACTCGTGTAATAAATGATAGATAGACTGCGACTACAAAAGCTTGAAAGCAACAGCACCTGCTGCACAAGCGAGTCATAAATTTAATCTTGATAAGGGAAACTTCGTTGGTGAAATTAAATTTCTTTGTTGTATGTTTAAGACGGCGCTCCAGCATCTCTTTGCTGGTCAAACCCAGATGCAACAGCAATAGCCAAGTAATTCGTCAAGATGCTTTGTGCTCGTCTCCACGTGCTTGCTATCTAGTTAACTGGCCGTCTGTCCGTTTATCTGACTGTCTGCTTCATTGTCTGTTAGTAAGTCTGTCTGTTTGCTGGCTGGGAACGGGTTAGCGTTGGCGTAGATGTTGGCTTTAGCTTGTTGGGTTCCTTTTATGTCAACTGCATTTTTCGCTGCTGTTGCTTGTTGTGCGCTTTTTCACTGGCTTAAACCACTTAATGGGATTTTTTTTATTTTTCTTGCGTTACGGATTTGGCTGCTTCAGGGCGGAGCATTGAAGGCGCTATTCACGCACAGTTTTTTTCTGCAGCTTCCATTCACAAAGACTTGCAATTCATCAAATCTCGTTAGCCTCGGCTTTTATAGAATATCTGCAGCTGCTTTTGCAGCTATTATTTTCGGGTTTTTACTTCTTTGGCTTGCACTGCATTCAAGTGAAAAGGCGCCACGCCCACTTGCAGCAGCGGGGCATGTCTTTAGCTCTTCTCAGCAACTGCTTCACGTGTCTCGAATGCTATTTAAAGCTAAGAGGCAGATTTTAAGGTTTTTACTTTCCCAGCATCAAAAGCTTCCTGAATGGCTTTCGCAACAGGCAACAAAGCTAACAGACAACTGAAATGCTTTACATTGCCGATATCCATTTTTTTTCTTCATATAGATATATATTTTTTTTTTGCCCAAACAAATCCTTAATGGGAAATGCACTGTGTGTGGTTGATGAATGCATCCATTAGCCAAATTTTGTACCCATGTCTTTTGCTAACTTTGTTGTTCAATTCTTATACGCATGCAAATGGATTCTCATCTTTCGCAATGACCAACGTCAATGATTTTCATTACAATTCCTTTGCAAGATAGTTGTGCTGCAAAACAGTAAAGCCAGGTTGCAGTCAGGGATAGTCAGGGATGTTTAGGGATAGGTTCAGACTTATTAAGTGTAAGCTAATGCATTTTTTTCGTCTGGGTGCCAAGCTATCGATCTTAAGTCTATGCTAAGCAAGCGCTGTCATTTGGGTAAAAGGCAAACATTGCGCACCCTAAATGCATTCAATTAACAATTTCAGAGTGAGGGTGGGTGTTGAAAAAACTTTGCCGCACTGCGTGCATTGGCGTTTTGTGGCAGGCTTTTAATCAAAAACTTGCAACCAAGTGCCAGACAAGTTTTTCGGCCAAGTTTGCCACAGAGCTAGCAAAACTTCTCAAATTGTGACGTCTACAAAAGTCAAATCGTGCTGCGGCGCTCACATGCTGGCAGCAATCAGTCTAGCTCAAACTAGAAATAAGTTGGATTTTCTTTTTTAATTCTCTTCATTCGAAAGAATAGTGAATATTTGTTGCTCTTTGGAAAAAAAGCTTAAGGCGTCAACAATTTTTAACTTTCGTGCTTAAATTATTAAATTAAAACGCAAACAATGTATGTTGGAAAGACTATTCCATTTAGTATATTTTTACTTTTATTCCATTGTTCTGTATTGCCTTATTTCATGCTGAGCCGTGTCAGTTAATAATCTGTCTATGGCAAGAGAGTATAAGCAGAAGGAGCCTCTAAGCCAATGCTGTGAACTGAATGCAGTAAATTGCCATGCTGCAAATTCAAAACGTGCCACAGACCCAACCTCTTCTGGCTACCTTTTACGCCCGGTTGCTGCAAAGTTGGCCCTTGCCATTGGCCAGAACTCTGAATCAGAATGAGAATCAGAATAAATGCAAAATGTAGAAGTGCAGAAGTGCCAGAACCGCCCATCGCCCACTGTTTACCTCTAACGCAGTTGCCGGCAAACGTTCGTGCCATTTAGCAAAAGTAATTAAGCGTCGATGCGTTTCATTTGTGTTACTTCTCTGGGCAATTAAGGCGAAAAGTTTGCACTTTTGCAGTGCTGCGTAAAATTTTCATAGTTAATTGTAGACCAGTCTTGAGGGTGTCACAGTAAACTCCGTATAGCTAGGAGCTGCTCCTAGTTTCCATTAGTTTCGAGCGAATTAAGGGTGAGCTGCTGTGTCCAATGGTCGCGTCAATCGTCTGGGCATAAAAGTTTTTCCACTCACTGGCAAGTTGTGGTAAATGTTTCACGTTGTTTCATGTAGTCTGCATGGCTCTTAAATCGATTGTGCCTGTTGCAAATGAAGCCGCATGTCATCATCACCACCATCATCATCATTAGCAGAAGCAGCAGCAACAAGTGCCTGTCCAGTAACTGTGCTAAAAAATGGTTTACGAACAACAATGTGTCCCCCTCCCATCATTTGCAGATTTTATTTGATTAACTTGTTGTTTTGCGGAAGTAGCCTTTACTATCACAGATTATTTTTATATTCTCTTATCTCTTATAAATAATTCTTCAAGTTCTTGAGAAATTCTCTTTCATCATTTTCGAAAAAGTACGAATGAATCATGCATAAATGTACTTTATTGAATACACTTGTCCAAGCCAACGCTCATTTAAAAAAAAATGTTTTGCCTTCTGCACACATAATCAACTTTATAGGCACTTAGGTATTTTTTATTAATATTGCATTTATGCGATTACCGCAATATTCCCAACCAACTTAAGTTTGCTTTTCGCGTTTGCTATCCATATCCTCATTATACATAAATATGACAGCCGCAGACAGCAGCAGCATCATCATCATCATCAGCATCCATGGCAGCAGCAGCAGCATCGTTTTACCAACTCAATGCAACCACCTTACTCAACCTTGCAACGCAATATGCAAAAAATGTTTCTCATTAAAAAGTTGTTTCACAATTTTATTATCCTCTAGCCGCCGGCGTTGCTGGCGCGCTCGTCCTGCAGGTGTGCGCTCATTGTCACAAGCCCTGGTGACAATGTCAATAAAGCAAACTCCGGACCTCACAAAAAACGTTAAGACCATCACCCAAGCAAACTCCCTTCCATAGTTGCAGCAGCAGCAACAACAGCAAATTATTTTTAAATTACTTGCATAAATAGGGAAGCGCAAAAGTTATAAAAGCACAAAAAATAAAACAAACAAACTTCATATATGCAAAAAAAAATATATAAAAAAAATATAAACCTTGGTGGAGTGTGATCAACAAGACAATTCCCTGTAGAAGTAGTTATAACATTTACTTTGCCATTTTGTTACATATATTTTTGTAATAGTTTCTTGACACATGCTTAAACTTTATGAAATTCTTTAACAACTAGATAAAAATACTTTTTCCTTATTTATTTTCCATATGTCTGGGTACAGGGTACACAAATAAAGTACACTTAAATAACATTTAAAATGCCAAAGATTAATGCCCTTGCAGATTGCCACCTGCTAAGGGAAATAAACAAAAAGTCCTTCCCAGACTTGTGCAGACACATTAAATGCGATTACAGACTAAGAAAAAAAAACTACTTAGAAACTATCTGGTAATCATTAGAGGTTAAAGAGCAAAATTGTGGCCGTCAGCAGATCAGCACGTCCATGTACTTAAAAAAAAGGTACAGCATGGACACTGTTTAAGGATTTCAATGAAACATGATTTCCCAGCAAATATGGGCACACTTTAATATAAAAATATGCCTTTGCTTTTCTGCCTCTTAACACATCAGTGCTTCGCGTTCTTATCGTCAGCATTTAATTGTGCTTTTGTTTTTGATTGCGATTGCTGAGAAACGATCTTGATCTCGACGTATTCGCTTACTATTACAAAAATCCAAAAAGTTCTGTATGGCTCTTATTAAACTGACAGCAAATAAATGGTGTCAGATAATCACTTAAATCTTATCTGAGCAATTACCCGCATGTAGTAAAACATAGTGACATTATAGCTTATCTGCTGACACAGTGCATGGTACACTTCACAACAGACTTCAGATGTCTTTATTATTAATATTAATGAATTGTTCAATCAAAGTTGCAAGCCTTTTGTTTCCAAGTAGTTTTTGAAAAAATAACTTAGCACGATGTGTTCAACATTCTATACGTATTATTTACAGCACTTCAACCCACTCCATATGACAGCCCTGGCAAGATGTCCACTATCAATTACAATGCTCAGCAATAACTTGCTGCAAATAACTTTTAAAAGCAATGTCATGTTGAAAATGCTGTGACCACGAACCAAACCTATACATATTTTATCTTTTCATTACGAAAATCTTTTGCACATGTCTCTACTCACTGAACGGGCGGAAAGCCTTTACTGCGGAATGCTTTCAGGGCAACGCTAGGTCAGAATATGCATGGTACAGGTATTTCATATACAAGCAAATGCTTTTGGCAGAGATTTTCATTATATTTAAAAACGGTTGCAATGCCAAGCGTATAAGCCTCAAGTCGAGTGCATATACCAAGTTATATCTCAGAACCTGTCCAATAAAGCAAAATCACAACAAAATAACTCATACCCTCAAATATAAATAAAAAATATATCTAGATTATCTTGACACGGAAAAAAAATTTATTCATGGTCTACACATTATCAGAACTACTTTTGTTACCCAATATAGGATACCACAATTTTTTTAATTTTATAATTTTATGTAGACGAGTTTATCACAAAACCTCTATTAACTTGAAAAAATCAAAGTACAAACATTTCACAAAAATATGCAATTATGTATTATTATAAAATTTGAATCCATTTTGTGAGCAGTTCGGCTGCAGAATCGAATTCATTTAATGTGCGAACAACGCTGCTTTAGTAAAGGAAAGAACAACTTGGTTTCCATAAATCGTTTTATTTTTTATTTTTATTCTGATAAGACTTCTTGCTTATACTTGATAACAAAAGCCAAATAAATTTAGTATTCTCATTAACGGATTGATAGAGCGATAAACCCAATGAATAAAAGTCTCAACCTGGCCAATAAAGGAGAGGCAGCTCAAGCCAAACGAATCTGACGCTCACCTGAGCGCAGATATGGTTATACTCCGATAGTAGAATACTAATTGAGATAGTAGAAAATAATTTAAGAAACTGTTTGGATCTGTACGACTTTATCACAAACATTATTGGTCTCGTTATTTGTATGATATTTTATTTTGAGTTGATATTCTTCCTTTCATTAAAAATAATTAAGCTCTAAACAAACACAATTGTTGCAAGTTTGATGTTGTTGTTTTTTTTTACTAAATTTTTTCAATCATTATTTTTAAATAACTATTATTTATACTTAATTTTGGAGAAATGTGCTGATTTTGGTCAGTGTAAATTTGTTTTGGTCAAACAGTTTAACTAGCCAATTAATAAATGGCAAAAACAACAACTGAAATATTGATAAGCACTCGGCCCGTATATCTAATGAATGGCAGGAGGCACTTCGGGCGTTATAGCTATAGGTATACCTAGACTCGTACGTAAAATTTCAAGATAGATAAGCGAACGGTTTTTGCTGTGCTCGGCGCACAGGTACAATGATGTCTACGATTAGTTTGGCCAAAATGTCAACAAGAGGTAGAAGTAGCTTTGTCAAGCTAACGCTACTGGCGCTGCTAGTGATATTTGCGCTCATGCTGCTGCTCACTTCTTACCACAACGCCGACAATCGGTTGCAGGAAATACAGCAAGTGCAACAAGTGCGCCAAGTACAGCAACAAGTACAGTGTTTGAATCACACTTCAGTTAGAAGTAGTGGCAGCAGTGCATTGAAGGTAACCCCACCGATAGTGCAGGTTGTGGAGGAGCCGGTGGATGAGGAGCTGGTGCAACAGTTGGAGCATGAGTTGCCCGAGGTGGATTATGGCTTCTGGTATCGGTATGCAAAGCCACAGAACTACCGCATGAATAACTCCTGCGCCCAATATCCAGACCCTCTCGAACTGCAGCTGCACAACATCTACTGGCAGACTTTCAACAATAACAATGTGACCTTTCGTCTTTATGCTGCCTACATGGATGAGCGGCCGGGCGTCAAATTGCCCAACGGCGTGGTACGCATTCTGGCGACAGCCAATCAAATAGGCTACGATTTTCCACCCACACACTGCCAGCTGTGGTTTGCCGAGTACCAAAAGCCCATTCTTAGCCAGGTCAGCGAGTACTTGAGCGTCTGGCCCCGTGAATGGGGTCATCCACCCCTGCTTAGCTATCCGCATTTGGTCAGTTGTCCGTTGCCTGTCGATCTGCCGGTCATGCTAAAGGACGCCACGCCCCGCACTGTCTCCCTGGTTGCAACCGGAAGCTGTGAGCGTGCCAGCAACTGCCTACGCGTCCACTACGATCGAGAGCCGGCACCAGCCGGCAATACCACCGTTAGTCCAAATATCAACTCCACGCTTAGTTTTGGCGTTTGCGTAAAGGGCTTTGATTTCCCGTACATGGATCTGTCCGATCGTTTGATTGAGTGGTTCGAGCTGCAGCGTTTGTTAGGCGCCTCACGCATCTATGCTTACATGTACGACGTTCATCCGGCGGTGCAGCGTGTGCTGGACTATTATCAGCGCATTGGTTACCTCGAGCTGCGTCCGCTGACGCTGGCCAATGGTATGCCTCGTTTGCGGCATTATCAACATATGCTGCTGCAGAAGCGGCGTTTGGTTAAGCGATTAAACGAGCTAATACCCTACAACGATTGCTTTTATCGCAATATGTATCGGCATGACTATATGCTTAATGTGGACATCGATGAAGTGATAATGCCAATGGGTTCATTGCGCACCTGGCAGAATGTACTCGAAGCGGATCGGAACGATACGATTTTGAAGTGTCCAAATGGTCATGTCTCTCTGTGTTTTATCAACTCGTACTTCACCAAGGTGGTGCCCGAGGCACAGAATCACGAGCAATTGGAGGCCGATGAGTTGTTCGTTCTGCAGCACACGATGCGGCATCGCAACTACTCGCTACCGAATCGGGCAACGAAATGCTTCCACAACACTCGCTACTCGGTGACGCTGCACAATCATTACACGCTCAAATGGCTGCCCGGTGGTTGCAATCCGAGATCATTAAACACGACTCTCGCACAAATGCAACACTATCGGGAGCCGGACAGTAAGTATCAGCTGGATGAGCTAGTCGATGATCGCAGTGTATGGAAGTATGCCAGTGAGCTGCGTGCGGCTGTCGAGTATGTCTGGATGCATCTGGATGATGTGCAGGAGCAGAGTGTGGATACCGACGAGCAGGTACCGTTAGAGGAGCTACTCGAACAGGAATCGGATCTGGAGCAGGCGCAAGAGCAGCAGCAAATGTTGCAACAGGCACAGTCCGCTAAGGTTGCGACTCAGAATTTAGTCTAAAATAGTACTAGGAATTTGTTTTCAAGTTGTTTTTTTTTCGTCTAGTTGGCTTTCTAAGATTCTTTAAAGTACTGTTTAGGCTAGCTGTAATGTTTACATTTATAACCTATTTATATATCTATAAATAATAATAATATAAAAATTGATTTTCTTATAACAAATCAAATTTTGATATTGTTTTTAAAGTTAGATAAGAGCTAGAAGTTAAATTAATTAATTTTTTTTAAGTATATATTCTATTTACGAACAGTTTGATAAAACTATCTTTTTTATAATTCTATTATTTTAATTATATGTGGTAGTTTCCCCTTGACGTGGAGTATAAGTTTTATTTGATAAAGAAAGTGAAACTTTTTTTTTTATTTTTTATGCTTTGGAAAAAGATGTAAAAACAGTTGAAAGAAATAATAGCACCACTAATTATTCGTATAAATCGTAATTTTTACCAAATCTTATATATATTTTACTTTACTATTATTATAATCACTGAGGAGTAAAAAGGCCAACGTTCGTATTTGGTCGTAAAGTGCACTGCAAAGTTGAAAAAGAACGAAATTATAAAAACATAAGTACATAGGTATTCAATTTAAAAAAAAAAAAAAAACTGCAGCAAAAACTGTGAAGCCACGCCCACCCATTCCACAAAATTGACTACCAGTGTATGCCTCTATTAAGAGCCCAAAAGGTACCAACTTGGTACTACCAAAGACCTTATAATATCGTTATATTTATTTTGTCTTTGGTACTACCAAGAGTTGAGTTCTTGAAACTTAATTTTTACAAGCAGGGCAAAAGTATGCAATAAATCTTAAACGTAATGACAAAGGGGTAAAGTCTTATCAATATTGAACAATATCGCAAGCTTGTCAAACTGCGATTTCAGTTTACAATAAACTACATCATCATCGACACTATCTTTAATGTGTGTCACAGCGAAATTAACCTTTGAACGATGCACCAAAATAGAAAAGACAATCCCAAGCTGATCCAGATTACAAATTTGTGCAGTAATGCCACTGCAATTTAATATATTACGTATTATTGATACATACTATAATACTTACTATATCAATTTGAGTATTGATTGATAGTTGATACCTTTATCTGAGGATGACTCGGCGAGCGGTCGATTTGTTATAAACATTGTGGTTTTAATATCAAGCAACTGTTTACAGAACTTAGCCCATCCCAGTTCAGAATGTGTGTACGAATGCATTTTAGGTTTTTCACACGTTGCTTGTCGTCTGTTTATTATAAGCAATAAATAAAGTAGTCATTAAATTACAAAATACCGCACATAAGTTCTAAAACAAAAAAATCAAATAAAAAAATTAAATAAACATACACTTGCACAATATTCAGGAAACGTTATCACTACTTTCCTTATCGCAGATAAAAATTATAGAAAAAAAAATCTTACAAAAAAAATATTATAATCAATGGTATTAAATGGAATACTTTCAACATTTTATCAATAGCTAACGCATTTATGAGTATATGATATTCAAAAAATGCTAGCCTAGTTACGCAGCATGTAGGCACCAAGTGTAAGGGCCAAGGTGCCGCCAAGCGTGCTAGCTAGAGCTCCAGCTCCACCGCCAGTGTGGTTGCCACTGGCCAAGAGAATAGGACGCTCATTGGCACGGGCATCCATCCATGCCTGGCAGTCGGTTTCGTTCTTCACAAAGCGGAAGATGGACTGCACAACATTAGCAGGTGTGATTTCGGCACACTGTTCCAGATGGTGCAGCACACAGCCCTCAAAGCTCTGCAGGTCGACGCAGTGTGTGGGCGAGAAAAGGAGCTCGGGCCGGCTCATCAGATCGGGCACTTGGCCATCTTTCGGTATATACTGATGGAACGATCTGTTCAAGCAGTTGCTAATGCTCTCTTTGTTGGCCTCCAAGCACTCGGGTCCCTGTTCGGCCACAAAGAGCGCTATATGATCACCACCGCGGGAGCAGGCGAAACCCAACAAGGAAGCTCCAATGCGCATCATGGTTGCTTGCTGACGCAACTCGTCGGCAGTAAGGCAGGGCTTTACTTTTTCATTGAAGGCACGCACACAATCCTCTGCTTCCGGGGCACGCTGGCAGTACTTGTTGAATACCGTATCCAACTCACCAATTGGACGAGCTGCTTCCATTTCAGCCTGCAGCGCCGTCAGATTGGCCAGACCACTGAGGCAAGCGCCCAGCCTCGCTGCTGCTGTCTCAATATTTTTGTATAGCGTTGAATTATCGGTGCCAACTACCTTCTTGCACTTCTCCCGATACACTCTCTTAATATCATCTATAAAACAAACAATATACAGTCGAACGTATATGATTATGTCACAGTGTAGTATTTACCCATGCTGACATTGGTATTGCGAAACTCTGGCGGCAAGAACTGTGAAGAAACGCTTTCCAGCTGGCTTGCAGTCAATGGCTGTGGAATAGGGCTAGGACTAGCACGCACCTCCAGCAGAATGGCGCCCACGATGGCCAACAGGCAGACGACCAGCATAGCGTATTTGTTCATGTTGGCCACTCAAGTTAGTTGACTTGAGTATGCAAGCGGTTAGTTATTTAGTTTGAAGTTTCGTATCTTCTGTTATTGCTCTTGCGGCCTTTTCTTTGCCTCCGTACAGTGCGCGTTGCGGCGAGTGAATGAGAACGCTTGCCGTTCCAAAAAGCCAGTAAATGCGACGCGAGACTGTGCACAGTGGCGCACAGTGGTTAAATGGCTGTGCGAAATGCAGTCAAATGGCCAGAGATTACCAGAGACGATATCAGGCCGTGTATACTGATTAAAAATAATCAATTGAACATAATCGAAATAGGCTGTATTTACTATTTATAAAATACAATACAAGGTTTAATATGAAGTTTAATTAAGCTAATGAAAACTTACCTTAGACAAAATTACAAGCTTATCACTATAAATATCCCATTAAACAATGTAAAATTTTTAAGTTTAAGTAAGTTATGTCGAAATTCGTAAATGTTTTTGGTGCAAAAAGCAACAAGCTTATGAATCATGCATCCTGAATAACATAAGAACTTTGTACTCACAATCAATCTTTTTTTATTCTTGGCACCTTAATCAGCCAGATGCAACAAATAAAGAACAAAATAAAAGGTGCTTAAAATAATATTGATATTAATAAACAATAGGAACGAATAATAAACAATAGTTCAGAATTTTGTGCCAATCAAAACTTTGTGGCATATGAAAAACTCTTTGACACACACTGTGCGGCATTTTGCTCAACTTGAATCAGCAATGTATGTGTGTATGGATGTATGTGACATTATTAACGTTATGTGTTGGCAAAATTGGGCAAAGACCACAGTTTCGTGAATGATATACATTAATGTGGTAAGCCGTACAAAAACGAGTATTATAGCTAGTATGATAGGTACATACTGTACACAAACATACATACTTAGGATGTATGTAAATATGCACAAGTCTCTATACATTAGTATTTTTCAACCGATATACTACTTATCTTATCTGTGGGTGTTGCCTTTTATGTTTATTTATACGCTTATTGCATTATCGATGTATTTGTCCGTCCGTCTAGTAACAGCAACGGCGGAGTCACCGACGCAATGCTCTAAAATCAACTGATAAACCGAAAACCCAATCACAACAACAACAACATCCGCATATCAGTTGTGTGGCAAGAATAATTCGTCATCAACGACCTCGAGCATTCGATTACAGCGTTTGCGTTTGCAAATTTGTTTATTAAGTTTTTAAGACAAGATCAGTTTAGCTGATCTTGCGCTTGTTTTGTTAACTACCAGTTTCACAGTACGCTTGCAAATGATTGCTGAAATTAAGTTTAAAGTGCTGTTTGTGTGATATACAATACAGCTTGTGAGTTTCTGTATTCTTTTTACGTTAAGCGCCATTTATGCTGTTCGCAGCGGTTTTTTTGCCAGCAAAACCTTCAAGCCCTTTGTGTTCATAAACCAAAAGAAATAAGCAGCGAGAAGCAGCGAGAAGCAGAAGTTTAACAAAAAGTGATTTGTTTAGGAATGGACAATATATAATTATTTTACAAATGTATCACTGAGCTTTTAATTTTAAACAATGTGAAAGGAACGCAAATAAAACAAATAAATATATACTGATTCTGTAGCGTTTCCCATCAGACACTACTGATACTAAGGCTAAACTATCAACGTTCACACCATTATATAAATATGAGCAATCGATTTGGCACTTAGTAATTTAGCGATTTAGCGCACATTTAAATAGGTTGTCAGACCCATCGTCATACCTTATACTAACTACTTTAGTAATACGTAACAGTTAGCTGCAGTCAGTAATCAAGTGCCAAAGGTTGCCCATTGACTAACCTGTGCTTAAGCCCAATTAGACGAACTTCTATTAGGTATTCCATTTATGTACATACTATATTTGTATTAAGTATAAGTAGCACGCTCATAAAGTATGTATGGTGCTTAAGCGATGTTCCATCTACAATCTTAATTATAACTCTGCTAGAGCAAAAGCTCAAGTTCCTGCTTTGAAACCGGTTGAGTAGTACGACAACCGACATTTAAGCACTTTAAACGTGCTCGAAGTTCAACAGTCAGAGCCGTTGCCCAGCTACGTAATGACTGCGATAAGCATTTATCGCTCTATTGCCCCATATGAATGAATAAAGAAAAACGGGAAGCGGAAAGCTCAAAACGCACACTCTGTTCTCCGGGATCAAAGTGCTATTGAAGTTTGATCAAAGAAATTTTTTGATATATTTCTTTAAAAGCAAACTTGCCTTTTTGTTGCTAATTTATTTTGTATCAAAAACACAACGGATTATGAAAGGTTATGGAAAGAAATTTCTCAACACAATAATAAAAAAAACGATTATTACTCATTATTATTCCAGACCCCACTAAGCTTAACACTCAAAAATCTCTGCTAAATTTTTTAATATTTGATCTTTGACGACCACCAGCTTTATTCAAACCAACTAAGATGACAAAAAACGCAGATGTTGACAACTGAAATACACATAGTAAATATGAATGTGTTTGTTTACTTTTCATATATAATTTCCGAAAATAATGACGATGATTTAAGTTTACCAAGTTCAGAAGAATAATGCATGAGGTAACTGCAAATAATTATGTTCAATATTTAAAATTTATTTGCATTTAATATCAACAAAATATATATAGGCAATTACTAAGTTACCATGAGAGAGTACTACGCAGCCGGTATCGCTTGCAACGTTCTTAATTGCTTAATTTACAGTGTCTCTCTCTCTCTTCCTCTCTCTCTCTCTCTTTCTCTTTCTCTTTTAATTAATGCGTGTGAGTTGATATAATTGGTGGCACAAAGTAAACTTAAAGCATACTTTTAGGGACAACTAAAATGGAACCAACCGGCTGCAACCAAACATACAGCGGAGACAAACACCAGCAGGGCTCATTGTTTATTGCGTATACGCGACGTGTGCCGACCCAATTTACAGACAAACTAGTTTGCCCAATTTTTAGTTGGTGTCGAGCTTAAGCCCAGTCACATATTTGCAGCTGGTGATTTAATTTGGAGAATTTCATATGTTTATTTAAATTTTGGCCCTAATTCATCTGTGCTCTTGTCGAAAGTGACATGGCTCGAGTTGATTACCTCACTGCCTTCCGTAACGAATTAAGCTTATGCATATATTCAACAAACTAATAGGTATATACAAATATATATTTTTAATATGCTTATTGATTAAAAACACTTAAAAAGAACAAAATTTAACAAAAACATAATACATAATAACAATTACTGCGGGCTATAGTTGGTTGTGGGTTGTGTAGCCATGGATGTTGCAACAACGCGGTGTGCTTTTAAATGAAATTAAGCTAATTTAGGAAACAGCCAACGTGTTGTCGTTGTCGTTGTCCTCTTCCTCGCCGGAACTTGTCGACGTTCTCCTCGTGCCTGTAGTTTAATTCAATGCAGGACCACGACCTCACGTATGTGTGTGTGCAAGTGTGTGTGCGCGGGTGTGAGTTGTCTCTCTGTTAGCTATTTGGAGCACATGCTACCTGTCCGTGCGTTCGCTCCCTGCGTCTCTTGTCTCTCGTCTAGCCCCTCTCCATTCGTCGTGTGTTCCTGCCTGCCTGGTGTATTGTAATTTATTATCCTGCATGGCAAAAGGGATTTTCATCAATTAATCATGCTGACGATTCAGCTGCAGTTGGACAACCAGAACAACACACTGCTTGACCCTCCCCCACCATCCTGCACACACACTTAATCCTACCCTGGCACACACTCTATCGCTGAGAGTGGAGCTCAAGATGACTCCAACCAAAGCAAGGTCTGTTTGCTAAATTACAGCCATGAACTCTTCTCGTAATTTAGGGTCAATACCTTATATTTTGGAGTTGTTTTCGTGATTCATTTTAAAGTAATCACAAACAATAAGGTGAGCTGCTTGATATATGATGTGTATATGGAAACACATATGCACGCATGAAAGTAACAGCTGGAGTTAAGCAAGTTGCTTCTGATGGGAGTTTCAATTGAAAGACTTGTGAAATTGCATATGACAAGAAATAAATACATGTAAAAGAGCTTTAATTTTAACGTTAGTTGGTAAGGGATGCTGAGTATGTATGACTTCACTTGAAGAATGTGTTCCTTATGTTCTTATATTTGGTGGCGTGCAACATATCGAAGTTCGCTATTTGACAATGTTGTATCAGTATCAACTGACTTCATAGTATAATTTACTTGTATATTTTTTATTATGTAAAGGGTATTATCAGTTCAGACAAATTCAAATTTATTTTATATATTTAACATCCTTCTCCGCTATCTGTGGCAACTGGCAAAGTCCCAACAAAAACTGCAACCATGGCCTTGGCCTTCGTTGTAGGTGACGTTGAGAACCCGACCCCAACTTGGAGTGCGGGTATTAAAGTGATTTATGAAGTAGCCAGCACACTGCCAAAGAGACCCCGACGCACAGCCATATAATTTGTGAGCAAAACTATTTGAAGTTGTTGTTGTGTTCCGCTGGTTCTTTAATGTGAGGCAAGTAAGCGTCAGGCTTTAAGTGCATTTTTGAACAGTTCATAGCATGATTTATTCAAAAAGACAAATGCGTGCGAATAAGGAATAATCGAGTTTTTGGTAAGAAACAACAATAAACAAAATAAACGAAAAACTCGTTCAGTTTATTATGCAAAATTTAATTTGAATAAACAAGCAATCATTTTAAGGGGTTCCATTAGCTGGACCTCATATTTGTATACTTAGTATCGAGCAGCTTGATTGACGCCACGTCATTGTTCTTATTTTGTGAGTGTGTGTGTGAATGGGTGTGTGCATGGTATTGACGTTAAAGTTTGAAAGGATTTGGCCTAAGCTTGTTTTGAAGCAATGTTGCAGGGCAAAATGACTACCATCTACGAAACAACTGACCTTTTACGACACAGCTTGAACGGACCTTGGCTGGCTGACCTGACAATGCCAGCCAGCATTTCGACTAATAAGCTGGCTACGACTTTTGGCCCATGGCCTTTAACATTTCACCATGCAATTTGTTTTGAATTTTCTTTGGTTTTTATATTACACAAACGCACACACACACACACTAGTTTCCGACAAGGCTTTGATAAACAAAAACAGCAAAGAGCTTAGAAAAAATGTATACATTTTCTCTGCAACTTAGTACTAAGCACTGTTGCGTGGCATTCAAGTGTAATCTGTTCAGCATATAATATCCAATTGATGGCCATTAGTCAACAATTTCACTTTAGCCTGATTAGTCAACAACAACAAAAGCAACAATAATAACAACATCGCTGCACAAATTCACAGTAATTGAAGCAAAATTGATGGCAAACAAACAAGCAGCAGCAAAAATCGATTGCCAACAAATTGGTCGCAATTAAGTGAAAAAAACAACAAACAATTATTGAACGAAATGAAATACATGTACAATTAGTACATGCAAATGTTAATGTAAATGAACTGTAATTGACACTGGGTAAAACGATTTAGTTGCAGGCCGAAAACAAAGTAGAAATACCTTTAAATATTCTTGGCCAAATTAAGGCAACAACTAGATAATTTTGTTTAAGAATAAAGATCTCAAAAAATCAAGCATTATTGCAAAATGTTTTAACACAAAAAAAAACATCCAGGACGTTTAAGGGTTAAGTATAGCTTATCTGCAAATAGATCTTTCAAGTGAACTTAACTGCATAAATATGCGCGTTTTACCAGTTTTCTAGCGTTTTTTTTTTTCGTTCGCCAACTTCGGAGCTTATTTAAGCCATAAATTTGTTTGTTGTTATTTCTGCGGCTTGTTACAACTAAAGCTGGTCTGCAATGTGATGTAATGTGACACCAGCTGCTTAATGTTTTGGTTAAAAGCATTTTAAGTGAAATGCAAGGCACACACACAAAAGCAGGGGTAAATAAAGGATGCCTGTTTGGAATGAGAGCAACTCCGCCGCGTTGCAAGTTGCCATTTTGGGGATAGCGGCTGCTGCTACTGCTGTTGCTGCTTTTGCAGTCGCTGCTTCTTTCACTGCACGAATACAATAACTCAGCGCCTTTTACTGGCCGCAAGTACAAGAAGGCACTGCCGCACCGCCAGCAAACGCAAACTCATCAAGCCACACAAACACACACACACAAACACCCAGACACACACCCAAACACATACGCTGGCAATTTGCTTAAGCGAAAGGTTGCAACATATGAGCCAAAAAACGATGCAACAAGCAGCAACAGCCATAGGATGCCAAAGTTGGCCAGCCAGCAGCAAAACACGTCGACGAGTTGTTCTTCCACAGCTGTACAGTGTGTGTAATCCATTAATTTTTAATTAAAAATAAATGCACAGGAAAAAGTTTAAGTTTTTTTTGCTTTATTCAATGTCGTAAGCGGGCTTAATTATGAAACTTGCAATAAAATGGAGATGGAAATTAGAAAACGATGACTAGAACATTTTAAATATATTAGCTGTTGACTACACATTTTGACAGCGCAATCACACTATGCGCCCACTGTGCAACGTCTGTAAACAATGGAGAAAAGGGGAAAGAGCATCGACTGCACAACATCATCATTCATTTGCGCTCAGGTGCGTTTTTGTGCGCACTTTTGGGCAAACACGCTTACAAATATACAAACACACACTCACAATCGCAAACAAAAGGAGTATGGCTGGCTTCGTTTACCGTTTAGTTTTGCTTGCGCTTGGCTAGTGGTGTCTGTTGCATACCCCAGAGGCGCTTAACAGTGCCAGACGAGCAGTGAGTGCAAGTCGACGCCACTAAATGCAAAAAATAAATAAAACTTCAGGCATAACATGTCGACAATGCCGGCATTATTTTTGGCGGTTGTTTGTAATTTTTTTCAACTATTGCCAAATTCCGCTTGGCAAGCGCTGTCCCAGTCTCATTGTTTATTTTTGTTTACATTTTAAACATCAAACCATCTGTTTAACCCATTTCAATTGTCAGGCCTTATTTGTTTATTATTTGTTATTGTTTAACAAGCGCAAAAAATGCTTTAGCAAAACACAATCGTAACAGAGTGTAGAATTTGGCTTATATTGAGACAGTTAGACTTAAAAATTAGATTACTTTAATACAAAAAAAAAAAAAAAAATAAAATAAATGCAGAAAAATAGACGAATTATATCACTACCCTAACCTAAATATAGATCAGATATGAACACTATTATCTATGTCATAGCAATAGCTTCTTGGAGCTGTCGCACATCGTCTTTGCGACGTCGATTCTCGGCGGCTGCCACTTGTCGAAAGTCGGGCAAAAACCCGAGCTTCTTATACTTGGCATAGACGCGCTCCTGCAGCTGCGGCTGGAAGCGCCAGATACTGTCATCCACAATGGGATTGATGAGATGCGTTTTATTGTCCGGCTCGCGATAGTGATGCAGCTGGGCAAACTCAATAGGCACTGATTTGGGCTCACATTCACCGCTATCGGCGCGAAAGATTGGAAAGTGGTTATGCAGTCCAACCGCATACTGTGTGGAGTGCAAACACTTTGTGGCCGAATAGCGATCACAATGTTCTTGCACGCGTTCCACATGCTGCAGCATATAGTAGAAGCTGGGCAGCTTCTTGTACACCTTTGGCCGCTCTGGATAGCGGGGAAAGTAGACGTTGCGAAAGCAAAAGCTCGCCCAATCTTTGCATTTTGATGCATCCCTCTCGTAGTCGGGCACCTTGTGCGCCAACGTGATCAGATCCGTCCAGTTGGTGACGTTGCCCAGCGGCATGATGACCTCGTCGATATCGAAGACGCCTATATAGTCAAAGTTGTACATGTTACGATAGAAGCAGTCGTTATATGGTATCATCTCATTCAGAATGCGATTAAAGTAATCGATTTCCATTTCATAGTGATGAAAATGTCGACCCGAGTGAGGTTCTCCCCTGGCCATCGACAAGGGGCGTAGCTCGACAAAGCCTGGACTGCTGACCATATAATCTTTGAGCACACGCGTCATATTCGGATGCATTTGGGCATCGTAGAAGACCACCTTGCTAGCGCCCAGGAGCTGCATCAGTTCGAGCCATTCAATCAGACGCCAGGACATGTCTACATAGATAAAGTCCATGGCTTTTACGCACACCATAAAGCGCATCGGCTTTTCTGTCATATTCTGCTCGTTGTTCACTTTGCCAATTGCAATTTTATCATTGACATCCGGTTCGTAAACGACGCGCAATATATTTTTGGCCTTATCGCAAGGTTTGGTTACCATGGTAACCATTTCGGGTGCCTCCAACTCCGTTTTGGGTAGGCGGCAGCTAAGGAGCGTGGGATAAAAATGTGTTTGGCCACCACCCCAAATCCAAATTATTTTATGATCGGTTACATTGACAGTTGTCGGATCAACACGATTCTTGAACCACATTTGACAATAGGTCTGGGGATACTGAACCTCATGCCGCTTGCCGTAGCGATTGATCATGGCGAGCACTCGGACGAGTGGCGCCTCTGTGATTTTTGTTCTGTTGTCATAGTACGCACCAAAGAGATAATATGTAAGATTCTTATTGTGCATCACCTGCCAATAGTCGTTGCTGAAATCTATGTCCAAAACATTAGGGACATTTCCGCACTTGGGAGTACCCCCGGGTCGATGCTGTAGCTCATCCAGTGGAAACGAGGGCATCTCCTCCCTTATGAACTTCAATCGTTTCTCCCAGCTGGGCTCTAAAACAATTTAACTATTAACAAAGAACAGAGAACAAAGCTCCTAGCTTTTCAGTTATTTACGTTCGCTTTTGTCAATTAACAGCTCATCGATAAGGACAAAACGTTGGGGTCGAGGCATGCTTCCGTCGATACTTTTGTAGTTGAACAGTACGAGTATAACGAAGAGTTTCACAGCGAGGATCCACAGAAATATCTTGACTAGACGCGTATAATTCGAAAGCATAGCTGTACAAAGCTGAAAAACGTTGATGATGTGTACACCCCGAAATACAATTGACAACCGTCTTCGTTGAACGTTGTGCGAAGTTTGACTACCAACAGCTACTTCTAAAATTCAGCCAGCTGTTCCGTTCCGTTTTCGGTAAGCACTCAGCCCAACGACGCGACGTACACGTATTAACGCATGTTTGATAAAAAAAAAAAATAAAACCAAAAAAAGTCACAAACATATTTGTGTTGTGCGCGCATTTATTTTTTTATTTTCTAACCCGAAAAACCTTTATTAATATCTTTTGCCATTATCATTTTCCATTAACATTATTGATCGCAAGTGCCTTGTCTTCTATTTATAAAATATTTGTATTTTCGTTACTGTTTCAATTTTTGATAAGCTCCCCCGTATCACTTGAACTTGCCAAATAACTTCATTTGGAACAAAACAACATTTAATTGGTTTCATGGCCAATGTGTCGCAAACATATCAATTTAATTCATTACAGTATACACTAAAAATTTATAAATGAAATACACGAAAATATGATTCGTTTAAATTTTGGCTTTATTGCTTTAAGCACGCTTTGGTTTTGCACTTAACTCTTTAGCTTTCTTGTAAAATAACACTAAGTAAATAAGTGCCAGCAAGTTGAGTCGAGGCAAACAAATGCCTCCCCCTCAAATGTAACGCTGTTAGTTGACTGTTGTTGTCTCACAAGTCTGATTCTGTTCCATATCGAGCACCGACAATTTGCGTCAACGCTTTCGTGAATAACGGTGTCAAAAACTTTGTCAGTTAGCTGTTGGATTCAGAGATATGGCATGCAGAAGGTGTAAAGTCATGAGTTATGGTTCGACTTTAGCAGATAACAGATAAGTTAGATCAGATCATTTGTCTATGATAACCCAATTTAATACATAACAGTCCCTCAGAAAAGGGCGTCCCCAGGTAGGGGCAAATAGGGCCGCTGATATATAAATATAACTTATTATCTAATCAGTTATTGTCTGATGAATTTTGTCAACTAATGCCGAATATCCGATTTGTAATGTTATATATTTTCCATTTTAATGTTTGCCATAGCAAAGCATAGACAATTACTTTTGTTGATATCTTTTCACGATTCTAACGAAATCTAAATATCTAACAGAAAAGGCCGCACTCTCTGCCGTCTATTTATCTTTATAGTATTTGCCTTAAAATAATAGTGTTAGCAGTTTTATATCATTACCTGTTGATAAGACTAAATTAATGTTTATATTTTTTAACCCCTACAACCGCTTATCGGACTTTCAGACATTTCTGCTCTTATATTTCTAACTGCTAAAATTTTGTTTAGTTTTTTTTTCTTCATTTTGCATGTACATAGTTGGAAACGCATTAACCAATTACCACCGTGTTTTTTTGCGTAATTAATAAACAAAAATTATATTGTGATTGATGCAGACTTTTAAACAATTTTTTATTCACTTCATCGATTATTTATAAATTGCACTTTACATACACAAACCGATAAGGAAATGTGAATGTGAGTGTTAGTATTCTCCTATAACTTGCGTTACTTTTTTTATATTTTACTGCTACAGGCGAACGTCCGTGTAACGAACTTCCTTGCATCGAAGTTTTCCTAATAACGAATTCATTTACAAAACCCTGGAATTTCGTTCATTCAAAAACCCATTCTACATTGCGCATTTTCGCTTTAACAAAGATTTGAGATTCGTTATATGGAAGTTCAACTGTATTTTGATATCAATCAATTTTTGCTGTATTCGCATGTTCGTGTTAATTCAATAAGGTGATAAAAAAAAAATTGTTACACTTATAATTAAGCGAATTGCATAGATAACAAATGACAATGCCAAAAATACATAAATGCAAAACATGAAAGTTTTGAGGATTAAGGTATGAAAGCCAAACTAGAGATTGTTTGCCTGTGCCCAAGACAGAGATAAAGCAAAGTAAATGTTTAGTATATAAGAGAATTTGGTATTTTTATAACTTAATCAATAAATAGACATATATGAAGTTGCAATTTAAAACTTATACATTTAAAGGATTGTTTCAAGCATTATTTGCAGTCTTTCTTTATACATTTGGAGTATTTGATCAACATCTTAAGATTTAAGATTTACTATAAATGTCATCACATTTGGATGCACGAATCTGATTTTGTTTGAGCGTAACGGCCAGCGTTTAACACTTAACGCCATCTTAAAGTGCCGTGGGCCAAGAAAAATTCTAAAACATTGCACAACAGACACAAAATGCACACAAGAATGGAAAAAGTGCGCAGCTTGTGCCAGATTTGCTTTTAAAAAGCGCGTTGGGATTGAAATTGGCTCCCAGGCCAGAGCCAACTTGCTGTGTAGTAAGACTCCAGCTTTGGCACCCCCGCCCCTCAACCAGGGGCGAATCCTCAATTTGCAGCAACAGTGCCTGGCTCCCGACCTTCCTATTCATGCACACACTACAGCTTACATACTTTACTCCGCACACAGTCGGAGCGCACTTACAAATGCGCTTTTAACTTAAATGACAGTCCTAGGAGGGGCTGCTGGCAGCTGGAACCCTTCGTACACTTCCTGCCAGCTTGAGATGCCCGGGCCAAAGCTTAGCTAAAAGAAGAAAGGAAATACGCATTGCAATTTTTTATTTTGAACGTTCGCCTTCAGCTATCCTCCCCCTTCCGCAGCAAGTACTGCCACATGTATAACAACAATTTGATGTAAATATTGTATTAGTTGGAGCCAAAGTGTTGAGTAAATTTATTGGCAGCACATAAATCGCTTACCGAATGGACGATGCGTTGTCGATGGTCCACCGCCTGACATTTGACAAACTTCCACGAGGAATAAGTCTTTGTGTGTGTGTGCGGCCACTTTCCAAATGAGAAATGAGTCAAGGTCTAGGATAATTTATGCTTAAATAATCACTGTTCGCTGTTAAGAAGTTAGAAATCGATGTATCCAATGCTATATTAAAGCATTTGTTAATGTGATAAAAGTCTTTGAAATAAAATATCATCACAAGGCGAAAAGTTCAGTTAAAATGATAAGTTGGTCTTGATAACATTTTTTTTGCATTCCATAGTCAACGACGGTTGTATAGCATGCTTTTTAGTGTAGCATATTAATTGTCAATGTATCGAAAAATAATTTTTGTAGCAGTCAAAAAGTATGCACTAAAAATTTATAAATTACCACCGAAGGTGTTTGGATATTGCATTTTTTACGAACTTCAAATTAAATTCAAAAAATTCGAATCACAGCATTACCAATGTAACATTGGTCGTGCAATTTTCTCTTAACTGCATGTTTCAAAAATTCGTATAAAAATGTTTGGCAAATGTTTTGCAATAGTCGTTGATGTTGTTGCTGCTCAGCCAATTTTAATTAACAAAAAACATGGCAAACTCGTGTTGTTTTGGTTTGTTTTGTTTTGTGTTGTGTTGTTTTGTTATGTTTTATGCTGTTTTGATTTTCCCTCTGTTGTTGCATGCAAGCTGGAAGCTACCGGAGTGAGGAAGTCTATTTGAATGTGAATTTTATTTTCCACTCGTAATAACAGTTTTTGGTTTAGGTTACTATTAAAGGATAGCTATTTGTTTAACGGATTATCAATATTGGTCCTAATTATATTACTAACTAAGCTTTAAGTTCAGATATATATATTTTATGAATGTAAAAAGATCTTTGAACATTGCGACCTTAGAGAATGAGTTTCTTATGCTTTTGAAATAGTTTTTAAATTAAAGATTATCAAGGAAAGTTTTTACGAAAGCATATTAAATTGAATTTTGTTCAAAATGCGTGCAGATTTCGGATTGTGACTAATTGGAGGCTGAGCACAAGGTTGTTAAATGTTTTAATATGCTAACACTGAATTTTGATTCTATATAGCCAAATATTTGCCACTCATATTCAACGATTTGTTGTCATGCCTTTGGACTTTGACATTTTCCATTTATTCTTCTGCTGCTTTGGCTGTTGTTGTTGTTGCTGTTGTTGCTGCTGTTGCTGCTGTTGCTTTTCCTTGTTCGCCCAATAACCCCATTTAAACTTATGACAGCCGAAGCCAAATGAAAATTTGCTCTTGTGCTTTGGCTCAATAACACTCGACATGAGCAAACAAAAATGTTGCCATTAGTTAAAGTTGGCTTACTGTATCCCATTTGCCATCACCAACCCAAGCTCCGTTTCCATTTTCATTTCCATTCCTCTTTCAATTCCTTTTCCGTTTACTTCCGTTTCTTTTCGGATCCGACCGAGTGCCATAATAAGTTTGGAGCACAACTTTGTACAGTTTTTGAATTGCAGCTAATAAGAAATGCGTGAAGTGTTGCTTCAGCGTGTTGGCCAAGTGTATGAAGTGTGTGTGCGTGTGTGTGTGGCTGCTATACTGATGCAAGTTTGTGTGAGTGTAAATATTTATTTTGAAACTCGTCAAGTTTTGCGTGCGATTGGAATTGAAATTGGGCTTTGGATCAGGACTCGATATCCGACTCGCAATTCCAGACTTCACACACGTTTGCTTTATCCTCATGGTCAGCATTCAGCTTAAAATATTCAATACCTCATATTTGACAAAAACGAAAATTGACTTATTGTACACATTTTGTATTTTGTAACTGCAACTGGTATTAATAAGTAAACATTGCAGCTATTTAAAAAAAAGAAGTTCGTTTTATCCCAAGAACACGTTTAAGAAAAAATAATAAAGAGGAGCAGGGTATTTGTTAGCTAAGCATTAAGCTTAGATAAAGCATTTTCTCAAGTTGTACTCAGTTTTAGTTTCTCGGCATTTTTTAAAGTCAAACATGAAAACTGCTATTTTGCAGTGGGTCCGACTTGAATATACCCGCCTTAAGATGGGTCTGCTTGTTTGTTATAGGGTATGGAGTTGCTTAGGTCAGCGCACGTTTTTTATTGTTTGTGTGTATTGTATGGATATAATTAGTTGAACAAGTTTTGAAATGAGTTGGACGTATCAATCAGTTCAAAAGATTGTTACACTTTGTATTTAACACGCTGCAAAAAGTTGTAACAACACTTTTGTGTACGTCTCGAAGTTCAGTAAACTTTCAATTCTGTATTCACTGCAGATGAAGATGTTGTAAGGCATTTGTTTTAGTTTGGGGCGTAGCTGCAAGAAATTTATTATTTTCCACATCAGACAAATGCACGTTTTTGCTAGTCTGAGTCTGAAATGAACCTGATTAAGAAACCAATACTTTTAACACGCTGTACCCCTTGAAAAAGCTTCAAAGGGCATTATGAAGTCAAAAAAAAACAGAAAGCATATTTGTATATTTGCGGGTCAGAAAATTATTTAGACTTAACGATTTGTTGTTGCCGCGGCGTTCGCCTGTTCTCTCTTGTCGTCCCGTCGTTGTGCGTGAGCAACGAGTATGGCGAGTGGTGGCACGGACGAGTGCAAGTAGCGAACCGAACTTAACGAATGGCTTGAAACTGTACTGTAAAGCGTACTCAAGCTGAATGATATGTCGATAAAGTCGCCATGATTGTTGCTAATCGATAGGGGCTTAAGACCCTATCGAATCGATTCATTGCTTTGACGTAAAACTGATTCGAAATTCAGTTGACAATTAGAAGGGCAAGGGTGCCTAGACTAATATGTCTGATTGTTAGTTAACTTTACGGCTTACACATTATATCGTTCTCATATTGTGTTCATCCAAAAATCGAAAGCAACAAATTTTTATTTCGAACTTAGTTCAGTGGCACATCAAATTAGCGATTGACTTTTGATTATTGTTAACAAAGGTAAGACAAATAGCTTTAACAACAAACAAATTTAGCACTTTCGTACATGCATCTTGGCGTTCAGTTCAGTTGCTGTTCTTTTAAAATTGCACAGCTGGTTTTCCTTGACAAGCAAAAGCACGAAACGTTATATTTCTTCATCTTTCGACTTTAGCCTAGCTCTTAGTGTACTTTTTGTAGTTTTTTTTACGGTAGCTGGCCGTTAAATAGTTAAAGTAATTTAGTTCTTACTATTATTGCTAGTGTTGATACTGTATTAAACAATATTCATGCACACGCCAAAGTATATTTGCATTATTTTATCTACTCTATAGTTAATTGAGCGTTCATAAGATGAAGAACTTTGCCAATCCAAGGACCATGTTCAAGTCATGCTCCAACAACGATGAGTTCTCTACTGATCCAATTCGGATTGATTTGACAATAAAAAATGGTATCAAACCATATCTCGCCAGTGGCAGCGAACGCAGCAGCAACAATGGCAATAGAGCTTCCTCGCCAGAATCGACACCAGAATCGACGCCAGCATCGACACCACGTTCGGTGGGTGATATAACATCTTTGGATCTGAGCGATCGCAGTGATGATACTGGTGCAGCTTCGGATAGCATTGATGCTTTGGATTCTAGCAGTGAGACAGATCAGGGGCCAAGTGAGCCGCATCATCCATTGCAAAATGAGTGGACGCTATGGTATTTGGAGACTGATCGCTCCATGAGTTGGGAGGAAACATTGCACGAGGTATTGAGTTTTGATACGGTCGAAAACTTCTGGAGTCTGATGAATCACATTAAGAAACCGTCGGAGATTAAAATGGGCTGCGACTATTACATGTTCAAGAAGGGCATACGTCCCATGTGGGAGGATGAAGCGAATGTTAAGGGCGGCCGTTGGGTAATCAATGTGAGCAAATGCAATAAGAATGATTTGGACAATTTTTGGCTGGAAACCATGATGTTGCTCATCGGCGAGATTTGCCAGCACTCCGATGAGCTGTGCGGCGCTGTCGTCAACATACGTCCCAAAAACAACAAGATATCGATTTGGACAGCCAATGGCAAGAACGAGGCTGCCGCCATGGAGATCGGTAACAGGCTGCGTGGGACACTGGCTATCGATAGCAAATATCAGCTGCGCTACCAACTGCACAAGGACACCATGGTAAAGAAATCTGTGGTGAAGAGCATGTATGCATGCTAGATTGAACTTGGCTATCAACTGCAATCTTTATATTTTAAACAAACAAAAATCTGATACATAGAGCAATACACTATTTAACATAAAACAACTATGATAATTATCATGTAAAAAACTCAAACACCAACACAACACAACATACATCAACAGCAAATCCAAAAATCGACGTGAAAGCTGTTGAAATGTTTTTTTTTCTTAAGAGCTATTTGTTAGGTCAACGTTTCAGTCATAATGTAAGGCTATCATCTAAATTGTATGTCTATTTGTAACCACGGGGTAATCTGATATGTAATCTTATGAACCGAGCTTTAAATAAAAAATCATAGCCATTCAATAAATAAATGATAAGCTTTCATTCAAAAAGAATTATATTAAAATCATAAATATTGTTAAGAGGAAACAGGAACTATATTCAAATTGTCATAAATTATGTTTGGATTAAATTAAATTGTATTGTTTATTAATCATAAGTTAAGTGCGTTTACTTACATCCAACTATCGAACTAGAGTCATATATCATTACCTAAAAAAGAGTTTAAAGGGCTGTAAAGCATAATTTTAAGATTACTTTTAAGTTAGCTCTTAACTGTGTTAATATCCGAGCTATGAGACCAATTATTGCAATAACAGAAGACCTTATTTTTCTTCAGCAAAGCCAACATTAGCGCAAGATATTTAAATATCATTACATTTACAATAATATAAATGTTCTGCTCCCGACAAATATCATACAAGATTGTATAATTAAACAAAGAACGAGATTATATAGGATATAAAACTGTCGGTTACTATAGAGTTTAAACATTTTGGTCATTTTGGCTGCTCTCAATGCTTGGAGCCTGTTCGGAACAACGTTGTTGGCTGGACTTATTTGGCGCATGGCACCGCATAACTTGGCCCCGCTCAATTGTTTGATTTATTAACGTTTATTGGCAGTTGGCATTTTATTGTGACTATTTGTTTTGTTGTTGCCTTGCATAGAGTTGGCGTTTGTAGTGTGGGGAGAACGAGTCAGGTGGTCCCGCCACATGGTTTCTTACGATGTTTGCTGTTGCTGTTTTTGGATTGTTGGCACTGGAACTAGACGGCCGCCTCCTGGCCACGGGTCACCCACAAGCCGTTGACCACTTTACTTCCATTCGATTGCCTTTTTTTTGTTCTCGTTTTGGTTTTGTTTGTTCAACGCTTTGTGCTTAATGTTGGTTGGTTCCCTTTGTTGGGATGTTGATAGGGAAGCATTTCCATAAAATATTACTCAACAATTGTTGTAGTTGTTGTTGTTGTTAAATCCTGTTAACTGTCAAATGCACATTGACGTAGTCCTAACTTACCTTTGACTTTATATCAACAGCTTCATGCCATACAAGCATATCGCATTTCATACTCTTAAGAGCTTCTCCATTCAAGGAGCTGTTTAAATGCAAACGGCAAACGGAGTTGAATTAATTATCATGACCATAGATTTGTGAGCTTACTTACCAAAATGACCAGACTGGTCCAGCCTCCAATATTGCAGCCAACTGCGATTGCCTTGCTCAAAGGTCAAGGCGATATTGTGTGTGTGTTTGTGTGTGCCATAAATATGTAAGCTGCTTCTAAGTTGGGGAAGCTCCCAACGTATTTGACATTGATTTATGGCATTTAATTTCATTTTATTGCACACACACACACATTAGAAGTGGTGCCACTAAATTAGTTATAATTGCGTCCTTCTTTTTGTAGAAGAAGAGAAAAACTTAAGTTAGGAATTGATTAAAACACTTTAATCGACACAAGACTGAGTAACCAACAAAATAACTCAACACATTTCAATCTAAATTTTTGGTTTAATTAAGCATATTTAACAAGAATTGAAAAATATGAAAAAAATAATTTAATTGATTGAACTAATAGCAAAAAGCTGTGCTAAAATTAATGCATGCATTGAGTCTTAGCGATTTTAGAATTTAGTTCTTGATTTAAGTAATGATTTTTTGATATGAGCATGACATTTGAAATGTTTGGTTTTAAGTACGAAATTCTTAAATATTTCTATCAGTGTATTTTAAGCTTGGATTTTATTGAAACTTTGCGATCTTGTGCCTGAAACTTTGCAACCCTTTAACAACCTATTTCGTGAGGTGAAAAGGAGCAGATGAAAAATCTGCATATGCGTATAAATTTTGTAGCGACTTCAAGTGAAGCACAAACGGAGCCCGTCACCCGTTACACAGCCCATTTTAGTATGCTGAAAACCAAAAAATATGCAAAATGGTGCAGACAGAAAATGCGCCAAAAAGCCAAAGCGGACCACATACAATTCTCAACAATTGACGGTGCTTCCACTCCATCCGACCCAAAAGTCGAGAAAAGCAAATTTACCTGTGAGCTGGCAACTACACGCCAGACCCCAGCGAAGCTAGCTAACAGTCAGGTCAGAGGCGGGGAAGGGGAAGGGGGGCGCAGTGGGCCCCACAGGTGGCATTTGTGTTGTAAAACGTCGATTTACATGCGTTTTATATGCTGGCTGAAAGGGCGAGGCTGCTGGGCCGCCACTAAGTGTATGTGTGTGTGTGTGTGTTGGATGTATGACGCCCAACGTATTTCAATTTATTTATTTTTATTTGCGTATGCAAAATAGTCGGCTTGATTTTGGCTAACACACACAAAGGCTAACTCACTCAGTGGGAAAGTGCTTTTCCATTTGCGGCAAAGAGTGTTAGAGATACGTGGAAGAGGGTGGGTTGGGGAAGGGTGCAGCAGTAACTTAGAAGGCTGCTCAAGTGCTTAAAGCATTTATTATCTTAAAGCTGCAAAAGAAGTGATAAATAAGTTCAAATGCTCAAGCCAATTAGCTATTATGCTTTGCATTAAGCAACATGTTTCGAATATTGATTTATTAGTTAAGGAAGGAAGCTTGCAAACACAACAGTTATCTACTTTAACCTACTATGTCATTGGTACTTAGAGATGACTATTTAACCAGCATCTCGAAATCACAATGCAACAATTGCCAGTTATGTAAATAAGTGTTAAATAAGTGTACCGATGCTAGCAAGTCAGTTTCTACAACACGTCATAACTATCTATCCGATGCATTATTGAAATATTGTCATTCCCGGCCGATACCAAGCAATGACATCATAATTGCACTCCGGCACCGTCTAATTATGTGGCACAAACACACACACACACACACAGGTACTGTTTATTAATGCATAGATAATAGGCGAATGGGTCGTTGTCCTTCTTGGTTCGTTGTCGGTCGTTGGTTGCCGGTTATCGGCTGGTGCAGGCCGACTCCTAAATAAGTAATGCCATAGCTGTCAATCATGCGTTGGTGTGTGATTGCCTTTTGGCCGGCCAATGCTGACCGTTGCTGACTGCTTTCGACCGATGACCAATGACCAATGATGATGATCAGTGGCCGGTGACCTGTAAACTGTTACCTGTTCTCTGTTACCTGTTCTCTGTTGGCTGTGAGTATTGACCAGGCACAAGAGTTCAATGTGCAATGTGTTTTGACCATTTTGGCTAGTTTGGCCATTTTGACCAGTCAATCAGTAAACGAGGTCGTCGGCTGTCCAATTCAGTTGACAAATTTTCTGATGTGACGATGACATTTTTGGCAACAAACCAGCAGCAATAAATGTTTGCCAAAAGTGGTCTTTGACAAGCTCATCGTTGCATTAATTAAATAAGATGCTTCCAAAAGAGAATCTCTGCTCTTAGATCATAGATTCATCCAAACTCATCTCCATACCGCTCAAAGTGCAACGAAATTGATTCGAATTCAAAATGAAAATATTAAAAAATAGTAGAACAAAGCAAATGGAAGTGAAATTAGAGCTGAGCTCAATAAAAGTGCGCAAATAACCGAATGCATATACGTATGTACATACATACCATACATACATACCATACATACATTTATTCATACATATGTACATAATGTTTGAATTAATTAAGTGTAACTTTTTTTCTTAGTAAGACTTCAATTTTGAACAGCCATTGGATTGATATTAAGCCTGTGTTTGTTTATTGAAGCGACGAAAATAGTGAAAGCTCTTTTTGACAAATAAAAGTCTGACAAATAAAGGTCAATGAACAAATGGAAAACTCCAAATGTGTCCAACTTATTATCTAGTATATTCTTTAAGCCAACCATTTCAGCATTGAATAGATTATCAACAGGAAAAATGTTGCTACATAGTTGCCAACGAATGTAAATTTCTCATTTTAGTGCTGAACTCATTCAGTAAACCAGACTATCGATATAAGATATCGATAAATAATGATACATATGCATAAAAAATGCTAGTAATGTTTAATTAGTAAGTATATAAAGAAAGGAGATTTGCTGCCATTGCTGTGTAATTTCGAAACTATTGGCCAATGGGTCAGTCAGCTGCCGTTATTAGAAATTGTGTTGTTTTGTTGTTGCTGCGGTTGCTGCGATAGCGAACCCAACCAAACCAAACCAAAGCGAACCATTTGCAAATTAACATCAGATCCTGGCTAAGGGTCTCGCCAGTTTGGCTGCCAACCAACCGCAACATGAAAATCCGCTGCCAATTGAAAACGGGGCTGGCCAATAAATCGAACGGCGTCAGCTTCGTAGTATAGTTGCAGTATGACCTCAAAGTACAGTGATTGCTATACAATGTGTTGCTGTTGCTTTTCTTTTTACAAACTTCATTAAGGGCAAATTAAATGGATTGTTTTGCCCTGATCAAGATAACTAAGCCGACGTGAGGCATTCACGTTCATTCCTGTCGCCTGTCGCATGTCCCAGTCAAAGCCCATGTCTCCTGCTGCTGCAAGCTTCCGTTTGTTTGCCAAAGTGCACTGGCAAATGTTGACATTCATTGTTGTTGTCGTTGTTAATGCTGTTGTTGCTATTGCTGCTGCTCCTTTAATGCGCTTTCGCTTGTTCTGGCCAAGCTCATTCCCATTTCCCATTGCCCATTGCCCTATTCCCATTTGCCCAGTCTGATGCTCAATCCTATTCTACTACGTCTTCGTCTTCGTCTTGTCTCGTCTGTGGCGCATTTGTGCGCTGGATTTTGTTTTTATTATGATTATTTTAACTGCCAGGGCAAAGGCAAACACTAAGCAGCTGGATTGAGATGAGAGGGGAGGGGATGGGAGGCAGTTGTAGCATCGTGGCAAGTAGCGCAGCATAAAATGCAATTTTCACATGCCTGACAGCAGCAACTGGCAGTGAACAGGGGCAGCCAGCAGCTAGCAATTGGCAGCGGGCAGCGGAGTAGATTCGGGGAGGAACAAATGAATTTGGCGTCAGGGCAGCAACAACAACAACAACTAAAAGCCAGTAAAGTGAAATGCAATAAAACAAAAATAAAATAGATGAGAAAAGGAAAGGAAAGGAAAGGGCAACAGCGGCATCTACAAAACTGTGACTGCAGCTGCGACTGTCTTGTCTTTTGGATCCAACCAAGACTAAGACTGAGATCCAGAAAACTGGCAACGAGCACACTAAAGCTGGAGTTGGAGCTGGAGCTAAAGCAGCAGCAGCAGGAGCAGCACTTGAAGCTGTGACAACGGCGTTGCTTGTCAAGCGTTTCGCCTCGACCCGAAAGACCTTTTGGAGCCCCAACACAGTGAACACACACACACACACACAACTTTTTCACCCCATCATGGGATAGAATGGAATGGAACGCCATTGCATTTATAGCGCAATGATTCAAATTGTCGCCTTGGATTATGGATTTATTACGCGTCTCGTTTTTAGTAAGCTGCAAGCGACTGCAACTGTGCATGCTCGCAATTACTATCAATGTTGCACAAACCAGCCCAACACCCTTTTCTAACGCCATTTATGAGCCCCCCCTCTCCAGTGCACTACATTTTAAGCTGCTGATGTGCTCTGTTGAGCTGGAGTAACCCATAAAAAACAAACATTTATATCAAATTCAAAAAAATGTGTGACTAATTCGCGATGACAATGTTTTTTTTAGACTTTTTATATGGCACGACTGTATGTGTATGTGTGTGTGTGAGTGCTTGTGTCAATTTGACACCAAGTTTTGCATTGCGTCATCTTGAATAGAAATGCAAATATCTGCATACTTCAAATGCAAACCAGAAAACTGAGCGACACTTAAATAAATATAAAACATGCTTAAAAATATATGGTTTTCAATTTAAAGCTAGAAATCTCTACTTAAATACAAGATATATTAAAATGCATATATTCAAGCAGTTTCAAAAACATATAAGTAAAGAAAACATTTGCTTTGGTTAAAGCATAACATCCTTGAGGCTTTATGAAGCACTTTGGAGGCTTGAATCGTGGTATTAATACATTTTAAAAAGTCAATTGTTTTTTCAAATGTTTAGCACAGAATCTTCAATAACGAAACTAAACAAATTTGAGGGCCATTAATTGACCAAGGTTCCTTTAAGCCAAATAGTTATAAGATAAAAAAAAACAAATTTTGTGCTTAGTCAGAAAATTGCACAACTACCGGGTCGACCCTTCACCGGGCTTGCGACAATGGCCAAAAGGTGCAGTCACAACGACAATTGAGCAACTCATGCCTAGCTCTAAGGCTTTATGCCACATGCATCATGCCGCATGACGCATGCCGCATGCCATATTTTTTTCGTGCTTTGTTGTAAGCTGGTGCCAAGGCCCAAAAAACAAACAACAATAAAAATGCAGAAATACCCAAATGCGGCGACCAAAACATTTAAACATAGCATTTGAAAGCTTTTCGTAATTATTATTATGTATTATGCGTTATTTGTGTACAAGTGTAATTGTTGTCAACGCGCAAAAAAACAAAAGCAGCATAAAAATTGTGCAATCTGTTGCAGCTTTTTAGATAAGCACACTCGAAGTGAGAAAGCCTATCAGATTTGTTATCGAAAATGTCACATTTAACTTTATTTATTTGTACTAAAGTTCCTAACGCTGCAAGTTTTATATATAAATTAATTACTTTGAATTCATGTTCCCTCTTATAAAGCAATTAACACGTTCTGACGTTCAATTAGCCAGCAGTATAAGCAAGCAGTGCTAGTAAGTATAAGAGTTTTTTAAGCAGAATGCTTATGGGTTTGAAAAGGACTGGACAGGTTGAAATTTTTGTTGGTCTCATGAAATGTACACAGATTTAAGATATTATTAATAAAACATCCTTACACATAATAACATATGCTAGAGCATTTTCGAATCGGCATAAAACAAACTAATTATAAATATTGTTGCTTGTTTGTCGCTTTTGTCACTGTGTTTGCGACTAAATTGCCGTTGACAACGCTGACATTTCGAATTTAGACGTCGCCTGACTGTTGACCGCACATTAAAATGTGCTGTTTGTGTGCCACGGCAAGTAAGGCTGAGACCCCGACCTCTCGCCATCCACAAATGGCATCCCTCGATGCCACCTCACCCCACCAACAAGTGGCATGCATGTACAGCCCACAGCCCACAAGTCAGTCACTCACACTTTTTTTTTGCTATATTTTGTTTATTTTGTTAATTGTCATTGTGGTTGACATTGTCGGCGTCCCGTCTCCGTCGCCATCTTCATCGCAGCCGCACATAAAATTATGTAAAAATACAAGTGAAAAAGTTGCAGTGGAACGCAACCGACTGAGAAATGCTCTGATACCGGTATTAAGGAGATATCCGCAAAGGCGGGAGGGCTAGGGAGCGGCAGGGGTGGTCGTGGCATCAAAACAGTTGATGCAGCTTTTTGGGAGAAGTAACCAACTATTTTGAAATGGGGGAAATTCGCACGAGATGCATTGACCTATTATCGATTTCACAGCCTTCCGTTGGGTTTAGCCTCCCTATACGGACACTTTGTCAGACGCAGAAATGAATCAAGATATTTGCACAGTTTCACATATCTAGCTTTAAGGGTGTCCAAAAAATGAGCGTTCATTCAGACAGACGGACAATGCACAAACCCAATATACTCTTTGATTTCGGTATCAGAGTATAATTAGAAAAAATTTCCGTTTCGTAAAAACGTGTTAAAAAAAAATTGTTTACAGCATCGCATCACAGTCAATGGGGCCAGGTGGCTGTCATCGGGGGCAGCCAGCAGTTCGACCAGCACGAAGATGCAGCATCAGCAAAAGCCGCAACAATGGAGTTAAAGGCGTCACAGATTAATTAACGTCTCTCAGATAAGGCACGTTGCAGTCGAAAACGGCAAGCCGCAGTTGCCGCATCCAAAATACCCAAAGTACATCCCATGGCCGTAAAAACCATAACTTGGCTCCACCTGAAAAAGGAGTAGGTTTAAAAAAAAAAACCTTCCTTTCAAGCAAACAGGAGAAGCTTTAACCGTCCGCAAAACCCTAAACACACTTAAACTACTAATTTTTAAGTTTTATACATATAATATTAAATCGTTAGTGTATTAATATTTCTGAGCTAAATGGTAAGTTGGCATATTCCACCATATAGCAGACTCTGGTTCCTCAGCTTTGACTTCGCCTACATAGTATAAGAAATGGTTAACAATTGATTAACTTTACATATAAAACTATTAAATTTTTGATTTACAAAAAGTGTAAAAATTAATTTTGAAAGTCAGCAAAAGCCCAATCAATTTTCCTTCCAAGCAACACGTTATTCCATCAACTGCATTGCTCTGTTTAGCCAACAAATAGATAATACTTACCACACACACACACACACATAGACGACATGATAAATGAAAGCAATATCTACGTCATTCATGAGCACAATTCTTATGCTCTGGCAACTGGGAACTGGGAACTGGCAACTGTGAAGTGTGGTAAATCGCGGCGCGTGCTGATTTATCTCTAACATATCGCGAACAGAGCGCAAGGGGCTAAGGATATGCGAGCAGGGAGCTGAGAAATGATGTCTAGACGATTTTTGTTTTCGGCCAAAACAATGAGCCGCAAACAACAACAGTATCAACATCAGTAGCAAAACAGCAAAGAGATTGCCGGTTTCATATTAAAGTTTAGGCATTGCATGAATTTTAGCCAACGCTGGCAGCTGTCCATTTTCTTGTATTTTCTTTTTTTAACTTTTTTTATTTTTGTGTACTTTTGTTTGAGCCATTTTATCATTTTTTTTGTCTGGCATTTCGCTTAATTTTCGTTGGCCTCTGCGCATTTTGCGCTGTATTTTGCAGTCCAGCTAACTAAATACCTGTATAAATATTTTATTACGCAAATGAAACAAGCATTGTTTGCATTTTATTTGTGTGTGTGTGTGTGTGTGTGTTTGGTAACCGTGCCACATCCTGCAACAGGATGGCGCCGTCTCTCCCAACACACCACACCATCATGTCCAACAACGTCCAAGTTCTGGCTACTCCCGGCTACTCTGGCTGCTTTTGATTCAGCTTCTAGCCAAATTAAATGGCCACATAAAGGTGACGGCTCTGCCAAATGCGCGCACCGAAAGAGAGAAGCCGATGAGAGCACGTGCCGTGTCCTGGCAACATTCATTTGCATGCTGCCTGGCAAACGGTATTGGGAATGGGTCTGAGAAAAGCAATGGTATGAAGAATGGGGTCGCCTTGACCACAGACACACAGCAGCCACAGGAAGCACAAAGAAAATGCTGGAGAATTCTAAGAGCAAGTATATACACATTGCCAACCAGTGAATATAATAGTGAATAGATGATGTACCTATGTATGAGTGCGGAGGCAAAGGATATTTGTGTGCGTGTGTGTGTGTAAATGCACTCAAACTTATTCGTAGTTTGTCTTTTTCAAAGCGGCTAAAATGCGTACCAACTGAATACGAACGACATTCATGAATGCTCTGATTATTAGTCTAAAGAAACATGAATTTAAACTAAAAATCAGCAAAACAGGTAAGCAGTAACAAACTTGTTTACAGTCTGCACTCAGAGAAAAAAAGAGTTGTTCAGCGATTGACAACTCAATTTCCCAAACTGGTGGATGTTGATTTCCAAACATTGATTTCTCGTAAGTTAAAGTGTAAATCTTAAACGCAAATCTTGGGGTTACACACATACAATTTTCTAAAATGTATCCACATTTTTTCAAAGTGTAATGGAAGCTATGTCATATAAACCAAATTAACAAAGAGTGCAGTGGAGTCAAAAAGCAAATTGTAAAGAGAATAGCAAAGAGAATGGAAGGATAGGAGCAGTTATTGTACCATGTGAATGCACTCAAAACGTATTAGCTAAGTTGTCGTTGAATGGACAAAGGTGAACAAATGACAACTAAATGCTGAGAGAATAAATGAATAGTTGAAAATATTATATATCTGAATTCAGCGATATGTCTGTAAGTCAGACTTATTTTGCATTTGAATGTTGTTGAAACCAAAACGTGCACAAAAGGCAGTTATTTTAACTTCAGTTCGCAGACAAATTGACCCATTGTCAACCGCATAGACTCGGGCCTATGGGCCAAGTCAACGTGCTAATTGGCAGCACAATAAAAAAGAGAAGATCATAGCAGATTAAAGACAGAAAAAGCCTCGTCAGGGCCAATCCTAACACAGCAAGCCACTTTATGAACAACTTTTGACTATAAAAATGGCTAACAAGAAAACATGTCAAGTAATGAGTAAAGTGTGATAGATGGTCTTATAGGCGAGAGTTAAACTAAACAGCTGATGCTGAAGATCCAACCTCATTCAAGGTCGAAACACATTGGTTTAAGTAATTCATAGCCAGCCAGAATCTTAATAGGAATGTTCAACTGTATGTCTGTTTAAGCGCGACAATTTTAGAGTTTATTTACCTAAAGCTATTCTATGTGGATAACATTAAGTTATTTAAAACATTAAATAATCATTTTCAATTGGCATAAGATTTTCTTTATATTCTTGCCACTTTTGTCGCTTATTTAATATCTGACATTTTCACGTTGACTGCGATTGCATCTACACTCTTCGCATTCTCGACGTTTCCAAATCAACTGCCAGCAGCTTCAAATTAACTAAGCTTAAACAGGGAGAGAGAGTTAAATGAAAATGTTCTAGTTGAGAATACACGACATTCAGATACCATATACTTAGTTGTAGATAAACATCATTTCTATATTCTTAAAGATAAAGTTATCAGTCACAAAGGCTAACCTTTAAAGTCTCTTAGGTCAATAGCTGAACTCTTCAGTTGGTGTTTATCATTCGTGTAGATGTATAATATATGAAAAATATACATTCTGTTAGCTTAATTATACCCATCGCATTGCAAAAAAACTGGGTGCAAAAGTAAGAAAAAAGAAACATTGCGCATACGTCGCGTGCGACAGTTTGTCATCCATTCTGTTAGTTTCGTTTGCTAGATGTTTGCTTAGCAAATGATGAAAAACGACGTTGACGACGAGCGGACGTTCTCAGGGTTGTTTGGTGTTTGGGTGGCTTTTAAGCCAGGAGTTGAGTTTCAGGAATCTCATTTGCTTTGGACTTTGCTTTTGCCAGGCTAAATAATCAAACAGCGAATTGACATGGAAAATTAGGCTAATAAAATGCTTGCAAAGTGAAAGCGACAACATGGCTAAATGCCAAACCAAACAACTTAATCAAATGTGCCATCTTACTCTCCCTCTCTATCTCTATCTCATTCTATTTATATTTAGTATTGCGATTATTGATGTTCATTTATTTGTTTAGCTGCCAAACAAAATGATTTAACAGTTTTCAATGTTCACTTGAGGACCTTCAACTTATGAAACATTTATATTTTTTGTGCTTGATTGATGCAACTTGCGGCCCTTTGACGGGTCATGGCAATACAATTTAAGCGCTTAAACAAATATGGTTGTTAATTGATTAGATGTAGCAAAGAAGCAGCAGCAATTTATAAGCCTCAACACAAGGACGGTGCCTAGCGCAGCATACATAAAGATTTTTTCGGCTTTGCCTTAATGACTAACTGACTGACTGACGGACTGACTGACTGTGAGCAGCCAGCCAAGAGGAGCATCGTGTGCATCTCTTGGCCATTAGCTGCATGCCCAAGTGCGAGGCATGGCAAATGCATTTTCCAACTCATTTAATTCGCTTGATCGTCCTGCTGTTCTGTTCCCTTCATCTTGGCTTCATGGCTGTTCATATCCTTTCACAGCGTTGTCGGTCTCCTTCTTACTATTTCCTCGATTTTATGCCATGCTTTTGCGCACACAACGCCATCGCCATTGCCATTGCTATTGCAATTTTCCAACAATTTCATTTTCATACTTTTTTATTCTCTTTCGCACAGTTTTGCCAGTTATTCGGAAATATATGCGCGCTTTGCTTGATTTTTCATGAATTTTGATCACCTAGCCAAGAGTCTTAATGCCTGGGACTGGAGTGGAGTCCACATGCGGTGCTCGGTGCTCTTCCTCTTGCTCTTTATCTCTATAAATGCATTCAACATATGTGCATAAATTTCACACGTGGCACGCCAGCCGCCGCGCCAGCTCTTCATGCATTTTACATCCACAAAAGGATTTTCAGCTCAACATCCTTGGCAGCCTCGGCAGGTTGCAGAGCATAAGAACGCCACTAAAGTCAGTCGCTGATTTATTTTTGTTGTTGTTTTCAGCTTTCTGGTTATTTTGTTGTTGCATTGAAACAATTCTGTGGCAGAAGATGCAACTGCCAGCTGGCAGCAGTTGGAACTTGTTTGTTAATACGGCAACATTTAATTTTTAATCGTTGCATCCGAACTCACAATTGCAACAGACACGCGCTATGTGGGTGGCGAGACGTGAGGTTTGGAGGGGAGGATGGTAATGGTGATATGACCACGTTACAGCTCGTAACCCAATGCGTTACATATGTTTAATGAAGAGCGTTGCACACACGAGCTGCCCATGCTTTTGCGCCATTTTTAACTTCACTCCATGCTGCATCCACTTTCATTTCCATTCGCCCAGCCACATTGACAGACAGTGCGAGAAGCCGCAACAACATCCAAAGTATTTATACACTGAAACGTTTTTTTGCATGATATGGTGATTTAATCGAGATGACATCAACATTTGTATGTAGTATCTGCAATTAAAAATTATAAAAGAATTATTTCATTTAAATAATTTCAAGCCTAAGAGAAAATTTAAGCAAAACATAACTTGTTATTAGCTTATCGGTCAAACTTTGAATTCATATATTAAGTTTTGTCTTAACATACATTAAAAAAAAAAAGCAAATATAGTTTACTCATAAGGTTTTTTTATATGAATGAACGAAATCCAAATCAAATTCGAAACCAAAAAAAAACAATTCGCAAACAAATTTTAAATAATAAATCTTTTATTTTTAGCCTTGCAACAGTCCTTTAATGATATATATATATTTGATGTTGATCAAGGTTTAAAAAAGATATATGAAACCAATCTTTACTTAAGACACCTGCTGTACATATCAAGTTGCAAGAATTTTTTTTTAAAGCGTACTTTTGGGCAAGGTGCCTTTGACTGTGCATCCTACTGAATGACTCTCTCTCTCTGCAGGCTCGCACATATGCATTTAAGGCTCTATACGTCCCAATAAATGTGTGTATGGACATGCACAAATGCATACAAATGGATATATGTATGTATATGTCTATATGTTTGTATGGGGCTGCGGATGCTGCTGTATGGCGTTGTGTGGCATGGCGCTTGCTTCTGACTCTGCGGCAAGTTATTATAACAGTTCATTGATTTTCAATTTTCAATGCATTTCGTTATGAGCATTTTCGTTGTTTGCCTCTTTTTGTACCGCCCCACACCCACTGCATGTCCCCCTTCTCCCTTACTCCAGCATAGTGTTCATTTGTAGTTGTAATGGTGCAAGATGGACCTGCCCCAAACTTCATCCTTGGCGGCCACGCTTCGTATTCACTCGTATGCATAAATTCAAGGGTAGTTTATTTTGGCGCTACCGAAATAAAACAAAAAAAAGGTACATTAAAAAACAAACAAGTGAAAAAATAAAATAAAAAAAATTGTTAAATGTAAAATGTTGCTGAAAAATAAGCAAAGAAAATATGTAAATTATTTCGTTTTGTGCGTGGCATTTTTCAGTTGGCAGCATCAAGTTTTTATTGTATGGCCAAAAAGGCAGCCGGATTTTCGTCCTTGCTGATTGACTGCGGCTTAATGTACTTCAAGCGGGATTTACACCCAGATACACATATTCCTCCTTATCAGTTGGTGAAGTAAATGCAGCAGCAACTGTTCTTTAGCAGAGTTTCGATTAAAGCCAGAAAAATATTTTCGTAAAATTGTGGCAATATAATTAAACTATCAATGTTTATCTTATGCAACTATTATCAATATATTACTAGTTAAAGAAGACCTCCGTAAAAAACTCTTTGCAATAATGGCTATACTTATGCAATGCCAATGGGGCAAAACGTAATCAAGTAACTATACCATTTATTTGTGACAGCTTATTAATTTTATTTACTTTGAACTTCCGCTCAACAACAGCAGCAAACACAACAAGTTGTCATCTCATTGTTGCACATTTGGAGTGCACTTTTGCCAAGCGGCCTTTGTAAATGACCAAACCAACTTTGATTTTGCCTGGTATGTGTTGTAGTGTGGTTTGTGTGTAGTGTGGTGCGCAAAGTATTGATATTGGTCATGGCTAATTAGTAGCACTTTCCCGACATCTGATCGCAATTGTGGTGACCATGACTCGGTTTTCTATTTGCGGCCACTTTCAAATTTACACACACAAAAGCCCATGCCCATGCCAAATGGGCTCCCAGACAGCAAGACAGCCAGTCACAACACAACGTTTGCCAGACAGTTACAAACACTTTGATGATGAATCTCTTTAACATTTTTGAAAACCATAAACATAATCGCACATTAAGTGTAATTGAATGAAAATCGAAGTTACATTCATTTTCAATATCAGACTATTAGTTACCAATTTGCATTTTGTGTGCGAGCCTTTTTGATCTCTTATCAATATTCTCTCGCACGCTCAAACCAAAGAAGAAGATCCCAACAACATCAACTGTCGTCATGAGGTATGTCAAGCTTATGGATGACGGACAGCCCTTCCGACTTAGCCCTTCCCTTTCAAAGGGAGGAGGTTCGTCAAATTCAGGGATGACAAGGTTTTCATTCCCTGATATTGTCAGGAACCCATTCTACGAAAGTCCAAAAAGGGTAATGACTCTGGTCCACAATCCGCTGAAAAGAGCAAGACGCCTGAATCTCAAAATTAAAAGGGTTATTTTCCAATAACCTAAATTCTAGTGCAAAACAAAACTGCATTCATTTTTACAATTCATGTAAACTTGTAAGCTGTATTCACATTTCAACAAACACGAGTTCTAAATATTTTTCTGCAAATGCGATTTGTTAACAATTTCGCTGCGACTTCTTTGCCGACACACAAAATTGTAACAATTAATACAACACTTATAAATCAAGATATATTACAATTCGTTAGGCAGAAATTATGTCCTTATTCTAAGTAGTTTCTCCTTAAGTCACATCAAGTTTATTGTACTTTTGGTGCTGCTTGAATTTTTTGTAGGAGGGCGCGTAATATGAAAATAAATTGTTTTGTTCTCGGTTAGATATTTCTACTACCTTATCGCATTGCATTTTAGTGAAATGTTAGTTACATTGTGGGTTTGATAATTAATTTGAAGGTGTTCTTTTGAGTCGTTTCAATTGCAATGGCAACTAGGACAGCTGCACCAACAAATGCGCCCTTTGGCATTATTTATTAGAAGCGTGCTCATAAATTTTAATTATGTGCATTTTATAATAGAACACTGCGGAACGTGTTACCCTACAGCTGGTGCAATGTGCAAGTCAAAGGCGCTGAACCATTTAATTAGACAAGCGTTTCGTATTCAAAGGGTCGATGAATTAATACTTATGTATACTATGTAGGTGTGTAAGTTTCCTTTGTGGCAGGCACCAAGCTGAAACTACAACTTTGAGGGTTGCCTGCCAGTTGTTGTATGCTGCACCACTAAGGTCCGTCATTAATTAAGAGACTGCGTTGAGAGAATGTCCGGCAGTAGTTGGGCTTCATTTGGCGCCAGGCAGTAACCAAGGAAGCTGATATCCCCATGGTATCATCAAATTAGCGCTTGTGTCGCATCCATTTCAATTTGCAATATCCATTCAATACGTACATATGTACTAGTTGCAGTTGCCAGTTGCCAATTGAACAAAACTCGTCAGCGTCAACGCTTTCGGTCAGCAAGCCGAGCCGACAATCAACATTTAAATGATGTTAGCATGGAGCTGCAATCGCTGGCTTTTCCTCCTCTATCCATCCTATCCGCCATCATTCCCTTCAACGAGTGACAGAGGTGAGACGCCCAAAATGCCGAGTTCGAACCTAAGCAGCGCGAGTCAATTGCATTTCGGTTGGCATTGCGAAATGTTCGGTTTGGTAACCAAATTAACGGCCTGTCCCCGGGCGTGTCGCCACTAGCATTGCCTTTTCACACAATAAGACTAACACGACCCCTTCACCTCTGCCACTCTCCGGCTTTCAGACAGCAGGGTACGACGCTCAATGCCCGCATTGATTTAATGCCCAGCAACGACAAAAGCGCCAAAATGCACAGGCAAAATTTTCAAATATACATATTAAGCGAGTGTAAAATATACTATATGGATAAGTTCATGAAGGTATTTTTATGTTTTTTAATTATTGGTGTTTTTTTTTTACATTTCGCAGATCACTCGCAATGCAGCTATAAATGCCGCTCATACATATTATATGTTTGCATGTAGATTAAAATTGTTTTTATTTTGAAAGGTAATATTTAATTTCTAAGAATTTGGGTGCTCGGTTTAAAATGGAACTGTATACTTTTGTTGCAGGTCTCATTGTTTGAACTTGTTATAAAGTTCATAAAATGATGAATTATGAACAAAATCATAGAAGAAAAAAATATATTTAGTGGTTTAACGCCATCTGCATAGGAGTTTTCTTAAAGGCAATAATTAAAGTTATCATCTGAAAATAAAAAAGATAAAAATTTGTTAACTTACAAGAAAAATATCTTGTAATTGCAAAAGAAAAGTGGATGCATTTTATTTAAGTACTTTAAAGTGACGTTGATAATTTAGATCGATTTTTCCATAAAGGTAATATAAAAGTAAGAAATTTTTCCTCTTTCTCTCTCTAACATGTATGAGTGTGTTTGAAAACAATTCGTGAAAATAGCCCAATCAAAAGCTTTTCGCCACGAAATTCTTTGAGCTGCTCCCAAACTCTATCAACAAGTTTTGTGGGTTGCCCTTCTGCAGCTGTACAACAGCATTTGAGCTAGTAGCCACTTTAAGAGCTCAGCACCAAATTTGTGGCACACTCACTAGTGATTGCAACTTCTGCAAGCTGAAAACTGATGATGAAGCCAGCCACTGTCCCTTGGCGGCGACCTTAAGCCGCATAAGTCCAACAGCTTGTTGGCTGCTCGGTTTCACATTCTCCAAACCACTCCTTTCTCTCTCTCTCATTCTGTCTCTCTCCCTCTGCCTCTCTCTGTGAACATCCTTGTGGCATTCATAATGCATGAGGTCTGCCACTCTCTGTGCCTCAGTTCCTCGCTCCGATTTGCAGTAATTCAACTTTTGCCATCGACAAGTTCCATGCATAAAAAACTAAGCGTTTCATCATTTGAGAGAGCCCAAACTACCCAAAAAGGTGCAACTTTTCTTTGTTGTTGTTGTTATTGTTGCTAGCGCTTCCTCTATTTTCCCAAATTTCCACATTGCCCACGCTCACCGATGCCAAAACGCCCACAAAAAACGCCCCAATAATATTTTTTGAATGCAACTGTTTTTGTTTGTGGCATGCTGCTGCTGTTGTTGGCTGGCTACATTTTCGGTTGTTGTCGGTACGCAAAAGTTGCTGCTGGCGTTTTTTCAACCTACGACCTACCAAACCCAACACACCCCCCGACCCTCTTGTGTAACGGAATCTGTGTGTATCAGTGCCCAGGATTTATGTGTTTATATTGCGAGTTTGAAGTTAGTTTGGCAGTCCGCGCTTTTCTAGGGCACCAGTTGTTGTTGCTGTTGTTGTTGTTGAACAGGAGGCGGAGCAGGAGATTTGCTATAGTGGTATAGTTGTTGTAGTGGTCTGCCTGGATGCTTCTTGGCATGGGAATGCGGTTGCACAACTGGCGGACTCTGGCGCATAAATTGCAGCCATGTTTATGTATTGCATTGCAAAAAGTGTTGCAACAACAACAACAAAATATAAGCAACTACAAAGTTTGGCGGCACAGACAAGTTGCCACAGCTTTGCCAGCCTGAAAGGAGTTGGTTGCCAGAGAACTCGAACGCTGTATGGAATGATTTGTTTGGGTTATTCTTATTTTTGCGCGTTGCCATTGAATTGCTCTGATTGAATGCTGTGGCCTTCGGTGGCGGTGGAAGGTGGGTGGATCAGTCAGTGACTGGACCATTTGGTCGCATCACGTCGCGTCAATCCCAACATTCAGTTTCCTGATTGTGCGTGCGTGCGTGCGGCCGGCCGGAATAGAAGGAAAGATATCGAAGGTAGGGCGAACTTACTGATTTTATGCTGCTGGCGAAACTCGTACGCCAGGGAACGGTGATCCGATGAAGCTTGTGCCCAGATGTGACAATGGTTGTGCAACAGACGAAAAATAAGTGCAAGTTTCCAATCCTAACCCAATCGGAGCTGTAGTAAATTTATTTGCTGTTTATTATGATTCTTTTCATCATATGTATGTGCATCTGCAATGAAAGATAAACTTTAAATGTTGCTTTTCGAAATCATTTCACTTACTTATGTTTTATTTGATTAATTTATGGCATTCACAAGATAAACCCGTCAGCACTTGAACGTAAAAATAAACCCAGACCTTCTAATATTGTTTTCTTTTTCTAGGTAATTAGAAGGTATTTCACTAGACGTTTTATATTAAATTCACTAAGTATAATCGAAAAAGAAACGCTGATAAAAAATCCTAAGTGATAGCGAAAAGTCGCTTTGCATAGATAATGATTTTTTTATCACATCAAAATTCAATACAAATATTAAACATATTAAATGTTGTTATTGCTAATAAAATGCTGTTTCAAGTACTTTTCTACGGCAAAAACGATGTAATATTTGCGGTGGTAATTCTTGTAGAAATCCCTTAATAGACCCCTTAACACTCCGCATACATACTAGTTCGCACTTTGCTGTTGCATAAAAAAAGTTTAGATTGCTTTTTAAGAGCAACAGAAAACTAATGGGAAAACCGTTGGCAAACAAACAAACAAGTAAATACGATCACACACATAGTATGTATGTGCATACATATATATTTTTACTGACTATATTACTTATATAATCGAACAAACATTTATGCATATGAAAAATTGCGTTAGGAAATTTTTAGCATATTGGCTCTCGCCTCCTGCAGCGGCGGCAGCTTATTCCGTTATAAATAAAATATACAAAAAAAAAAAAGAAACACATGGCACATAAATCTTGCAGCTTCCAACACACCAAGCACCAAGCCCCTAGCGCAACCCTTAGCCACCTGGCAAGTGCTTCTTGTCGAGGCGAGGTGCTAATGTCAGCCACCAACGCGACGCGACGCGACGCCGGAAGTGCCTGCGAAATGTGCGAGTTGGCGTCGTGTGCTGTTCAATTTTAAATGTAATGTTTGCAACACACACCCAAAAGCAACACAGCCAACCGTCCATTTTACATACTCCTTTTCTTTTTTATTGGCACAATATTGAAAATTATGCGAACGCGCGTGTTTGGCTAAAGCGATTTATGCACTTCGATTGCCCTTGCAATAGGAAGGTAGGTAAGCAGCAGGTGTGTGTGTGTGGAGATATGGTGATGCTATATGGCTGCCAGCATCTTTTCTGGTTTGGGTAATCGTGCAACTAGCAATCCTGATTGGAATGCAAGCTACCAGCAGATATATTCACATTTGCGCTCTCATACCAGCAATATGGAAGCATATGGAAAAAATGCATAAAATTATATTGTGATAACTGCGATTTACAAGCTGCACAATATTTTGAGACTTAATAGCAATCGGATTTACTTATTTAATAAAAAAAAAAAAAAATTTTTAAAATGCATTTATTTTATTTTACCTCAAAAATTCGATCAATTCAAAATCAAAGTAAAAAGCAAATCGAAAATCTTGCATCCACCTTGTAATAATGTTACATGAAGAAATTCTTACTGATTTTCTCTGGCTGCAGAAACCATTTTTAATAGTTTTGCTGACAGCAAACAGACAGAGCCACAAACAGATTTTCTCTTGTCCAAGCTAACAAACAGTTTAAAATATAAAAATAAGGAAAAAATACATCACAAAAAATTAATAAGTATGCCTTCAAACAAATAATGAAATATGAAATGCTGATTATAAATCGTTTTCATTGTTTCACTTTTCAAACTGTGCCATTTGGTATTTTTTTTGATTTTTCACATTGATCGTCGAAACGTTTTTGATTTCGTGCTTGATCGAGCGATCATAATTTTGGCTACTGCTACTGCCACTGCAGGCTATTTGAGTTGCTGCAACGCCAAAAATGCTGAAAATGTGGCCCATTAAGTGTTGCAGTTGCAATTGGTGGCAACACTTTGGCCAACGTGCTCACAATTAAGCCAAGTCCAAAGCGAGTGCCTCAAGTGCTGACGTGGCCAAAACAATAAACAAAAAAGGGCCAAAATGAAACTTAGATGCTTGCAACACGCTCTACGTCTCAAGGTCTTTGTCTGTCATTAAGATTTGGTGATCATCAAAGTTCCAAAAACGAATGTTTAACGAGTGGGACAAATTACAACACAGCGCCGTCAATCAGTCAATCAGACAGTCAGTCAGTCAGTCAGTCAGTTAGTCAATCAGTCAGTGAGTTAGTCGGTCAAATCGCTGCAACCGAAAAGTGCATGAAACATTAAAGTGATTTAATAGGCAGCTGTGGCAATTGCAACAGCCACACAGCTGAAAGGCATCCAAAAAATTAGAGCGATAATCATTATTACAAGTACTGTCTGTCTGCTTGTTTGTTGTTTATGACAGGCAGGTTCAACTGTATTATTTTTATTTTTTTTGTTAATTAAACTCGGCAACTACAACAATGCAACAGCAATTTGACACCTCATTGAGGAAGCGATGCTCGTTTATGACTCTGATGGTTTTCTGCTTCGTGTTACACTTATTTGTTGTATAAAGTGTGTATTTTGTGGAGGCTGCATTGAAGTAGATGCCTAACGTTATTAAATAAACATAAAGAGAGAGAGAGAGAGAGAGAGAGAGAGAGAGAGAGATAGATAGAGAGAGTGCTATTAAATATGAAGAGATTTGAATGCAAGCTGAGTAGGAATAGAAAAAACCTAATTGACTTGGCTCTTTATTGCCTAAGAAATATTTACTCGTATTAACTCCTTTTGATTATACGGATTTATTTGTTAAAAATAATTAAGATAAAAATAGACTGAATTATTTTTATACGAAAGGCTTTTAATATTATAAATAAGAAGAGTTGATCATATTAATATCACAAATATGACATTAATTCTGGCTTAAAGTAAATTTAAACACCAAAAAGAACCTACTAATCTTCTCAATATGCTGATGATCATAATTAAAATAAACAAATATTTAATTAATTGGGAAACATGATTTTTTATGTAATTCTATTCGTAGCTGATGCACAAAAACAAAACATTTCCGTAGTAATTTTGATTAACGTACGGCACAGTTAATATTGAGAAGCTATTAATAACAAGCTTAAGAAAATTAACAAGGTCAGCTGACGACAATGAAGCCGTGAGGTGATTATTAAAAAAAAAACTCAATTTAAAACATTAAAGAGGTCGCCTCACAGTCGCATTCAAAATAATGTGGAGCTTAATCATATAGACTTCTTCTAATTAAAATACCAATATTTATTCACTTCTTTAACTTTAGACATAACTCAAAGGCGCTTTACGTTTTGTTTATTGTGTGTGTTTGGTATTAAAGTTTCTTAGATACTTTTCGCTTTATTATTTTTTGAATTGTTTTTACCAATTTTTTTTTTTGGGTGTGTGTATGTTTTTATTCCTTGGCACTGTATCATTTTTTCTAGATTTCTGCACGGGAAGAGAGAGAGAGAGTGAGTAAAAAAGTTTCTTTGGCAAAGTTTATGTGCCACTTGCAAAGATTTACTGGCTAAACTTTTGCATTTGCATACACACGGCATGGATATATGTATGTATATACATATGTATGTATACAGTCATATATATAATATATCTGTTTGTTTTTTGTATATTCAGCTGTGTGTGTGTGTGTGTGTATTTTGTCTTGTAGAATTTTTGTTTTCTTTTTTTTTTTTTGTGTGTGTGTTTCTTTCGTTTTTGCCGACAAAAAATTGAAGTTGCGAAAAGTCTGCACATCAGGCCGTCACATAAGGTGCAAAGCGAAGTTGAAGCTCAAGCTGCAAAACTTTTGCAGACAATTCAAATCATGCGTGTCCTGTTTCGGCAACACAGACACCACGCCAACTTCTGAATAATGCATGTGCGTCAAGTCCTTGGCAGTCGGAGCTTGCTAGCTGCCTGCTACTGATTTGGACACTTGATTAGGCAGGCGAGAAACTCAGTGCCAAAAACAGTTGAAAATGTTCAGGACAGGGAATGAGAAGAACAGAACATAAAGCTTTGCACTTGGACAGCTGACACGTCAAGCTGTAAGAGTCAAAGGAAAGAGAGAGTGGAAAATAATAGCTAATCTAGCAAGTAACAGACTTGTGTTGAGCCTTAGCATATTGAATGAGCTAATGATTTCTGTTGATTTTGCTCTTAAGATTTACGCCTACAGGATCCGTGAATGAGGATTTTGAATCAAAAACTTTGTAATTACAAGCCAATCTTATCTATTTCAATCTCATTATTCAAAGCATCTATAATTTATTTATATATTGTATTGTTTCATTAAGAAGGAATGTCGCTTGTTAAGAGCATTAAGCATCATAAATGAACATCGGAGGATCTTAAAAAAAAAAACACTTCTCTTTATCAATTACGTTGGTATAACATTTTTGTATTTGCAAACGGAACCTTAGGGCAAACTACTACTATGTATTTGAAAATATGTTTTTTGCTTGCACTCGATTGCAGTTTCCATAACATTTTCCATGTAAATTGCGAAAAAAAAAATTTGCAAAAAAAAAATGGTAAGTTTAGCTAAAAAAAACTGGCAACGAATGCGAAAACATTTTTGTCAACTTACAACAAAAAAACGAAAAAAAAAAGAGCGAAGGCGACAAACAACAAACAAACTTTTACTTCAAATGTTTTGCCAGAGTTACAATAGCAAAAGTAACAGGCAACAACAACGGACAACACCAACAACAACATCAAAAGTAAAAAGTTCATTTACGTAAATGTGAATTCGGCAAAGAGCTTTTGCTATTGTGAGAAATTAATCAGCAAATGGATTTTCAATTTCCCCATTAACACTCGACGACCAGAGTTGCCACCATCACTTGTGGCATCTTCCACATCGACAAGCCCCCCCTTACCCTTCTAATGCTTCCAGCTCCTTGGTTAAATGAAAAAGACACAAACACTAAAAATTGCAAGTAAAGCCCAAAAGTTTGCAACAGTAGCACATGTAATTCGGAAAGGAAAGTGGGCTTAGAAAGGGGGTGGGATGGGCGGGGTGTGGGTTGTGGGATGTCTTGGACCCAATGACAGCTTGCAAATCTTCTTGTCGCAGCACCGTCGAATAAATATAATTAAGTAATACCATTTTGAAAGAGGAGTCGCAAGTACATGTTTTTGTTTTTAGTTATCAGCTTTTCAGTTTTTTCTATTTTTTCTTTGCGCCATGCCTAAATCAGGAAACAAGTTGCATCAGTAGCCGCCAAACAGTTGCCGCATCAGCCTCTCCATCTTCCACGCCATCTTCATCCTCAACAGCAACTCGTTGTCAGCTACTGCTTCTGGCTACTGGGTTTGGGTATGGGTCAAAGTGTTTGCTTGTTGAGCACATCCACATGCTGCATGCAGCATGCAACATTGTTGCTTATTTAGTTGGCCACTATGTGCCGGCGTTTGTGTTTATGTTTGTGTTTTGAGATTGAGTTAGAGTTTGGGTTTGGGTTTGGGTTTGAGTTGTGCTTGGGTTGAGTTCACCTTTATTTTATTTCTTTATTTTTTTGTTTTTGCTTTGTTGCTTATGCAACCACTTGCAAATCATGGACTGCAGACGCCTTGCAACAATATATTGCATAACCCTGCATGGATCTCCTCTCTTTCTTCTGCAGTTGCTTCCAAGAATAGTTATCAAGTTTTATGCCTATTGATATCCTCAAAAATGTCGCCACATTTTTAATAATAATAATTTCGATATTGGCTGTAAAATCACATACTGAAACGGAAACTTTTCTTAAAAATATTCGATAATTAAATGCAATTTGTTGTACTTACCTTAGACCTAAAGCACCTTATTCACCAAAAATAAATAAGCTCAAAATGCTGCTGTTGTAGTGGTTTAATTATGTTAAGTTAACTTGCACTTAACGAATGGGCGGACAATGCGTCTACAATGGTGGCCAACAGTCAATGGCCATTTAATGGAGTCTAATGGGCATTTTAATTGCCCCGCCTTGGCAACAAGAAAAAAACAAAAACAGGACGCCATGCGGGCGATAAAAGTCACACAAGCGTACGCAAAACAATTTTCGGTGTGGTCATGGCAAGGGTGTGTGGGGGGACTGGGGTAAGTAACTTTGAGATGGGAGCCAGATGAACGCACGCACGCACGTTTTGGGCTTAAACGGCGACTAGGCATGGGCTTATCTCTATGTATATCGCGACACTTTATGAGCGCAGAACGACGATGATAACGAAGAAAAAAACGTAAAAAATGATGAGCTCTCGGACAATGCGGCGTATGGGCAATGCGACAAACGAGGCAAGCCGAAAGTAAGACAGTAGCAACAACGACGACATCACGTAGCTGATACATATGTCAGAGATGTGTCACTGATAATGGAAGCCCCAACTCTGGCGACTACTTACCGAGTACTGTGTGGTGTTGTGTTGTGCCACATCCGTGATATATGCGCCAACTGATCTGTTGCGACAACTTCAACAACAACTGGGTCGACCAGGCTCACCTTTTACTCTTCTCTTTTTTTGCTTCTTTTATCTTTCTTAACTTTGTGGCAAAATGTAGAATGCATTTTAATTGCGTATATTACAAAGCTTCCGATATGAATTGAAACTAATTTTAATAAAATATTTAAGCCAATAACGATAGCAAAATCTTAAAAGGGTAAAAGGGTTTGTTGTAACATCACTTATCAATATATTGATTGATTGATTGTTTTTAATCAACCCAATTCATTAATATTAAATATGGACTATCTTAGTGCGCTTTTTGTTGCACGGAGGGAAAGAGGTGAAGCAATTCAGTTCGAATGAGACCATTAAATACGTTTTTGTTTGAGCGAATAACTTTATATAAGCAAAAATGTTCTTGATATAAGAGTAAACTATTTTATATCTATTTTAGACCGATATTCTTGACTATAAAAATTAAATTCTTTGTTAGAAGAAAAGATTAATATATATCTTACTATATATTAATAGTACGAAATACTAGATTTTTACGCTCTTTGCACAAATTTTGAAAAAAAGGATATAATTTTTTAGCAAATGAATTAACAAAAATATTATGTAGCAAGCTCTGTAATGTAAGGTAAAACCTTATTTTTTTAGGACTAATTTTGAAGTTCTTTCTTTAAGATTTTTTATGCATTTTTTGTGTCACCAGGAGACAATTTTCGAAAGTAACATCGAAATACAGCTTTATTTTCAAAGTACTTTAATCACATACTGGCCTTTAAACGTATACAAGTATTTTATTATATATTCAGTTGACATACAAATCCAGAACTTTCTCTTATTTTCGCACTCTTACTGTCTCTCTCTCTCTATTTTCGGCTTTGTTGCTTATTTGAAACCATTCTCGATGAGTGCAAGCTACAATTTTTGGGGCTTCGCCATTTTTGGCCGTCTTGTGGCAACTTTTTAGCTGCTTGACGACTTTTTGACATTTGTTGCCGTTAGAGTTATGAAACAAGAACAAGCAGAAGAAGCAGCAGCAGCAGAAGCCGCCGCCAGGAAACATCCTCATTTTCAACATCATAAACGTGGCCTTATTAAAAGTGCAAAAACTTTTATATATATTCTTGCAGATTGTTGTTGTTCTTGTGCGTCTGCTGCACGTATGGGCGTGTGTGTGTGTATGTGTGCCAAAGTGGGCGTGGCTGTAGCCTATGCGGCGCGCTTTGCGATACACAATTTAAGTGGGGGGAGGAAGGGGCGGGTACAAAAACTAACCAAGAAATTATTATCAATGTACGCATAATTCATTAAAACGTGCAACTTTTTGTGGCCAACTACAGCGAGTGTATGTGGAGAGTGGGGAGGGGGGGGGGAGCAAGGGGTTGCTGGAGTTTTTGGTTGCCTGCTGCTTACTTGATGACAGCGACGGCGACATGCGCTGATGATGATAATGTCAAAGTGCACTTTGTCATTATATCAGGAGGCATACATGCAACACACACACACACACACACACAAATAAAACACATGAGCCGCAAAGCCGGAAGGAAGAAACTAACTAACTTTGTTAAAAGTGCGCTCTGTTTATGCACATCTATCTCTCTCCCTCCCGCTAAATCTCTCTTTGTCTCTCTCTCGCTTGAAGCGTGTTTTGCTCATTCACACTGCGAGTGCATGGGTGTGTGTGTGTGTCACTACAATAAAGTTATCGTCCAAGTTTTAAGCGTGAACTTTTTGCCTTGCCAGCAACCACGCCTCCCACTCCACACTTCAGGCCAGCTTTTGGAACCGCAGCCATTGCATTGAAAATTGGCCGCCTTCCTTTTAGCGGAAACCCAAGAGCTCCTTCGCTTCCCCTACCCCTACCCCGACCCTAACCCTAACCAACCCGCCGTGCAACGGCATCATAATTCGCTATTAGAAGTCACTTAAAAACTTTTGCAAGTTTTCCATGCAGCTGCCAACATCGTTGTCAGACCGCCTACTGCCACGCCCACACACACACACATTCCACCTCCATACCCTTACTCGCCCACACACACACACACACACACATTGAACTCAAGCAGACCGAAAAAGTTTTAGCTTCGCTTTCGTTGCTTGCAAAATTATATTAATTGCGCGGCATGCACTTTTTAATTGAATAATTGTAGGCATAATGGTGGGTGTGGCACACACACACACACACACACACAGACAGAGAAAAGAGTGAGTGAGAAAGTCAACCAAGGCCAAGCCCACCGGATACAAAACTGACAGCCACGAATCTTTTAGTTGAACCACATTATTACTTCATTAGTTTATAGCCCGAAACAGTTATGCTGCCATTTTATTTGATGTAATTGAAATTTCTGTGTAGAAAAGAGTTTAAGTCAAAAGTATACAGCTAGAGGATGCCCTTTAATTGTTTACTTAACAAGCTATAAACGTTCTCTATTGTTGGACATTTTTTTCTAATACTTTTTTAGATTTTTAGAGGAAAAAGAAAAATTTCTAGGAAATCGAGATGAGGTTCAATTCCTGTCCCAGAATTGTTTGAGTTTAAATAACTCTAAAGAGAAGGTAAGTGATGAGAAGACTTGGCAGCATGATCCTGTCTTAACTATTCTTTAACAATTTTCAATTGTTTCGAATCACTTTCCTTGATTCCTTCAAGCTCTCTAACGGGATTGTAAACTGGTTAAGTACAACTTACGAAAGTATCATCAAATATATAAAAAAAATGTTTCGGTTCGAATTCAAGAATTGTTCCTCACTGGCAAACTTTTGTTTTAGTTAATCCAAATTTTAATCTAAGAAATTAACAAACCTTATCAACTTTTAGACTAGTATAAGAAGCTTTTACTTATTATGTCCTTTACTGAGAAACACTACAATTGTAAATAGTTATTAAGAAATTTAGCTAAAAGTTGTTGAAATTTACTCGCTGGCAACAAATTAATCAGAAAACTAAAAGCAAAGAAGTTGTAAAATACAATTTTCATTTATACCTCATTTATTTTCATTTTAATTTATTTTATTGGTTGATTGGTGGAATGGGAATTCTAAAGAATTCAATTTTCACCTAACAGCTTACCTTTATTCATAACAAAGTATATTGTATAATATTTCATTTTTACTGACCCCGAAACATTTCAACTCCGCCATAATGTTTACTCTATTCCTGCCATTAGTTCTTCGCTCATTTAATATTTAAAGTTTTTGCACAAAGTATTAGAAAATAGTATAGTATTAGAAAATAAGTACATAATTGTTGCTTCGGCAGTCTGGCTTGATGGGGGAGTCCCCTGCAGCCTGGAAATCATTCCAAGTACTTAGGGATGACCTTGGACAAAAGACTTTGCTTGCGTGGCAACATCGATGGATTCCTTAAACTCTGTTGGCACAAGCTGACAAAGTTCAACTTCACTGCAAACGGGCGATATAACGTCTTGGTTCCATCGACTTGGAAATCTGTTCAGATCTGGGGCATTGCGTCTCGGACTAGCCCGGATCTCAACCTTACACTACGATCAGATATAACGCACCTTTGCAGCGGCACCGGAGCCAGCTGGCAAGTAAGCTTGCTTGGAGAAGTGTTGGACATTTAAGAATGTGATTCAGAAGCCACAGAAAAGACACTCTAAAGTCCCACCACCAGACCTATTCTAAACGCCTGGAGTCAAGCGGATTTGGAGAATTATTTCACATATGCAATGAAAATATTTGAAATTTCCATCATCCAAAATTCTGAATTGCTTTATTATTTAACATACAATTTTATTGGCATGAGTAGAAGAGTTAAACACGATATGTGTTTGTATTTATATATGTATTTAACTAAGTATGATTTATTTTTTGATATTTGCATTATCGAATAAATTTGCTTAATATATTTAATTGATGGATATTCTATATGGTACTTGCATGTGAAGCTTGTCCTTTTTTATGCGAATGCAACTTAATACAATATCGTAGCACATACGACGCGTATGCCGTTTTAAATTCGATTTTCCATCGCATTTCAATTTAATTAATCTGCAGTAGCGGCTTCTGCTTTTGGCTGCCTTTGGCTGCGCGATAAGTGAGACGGCTCTCCGAAGTATGCAATGAGTATTATTAAATGCATATATAATTGCATTTTAAACGCGCACAAACAAAAGCCATACCCAACAATGTCTCCAAGCCCCCTCCGAGACCCCATCTCAGCCTCACCATCTTCGCTTTTAGTCAGCCAAAGCTGAAATCATCATTAAAGTAATTATAGCTGTCAATGCAACGGCAGTGAACAAAAAACAAAAAGAACGAAGGATGAACAATTTATCTAGGGCGCCTACTTGTTGTTGTTGCAGCTGTAGGTAGAACAGGGAACAGGCTCATAAAGGTAAATTGCCAAGAATGGAGACCAAAGCAAAGCATCTTTATTAATTTGTTCAACCCGGCACTGGCACTGGCACTGGCTCTGGCTCTGGCACTGGTACTGGCAACTAGCCAACAAGTTGAAAGCTCTTTTGTTAAAACCAATTATTTATGGTTTTTGTTTTTTTTTTTTTTTTGCGCAGTTTTGTTTTGGTTATCTATTTCATGATTGAAATTAAAGCCAAACAAAACTAATTATTTTAATACAAATTCTTAGTAAAATTAAACAAATAAAAATAACAACAACAATCAGATAGATATACTATCTAGTTCTTGCTAAATGGCATTTCATAGAAATTAATTATGGTAAGAGTAAAACATAAACTCAACTACAAATTGAGAAAATAAATACTTAGAAATAAATGCTTATTTTACGTTTCTTTGGCTTAATTAAAATAACTAATGCACATTTGATATTAATTGAAGATTTAAGGTGTTTTATGTTATGAACGGATTTTAACCAAGCAAAAGAAAGAGTTTTTCTAAAGTCTTACTTTTTCCAAGTTACAGTCGAACTTCCATGTAACGTATCTTAATTTTGCTTGGGGAAAATCGAAAATCCTTTGGCTGCAAAATATTAATAAATACTTAGTTGAAAGTAATGTTATTAGATTAGTTTTAATAAAGAAGCTGAGTCAGTTGTGTTAGTTTAATAGTAAGTAGTAAGCATTATTGATGCTTAAAATAAACTGTAAAAAGTACAATTTCAAAAAAAGACAATGTTCCCCAAAGGGATTTCGATTGACACTGAAGCAAACTAAGTTATTTGCTTAGGTAACACAAAGTTGAGATAATATCTGATTTTATCCTTACAAATTAAGCAATTCTCATAATTTATGCCAAGTACTAACTTGGCCAACAATAACTACCAGTATCTAGACAAGTCTTAAGCGACTATCTTCCATTTGCATACGCTGCTGGCCTGGGCAACGAAAGCAAAAGCCAAACTTTACATTAAGTCCAAGTCCAACTTGAAAGTCAAAGTCAAAGTCAATTTTTTCTTTCTCTCTCACTTGCTCTTCATTTATCTTCGTTACTGCGTCAAGCCTAGCTTATGCAGATCGTTTTTTCATTCTCGCTCCGTCTCTTTTACTTCGGCTCGCTGCACTTCATTACCGCTGCAACCATAACAACAACCACAAGAACAATTCACACACAGAAGACTTTGGCCCCAAAAGCCTTAACTATAACCTGCCCCGCTGCCCACCTGCCGCCTACCCACTCCTCCTCCTCTGGCTGTCTGGGCATAAGAACTCGGCGCTCTGACTGATTAACGTGATTTTCTGATGAGTTTTTGGTGCTGGCTCAAACTTTTCTTCTCTAGCTTGTTGTTGTTGCTGTTGTTGGTGTTGTGTTTACTCTTCGACGCTTCTTTGGCTTGTTGGCTTGTTGACTTGTTGTTTGTTGCTGTTGCTGCTTTTAATAACTCTGGCAAGCGTAGCATGACGCACTGCGTCGCTGTTGGCGTCTCAGTTGGCGTCGCTTGTTCTTGAGTTTTAATTGAAACTTCGCCGTTCCTCGCGCGTTCATCCGAAGCGGCATAACATAAAAGTGAGATAGAATGAGTGAGAGCGAGACAAAGTCAAACTCAAACAGAAATGTAACTGTGTTTTTGTAACTGAGCTGGGGTGACTTTCTAGGCTGCATCGCATCGCATCGAAATGTTAATGCTTTTGATGTTAATGAGACGACGTAGTACTTACCATATCTAGCCAGCCATTGGGGAGGAGGAGGTGAAGGTGGCGATGCTCAATGCTACTACTATAACGGTTCAATGCTGAAAACTGTATGTGTGCGAAGAGTGCAAAGCTTTACGGAGCTTTTCATAACGGGAACCTTTGATGCAGTTGGCCAAAAAGTTTCTGATTGAAGCGCTTTGATTAATGATTGCCACAAAAGGCACAAGGATTTGCACTCAATGCACTGCCCTACTTGCAACTTTGTGTGTGCAACTGCCTCCATGCGCTGCAGTTGCACTTGCAGTTGTCCAGCCGCCAATATTAATAAATATAATTGAACTTTTTGGGGGATATAAGCGTGGAAATACCCTGTATTCCCTGCTCTGCCGAATATTATATACACTTGCAACGCCGACTTGTTTTTCATAGTAAAATCTTTTTAGATTTCTTGCATTTGTATGGAAGCATCGTGTTATGGTTGTCCAAACAAAGATTCAGCTCGATTGCCCATAAACTAAGTGAAAAGTTTGCAAAGAAACAGACGGACCGATGAGGAATGCGGTAAGGGTGTACGCTGCCTAAAAGATTGGCTGATGCAGATCTGTTGGGGATTCCACTATCTATATTGTCACCAAATTTGGTGACTCCAGCTCAAAAACTTTGAAAAATACACGCGTTGCCGTTTTAAACTAGGTGGTGGGGCGGAATAAGTGGGCGTGGCAAAAATATCTTTGATGCAGATTTTACGGGGACATCAGTAGCTGTCTCCCTACCGAATTTGGTAACTCTAACTGTATGCATGAGGGAAATATGTGTTATCGATTTTTCGTTATCGAATTTACCGATTTCCGATTTATCACAGCCGGAAACTGCACAGAACCCAATATACTCTCTAACTTGTAGAACAGTGAAATTTGGATACATTTTCTCTCCCCGGTGAGATTCGTTATATGGAAGTTGGACTGTATTAAAATGTTTTTCATTCTTAAAAATATCTAGCTCAAAACGAACTGCAAATAGTAAATGAAGCGTAAGCCAAATAACTATTAATTATATACTTACCACATATCCGAAAATAACGAAAACAAATATCTTAATATTCGACCGGTAGAGTGCTTGACATTGGACATTGCTTTGGGCCGTTCTCAAGGTCAACAACAACAAAAACAACAACAACAAGGCAATCAAAAGCAGTGCTCAATGCGCTGTCCGGCTGAACATTTAAATGCACTAACAGCTGCTACAACAACAACAACAACTATTAATTATACAATTAAACGGCAGCCCCTTCACCCCTTCACCCTACCATATTGTCTATGTCCATTCAAATGCTCAAAGTCAAGTGAAAAAAAAAAACAACAACAATAACAAAAAACCTGCGACATCAACTCATTAAAATGCTGAGCAAACGCTCCCCGAGTTGATCATTAATAGATACACACACACACACACAACGTCTACTGCTCATCCTCTCTCTTGTACTTTTTCTCTTTGCACTGGCGTCTCGCTCGCACACACAGCGTAATACTAGTTTTTATTTAATCATGAGTGTTAGTAAAGATCGGGAGCTTAACTAACTTCGTTGTTGCTTACGCACTACTTTATTGAAACAGACACACATACATAAATATATGTATCTCGCTTTGCATAAATTGTTAAGGTTGCAGTATTAACCACATACAAGTTTGTTTGGAAAACATGCTGACATACATGTATGCTCTGCGGTCGCAATGCTGTAAACACCTGTTACTTTACAGGTCAAACATGTTCCAAGCTTGACAACAGACAACGACATGCGCGCATGCGTGTTTCAATAATTTGTACGTTGCAACGTGGTATCTTATGACTAAACGACATTTACAGCTAACTGTTGTACATTCGGCAATGTAAAAGCAATTAAAATTAAATTTTTAAAAATCAAATATATCACTTAAAACTTGTTTAACATATATGCGATATTTATTATTATATGCCATTTATTTAATTTTCACAAGACAAACTTTATTTTTCAACGAAATATCCAAACATTTTCGCTTAACATGGAATCCACTGTGCAGACGGCGCCAGCAACATGTTGCAACAACAGCGCTGTTAATGTCATTCTGTCAGAGTCTGTTGAGTTAACAGCGCGTCGTCAACCTAACGAACCTAACGGATGGCTGTTGGGCCATGCTGTTAGTCTTTTGCCGGCATTCAAATCGAACGCGTGCATTTCACGTCTGTCGCCGCCGTGTATTTAGCATTTTTGAAAACGGCTCGCAGTTTGCGTAAATATTTTGTGATTCGTTTTGCGCGCGTGATTTGCTCATCTCGTTGTATTGTTGGTTGGTTGAGGCATCTCAAATACAAAGCATTATTGCATTTGGCCTAACATTCGATTGTGGTCCGTGTGGCCAACAACAAACAGGACAAACAACAAATAAAATTGTGACAATTTTTTTTTGTTGGTTTTTGTTTTGTTTTTTTCGCTTCATTTGGCGATCGACGCGGCTGTGTGCATTTACAGATAGTTTCAAGTGCATTTGTTGCTGTTTTAGCTAAACGTGAAGTGCTAAACACACATACACACATACATACACAAACGCGAGCATCTGTGAATTTGTATACCAGGTACATACATACATATGTATTTGTTGGTATAGAGCGTGTTAAAAGGAAAATCCAAAGCAGCAAAAACAAATTTATTTGATGTATGTACAAGCAAATACGAAAAAATACCAAGTCCAAAGAAATTTAAAACCGGATTCAATACAACAAAAACAAACAACAAATTTTGCTGCTACGCACAGCAGCGACGCCAGCGCTTAAGTCTATCCTGCTCTCAGCATCATCAGCAGCAGCAGCACTAGCACCAGCAGCAGCCGAAGCAGCAGCGGTGGCAGAGCAGCTGCTCTGTTGTGGTGTGGTGGCGGTGTTGTTGTTGTTTTTATTGTAGCTGCTGCTGCTGCTGCTGTTATAGGCGGCAGAGCAAGCGCAACAGGAGCTGCCGCAACTGCGATCGCTTTTCAAGAATTAGAAGTAAAAGAAAAAGAAGCAGAGAGACAACAGCCGACGAAGCAAAAGGTAAATGCAGACAACACACACACACACACACACACACACATATGCAAGCGCATATGTTTGCTGTTGTTGTTGAGCTAGTTTGTTTGTTTGTGTGGGCAGCAGGAAAAAAAATGTGAAAAAAGAGAGGAGAATCAAGCAAAAGGAGACAACAACAAACAGTGTATAAATAATGTTGTTGGTTATTCTTTCTCCGAATGGAAACATGCTGAATTATTGAATTACTAAAACTTAACTCAAAAAATATTAATATTTGGAAAATGTTAGTAAGCTGGAAAATTTGTGCATAATCTCAAGAATTTTTATATTTTTTGAAAATCAAATTAAATTTTATAAATTATTGAATATTTTTGGTTTAATATTACGAAATTGTAAAGCCGAATTCCAAATGACGCCTGGATTTTTTTTGTACAGAATTCTCAAACTATACGATCTCGATATTCCCTGAATATATTGTGGCTGAACATTTGACCAACAAATTATTATTACTATTTAATTTTCTTAGTTAAAATTCATCCCCAAGTTTCCCACTTTGAATTTTTTCAATTACATAATTTAATTTAATTTCTCAAAAATCTTATTTGAATTTGAAAACCACTGAAAAGTGTTTCGATCTTACTTTGTGGCAGGTATAAATCAACTCAATGCAAATATTGGTCAGCATGTTGAAGGGGCCCCATCAAAAAAAATAAAACATACTTAAGTATGTGTAGAACATATATATATTTAGACCCCTAATGTCAGGTGTCTGACAAGCGGCGTCATAAAAAACGAAAAGAAATCTGACATAATGAGCGAAACAGGTAAAAAAAAAAGAACCAATGCAACATGAAGAAGGAAGGCTTGCAACATGAAAATCGAGCTGCGGCACAGACATACAGACATACATACATATATCATAATACAAACTACATAGATTTATTGGCATTGCACTCTTAACATACTTTTCTCTGTGTGTCTGTTCGCATTTTATACGATTTGCCCTGCTTATGCTTTGCTTTGCTTTTGCTTTGCTTTGCTTCCAATTCATCCTTTTTTTGTTTTGCTGTTGCTCTGCTGTGAGTGCTCTGTTAGTTATGATATTATTGGTTACAAAAAAAAGAGGGTTTCCAATTTCCCCCATACAGTACGACCTCGCTCTACGCAACCTAGTAAAACCGAGGGAAATTTTTATGTTGGCCAAGAGAACTATTTCCAAAAAAGAGATGCCTTTCGAATAAATCTGTGTTCAGAGCAAGGATTTCATTTTATTTTATTTAGTTTTTGAAAAACTGAGAAATTGTGTTTTGTACTTTGTTACAAATTGCATGTAACGAGGTCGTACTGTATGAAACAGCTCTGAGCTTCATAATTGTATCTGAAATATTCTGTAAATTACATAAGAAAAATACATTTCTCTATATAGAATAGAATCTGTTCAAGATTTTTATATTTGCAAAACCTACGATATTTTTTGAGGAGTAAAGTTTTGAATTCTTTCAGTGTTGATCCTTCTTACTCACAACTGTTGTTCCTACTAATTGCAGTATTCATTTATTTTACCAAACACAAAAATCAACAAATTTGTTTTCTGATTATTTTTCGAGTAATAAAAAACATTATATTTTTTTCGATTTTGTTATTGTTTCTGATTCGATATAAAATTAAATGCTTGTAAAAACTAAGTATGAGCGATTCTTATGCCTGCTTGACAATCCCAAAAAAAAAGAGACAGCGAGTGTGTGAGAGAAGGAGAGAGAGAGAGGGGGGTGAGGTAGACGCTAATTGAATTAGCACCCTATGAGCTTGGCCCAAGGGCGAAAAGGGAGCTGAACGTGTTGGCAGCCAACAATAAATTGGATTAATGCAGATATAAAGAGTGCGTGTGAGAGAGAGAGAGAGAGAGAGAGAGGAGCAAAGGGAAATAGAAGCGGCAGTAAAAGCTCTTCTATGATAGCCTATATGCATACGTATGTATGTATGTATGTATGTACATATGTAGTACAACAAATGTCAAACATTGTTAACTCAAATGCCAATAAATTTGCATATACAGTTAGTTTTGTGCACAACACACACACACACACACACAGAGACAGCCCTGCATTTCATTGCGCTGCTGCATTCTCGATCTAACTATCTCTTTCTATCCATCTGCACCTTTATCTCTCTCTCGGTGTGTGTGTGTGTGTGTGTGGGTGTTCTTTACCGTTAGGTATGATAGAGAGACGTCGAAAGGGGTCAGCGCCGGCGTCAAACGGACATTCAGTCCATAATCGAAATACAAATAATTGTTGTTCTCGTTTTGTTTTTCGTCTCTTCTTTTCTTTTTTCTTCCATCTGTTTTGTTTGCTATTTGGTCTTCAGTCTTCTCGCTTATACTATTTGTTTGGCTCTTGCTTTCACGATATCAATATTGTGATTACAACTTTTTTCTTTTCATTCCTGCTCAACAACACTCTTTGGCAGCAAAAACCAAAAATAAATAAAATAAAAGTCGACTAAAAACTGCATTTTGTGGATAGATATTTGATATCAGCTGACTGAAGTTGGGTAATTTTCAACCAGACAAAATAAGTTCTTAGAAAAATATGTTTAATAATTAATTTCATTAGTAAGAGTGGAATAAGTTAGCAACGCTTCAAATTGGCAATAAATGCACAAAAATTCAGGCTTCGATAAGAATCACTTCCCTGAAGCAAAACATCCTGGGGAACGCAGTTTTTTGGGTTTATCAGAAACTATTTATACGATTGATTGATAGATTTTGATTTATGAAATTTATTATTATTTTTTTTCTTCTAAAAATTCATTGCTTAAAATATTGTTTACTTTATTTAATTCATATAATGCATGTAAATTATTTTATTAAAATTTATATGTTTAGGAAGTTGCATTTAATTAATTGAGGATTTATAATCACCCAACAATCGATGGGCAATCCGAATTATCTGCCATAGAAATGGTTTTTGGTTATTTTTTGATGGACATTGAAAAGAAATGCATTAAATTCGAAATGTTCGTTTATTGAGTCATCGAATGGTATTAAGTTTTCGTATATATGGCATTGCATTTAATGCCCAATTTGTCAGTCAAATGATGTCATATAATAGTTTGGGGCAATGCCATTTGATGAGACTAGCTGATTTATCTATTGTTTCGCTTTCGATTGGCGAAAAGAAAGTGAAAATTGTATAAAAAATGAATACTGAAAGCCAAATGAATCCAAGCCATCCGCGCATAACCAGCATTGACATTAACATTAACTTAAACAACAATATTGTCCGTCCCATCGACACCCGCCCGCGCCTTCCTCGTGTTAACTAATTAAAAAGTGGGCAAAAGTCGCCGTCGTTGTTTTTGTTTAGCTGTTTTGTCTATTGGCCTGCTTTTTGAGCGTCTCCATCAGCAGCTGAATAATGGTAAGTTATTGGGTTGGTTTGTTGTCGATAATGAGCGCATTCATACCCTTTGTACTCGTGATTTATATTTAATTTTTTTTTGGCATTCGCGTATTTCATATTCACAGATTATGTTCCATTGTGTGTATAATTTGGCATCAGTTTTTTTTGTTAGTGCAATTTGAGTTATTTTTGTCGTCTTCTTTTTTTTTGGTAGTTCGGAATTAGGGCTATAATTGAGTTTTTATGATAGAGGATTTAAAAATCGTTGTGCCACCATTGAACGTCAATCGAACAGAGATTATTAATCTTTTATTACCTGTGAACATTATCGCAAAGATAAGAGGTTTTATTTGTTGTAAAGATAAGTTGAGTTGTGTAATTTACATTACATATAAAACTTGCACTTGACTAAAGCATTTTATATTACATTTTCACTACCAGAAAAAGCAAATCAAATATTTGCTAAGTGCCCCAAGATATCTTTGAGATCAGCTTGGCGCTCAGCGCTTCTCGTGTCCAATCGTGTGAGCTTCGCGCTTAGTTCTAATTCCCAGACACAATGAAAATAAAAAAAAATTAAAAATAAAAAACCGCAAACCCAAATTACGAGCAAAGAACCAACCGAAAACAACGAAATGGTTTTTCTTTAGCTGATTTATTGTAATAAATGTGCCTATTATCATTTTGTTGGCTGCTTCATTTTTCAATTGTTTGCATGGTCTTTTTTTCGTTCTGCATTTCAACAGTTCGAAATTATTTTATATTTAGCTGCTGGCTGCTTGTTGGTTGTTGGTCTTTTGGTCTGGGCTTTTGCGCGCGCTTCTCTCGAGAAGCTCACGAAACACATTGCCTGCAAAAAAGAAAAGAAGACAGAAAAAAGCCGCGTAGAAATAAATGCATGGCGTTTCGTGTGGCACGATGTGAGAAGTGGAATGCAATGCAACGGGGCTCCTTTATATATACATTATATATATATATATATATATATATATGTAGAATTGAAGCAATGCAAGCATAAGCCAAATATCGAGACGAGATTGAAAGATAAAAAGATTACAAAGAAAAAACCCAGAGGCGGTAGCATTCCCAAGGCAATTTTTTAAAGGTAAAACATTTAATACGAAAAGAAAGTTTGCTAGTAAAGCCCTTAATCAAAACTCACCAGACTTTCCCAATTTTCCCAAAAAAAAACCTAAGATCTATAAAAATAAATACAATTATTGTATTTAAATTTTATTTCGTTTACATTTGGAAAACATTTAACAAACAACTCGGCTTGCACATTAATGGCTATCGATAATTGATCGAGTATGCATGTGTGTATGCATGTGTGTGTGTGCTCATTGAGAGAGGCGTGAGGGGCAAACAAGTTTGGAGTGCACCATTTTGCTGCAAAATGCTCGCTCTTGCCTGCTTCCCCGACAAATGTTGGCAAACTTTTGCTCCACAGCTGTCGCCAACTCTTTCGATGCGTTCTCAAGTTGTTGTTGTTCTTGTTGTGCGTTGCATCCGCCCCCTACCCCCACTCAACCATTTGGCCAACCCCCGTTTATGTGCATATCCATCTTTTTTTTTGTTTTTTTCGGGCAACATGTGTGCAACACGCAAAAAGGAGTCGCCTTAGCGCAGCCCTTTTGCTGCACCATCGAAAAATCTGGCAATTTTGTTGACACAATTTAATGCAACAACAAAAAAAAAAGATTAAAATTATTGCTTGCTCGGCTTGCTGGCCTTACATAAAAACAAAATTTGTCAATCAACGAAATTTGTTATCAAATTATGAAGCAAATCTTATTTTAAAAACCAATCGTTGATCATTTTTATTGGTTTAGAAAAAACAATTTTCTCCAGAAAATAAATCCATAGAACTCCCCAAAAGTTGGAGTTAGAAAAAGTCGTATATCTTTGAGGCGAAAAGAGAGCTCAAGTACTTTTTAAAATATGTGTGTAGAGGGTTGGGGGGGAGGTGCCGCACTTTTGTCGCAGTCCGAGTTGCCGTTGCAAGTGCGACTGGCATTATTTTGTTTTTGTGTGTTTATTTTTTTCCTTTTTGTGTTTGTGTAATTAAAATAATAATAATGCACGTGTATGTCTCGAGTGGGCGCAAAAGCCAAAAAAAAGGTGTGGGTACTAATGGAGGGGGGGGGCGAGTGTGGGACGGGTCACAAAGTGGTGGAGCAGCACTCGCTGTGGTTGTGGAGGTGTGAACAATTTGGTGGCACATGTGGCAATTGTTGTTGTATGTTGTTTGTTGTTTTTTCCGCCGTCTTCTTGTCGCCTTGTATGATGTTCTTGCATTTGACTTTTGTTGCTGTTGTTCTCGTTATTATTTGTTGTTGTTGTTGGCATTTGGAGTGCACACAAGCCGACTAACGTGTCCATGTTTTATTTTTCGTTCGTTTTTTTGTTTTTTGTTGGGGCTCGTCGTGCGCCGCTCGACAGTTAAATTTATTGTGAATGCAAAAGAACTAAAATGATCTTTAAATATGTATATATATTTTCCAGCAAATGTTTCGTGAACTTAACATTAAACACGGGCTAAAAACGACGAACGGCGGATGAGATTGATGCAAAGAATAGAAAAATCGGAATACAGTTTCTAAATATAAATTGTAAATAAGTAATAAAAAAAATATTAAATTGCCAATTAATAAACAAAATATTTCTGCTGCTGTTGAGAATCTTATAGCTAGTGCGTAGAAGAGGTTAAATACTTGCTGTCAATTTATGTCGCATTAACAAAAAAAATATAAAATGGTGAATATGCATGATTGAAAGGCTTGTGATCCAAGTGGAGCCAAAGCTGTTGAAGAGCCAACATACAGGTAACAAAAAGCAAAATAAATACATATATACTATAGCTGCAAAAGACAACCGGTTTCTTGTTGTTGCTGTTGCCAATGTAGCTAATGTAGTGGATGGATGATGCCTTGAACACATTCCTGTGGCAGCTGAACTGAACAAAATAAAAAGAGATACAACAACAAAAAAAATACACCAAATTTGTGGGTAAAAGCGGGGCGGCAAGGCGTGGCGAGGCGAGGCGTTTGTTTGACGGTGGCACCCAAGCAGCAAACATACATACAACGTGCAACGTGCAACAGCAACTAAGACTGGGGCTCTAGTCAAGAAAGCTCGACTAGTAGATACCCTAAACAGTAGAATTAACGCATTCAGTCATTGTTTGTGTGTGTGTGTGTGTGTATGCAAACCATTTTACCCTTTTTAAGCATATAATGGGTTGCAGGGTATAAACAGCAGACGACGCATGTTTTGGCCCAAAGACAAACGCAACAGCAACAACAACAACAACAACATCATTATCGTCATGTGAAGTTGAACGAGTTATGCGCTCAGCCTGGGGCATATTCATTATCATCGACATCATCATTATCATTATCATGTGTGTGTGTGTGTGTGTGATGTTAATGAGGAGCAATCTTGAATTAATTCAGCGCTGTTATTGCTGTTGTACAGCTCCCGGGCCATGTTGCATGTAGCACACACTCAAACAATGAGCGCGCAAGAGCGAGTCAGAGAGAGAGAGGCAGAATGAGTGCTGTTGCAGCTGCAAAAACTCTTGGATTTGGCGAAAATTCTGTTTTTCAGCTGAAATCAATCTTACAGTTTCAGGGTCAGCGACGGAAAATTGGAAAATACTAAAAAAAAACACGTTTTATCGAAGAAGGAAAGAAGAATTTTTCTTTTTTTTTTTTGTGGTTAAGAAAAATAAAGATGGAAAAATCTTGATTGGATTTTGCGATTGATAAAATACGAATGCTTATAATTAATATTTAAGTCGCCCGAGTTTTATTTAAATATTTCGCATCCCAAGGGATCCATGAAACAAAACTAATGTATAATTGTTTTCTGATTGAACAAAAATGCAGGTTTCAGGAAATTAATTCCTTACTGTATCTATTTCTAAGAGTCAATTGCTTCAATACAATAAAGATTTTTTATGTATTTAATGCGTCTAGATATTCGCTTAAGGTATAGGACACATTGGTTCTGATCATTCTTGCTTCTTTCGTGAAATTCCCAATAAGCTTTCTATCTCTTTTTGTTCCTTTTGACCCCCTTTGATCTGCTTGCCGCCACATGTCTTATAGAGAAATGAAGAACAAGTCCCAGTTTCCAGTTTTAGGCTCAGCTTCTACTTGACTCGAACTGCCCCAAACCGATTCCCGTTTAATGCGCCGCTTTTTTTTGCAATTTTTGCCATCTCTTCCGTCTGCGGTTCGTTCTGCCTGCGCATGAGTGGCCGACTGACTGCTGCTGCTGTTGCCTCTGGCGACCCAGACTATATGTATGTATGTGTGTGTGTGTGTATTTGTGAAGAACAGGCACCAGTTGCTGTTGTGGTTTGGCGGGAGGATTTCAACAGAGTTGACGTTGGCGCTGCTGCGGCTATTTCTTTTCCTGTTTCGTTCCTGGGTTGCACGTTTGCTGTTGCGAGTGTTGCATAGGTTTTGCGGTTGCACGTCAGCACTAAGTTGCAAGAGTGAAGCGAAGACCAAGCCAGAACTGACTAGATAGATGCGCTGCAAATATTGCCAGACTATTGCCAGAAATGGCCTTATGCTAAAAATGATTACAAACTAAAAGTGGAATTTTATGTCTTGATTTAACTGTGGCTCGAAGAGGAAGAGTTAAAGCAGCAATCAAACTTGTTGATGGAATGGAGAAAACTAATTAAATGGAATATTAGTTTGTTAGTCTTTAAGTTAAATAAGTTATATTTTGAAGTTGCGTAGATTTATACATATATAAGTATATATTATTGATCTTCATACAGTCGGACTTCAATATAGCGAACTTCCATACAACGAAGTTTTCAACTGCAATTTGGTTCATTTGGTATCTCTACACAGTTTTTTCTCCTACGTGACGTTGTTCAGAACCAAAAACCTTTAAATGGATTTTCTTTTGATGGATTATTTTTAGTGGCCTTTCAGGCTAAACGCTTAAAGCTGCTGCTGCTGCTGCAAGACTTTCATTTTAGCCAAAGCACTCATCAAAGTTCTCTCTCTCTCTTTTTGGCCAGGCCCCTTGACAACAGCACAGAGAAAAAGAATAAAAATAAAAAAAGGAACGAAAAACGAAAAGCAAAAAAAAGCGATTTGAAGGCAAATTGCCAAAAAGCTTTTTGCAACGCGCTTTTGATGTTGTTGTTGTTGCTGCAGTATTCGCTTCAAGTGCAGCAGCCTCATGCCTGTCAATGCGACACGTTCACGTCCAGTCCGCTCCAACCGAATACTCCGCCCCCCCCACCCCTCTTCTCATGCCTCAGCCCCCCGTTTATGCAAATGCACGTGAAAATATTCAAAATATTTGCGAAATTTGTTTTGTTTTTCTGTTTTGTTTCTTGCGCCTCGCGTTGCTTTCAATTTCATGCCACTCTCCTTGTGGGTGGCTCGAGACAACAGCTTCCAGCGTTGCACACACACACACACCCCTTTCCCACAGCCTCCCTCCCCCTGCACCTTTGCTATTGCAGTGCTGCTGCAGCAATTCATCGCTGGCGACATTTTTCGATTATTGCACATACTTTCGCCTCGCGTCGCTTATTTTGTGTTTTGTTTTGGGCTCAAAATTTGTCAACGCCTGAAAAATGCAGTGCACAGAGGAGCGGCTCCTCTACAGCAACACCCACCCACACCCACACACACACACACATCTAGTTAAAAAAAAGAAAAAAATCAGAAAAAAAGCAGATTATATTGACAGCGTCAACGGCGTCAACGTCGTGGTTGTGTATGTGTGTGTGTGTGTGTGTGTGTGTGTGTGTGTATGTTACTGGAGCTGCGGTTCACAGTCTGGGGCGGCCTTTTGTGCAATGAAGCAAAGCGGTTGACGCTTTTTTGTGTTCACTTCTTTTTCTGCCTCGTGTTTGTTTCTTCTTCGCGATATGCAATTCATTCCTGGCTGGGCATTAAACACCGCACCCATGCAATGCCTCTTTATACTACTAACCACTACCCCTCCACCCACCCTCTCTCTATCTATCTTCGTGGCTGCCCGTGAGCCTTCTTCTTTATGAAGTTAAAGCCAGCCAGTTTGGTTTATTTACTCTCGCCTCCCGCTTCCTCTTTGTCTTTGACGATTTCATAGCCATCGATTTACAGCTAGCCGTACAAATGCAATGATGATCTTGCCACGATCTTGAAGTTTTGGTTGCTTTTCTGGCTGACATTAGAGGTGTTGAATTTCTCTTTCTAACTATTGAAAATATTAAGTAAATTGAATAAAAATCAAGTTGTTTTTTCACGGAGAGTCCCCGTTTTATCTATGTCCATCAATCAGTTGATGGCATCTATCACTAGAAAGAAGAAGACATCATTTGCCTTGGAACCAAAACTCAGTCAGTCAGTGAACAAACGATTGATCTGTTCCTCTTAGCCATCTGTTAAGTCTAGCGACACTTGAGGTTTTAAGATCTATATCGTTCTTTTTTGACCTCCAATTAACATAAAGATACTTAATTCAAGTGCTGCTGCTTCTTCTTCCTCTGCCACTCTATTGTTAGTTTCTTATGATTTGATATGTTATTTGGCTTGTGTTGTTTATACATATTTTGTTAACTCAATTAGGGCAGACAACAGGCAACAAATCAAGGCCTGATATCGCGTGTTTTGACCATACGAATACCAATTTAAAATGTATCTGTAACCCCAATTTAATATAAAAGAAATAAAATGGCCAAACATAACTATTTAATTTGTTAAAAGCGTTTTCATTGCACAAGCTTCGATGATGATGATGATGATGATAATAATAACAACTTCAAGAAGAAAATGTATCTACAACATCGTCATCATCCACATCTTTTAGGCTCATCATCAACTGGTTCTGCGTCATCTTTCCATCGTCTTCAACTAGTTCATTTTCTTCGACAAAAACATTTCGCAGTCATAAAAAGACTTTTACTTTTTAGCGTTGCAAATAATGCAAAATAATTGGAAGAGCAGACAATGCAGAGTTGTTATTGTTGTTGTTGTTGTTTGATGTTAACTGTGTTGTGTTGTTAGCATTGTTGTTGCTGTTGTAGGCACGACCCAAAACGTTTAATTTGCGGGGCAACAACAACAACAACAGCATCTGCAATTGCCAATTCGATTTGTGCAATGCAAAAATTTGTGAACAAACCAGCCGCAACGAGCCTAAGTAACATTAACCCCCCTCTCCCCACACCCACACACTTTTATGCCCTCACAATCCTCGCACAACTCATTGGCCAGCGCAGGCATTTGGCCAACAATAACAACAATCAAACTCAAACTCAAACAAACAACGAAGATGAAGCGCTGCCAAAGTCCGTGCAACTCGTTTTAGGCACTCCTCACTCCACTTGGCTGACTCTCTGCCGCACGTTTGTGGCCGCGTTGCAACTTAGCGCTCCTGCCGGCGAAATGTCAAAGTGACAAGCTTTTTATTTGCACAACGGCGCGGCGCGGCACGGCAACAGAGGCAGCATAAATGGCAGGGCCGCCGCCAGCCAAACTTCAGCTGATCTTTGTTTGCCATCTTCTTGTTGCTACTATATAGTACTACGTAATTTGCTGAAGCAGCAACCTTGCCAGTGTTCAGGAAACGACTAATCGAAAACAATTATCGATGTGTGGGAAAACGATGCAAATCGATGAACTGTGGCGACCTTTAAATGCAACTTCTCTCAACTTGAAGTCAACTATTTAGTTGAGAAATAGTTCAATGTTGATTTGAGCTATCGATCGGCTTGAGCTATCGACTTTTTTCAGCTTATGAAACTATTTTGAGCTTGTTTTGAATGCCGAAACGGGCATTCTGTTATCGATACCAATGAAATATCGACTTTCTATTAAGAACAGTTTATCGAAAAACAGCTAGCTATCGTTTCTCTTGTTGTAAATGGAGAAGACTTACACATCTTGTAAGTGCAGTCCATCAGGTCTATCATCGGATCATATGCTCCCGTTATGCTATTCCGCTTTGCGCTGACCGCCGACCGCCGACCATCGACCGCCCACTGCTAGAGGCCAAAGAGAAACAGCCCGAAATATTTGTTACTGCACAACAGCAACAGCTGCGGCAGCGTTAAAACGCAACTGCAGCCAAAAGGCAAACAAAGAGCAAGCAAACCATGCGTACAGGGGAAAGCAAATGGAGGGGGGGAACACTGAGCTGCCATCAAGCGAGTGAGCGAGTTTGGCCACTGGGCACCAGTAAAAGAACGAACGAACGAACGGGAGGCGTGGCACAATGAACAAAGACGGACAACGGGAGGTGGCCGACATGCTTTTAACATTAATTTAACGTTTTGTATATGCAGCAAAACAACAAAAACGACAACGAGAGAGCGACAGAGATGGACAAGTGACAGTTCTTCTTCTTTTCACTCCTCTCTCTCACTCTCTCTCTCCATCTCTCTCTCTTTTGATTGTAGCTACAAGATGTTTGTTTGCCCTGCTTATGAATAATTTGCATTGGACGTTTTGTCACAACGATACAACAACAACAAAGCGCCAAGGAGACAGAGACTCAAAACCCAAATACTACCCGAAGGCCCATTTATCCCCGAGTTCTTTCTTTAGAACACCTCCCAGCCCCGCCACCTAGTGTTCTGGTCATTCTGGATTTGCTTCCAGCTGCGGCTGCGTTTGCGGCTAAACATTTTGTGCCTTTTTTCCCACTGTGCTGTTGGTTGTTGTTGTTGCTTTTTGGATTTGGTTTTGATAAATCGCTTTGAAATTTATTTTCGCCCCCTCATCATCAGCTAAACGACTGGCTGACTGACTAACTGTATGGCTGCACTGGAAAAAATAAATAATGTAGAAAGATGAATTTAACCAATAAAATAAACCAAATTTTTTTAAGGAAGTTTTTGCAAAATTTAAAATTTACAAAAATCTTAAGTTAATTATTAAGTTTGTGCAAGAGTTGCCTAAGCAGTATTTATTTTTTTAAGACAATTTAAATTGCTATTATTAATAATTATTAGTTATAAGATTGAGACGATACTATGTATTAGTTGCTCTTTGGCAGAAGTTATGGATAAATAATTAATTAAATAACTTTGCGAATAAAAAGTGAAAAGTTAATTAAAAAAGTATAAAGCTCATTTTAGAAACATTTTTTTACTTTAAGAATTATTTCCTTTGTCTTTTCGTATTTTCTTGACAAGAAATAAAATGTTTTTTTCTGAGTGCAAAGTCAAACTGGACTTTTAACTGTGCTATGTGGAACGGTTCTGTCAAGTGTCTGGCCGGCTGGTCATTTGTCTGGCTAACAGTTTAGCGCCTGCCACGCCCACAGCACGACAAATGTGGCTATGTCAACCGGTTCAGAATCAGGTTGAGTAAGTAGCTAACCCAAGCATAAGCCCCCCCACCTTCCTGCCACACTACCAATCACACAGCCCACACAAACTTGGTCGGCTTTTCAAATAGCCAATGCAAAGTCTGCTACTGTATTTATTTATGCTGATAAGGCCAGCTGCGTATTTAATTTTAATGTAATTGCAGTTGAAAGAAGAAAGGAAAAATATAACACAAGTGGGAGGAACAGAACGGGAAAGGGTTAGCATTTACCAACGGCATCCATAAACATCCATTGATCAGCCCATAAATAAAGTGTTTCGAGCAGTTACATCATTCGATATAAGTGGCAACAAATCGAAATGCTCCTTTATATTCGTTTACAGCTTTCCTTTTTACTACTATCTTCCAAGCGCCTACGCATGCTGCATGACAACAGATACAATATCTCAAAGATATTTTGCTTAGCCGCCTCCCAAACGGCAAATAAGGAAAATCTATCAAAGGCAACAACAAAACAAAAACCAAAAAAAAAAAAATGAACACTTGGCTATTGGGCATAAGACAACAGTAAATACTCTTGCTAATACATGTTCAAACATTAAGTTTTAGAAGAAAAAAAATCGTTAGATAAATTAAAATAAAAATTTAATTGTTGATCGATTTTTTTCTGGTACAGTTGAATAATGCAGTTATTGGACCCTTTTCTCTCTGCAAAAAAGGGTATCGGAGACAATCTGAAAATGCGAAAAGAAGTCCAAGACAATCTGTAACAATTCCTTTTCATTTACATCGACATCGACATGGACATCGACGCCCTTCATCTCGCCCCTTTCGGTTTGCTTACATCAGAGTACGAAATGAAATTTGCACAATTGAATGCCTTACAAGCGATTTAGGCAATAATAATAAATGTTTTGGCCGTCATCTATTACGTATACTATTATTATTATATTATTATTTTTTTTTTATATAATATTAATGAATGAAATGCAAATGAAAAATACTTGAAAAATGTGTAGGGACGGCGGCGAACCCCGGACACGCCCAAGGCCATATATATTTGCCATTGTGTGACCCTCATTCTGATGAACCAAAAATACATAAAAGAAATACACAAAAAATATACAAAATAGGGGAAATGTTTATAAAAAAAAAAAAGGACTGTGCGTCTCCGCAGTCAAGAAGATTAACAGCCTTTGATTGCGTTTTGCTCTCGTTTTTTGGTTTATTTTTTTGCGTTTTGTCGGCGCTCGATTCTTGGGTTTCGGGTTTCGAGTCGCTTCGTTATCGTTTTTCTTGTCGCTTGAAGGGGCTCCGTCGGGATCGTCCCTTCTCAATTTGTGTATGTAATTGTAATATGCAAAAGTGTCAAACGGTAAAAACACAGCGGCATTTTTTTGTCGAGATTGCAAAACTGTGGGTGCTGCGGGCGTAGAACCCAAAAACAGTGCACCCTCGCTAAAGAAAGCAACATAATAATCATAGCAATAATCTAATTACAGATTGTTTTGATAATTATGTAACCGCGACCTTTCCAACTAAACCACTACTGTAACCAAAGTTGCATGAAGTGAGGGCACACTGTCTGAATGTTTATTCAGCTATTTTGCTTGTGTGTTTATCTATAAACTTGCAATTACGAAATGCATCGAGGCATTATTTTTCAAATGGTATGCAATTTGAGCCACTTAAACGGTTTCAATTATTTGCTTATTGAAGCGGAAGTATTTCTCATTTATTTTTTCTTTTTTTCGTTTCTTGCCCCTTGGGAAATTAAATTAAAACAAATTAAATGACCAAATTTACACCTTTTGGTTAGCTTTTGTGTCCGTTGGTGTTTTAACTTCATCTATTTGGCAAATCTTTTGACCTAATAAATCACAACAAATTGTTCACAAATGTTATAAAACAAAAGTCGTGAGTGAAATTCAAACATATATTTTCCATATCGATTTAATTTTATCTGTTTATTAAGTCAAAAAAGTGCAGCTTAATTGTTATTTATTTTATTAATTTTTTCTCTTCTCGCTAGTTTTTTGTTTGCCCCCTTAAGTGTTTCTAACAATTGAATGCACTTTATTTTAACTGTTATCGCTTATTAAACATTAAAATAGTTCATAAATATTATATTTACACATTTATCTATCAAAGTGCTTGTTTATTTTAGTTTTTGTTGTATTCCTCACTTATTGATATATATATATATAGTATATGGTAAATCTAGAAAAACCAGTTTATCACACATTGCCATAATCACCTTCCTCACCTTGCCTCACTCTGCTTTGTTAATCAGTTTGTAATATTTGTTTGTATTGAATTTGTTGCCGCTTATCTTTTATCGCTCATATTGATCACCCCCTTAATTTTCTCCCTCTCTCTAGTCCAAATCAATGAAATTCATGACGAAAAATGGAAAGTTGCGTTAATTTATACATATGTATGTATACTATATACATTCTTACATACATATACATATGCATTTATTCAACTTATTATTCGGCTCTCTATGTTGTTGCTGCTTTGCTTTTAGCGGTTTGCATATAAAATTTTTTGTTGTTATTGCTTTGGCTGCCGAAAGCGCTCTCAAAATACTGCCTAATCAATTTATAACTCCTCCTACTCCACACCCCCCTTTAAGGCCGTCAACGTTGCATTGCATTGAATGAGCAGTCGGCCGCCCCTTTGCCTTTACTTACCCATCCAGTCGTCTTATTTACCCAATACAGTCTGCAGTTTTAATTAAGTGTTTAATTAATGATGATGAACCTAACGATGATGATGATAATGCTGGGCATCTATGGCATTGCTGCCGTCTGGCCACGTGACGCGGGCACACACATTGCGGACAGCCGATAAATGCCAATGAGTTTTGCATATGGAATTGCAATGGGATTAACTGATGAGATCAGGATAACCACATCTCCAAAGTCTCTCTTTGAATGCCCGATTGTGTGTGTGTGTGTGTGTGTGTGAGATAATTAACTTACACTAGACTAGAGTTGACCAAGCAAAACAAAAAACAAGATTTGTTTAGTGTTAGAAACTTAACTAGAGTCGACTTAGATTGTAAACAAGATTTATTGGTATCATAATTTTTACTAGCTATGTAATACACTTTTTAACTGAAAGTTGTTGTTGTTGACTGAGATACCAGTTGATTTTTTGTTACGAGCGTTTGTTGATTTTAACTTATCTTTACCAGAGCAGTTAATAATATTTAGGTTAAGGGAGCAGAATAATTTATATTATTTTGCATGTGAAATAATTTGGGAATTGGTAATTGAATTAAATTTAGTTAATTAGATACATTTTGGGTTGAAGAGAAACGTATTTTTTTTTTTGTGAATTTTCACTGATTTTCCCTTGGCCCAGTGGGAAATGCTTTTTTTTTTTTGGTTGATTGGCAAACAAAAGCTGGCTCTTTTACCTCCGTTGGCGTTGTTGCAATCTATCTAGTTGCCCGACAACCTTGCCACACATTTTCGATTCAATTTTCAGCTGCATTTTAAAATAAATGCAATTTTCACTTTTCATATACGCCCCATGGCTCACTGGTTGCCAGACGGACTGACGAACAACTGACAGACTTTGTGTGTGTGTTTGCTTGTTTGTTTGTTTATCTGTGTGTGTGTGTTTGTTGCAGTGCTGTTTGCTTTCTGCGCGCAAGCTCTGCTTGCAAACATTGCGCATACGCCGCGTTCGCAAAAGTAAAATCAAAAGTCTGCATATGCCTTATGTGTGCGTGTGTTAAAATTGTGAAAAGCGTATCTGGAGCAGAAAATGTAATGTGTCTGTACTCTCGCCGGCTCATCCCTACTTACTATTTGCCCGCCTTCATTTTTTATGTGCATAAAATTCCATTTAATTTATGGATACGTTTGTTGTTTTTGTAGTTTCTCGCGTTTTTATCAAATAGTTTCGTTGCAATTAACCAACCTGCGCACATCTTTTGCGTGATAGCCATAAAAAAGAAGAGGAGAAAGAGCCAAAAAGGGAAATTTATTACACATATGGAATATCTCCATCGAATCTCGAGTTGAGTATGATAAGATTGGCTTTACATTGTGCTAACAGATAAGCTTGTTAATCGGCGAAGGTCGAAGATTCGGTAGCAGCTGGCAAACAGTGAGACTAAACAGTAAACGCTCCTGTTGAGTTCATTTGATGATATTTGAGTTGAATCATTTGGTTATGCTTTCATATTTTTGTGTGTGTTTACTCTGAAGATACTCAGATCATTCAGCGATAAGATCGTCATAAATGAAAAATATTTTCAACAAAATAACTAAAGACATAAGATAATAAAAGTCCATAAAAGATTAATGAAGCATTTTTTTATTTACTGTGCTTTTGATGATCTCAGAACAGGCATTGCTGCTCAATTACTTGGGCTAGTTAGTGTACATGATTTGTATCTCATCGTTGAAGGCTGACTAACATCAACAATAGTTAATTGTTGCTCGTAAAGGCGAAAGGTTTTTATTTTGTTTCTTTATGTAGTTTGTAGTTATTTCGAAAATGACTTACTTATTCACATGTTAAACATATTATCGCTTGTCTTTTGTTTTACAGATCGTTAGGGAAAACTCTCGTCAATCACAAATACAACACATCAACTTTAACAGTCCAACAACTACAACGAACAACAAGTTGCAGAGTCGTGGCTAATTGCAAGTAAGTCGTCAAATGTAATTTCTTTATAAAGCTAGATAATATTACACGTCATATACATATATATATTTGCCTACTAGCCAGCGGTAGGGAGGGCGTATAGTACTCGTCGTAATGGGGTGAGGCAGGCGTCGTGAAAATTTTGTTGCCATCGCCCAACACTTGATGTTAATCGCATAACACGACAGCCAAGGCGATGGCGATGGCGATGGCGACAGCTTGCTTGACTAGCTCAAAGTCCAACAGAAACAAACCAACAACAATAACAACGAATGCAACAACGACTACAACAGCAGCAGCAAGTCGTCTAACTTGTCAGATCGCGTGCCAAGAAATAATAATGATGAAAAATCGTGTTACTTAGGCCTGGGTCGAGGCAGTACTAGCAGCAAGCAGCAGCTTCAAGCACTTTATGCCTTATAATCATAACAACAAAAACAACTTGCAACAGTAGCACCCTTTTCAAGCGTGCGGATTGGTTGCTTTTTGTATTCTGTATTTTGTGTGTCATGCGCCTGCGTGCCGCCTAATTAACATGTGCTTGAAGACCTGCCCCGTCTCCTCAATCTTTGAAATTACATCGCTTGACATTGCTTACAACTGGCCGTTGTGCGTTTGGTTTGTCATGCCAATGAACCCCGGGCCCAAGGAACTTAATCACTGTTATTCTAGTCAGAAACTAAACTACAAAAGTGTTGTTTTATGCAAATAATATTAATTTAAATCACACCAACAATTTTGATATTGCACTAAGAGAAAAAGCCGCTTAGTTAACTGGCTGCACGAAAATCGCCTATCTATTTTTAATCAGAATTTAACTCTTTTTTAATTTCTCTAACATTTACATAAAAGCAACACCTAAAATCCGCATTCCATTGTCTTAAAGAACAATTTGCATAGACAATAATGAAAAGCCTTTTCAATATTATTATTATCGTTGCGAGAGGCGCGAGTGCGTCATGTTTTTTTTAACCAAGTTCGTACTGCGTTAACCCAAACATAAATTTATTCTTCATTGGTTATACGATGATTTAAGAGTGTTGAGTGGTTGAGTTAAATGTGTAAAATGCGGGCACTATAATCTTGATTCTCGATCCCAATGCCCATAAAACTTAAACATATGTAAATGTTCCGTTTCACTTGATTTGAATGTGCGTGACGGCAATTATTCGTGCTTGATGAGAGGCACGCAGCCAACTAATTGGCAATTAAGTGTTTACGGATAAGTGATACGTGTGTACTCCTATCCTCCTCCCCCCCCTCACGTCATGAAAACGAGCACACTGTTAGGGTCGCAAACAGCGACTGATGTGTGTGGCATATAAGTAGCTAATCTATAAAGTATTAAAATCAAGGCATGTACTGAGTCCAAAATTATAACTGATTATTGCGTATTTAACTGTTTAAAATTGAGGAAAAGAGTTATTTCACTTAAAGGTTTTTGTTTTAATTTAATAAATTAAAAAAACTATTGATTAGTTGACGCATGTGTTTCGAATCTTTCCCCTTTGCCTTCCTTGAAACCTGCCTTAAAAAGCCGCAATGACACTAAGCCTAAGCCCCATTTAAGCCTGCATAGCTCATCAGCTGTGCCACGTTTACCTCTTTACCCGTCGCCCCCTCAACCCTTAAAAAGAACTAGTGCTGTATGTCTCCTACGCCAGCCCCCCCTCTTCCCTTCCTGTTTACTGTTCACCTGTGTGTTATTGTTGCTTTTGTTGCTGTTGTTTTCGCCAGTCAACCAAAAAGCCATTCAAAAATCCCTCCCAAAACAACTTGCAACAAACGAGCGTCGCGTTGCGGCCCCGCAGACACAACATGCTAATTAAAAGCTACTTTTACCCGCCGCATTAATAAACACACACAAACACCAAATACCGCAAATATCGTCTGCTGTTGTCGTTGCTTTTGCTGTGTGTACTGCGAGCGGATTAATGAACATTTACGAGATGGGCCGCAACACGGGACACAGGAGACACAAGCACACACACAAACAAACACACACAAGTGCCTGGTTTCTAGCTTCAAACCAATCGACTCTCATCATCCTTGTTGTCCTTCTACGACGACGACTGCGTCGCTCGCTGAATGACAACAATTTGCATTTGTTTCGTTCGAAATATGTATATGTTTGTGTGTATACACTAGACATTAGTATATATCAGTTGGAGGAGTGGTGGGGGGAGGGAGGCCGGTTGATTGAATGATTTGGCCTGCTGTCTGAGGCCCCTTAACCGCAGACACAAGCAGGCAAAGCAGCAGGCGTGCCTGAGAGTGAAGGCGCCTCCTGAACTTGCCGTTGGGGCGTCATTAAAAATGTCTTGATGGGTTTGTGGCTTTGATTTGAATACGTTGCGGCTGTTGTTGTTGCTGTGGCTATTAGCCAGACATAGCGGGACATTGACAGCTGCTAAACTGAGCGCTGGACATTGCTACAAATTCGTTTTGCATATTGAATAGCAAATTCTGACTAATTTTTAAGCAATTTACAAAAGTTTGCATAAAGAAAAAATTAGGCAAAAGTTATTAATTTGAAAGAAAAAAAAAACTTCATTAAGCAAATATTCTTTTATTTTTTTTTGGCATTCTCATAGACCCATTGGCAACACCATAAATATACTTGAACCAAACCAAAATTATTATTTCTATTCTTTAGAAATTTTCTTTTTTTCTTTTATATTTTGGGAAGTGTTAAAGTTATAAAGTTGAACATAGCGGTCCAGGTCCTTGCAAAAGTGCCTTTTCGGCGCATCCGTCCGTCCTTTACAAGCTGAACTTTTTGACAGTCATCAATTAAAGTCCAACATGAATTCGACAGCAAACTAAGAAGCCAAAAGGCAGCCAAAAATATTTTTCTTTCGCTTATTCTCACCCATTTTTTTTCTCGTTTATTTCTTGTTTGCTTAGCGCATAACTTTTGCTCTATGCGAACTGCAACTGGCGGGGGCCAACAAAATTTTTATAACTTTCAGTTCAGAATCTTTTAAGCGGAATGAAAACTTACACCGTATAGTATATAAATATATGTACTTGTATCTGTGGATTTGCTGTTTTGATCAATGTCAATCCCTTTGATTGGTTTATTGTTTAATGTAGTCAAAACCATAATCAAAAGTTTTTTTGTAAAAAGAAAACGTTACAGCTTGCAGTTAGAGGAACTATTTTGCAGTCGGTTCTGTAATTGGTTCAGAAGAATAATTTCAAAAGGTAAACATTAATCCATTTTTTCTATAAAAATAAAATAAATATTTAAAATGAATTTTCTAGACAGAATTTCAACTAGTAATCTGTTGGAGCCAATTCAATGGTTTTATCCGGTTTTGTAACCTTTTATCTTTTGACTGACTGTTGCCTTGTGGCGCCTCCTTTCGGTGTCCCCCTATGCCACATGGCGGTGTACATATCATTTATTCAGTCTCTTGCTGTTGCCAGCCCTAGTTCAAGACTCGACTCCACTTGTGCCGTCTCGAGTTGCCTCACCCCAACTTGCTGCGACCCGAGACTCGACTCCACTCGACTCGACTCGACTTCGACTCTCGATTCCTAGCTGAGGCTTCCTTAATACGTTTAAAAATAAGTACACAAGGCGAACCAATGAATGGAGGACTCAACTTGAGCGTACAATGTGCCCCGGCAGAAAGTACTATACATACATATCTTAGACTGCATTATTGTTGCTTCTTGTTGCTATCGGCTTTTGTTGCATTTTGTGTGGTGTTGTGTTGTTGCAATGGCATTGACTGCTTGAGTAATTGGAACGCATCAGAATTGTCGACATTTTAAGTTAACGTAAGCGGAGAGAACTAGAAAGAGAGAGAGAGAGAAAAGATCAGCAGCTTAAAATAGGTTCAATAAATATTGAGATAGTTTTTACATTAAGAGTTTTATTTTAAATAAACTATTAAATTATTAGAACTCAACTCATGTTGAATAAATTATTTTTTGATGCACGATTAATTAATCGGTCTGATCTTTAATACACTTTAAATAGCCATCAATTGGATTTGACAAGGCTTCTCTTAAGCCAATTTGATTGTTTTTGGCCAAGTTACAGCAACGATTGTGTTTCGTTGCAACACTGCCGCCCACAATGAACGAATCAATATTTATTTATGCTCCAATGCCATAAAACTTTAGATACAAACGGTAAACAATAAATGCCACAGTGTGAAGCAAACAAATGCACGTGGGGCTGCGGCTGTTATTGTTATTGTTGCTATTCCTGTGGCTGTCGATTGTGGCTCTCTCTCTCTGACGCTAACACTATGGGAATCACAATGGACACAACAATCACACCGCAAACGTTTAAATAATCAATGAGTGTTGTCTGTCTCTCTTTCTCTGTGTGTGTGTGTGTGTGTGTGTTTGTTGCCCAAAAACCGTAACTGGCAACTGGACAAGGTTGAAACAAACGTTGGTTCATTCGGTTCAGTTGATTGGCCTCCCGTATGAGCGCAGTTCATTATTCATTTGTTATTATTTGCTTAGTGGCCGTTGGCACACACACCCACACGCTAACACGCAGATGTACACATACAAATACAAAAGAATAGTCATGGAATGTCAAGACAATCCAGACACCGACACAATCTCGTTTCATGGCAAAAATCATCAAATTAACATTAAATATGCTCATCAGTTCGTCATTTCTGCAATGGAAGCAAACTAAATCAAAGGCAAAACCCGAACTCAGAACCCAAAAACTCAAACCAAAACCAAACTCGAACCCGAAACTTGACGTTGATGCCACTTAAGCACATTTCCTCAACACACCTACATTTCAAATGATGTCTCTTTGTGTGTGTATGTGATTTTGTATGCTTCAACATTGCAGCTTACTTACGGATACAAGCACAAGTGCAAGTATAAGTATGTATGTATGAGTATAAAGCACAAGTAAGTCGAGTGCATTGCCATTTTTAAAACCCTTGGCAGGAGGTAACCGAATTTGGTGACAAAATATGTGACTTGTGGAAAAAGAAAGAATACAGAAACACAATAACATATTTATATAAATTTTTGCGTAATCAAGATAACGTAGAAGTCAAATCAGATCAGTACTTTCTTGCAACACTTTTGCAAGTGTATTTCATATTCGGCAGTCGTTTTGAGTATCGTTCTTGTTAACAGTTGCAACACTTGTGCACTTGGCGCATTCATGCGGCAAAGCTGCATTCGTTGTGGCAAACGTCACTTTTATTGTTAACACTTTTCTTATGCCATCGCAGCAAATACATAGTTGCAACAAGAGTGTGTAAGAAAGAGCTCAGCGGCGCTGATAGCCCATTATGTTGTTGCCATTCAATAGTTGCCACATAAAAGTGGCTACATAAATGCTTGCCTACTTTTCAGCGCAACAAAATGCCAAAATATCTCAACGATGAAAATGTCAACTTAAGACCAAGGGGCAATGGGCGTTGGGCAAAAGGGCAGAAGGGCAAAATGTAAGTGGCAAATGAAAAGGGCAAGTGCAAGGGCAAGGACAGAAGACGAAGACAGCGAGACTGAGATTTGCCACTTGGCAATTGTTGGCAGTGTTGTTGTCTGTCGCTTTGGATCAGTGGCAGCGACTGACACTGTGACTTGATTATAATGATAAAATCCAATTAAGAAAGTTAAACTTAAGATGTCAACTTAATTTGGTGAATGCGCTGCCTGGGCAATTGGCTTGCCTTAGATTCTTACTTGCCTTTCGTCTTTACACAGAAAAAAAAATATCACCTCAACATTTCAAAAATCGCTTTAAAAACATAAAGTTTCTTAAGTTTTGAATATTGTTATTAATTTTTTAATAAAAATAATAAAAAAATATAGCTTTGAACAACTTTTTAATTGCCTGGCAAATTTTTTGCCGAGTGTAGCTTTACTTTTTAGCAAGTACATAATTTTTTTTTGCATCAATGCTAACTGCCCAAAAAAAAAAGTTAAAAAAAAAAAACGAATGAAAAGTAAAACCCGTTCTACAGACTTTTGGTCTTTTCACTTTCTATCGCATTTCGCGTCGCATCGCGTCGCCGCTCGTCGCATTTGGCGCTCTCTTCACCCCCTCTTATTCTCGCCCTTCCCGCTGTCTATCTAACGGTCTAAGTGTCTGTCTGTCTTGTGTCTGTATTTCTGTCAGCACAAACATCCTAATTACCAAGTTTTTTTTGTATATTTTTTTTGCCCAAGTTCTTCGCTTTCATCGGGCTTTCGAGTCGGTATGTTTGTGTGTGTGTGTGTGTGTAAAACCAATGGGGACACATTCATTGGGGGCATGCCTCGTTGGGTCAGTCGAGCGGCGTTCAACCTACTTTACATGTTTTGATGCCGTCTTGCCATCGGCTCGTCGTCATCGTCGACTAATTACGTTTGTGCCCATGGACAAGCGTCACCTAATGACCCAAAGCTGCCAACAATGGGTTCCAGAAGCTGAGAAAGAAAACTTTTGCTTTGTGTGTTTTACGCACTTTTTGATGGCAACTTGGGCTCAAGTGCAAATGAGTTGTGTGCGTGTGCCATGTCCCCCTCCGCCCACCAAGTACATTTCTAATGACCTTCATTACATTGAGTGGTTTGCCTTGCGACCCCTCTCTCCACCCCAATTGCTCCGTACCAGCCATACTCGCCCACATTCGGTTCGATCCGTTTCAGTTTCTAGAAACCCAACCAACAATCAACACTGGCAGGTCAAACGAACAAAAAAAAGCAACGCAATGCAGGATTAGTAGCTTAGATTGCTTGCAAGGACTCAAGTAGTATAGCTATGATCCTGTCCAGCTGTCATACTGGTCAGCTAAGGGGAAAAAGAGGGAAGTGAAAGTCGTATGCTCGCACGAATGCCTCGACGCAAAGAAATTGTAACAAGGCCTGAATGTGACGTAGTAGTTTGCAGCGCAGTTTTGCAGTCAACATTAGCGATTCATCCCACAAACTAGATTTGCTCGCATTGTTGTTGTTGTCGTTGTTGGTTCTGCAGTTTCCGGCTAATAGCTTTGAAATGAGTTTCGCTTTTTCATTTGTTAGTTTTGTCCATTTGTCGTCTTGCCTCTAATAATCCACAGTTCATTAGAAAAACTTGAGAGCCGCAGACAACATTAGCGGTCAGATAGTTTTTCTATTGTTTTTAGCATAGCTCTATTTATATCTTGTCCACAAGGTAGTTTGTACTTTGAAGCAATTAAAGTTAAATAAAGAATACTATGAGTGTTTAAGACAGGAATTGAAAGTGACTTTTATCTGATTCCAGACAAAAAATACGTTTGACGTTGATGGATTCATTCAATATTTAAATTTTCAATAAGCAGCGACATTTTGTATCATACATATCTCTTATGCATAAATAAATTGAGCGAAATTCGAGGCAAAAAAAAAAAATCGAAATTGAACTTAAAGTTTATTTTTTGCCAATTTAATTGCATTTAAATGATGGAAATATTTTCTTTCGTAGCATTTAGTTACTTGACATTACTTAAACCACATTTCTTCGTTTAGCTTTGTTTGCAGCTCTTGAAGTTTGATTAATGAATTCCGATATCTGATTTCTAATGCTTGCATCACAGCTAACAAATAAATAATAGAGAAACGGAATAAATAACCAGCAAAAGGTAAAATGCAAATGTCATTTAGAGCGCACATTGCTCATACGCCATGTGAACCGTCCAGTTGTTGTTTTGTCCACACTCTGCCATGCCATTCTTTCTATCACTCACTGTTTGTGTGTGTTTTATTGGACGTCCTGTTGTGCTGGGTGCTAGTTGAGTTGCTTCTGTTGCTGCTTGCATCCTTTGGTCTTCAGTTTCATTTCGGACCAGCGACCACTTTTCGTGGTCTTTTGAAGTTTTTATACTTATTTATCTTCATAAAATATTCATGCACTTTGCTTTCAGCCAGCTACTTTATACGAGTGTATCTGTGTGTGTGTGTGTGTGTGTAATACTACCACTTGAAGTGTAGTGCTGAGCACTTTCGAAGCAATTTCAGGTGACCCGGTCAGCAGGGATTGGGGTTCGTCTTTCTTTCTCTCGCTAGCTCGCTTGTTCATCACCATCATGTGCCTTTAGGTCTGTCAGATGGACACTCGACTGCTTTGGCTGCTTTTCAATTAAAAATTGTTTTTCACTACATTTGAGTTGATTGATTTTTAATTGATTGCAATTGAGTAAATGCAGTTCGAGACAAAGAGTGTGTTGTCGAGCTTTTAAGCGCACATAGCCAAGAAGCACACGCACACACTTCAACTGACACACACCCACAAACACACACACACACAGATACGACGGACAAACGAAAAACCTTTTAAGAGACAACCTCTCCCGCCTTGGAATAAGTTCTTTGCCGCAGTGCTTATACATTATTGACGAAGCATCTGGCTGGCTGGCTGGCAGCGCCCCCAATAAACCCCAACTCTCATTCGCACTCTTTCCTATTCTCATTTCTCTTTCTCTCAGCCGCCTCTTGTACTATATCTCTCCACTTAACTCAACAGAATGCAAATTGCATGGGTCACGTCTGCGGCTTTTGTGGCTCATAAATTCTTAACAAGGATTTTAAGCATTTAAATAACAAAATAAAAACCAAAAATACAAACAAAAATAATTCCAAAAAGTATTAAAATACGAAATCATTATAATGCAGAAATACAACTAAAATTAAATGTTGCTGTTAACTAAATTTTAATTTGCCAAAAAAAAAAAGAAAAAGCGACATGTGTTACAGAGGGAGAAACTGAGAATGGCCACCGGATGTGCGAAAGGGTTAAAACGGCGACAAACTTGTCTAAAACAAACTGAAAACAAAAAAAAAAAATACACCAACAATCAACGAGTCGAGGAAGAGGGCGAAAATAACAGTCAAAAAGGTAGCAAAGCTCCCCAATTTTTGGTTTTTCGACAACCCTTGCTGATGAAATATTAGCAACAAGCTGGCAAAATTCAAGTTAAACAAACAAAGTAATAACAGCCATAGGCTGCCGCAAAAAGGCACAACAGCTAAGCAGGGTGTCCTTGCCCTTCTGCCGCCTTTCTTCTTTCTCGGCTAGCATAACTCTTGCATATCATTTATACTGCAAGAAGGAGAAGAAGCGTTGCCCTAGGCCTGGTGGCGTGTTTATTGTCTAGACTTTGGGAGTGCTTTCGTTTCATTGGGCGGATGTTCGCAAATTGTAATTGCAGATACCCTGACAAAGAATAGCCAAGTTTTGACACTAAGTGTGTAAGGCTTAAAGGATAATTATCTGTACTTTAAGTGTTAAGTAACATATAAAATGATTTTTGAATTAACTTCGACAGGGGGTCAATAAGTTCACTCGTTCCTGAGTAAAGTATGAATCGCTTTGAAGAAACAACGATTTTTCTATGCACTTGACATTGTTTTATATCTCTCTTTTCCAAGCACAAACACACATTGCACCGAATATTTACATACATAATCGTAATCCCCTATCGTTTTGTGTGACAGTTTTGTTGTGTCTCTGGCTCAGCATCACGTGGCGTATGAATGATACGCAAAATGAGTGCGGCACTTGGCAACAACTTCAACAAGCTGCTGTGCGAAAGAAACAAAAAAACAACATATATATAACAGCAACAGCAACTGTGTGTTAGGAGGGTGTGTGTGTGTCCTTGGCTGTCGCAGTTACCTGAAATTTATGGCAATGCTGTCAATATGTGTGTCCGTATGTGTGTGTGTGTGCGAACATTTTTGTGATTTTTTTTTTTTTGGGGTTTTAGCAGCTTGCTTTTTTGCTTTTCTGAATTATGACAGAGCAGCGTCGAGTGTGTGGAGACAAGAAAGAGCAAAACGAGTGCCCCTAGTGTGCTGCAGGGCAGAGCTGCCGCTGCCTGCGGGCCGATAAGTTAGTAAAGGACACATGTCCCTGTCTGTGTTGTTGCCTCCTGGTTGCTGCTGTCGTTGTGTTTGCTGTTGTAGCTGCTGTTAGAAAATTGTTTTTGAAATGGCTAACAAGCTATAAGCAAACAAACAAAGCGCTCTTCAAGCTGATGATGACAATGAGTTTTGGGAGCTCGCTCTGGCTCTGTCTCTGAGTAGTGACATTTGGCAGCTGTTGCATGCCACCCACATGCCCCATGCCGCCCATGCTACATGCCCCTGATAAGCGATATTTAAGCATTTTGAGGGATACGAATGAGATGTGGGGCTATTCTGTGTGTGTGTGTGTTTGTGGAGAGAGAACTGCAGTGCCATTTCTTGAGCATCAATCAACAACTATGAAAACAACAATTCATTATCAGACAGACGGTTTTTGTTGCTTTAGCTACCGTGCCATGTCACACACCTAGCCAATGATTTATGATGCCGGTAAAATCAAAAATAAGAGACGCCATTTAACTTGTTGTCTGCCTCGTGTTTCTGTTGAATGAAAATGGCTCAGCAAAAAAAAAAAAAAAAACCAAAAACACGTGAAATAAATTCAAGAGAAAAAACCCTTAAATCATACCCAAGCCATATGTTGCTGAAAATTAAATTCATTTGGCACTCTTCCTACCTAGTTGTAGTTCCATCGTTTATCATAAATCAGAGAAAAACTATCCACGGTGCTCAGAAAAATAGGCAAGAGTTTTTTTCCTTTACATTAATGCTCATTTATGTTGCTGACAAGCGTTTGACAGTGCAAAAAAAGCATCTGCAAATTGAATTTCGGAATTGAATTTCGCCTAAAGACCAAATTGATATTCGTGGGTTGAAAAATTTGACGACGAAAAAAATGTTGAACGCCCAAAAAGGTCTGAGCCCCAAAGTTCTCTATGTATGTGTTGCACTCACACAAACGCATTGAAAGCAACAAACACAAAAATCAATTAATAATTGCAGCGCACTCACACACACTCCGCCCTCCACTCTTTGCCTCTCAACTGGGCAACAACACCAAATTAAAATTTTAAAAAAATCGCAAGCAGCAGCTAAGTAAAAACAATACAAACGGTGCCCTTCATCGCCATTCCACTTCGTCCATGTGTGCACTGTGAATTTTCATCTTTTACTCCTGCTCCTGCCTATCCCTTCCCCCCACGCATCCACTTAGAGTTTATTAGCTGGCTGCCGTTTTTTTGTCTGCTTATTAAAAATCACCAAATGGCAAATGCCAGCAAGCTGCCTTTCTGACCGAACCCGTGCTGCTGATTATGAGCTTAGTCAAACATACACACACACACACATACAGCCGGCAAATTCACAGTAGCTTCCTCTACACCTACCCAGCAAACACACCCCCCGAACCCCAGCTTGCTTACATGGCTTACCTTTTTTGGGTGGGGGGGGCGGATAAAACAAATGACAACCCAAATTATTTTGACACCATTACCGAAAATGTTCACCACACACACACACACAGACACACATGCATATGTGTGTACTTGTGCACACAAGCTCAAATGGCAGCTAGACGCGAGGCGTAACTGAAGGCGGCAGCGGAGGCGTAGCAGACATGGCAACATATTGTCCCATGTTCTATTGCAACAAAACACTTGCGCAAACACACACACACAAACACACACATACTCGCTGCCAAAACGAGACTCGCTCGTGGAAATTGTTGGGGACGTTTTGCATTGCTTCTGTTTCAACTGTCTGTCCTAGCTCCGTTCTTCGACCGACCCCTCCGTTTGCCCTGTCTGCTTGCCAGATTGTCCTTTTGTGGCTCCTGTGCGACCCGCCTTCACACCTTCCCCTTCCCGACCTGCACCCACTTCCGTCCTGCCCATGTGCTCCACGTGGCCGACTGGCCGTCTGCCCGTCTGTTTGGTGCTGTACGTGCGTGGCGCGCGTTTTGCTGCAAATTGCCAGTTAAAATTTCTGACATGTCAGCAAACGGCGACGCCAGCGCCAGTGCCAATTCACCATGGGAGCGCATCCTTGGAGAAATCGTTGGAGGATTTTGTCAGTTAGTCCAGTCTGCGTGGAAAATGTTGAAAATTGTGTTTGATAAATTGATTATCGAAATGTTTGATTGATCAAAACATCGATCAGTGATTGTCGATAACAATTCAACTTTCGATAATGCTAAACATTAATACAAATTTCACATCACCTTTTCTTTAATTAATCAACTAAATATATCGACAAAAATCGATAATTTTTTATAAGTACTTCCTTTACTAGCCCTAGCCGTCCCGAAGAGGTGAAATGCTCTTATATACATATTTAGTGCCACAAACTCAACCATTGTGTCTGCTTGTATGTGAGTATTGGTGAGTGTGTGTGTGTTTGCGAGTGTGAATGGTTGGCTGGTTAAGTGGTGGCGCTGCTTAGTGATGCTGCAACGTCAGCGAGGCGGCAGCAGCCTGGGCAGGAAATCAACAATGGCACGCTTTGTCTGACGAAAAATGAGCGACATGCAGCTCGATACTAAGCTGATTACACTGAGAAAAAAATAGCTTGGCATTGAATATGGAATTTCGGAATATATAATTGGTTATAAGGATTCGAATCATTCAAATCATTTTCTCGTTTTAAATGCTAAATGCCAAAAACACATTTTTGCTTTCTTTTTGTAACTAGAAAGATTGTCTGAGAACAATCTATATTGTTTGTTAGTTCCACAATATTTCATGTAGAATTTTTTAACTTTTAAAGAAAGCAAAGAAATCCATGTTTCTTGGATTTTGTATAATTTTTACAAAAGAAATAAATAAATTGTTTAAAGAAGATTTCCCAAGAATTTATGGAATAGAATAAAAAAAAGTATGAATGGCATATTGTTTCGAATTACAAACAATTATTTAAGGGTGTAAAGCCACATAATTAAATTCAAGTGTACAAAGATGTCGACGACAAACAGCAGCAGTATGCAGAGAGAGAGAGAGAGAGAGAGAGGAGGAGCATAATGTAGGAAGCTGCAAAACATATTCAATAGATTGCCTGTGTGTTGGCAGGCTGTATGTCAGGCAGGCTTGTTAGTTGGCTTTTTGGTTGACTGACTGACTGACAGACTGACGGAGTGACTGGTTGTTAACAGCAGGGCGCAGCACATTGACAAGATTCTAATTGAAAGGCAGCTGACGGAGCTCTTGGCAACATTTTGTATAATATGCATATGAATTCGGAGCTGGAGCCGGATAAAGGTGTCGCCTACACTCTGTTAGAAATGGTGTTCTTCTTGTTTTTGCTTTTGCCGTTATCTTTGCGAACAATGTTTGCGCAATATAACGTATAATTTGAGCAAGTTGCGTCCCAGTCAGTGCGTGTCACATGTCGAACGTATCCAAATTTGGACTTGTAAATTAATTGCTTAGCTGTTATTTGTACATATTACTTAAACACACACACACACATACATTATGATTGTATGTATATTTATAGTATATGATAAATATGAGCAATTGCTCATTAAATCTTGTGCCGTCGATTGTTGATTGTCGATATTTACTATTTATTGCTATGCCCGGTTTCTGGCCAGGTTAATTGTAAACGCCTGTGCACGACCTCCACATAGCGCCTTAAGCTATAAATATAAATCTATCTATATAATTGAAACTGAAAACTAAATGCTCAACAGCCATAATAAATATCTATAAAAACAAATACGAGCACAAAATACGAAAAATATTCGGGACGCATTCAAGGGCATTTGACATAATATTTTAAAAGCGTGTCCCACTAGCAAACGAAAACGAAAATTGGTAACACAAACAACATTAAACTGCATTCCAATGCTGGCCATAAATGTGTGAGGGTGAGGGTTAAGTATGAGGATGACCCTAGCTCGCTCTCGCTGCCCCTCTAGCTGCTCAAGTATGCAAAGCACAAAGACCAAACAATAAATATAAAGAATCAACTGAATGCTTAAAATAAAAAATTAAGGCGAAAAGTCGAAAACCCCAACAAAAATAACGCGATCAAATGCCATTGAAATGTCAGTTGTGTTGTGTTCGAGTATTGTTGGCCATAACGCATTCGAGCACATATAAGGTTCAAGTTGGGTCACTTGGCCAACACATACCAGCCGGCACTGGCAATTGGAATTGGTTAAAGCAATTGGTATTTTGAATGTGTATGTTGCCGCCACTTGACTTTGGCCGTTTGCGCGACAACTGACAACAAACGGAATCCGAACTGAATTGATAATTGAAGTGTTCCATATGTTGAATGGAATTGAAAACAGCTGCCAAAAATTAGTTGTAAGAGTAGTTTATGAGACACTTGACACGGCTAAGAGACTTTTAGTCTTCTTTGCATTATCTCAAGTGGCACTCGAAAGTGCCTGACAGTCACAGTAAGGGTCGTTTTACTTGACAATTCAGCGAACAAGATGTTGAAAAATCAAATTTGTAGTTACTGTTAGGTTTATATTGAGCTGTCCATTAAATATTGATAAATTATTCAGAATCTTCTGAAAACAAAATAGAAAGAAAACAAGTTTTCAAATGTATTTATCATATACCCCTATGCTAATAAGGCTTACAAGATGTCAATTCATCATTCACAATAACAAAACATTGTCAAACATCAAGAGCTCGCGTCAATATCCTTCATATGCCACAACACATCCCTTGAAGGTAACTTTCTACCCTCCAGCTGCTTATGTATCATGCTTTTATTTTCTAAATGTCTCTCTATCTATAACAATTTGCCTGTCGCTTTGTTTTTATTGTTGGCTGTCACTCGGCGATTTGGCGCACATTGATAAATGATGAGCGCTAGCAAACTGAACAAAACGAAACAGAACGCAACGCAACTCAACTCAATTCGGAAGTAGACGCTAATTTTGTGTGACAAATTTCTCTAGAGCTCTATCGCGCTCTAGTAAAGAGTAGGACATGTCAATGTCTTATGGATTGTCCTGCGCGCTTCACTTCACAAGTGTCTGTTGCCTGTCTATTCAATTCCAAGGAATGCCGCTCGGGAGTCCGACGTGATTGAGGCACTTACGGCACGCACTTAATGACAGCTTGACATGCAACTGCGCCATTTACCTACTCGTTTTTCACTCTCGTTTCCTCTTTTAGTCCTTGCTTATGCAAATCTGTGTAGCTACTTATATACATATATATATACCATAAGCATAAATCTATATGCACAACATTTATATGTATATATTTACTTTATCCATATTTTACTTGCACAAATGCTAATCTATTTTGTTTTATTTTTGTTTTTGTTTCCGTTTTGCAGGAGCCCAAAATTAATGGTAATTTCATGCTGTCATTGCGCAAAAATCAACACGGCCCTCGAAGCGCCAACAGAACACAAAACATAAAGGTACGTAAAGCTAGTAGTAGCTTGGGTAATTAAAAGACTATTAGGGGGAGGCTTTATACTTTTAGCTGGCAACTCTCTCCGTTCCTAACACATTATCACCGAGAACTCATAGCGTTTTTTCAGTTGTGTCCTTGTCAGAATGTTTGCCAATGCAAATAAAGTGGAGCGAGATAAGCAGATAGAGATTTCAGTTTTGCGATGAGATCAACTACCAATCTAATGCTTAAGAGCCATAATAACACTAAAAGCCACTTGAAAGAGATAACAATGGTTTGATTCGTGAGTTACGACCTTGATTTAGTCACCTGTTTACCATCTTTCAATATTCATACTTCATTAATTGAATGGGCCAAAGTGATTAGGTCATCACTCAATATGTTTGATACAACATCTTTTATGTATTCGTTACTATATACACAAACTAAGTATATGCTTAGGTATTGGTGTAGCTAGATGTATTTAATAGCTTTCTCCGCACAAAATTCAACTGTTACAACTGGGTTACTCGAACATTCATTGTAAACGCAACTACCAAAACCATTTCAGATGATGTATATATATATACATATATATGTATATATAGTAAGAAAGCTAGATGTTTAATTGAAATGCATTTTGGCATTTGGCTGAATCATCGCGATGCTCATAGTGTACACGAAAGATGATGGCTCGTGCTATTGCACACCTGTTTCTTATCTGATTTGTCATGCCATCCTAAGCAAACTAGGCAGGTACCCTCGAGTTAATCGTAGATTGCCTGGCGCTAATTAATTAGCTTTATGCGCATAATTAAATGGCATGTACAGACGTATGTAGTATGCACAATAATATAAAGATTTTTATTTGTTTTCGTGTTGTGTGTTTAGACCAAAAGTTTCGCCAGCCATTTTTCATACATCTTGGCCATAATGGCCAGCAATTACGCTTGCCATCCGGATGGCTGGCTGGCTGGGCGGACAATGCTGGCAAACGTCCATCGCAGCTGATCATTATCATTATAAACATTATAATAATAATCATAGTCATAATCATAGCCATAATCATAATCATAATAGTAGTTGGCTAGATGTAGTCGTCGGTCGTCGCTCGTCGCTCGTCGGTCGTCGCTCATCTGCCGGAAGTTGAGGCATACGAAAAATGTTGCTGCTGGTAATTGATGCCCTAGCCAAGCCTGGTCGGGTCAAGTTATTTTGCTGATTGTTTGATTTTCATGGTGCGTTGACTATTGTTGTTGGTGCAAAGTTTTAAATTTCACATCGAGTTGCTTAATATTTATGCGATTGTTTAAGATTGATTGTTGGGATTAGCAAAGCGGAAAGCAAAAGAAAATGTTTAAAGTATATTTCGATGTCTATGATATCATCCGCAACACTACTATCAACAGAATCGATTAAATGTTTATTATAAAATCTATTTAATTATCGTTGTCATTGTTTATTAACATCATAACCAAAAAATGTTGCTAAACATCGAGTTAAACCAACCAATACATACAATCGACTATTAACAGCATCCAAATGGGAATCCACTTCAATTATGCAGCCTACCTCTGCCTTGTTGGCTTGCTGGCAATGTCAGCATCACTTTTACAAACCATTATTAACTTATTAATGTTTATGCACAAATGACATCCTATAGTGTTGTGTGTGTGTTGGTGTGTTTTATCTGTACAATGCATATTTTTAATATTTACGTGACGCTCTTTTAATACGTATTTTTTTATTATTATTTTTTTTATTTAATGTTTTATCATTGATGTCGTTGATGAAGTTTATATATTTTCAATCGGTCGCTTTGTTAATTGCGTTAAGCTCGAGTCAATTATCAAATATACAAAACCACAATGATAATAATGAAGATAAAGCAGCGGTAAGGCAGGGGTAAGGTGAAAAGAGGTGAGGTCGTTGCCGGAGCCGACGGCTTGTTCAAATTTTAAATTATAATTCCATGACGTTAACGACTTGTCTGTTGTTATTTTAAATAGTTTTGCCATTGCTATTGCTATTGTCATTGTTTTTTTTTCGTTTTCACGTTGTTTTGGCTGTTGTTGCTGACAGTTGACATGGCGAGGCTTACAGTAGCTGACATCATAAATTGGCCAAAGCAACAGATGCTCATATATGTTTAAATATATATTTTATATACACGTATGTATATGAAGAGTAAGAAAACTCCGGACGGGTGCACATTGCCAAGGAGACGACTGAAAAACTATGAAAATTAATTGAATGAGAGAAAAGTAGCAAGTACTTAAGACCTCAAATAACAGAGAAATCTTCAAATATATCAAATAAGCTTGAAAGACAATTTGTATTGAATTTGAAAATTAAAGGTTAAACTATCATTTAAAAAAAGTGAGCTTGCAAAAGGTTTCAATTAATTTTAGTCAAAAAATTAAACGATCCCAGTTCACCACGATTCACAATTTCTTTCATTGAGTCACAACTGAAACGAGAGTTTACCAACTTTTGTACATGACAAAAATAATCCTCTTACATCTTAATTAACTATCAGTCATACGATGATGGATTAAAGATCGAAAGTTCCAAAAGTTATGAGATCCAAACAAAATGTTAATAACAATATCAAAAGATGTATGAAAAAAAAACAGAAACAAAAACTTTAATAAATTTTTGTGAAAAGCAAAAAAAACCAATTTCGAAAAGGTCACTTAAACGAAGAAAAAAAGTGAGAGAGAGGAGAAGAGAGGAATTGAGATAAATGAAAAACTGATCATGGCAACAACCTTAGCTTGAATCTGCACAGCAAATCTGTTACTTTTTGTTGCTGTTGTTGTGATTTTTATTTTTATTTGAATTTGAAGTTTTTTGAACCCTAGACAAGCGGAAGTCTTGAACACTTATGAGTCATTTGATGGATAGATGAAGATAAAGGCAAGGCTGGCTGGCTGGCTGGCTGGCTGGCTACTAAGCAACGGCAGAGAGTTTTAGCCTTAAAAAGCAGACATGCGATGTTTTTTCCTTACCCAATTTTTATTTTGTGTTTGTCTAACGACTAAAAGTATTTTTTGGTTGGCTCACGATTTAAAGATACCCAATATATATGAATGTAGGCATTTGTGTTTGGGTGTCGAATTTAAGGTGTGTGTGTGTGTGTGTGTGTGGGCGTAATTCTCAGCCACTTCAACACTTCATTTAATAAATGTTGTAAACACGCACGAATTGAATTATTTATGCTTAGTTGTCATAAATTCATTTAGAGGGGGAGAGTAGCAAGCACACCCACGCACATATGTTGAGGCTGATAATTCCCCACACCCATCACCCCCTCTCTCATTGGACAGATGTGTGCAGCAATTAAGGGAATGCCGTTGTCAATGACTGACAATCGTACTGAAATGACATATGAGAAAACTATTTTCAGACAACAGACACAAATGATTTATTGATCGAGTTTGGGTTAGGGGCGCCTATGTAGCTGTGACTGTGAGAGGTGTGGTCTGAGCTATCAAAAATGTGCATAAAAATGAGTTTGGAGTTTTGTAATTAGGCTGCAGTTTGCCACTTCGAAAATGTTTGGCAAATGAAATTATGCGCTGCTGCTGCCTTTTTCGCTGACCCATTTCCCAAGGCGCAAAAATGGGCAAAAGCAGACAAACATTGGGCCAAATGCCAGAGATGCAAAAGAAGACAGAGAGAGAAAGGCGCACATTACTGAGGCACTGGGCTAAAAGGATGCCTCAAGAACTCAAACAAAACGTCGCAACACTCCCCATTCCCCCTCAACCCCCCTGGCCAAACATGCAACGTTGTCTGCCGCCGACTGAAATGAAAATGAAAATGGAATTAAGCACACAAGTTTTTCCTAAGTATGTACCAAGTGCATGCATACGTACATGTACATATATATGTATGTGTATGTGTTTGTGTAAATTTTGTAGAACTTGTGGATATTTGTGTACGTATTTCTTAAGCTGCTGCTGCTGCTACTGCTTGCCACATGAGGCATGGCGAAAGGCAAAGCGTTGCAATGTGTTGCGAAGCGAAGCGCAAACAAAAAGTTCAAGTATCCTAACAGTGTCTTATGAGTGCTTTGTCTGATTGTGAGTGTGCGAGTGTGTGTGTATGTGTGTGAATAAGTGTTTAAACTGTTACACTCTTTGGCCTGCATCTGCTTTCGCTACTGCCTCATATTGCCACTTTGTCCCTTTACGCAAGTGCATTTCACTTGCATTCTCGTTGCTGTCTGTGTGTGTGTGTGTGTCCCTTTCCTTTCCTGCCTTCTCCTTATCTCTCTCTTAACCAAAAATGGGCCGTTTATGTGTAGTTATATTGTTATATTTCTTGTTTCTTGTCTTGACTTTTTGTTTGTCGTTGGGTGCATATCTTTCTCTCCATTCATTTTCCATTTGTTCACTTCACTTCCTTTTCTATATACATAGTACTTTATTAGCTTATCTACATTTGAATACAACTTCAACTTATTTATTTATTTGTTCATAAAAAGATACTAAATAAGGATTCCCCAGTCGATTCTATGCAAGCTAGTTTGGGTGTCTGGCAAACGCGAGAAACTCTTGTCCTCATAATTTCCTTCCTTCCTTATGATTTTCTTTAAAATTATTTTAAGAATGCGAAACTGCGCTTTGTTGTTAGATCTTTAAACAGCAAGTTTTCCTTACCTGAGCGCCAATTTATCTAAATTAAAAATGATATATTTGTTTGTCTAAAGCAGCTCTATGTGAAAGTACAATGACAATGGCTCAGTCTGAGTCTGGCATCTGGAGACAAAGGCAATCAACAGGCAGACAGACGAACTGTTTTACTGAAAGCAGCACCGAATTAATCTCTACGTTGGCTTAACTAAAAGAGCTAAGAACTGGGAACTGAAAACTGAAAACTAAGAACGAGGCCGCCGGGAAGCATATGGTGGCTGCGTGCCGACAGGACTTTAATCATTCAGGAGCCGGGGCAGACAAGTCTGTCACAGAACTTGAGCCATGGCCTGTTGCAGCCTCCTCTATTTTCTTCCTTCCCCTCCTCTGGCCACCCAGCTTGTTGCCTCCGTTCGCGTCTCTGTCAGTCAACGAATGTGTTTTGAATTATTGCGTTGTAAATTCAAAAAGGATGATGCGGCCCGGTAGAAAGCTACTGAGTACTAAGGGGAAAACTGGGTACTGGGTACTGGGTGTTGCTCGAAAAATGGCAAAACAAAAGGATATTGTGACAAGGATTTATTAGTATGTCCTTGCAGGGTAGTCGCGTCCATTGTCTTGCCCGTTGCCCGTTGTCATTTATGAATTTCAGGGTTGATTTGAAGCACACTCAAACACACACACACACACACACACACACACACACGTACACGCAGAAAAAGACAATGCAACCGCGCAGCTACTCTGTTTGGTATGTGTGTGTGTGTGTGTGTGTGTACGTACACTTGGAAAAATAATTGAAACAAAATTATTAAAATTCACATAAAATCAAAAAGGTTTTTTTTGGTTACAAAAATAAAAATGAATTAAAACCAATTTCAACTTACAAATAATGTCACAAAGATATATGCTACTTAAGCGATTTGAAAACAACAATATAAAAAAAAAAATTGCATTCTGAAATAGTGAAAATAAAACTGAAGATTTTTAGAAGAACATCGATTAAACGTTGTTCAACTGATGAGAATACGAAAGAGAAAAGCATTTAATTAATTTATGTTTAGAATTGCAAATCGATTTGATTTTTTCCAAGTGTATGTGTTTGCGTATTTATGTGGGATGAGGGTCAACTGGAAAAGCAACTTACCCGCTCAAGTGTCAAAGCGCAATTATTGCTCATTGCAACGCTTGCAGCTTCCGCTCTGTGTGTGTGTGTGTGTGTGTGTGTGTGTGTTTGTGGACAGCACAACAGAACAACTCCCAAATGGACCAAAACACCAAGTAGATCCTGCATCCTCAACATAACTAGTCTCAGTCGAGACTCATCTCAACGCCGCTAAACCCAACTCGTCTCGACTCGTTGCGGCTCAGCTGCGATTTATTGCATTCAATCTGTTTTCGAAAATATGTCCCCCACCACCACCACCACCACCACCACCCGTCTCGTTTGCTATTTTCAGCTCTACTTCACGGCATTGTTTTGTATTTTAGCTCGTGTTTTCTGCGCTCGCCTGCACTTTGGCTTAATTACATAGAAAATTGTGTTGTGTTCCATGGCAAATCCTCAATGACAAATGTTTTGCCTTTTCCCCGATTGGAAAGTTTAGCTTTTGAGTTGTAGTTGCGTTGATCAGGTGACACAAGATTAATCAGCTCTAACTTTGATAACAATTGCAAATATCCTTTTTAATGTTCATATTTCGATTTGAGTTACACGCAAACCGCGTCCCCCCCTACGGCCACTCACCCACCCACTGAAACGCACAACTGGCAAAACAGCAAACATTTAACTAATTTATTTAATGGCCTAGTTATTACACGAACATGAAGCTGAAACAAAAAGGGAAGGAATCTGTTTTATGGACCAGCCCTTCCCAGAAAATAAAAAACACCATTTAGTAGAGTTTTGCCTGCATTTACCAGGCATTGAATAATGGCCAAATCTGCTGCAAAAGTTTTATTGCACTTGCCAAATTAATTTGCCACAAAGTAGAAGGCGCCAGACTTGTTGTTGTTGTTGTTGTTCGGCTGGCACTTTGCTAATGTGGACTACTACTTGGCAATGGAAATGGAAAATAGCACGGCAAGGAGAAAATGGAGGAATGGAAATGATTATACTAGAAAGCAACCCGAAATATGGAAATGGTAGCTGAATGTTTTTGGGCTCACATTCTGGGACTCCATCCGCTCTTAAATGTGCGTTCATTAATTTAATTTTTCATTATGCAGCGCCAAATGAAAAGTGTCATAAGACCCACAAGAAACCAAAGCCATGAGGCCATAAAACAAAACGTACAAACAAACGAACGAACGAACGAAAGCCCGAAGAGACGGCAAGCACCTTTTATTTTAATATTTGGTCATTAAAAACAGTTTCCAGAGTCACTAAGAAGCACAAGACACACGACCCAAAATGCTGCCCAAAATAAGTTCAATCCGCAACGTTTTTGATTTCGTTTTTTACACACACACACACACACACACAAGTTAACGATGACAACGCAAAATGCCGAACGAAAAATGCGTAGAGGAAAAACAAATCGTTGCACACGGCAGCAGCAGCAACAACAACAACTGTAACAACAATAACCTTTAACGCCCCAACAATTAAGGCTAAACGCTTTTATAACATCAATGTGGGCGGGCCGAGTCGAAAACTTTAGATATTTGAGTGTGGGGCAGTAGGGGTGGGACCTGCTTGGGGTTTTGGAAAGTCCTCAGATTAATGACACTGCGCGATTTTTACGATTGTTTCTTAAAGTTAAGGCAAAAAAAAAAACGCAAAAAAAAGTTACGCCTTGGTTGGAAATTTATGAAATTTTACCTTTTGGCCAAAGCAATTTGCTCCATTTACATTCTTTATTAGCCAAACGGCGAGTTAGCGGCGTTAAAAACTTTTTGTGTTTTTGATTTTTTTCTTGCCACTTTTTACATTTTGCTTTGTTGTTAAAGAAGAATTTCTTCATCGGTTGCAAGTTACATAAAATCGGCATACAAAAGATTTAACTGACCAACACAGGCCAAGGAAGAGGGGGAACATCTCTAACAAAGTTTTCTTTGAAGGCCAAAATGACAGAATTAAAATGCAAACTTTGTCGATTTACTGTTAAATGAAAAAGATCTGACAAAACGAAAATGTTGCAAGAATTAAAGAAACACATAAAAAAGTAAATAAAAAAAAAAGGTTATGAAAAATCTCATTTAAATCGTTTTAGGCCTTAAATAATTTACGAAACAATTAACAAATCTGTTTTAAAACCTAAACTGATCAATAGGAGATGCATTGAAAAGTATAATAATCTTCAACCGATTGCAGCTGTCTTCTTATTTTCAAAATAAAATTCCATAATATTTATTATGCTCAGCATTCACGCCCATATTTTTCACCCAAGTGGAGAATTTAATAAATTCATCATCTTTCATTTAGTTGCCAGCACAGACAAAGTCTGTTACATAGTCCCCCCACCACCCAGAGAGCGACAGAGAAATGTAACAGACAAAAAAATGTTATTATATCAATGTGTGTGTGGAGCAGAATGAAGGGAAATCGCTAGCAAAAATAAGGAAAAAAATGTAACAGACAGCATGCACTGAGAGAGAAGATGCGCGCACTAGTCGGCGGCGGCGGCTGCCGCGGCAATGGAGGCGTGGCACTGACGCTGACGCTGACATCGGCTACAACGTTGGAGTTGCCCAAAAAATGAATAAAAAAAAAAAAAGCAAAAGTAAAATCGTGACTGTCATTTCAACGAAGCGAAGTTATTTTTCATGACAAAGCAGCAGCAGCAGTCGAGTCGAGGTGGAGGAGTCCTCGACTCATTTTGAGCCAGGCCCGGCGGTAAAGCAGATAATGGCGACAGGGATCGGGACAGTTAAACAGAGACAGACAGACAGAGATAGAGTGATAGGTGCACGGTCTTCATGTTGTAAAAAAAAAAAAAACGGAAACAAAACCAGGAATCGGGCTAGAAGTGGGTTCGGTTGGTGGGTGCGTTTTTGGGTGGTGGGCAAGTGCATTTCACCGTTAAAATATACCTTTTACTGGCACATTACCAGCGCAATTCGTTAGCAGCCTTAACCCCCCACCCAACAACAACGAAGCCAAGCCGCCGAAAAAATAAAGAAAGAAGAATAAACTGCAGCGCTGCCAACGTTGCTGCGTTTTTCATGAAATTATTACGACTTTGGAAATGGGGTCGTACAAAATGTCGTTACGTTCAGCGCCTCCTCTTTGCTACCCCACCCCTTCCCTTTCGTAACCCGTTCCCCAGATTCGCTTTCGTCGTCGTCGTCGTTGCTCGTTTTTAGTTTATTGTTAAAAATATCTTGATTGTATCTGCGGAAAATGTTTGGAAATTGGTTAAAATTGAAGCCGAAATTCGAGAGCCATGATGCAAGCTGACAAGCTCTATGTGTGTGTGTGTGTGTGTGTGTGTGTGGGGGGGGGGGGCGGCGCTTGATGATAGTCTTTAAAATTTGTTAAAGCACAGCAATTCACAAAAGAAAGAAACCAAACAAAGTGAGATTAAATTCTTAAAGTTGACCCACCATATTAGAAAATTACGTCTTGTCTGCTCTCATCTCTAGTCTAGTCACAGAAAGAAAGATATTTATATTGTTTTTTTTGGTCTCACGCTCATAAAAAACGATGAAGTAGAAGACGAAGCGAGGAAATACTTTTATTTTTTCTTAATCCAGGTACGACAGAACACAAATATATATATATATATATCTTATATCTTTCGTTGTTTTTCACTTTTCGTTTTCGTTTTTTATTAGTTTATTCGACTTTCTCGCCCATCATGTTTGGGCATCTTGTTCATTATGGTCATTATCATTATTATCGTCATCATCATGAGTCGAGAATGTAATAAGCGTGAAATAATTGACATTTAATGCAATGAGCGCACGCACATAGAGACAATGGAACCGCGACACACTGGACAAGTTTAGATGTTGTCCCACCACTCCCCAACCGTCTCCCTGTCCTATCGCTCGCTCGCACTCTCTCTTTGTAGGTTTGTAGGCGAACACCAACGCCAAGACCAAGACCAACGGCGAACATTAAGTCGAGAATCATGACAGATGACCGCACGTACTCACAGTTCTCTTCTTACATTTTACGTCTCACGACCCGAAACGCAGTCAAAACTTCAAGCAGTGTTACTCACAGAGAGAAAGAGAGAGTGAGAGAGGAGAGGGGAGTATAAGGACGTGGTCGCGTGGTTTAAAATTCGTGTGGTTCTACGTTTTTGGGTCATGAACCAAAAATGTAAAATAATGAGTTGGTTTTTTGCAAAAAAAAATATAAAAATTGTCGTTGTGCCTGCTTTCCCTTTCCCTTCTCGTTCTCTTCTCTTCTTTCATTTCATTGTGTTGGGGCGGGTCTTGTCGATTTGCCAAACATTTATTTTTTGGCATTCAACTCTACAAACGCTTCACCTGAACGCGGGGGTGTGCGGCAGATAAGCGGCAGCGGCAGCAACATGAAACATCTGTCAACGCGACACGTGATGTGTTTGCAAAATGTTCCCACACACACACACACAGATACAGAGAGAACGGCCGCAAATTGCCGTTTAAAGTGTGTGATAGTTGGGTGCCAAGGTAATCAGATTAGATGCCAAAATGATAGAGCGTATGGAATTTTGTAGAAATATTGCAGCCAGAATTGGGTTGGGATCTAAATGGGAATTTACTGCTAGGCTTTAAAAATATTAAAGAATCGTTTTGTAAATAAAAATTGACTTAAAATACGTGAGTTGTTGTTGTTACAAGAAATTTTAACAGACATTAATGCCAAATATTAGCCATATTCTATTAGCTGAAAATTAAAATTATTAAAAAAAAAATCAAAGTTTTATTTCATAACAATTTTATGTTGAGCAGTTAGCGGGTTCTTATAGAAAAAAGAGATAAGATATTGATTTTGTATTGAATAATTATCTTTTCATGTATTTCTTAAGTCAAATCAATTTTTAATTGCTTTTTTTTCTCAACGTTTTCAATTGATATCTTTATCTTTAGTTGCACATAATCATACATACATACAATTATACATCTACATATGTACATACAAACATACATTTTGCAAAATCCTTTATTCATCTTCTTCTTCGTTTTGTTGCAGTCAGCGCCATTGCCATCAATTACCTCAACTAACTCGTAAATGGTAAGTGCAAAATTGTCTGTAAAATGCATTTTAAACTCACAATCAGAATCACTTCGCCCCCTTCCCAACCCAACAGCAACCCCAACCCCCTCATATGCAACAAACACTCTCTTTTAGCTGAACATGCGAGCATATAGCGTGCTGCACCCTTGCACCCTCGCACCCTGTTTGCCCTTGCCCTCGACCTTAACATCGAAAACGATGATGATGGTCACGCCCAACGCCTCGTATAATGCGGCGCCAACTGAATTGCTTTTTTGCAGCTCACCAGTTGGTCTATGGTGGCAGGGGAGTGAGGGGGGGGGGGGGGGGGGGAGCTTTACCTATAAACCAAAATGAATGACTAAACGAGCATCCCGCTGCTACTATGGCCAGAGGGAGTTTCGTTTGGAGCGAGGGGGCGCCAGAAATATAAGCGGCTGTGGAATGCAAATAGATGCGATGCGAGGCGATGCTGCGAGAGATGTTCTGATGCCGATGCCGATGCTGAGTATATATGTATGCGAAAATGTCATGCTGACTGCTGCTGCAACCTCGTCATCAGCAGCCGGAAAATGCAATCGCATCGGGTGGTCATAATAATGGGGTAAAAGGGGCTTAACGGGAGGGAGGGTGGGCTTCGGGCTTCGGGGGGGTTGGCCTCGTCTCATCATGGGGCGGCATTAGTGCTTAAAAAATGCTTTCCACATTGCAATGTCATCATCTCCATACTCCCATCATCATCATCATCATCATCATTATTATTATCGTAGCTTGCAACTGCAGATGCAACATTTTGTTTTTCCCCCACATTAACTTTGACCACACGTTAAATCCACTCAACCCTTACCGCCCCTTCTGCCCGAGTTTTTATTATGAACATTTTCTGAAAGGGTGGGGGGGGGCAACTTTGTTGCTTTTGTGATGAATCAATCCGTAGCAGCGACGACACATTTAGCGGTTTGCCAGCTCCAGCGCCAGACGCCAATGCGATTCCTGCCAGGCATTACGTACGCCATCTGCCGGCACTTAAATGAGTTAAGCAGGCCCAATTACGGTTTGCATCCAAAAAGCGTCACACCCACAAGCGCAACGATGCTCCATTTCAGTAGCAGCAGCAGCAGCCTGGAGCAGCAGCAGTTAGGAGTTTAACGGATTAATCCGGTCCACTTGCGTGTGGATGACGCCAAAAGCGGATAACATGATTATATACGCCGTACAGTGTATTTTGCACTCAAAGGACGCATGGGGTATTTATTTCAATTCAGTTTTTTTGAAGACAAAGCTCTTTCTTTCACCATGTCTTGACTTGGCTTAGATGCAGTTGAAATTTTAATAGCTTGTGGAAACTTTCAATTCAAGTCAAAACATTATTTATAATTTTAATACACAGAGCGAGAAAATTAAGAATTTCGTACCTTATTCGATTAAAGTAATACAATAATACATTCTCATATGAAGAAACTACTTAACGAATCGCAAATACTTTATTCAAAACTTATTTTGCAATGATTTTTTTCTCTCTATTATTTGACTTGCTTGAAATACTATACATAATAAGAGATTATTGTGACTGTGTTTAGTTAAGGGTCTAAATGCGCTAATTATAATTATCAATGCTGTGAGCTTTTGTCCTTGTTTAAAGCACACACACACACACACACAACACTAACACTAACACTTATCCCCTAGCCGCAAACGTGTGCGCAATTTAGCTGTTTTCTATGTTGTTAATGCATTTTGATGTTGTTGTTGCCATATAGTAGTACAGAGAGACCAGCCAGGGCCATAAATATATCGTAACATCGCCTTTAATATGCAATAAGCTGTTGTATATATATTTATTCACACAGCTCAACCAATTCCAATGAATTTTTCCATAACTCATTTGGCACAGCGACTAAGCACAATTCCCCCCGGTTGCCCACCCCTTTTTGTGTGGCACCCCTCCTCTGGCTCCATTGGTTAACCACTTGCCACGCATTTTAAATCATGACATAAACACTTTCGCACATCCCAAGCAACGATATCAACAACTATTCAGATATTAACATTTAGCAGCTATTTTGTTTATTTGTTTGCTTGTCTGTTTGTTTTTGTTGTTGCTGTTGCTGTTGTTGTTGTCGATGACTTTAATGATTTGTGGTCAGGGTTATGCAATTGCAGCAAGGGCCACGAACGAATCGAACACACATCGAACCAAGCCAACCAGTCAGAGAATTACGATACACAAGCTGCATACTTCAATAATTATATACATTATTATGTTTGATATTTAATATGGATGTGTGCGTGTGTGTGTGTGTGTGTGTGTGTGTGACAAGCAATTAGCACAAATAGACATGCACTTGCTGTCGCACTGGACAAGAAATGGAGCTAAAGCAAAAATAAAAAAAAACAACGACAAACTTATCTAATCGCCTTTGATGCTTCCTTTGCTTGTTCGCTTGCCTATCTCAGCCAAGTTAAATATTGTCACAAGCTGCCAACGACGACGACGGCGACGACAACTTTGTTCAATCTATCAGACTTCGGAGGAGAAAGAAAGTAAGAGAAAGAGAACGCTGTAAACCGAACTGTGCAATTATTTGCACAACTAATAATTCACTTTAGCGTTTCATTCAGTGCAAATATTTATAGTGACGAGCTCAAATGCAGCGCAAATTGGTCGGCGATTCGTCTCGATTAAACTGCCAGCACATCGTAGGAGAATGCCCTACGCATATTAGGTTCAAGGACTCTCTTCTTCGTTCACTAAATTTGAGTTTGCGAAAATCAAAGAATTTTAAGTTTCCTCTAGAAAATGAATGGATTCGAAACAACGCATATTGAATCTTGAGATGCAAGTCATGTGCCTCGCTTTTTCTTCTTCTTATTTTGGGGTAGGCCTCGACACAGGCATTTTAGATACTATTTTTTATTGGGGTCTCCCCACACAAGTGTGTGTGTGTGTGTGTGAAAATGTCAACATCATGCATGTGGCTAAGAAAAATAAGAAGAAGAATAACTTTATAAGCCGCTTACTGTTTGTTAGCACATAACCATTTTTTCTTGTAGCACAGCACGATGACGAAGCGACGGCCTTGAGAATCTCTTTTTTGGCTTGTTTATTGCTTCGGCCAAGCCGTTTCAATTGACAATGCGCACAAATTGAACGAACAAAGCTTCCATAGATGAAACTTAACTTGCCTTGATGATTGCCGACATGATTTTTGTATTCAAGCTTGACGCTGGGAACTAAATTATTTGGCACTTCAACAACAAATGCGCATTGCATTCAGCTCAGGCTATCTATGCATTTCAACTAAGTTTTACAAAAACGTTGTTCTTTCAGTTTAACAACAATATAATTTTCTATGCATTTTTTTTAAGTTTATTGAAAATTAAATTTTTCGCAACTTCGCTGCAGCTTGAACTCTTAATTTATTTTTCAAGAACGCTTGATTGTTTTACTTTGAATATTATCATAAGACTTATTCATTTGAAAGTATTTCGCACGCTCTCAGTTTCAATCAAATTTCAGTTCAACTTCAAAACAAACACCTTGCTTGCTTATCATCCACAAATGTCACACAAAGTCATCGAGTTTGAAGTGAATCATGAAACCAAATCTGTGTTAACTGCTTCGCTTGAATAACTAACGGACTGAACTGAAAGTCAGTGCTCTGCTGTGCTATTGGACTCTTTGCAATCAGCAGCAGGAGAGAGCGCAGGAGGAGGAGGACATAAGCAGCGGGCGTGGTCCTCGACTGCGGCTGCTCGTCATTCACCTTGCAAATCTGGCAATGCACATTGAAGTGGAAAAACCTGTAATTAAATGGCTTCACTTTTACGCTTTTTCTCTTTCGCCCAAACACAAAAACAAAAAAAAAACAAAAAACAGAAAAAAAAATTATTCCCTCTTGAATTTTTTGTTAATTTTTTTGTGTTTTTTTTTCATTTGTTTTGTTTCTTATGTCGCTAGACAGCCCCTAGTCAGAGCAACCAAACAACACCGACCTGAACAATTTGTAACTGAAACTTTCATTTTAATTTTTTCCACACTTTTTTTTTTTGTTTTTGTATATTTTTAATTTTTTGCTTACAATTTGAAGCATGGAATGAAAAACCGGCATAACTACCCGGCCAAGCGCATGCTCAAGATCTGTGAATGTTCAGCTAGTTTCAGTTGTATACCAGTTGACATTGCAGCTAATCCCCCTCCTCCCCCACGACCAACTTTTTGTTACATTTTATTGACACGCGAATGTCAAAGCTCGAATAATAAAACCAAAATGTCTACAAATTGCAATTGTGGTGCATTTTACCATAAGACAATCACAGCGAAATGCTTTGTCGCATCAGCAATAAATTGAAGCTTGCATTTGAAAATTAAAGCTACAATTGCAGTGAAAATGGAGCGCTATAAAGATATCGTGATATAGAAACATATTGCATGAAAATGCATATAATTTACGTGAAGCTATAAATTAAAATTAAAAATCTTTCAATATAAAATAATTTTTAAATTTATTTCAAAATTCATTTGAGTAAAATTTTTGCTTTGCATATTTTTGTTGCTTCAAATTCAGCGCCAGATGCACGCTGGCACAACACCCAAAACCTGCAACGGTCCGCGCACCTCAAGTGTCAATCGCTAAGATGGCTTAACAAATTGGCTTGAAATTTGATGAGTTTATGGCACTTCCGTTGTCGTCGTCTCGACGCAAGGGCTGAAAAGTTGTGCAACGTCTCGAATAGTTGGGTGGGGAGGGACAGGTAAATGAATCCTAATGAATGAGAAGAGGCACGTTGCCAACAACAGCAAAAACAAAGCAAAGCTGAGCTAGTTGCCAGTTAGCAGAAGCTTGTTAACTGGGCGCAAATCAATGGCTCGACTTTAACAAATGATGAAATACGATATTAGGTTGCAGGGCCAGCGACGCGACGTTGGTCGTTGCCGTTGCATAAAGTGCAGTTAGTTTAAATGTAATCTAAACCCAAAGCAGACTAACGGGGCCAATAGCAGCAGCAGCTAGACTATGAAAAGTAGAAAGGGTAGGGGGGTATTTGCTGGCTGGACATGTTAACTTAAACTTGTCAACCATCAGTTATGGCCACACTGAGTGTGAGAGATGGGGGAAAAAAATATTAAACGCCATAAATAACGCATACGCCGCATAAGCCAACGCATATCAAAAGCCCCAAAGGCGGCTCAATGATAAGAGAATAAAAAATAATAAAAAAAAAATTGCCCGTAAACGTACATAAAATAATTAAAAATGCATTTTTCATTAAGGCATTAAAAAACATACAAACACACACACACACAAACACATTCACAGTTACTGCCATGTCGGCCATTCATTTAATTCATTTATCTTGGGGGTTTGGCCTGACCAGCAGCAGTTCATTGATTACAACGCCAGATCCTGCCGGCTTTTTCCCGCTCCTCTTCTCTGCACGCTACAAGCCCAATCCGCTCAACGCTACCGTCTCTCTCTCTCTCTGTGTTGCTTTCTCTCTCCCACCATTTTTCTTTTAGCCGCTTTGCCGTTTCATGCTGTAATGCCGTCCGGGACACTCAGCCTCGAGCTCCTTTTGGCTGCTTTTATGTCATTTGGAAATTATCATTAAAGCTCGTTGTGACTGTAGGTCGCTGTAGGTTTTTGTCGACGGAACGAGGACGGCAGGGAGACAAAAGGGGGAGGATAACTGCACAGATATGACCACTTCATTTTGCAAACAAACAAAGGCAACAACAACAACAACTTCAACTGTGTTTGGCCGTTTGGCTTTTGCTACAGGCTTGCGGCGCGTGACGGTCATTGAAACAATGCGCGAAAAAACGCGTGTAATTAAAACAATAAAAGGCAACAACAACAAAGTAACAACAACTACAACAATAGCAAACAACAAAAGAAAAACGGCAAAAACAAAATGTTCAGTTAAGTTTTAATTTTCACAAGTGTGAAAAATACTATTGAAAAAGGCCGCACATAAAGCGCGCGCCTCGCCAACGAGCCATTTCCGCCCTGACAGCAGCACAAATGAAACAACAAAAAGAAAGAAAAAAAAGCTCAGCAAAAAGCAACAACAAAACAAACCTGAAAATCAGCTGCAAAAAAAAATTTATAGTAATTAAAAGAGAGAACAAACGTCTTTAGGCTGGCGAAAAATTATGTACAGTCGAACCTGCTTATAACGAACTTTTACATAAAACGAATTAATTACAAGAATATTGCATTTTGGCTAAATTTGTCAGTGTACTTTTGCGCTCTTTGAAACGAAATTTCCCAATAGCGAATATACCTCTCTCAAAAGGGTATACAAAATGTCACCTGACAGTTCACAGAACTGATTGTGGCCGAAGTGTTAAATTATATATACAAACATATAGACGTACTTATGTGGACATATGTATAACATTGTATTGGCTTAAGAAATGCGAAACGATCAATCGCCTTTAAGTGCACATTCTGATACATGTTGTTGGGTGTGAACCGCATTGAAAATGTGAAAAAGAATATCGAATGGAATTTTTGAAGTCAATTACAAGTTTTCTTGAAATTGATATGAAACTTGGAAACTTAAAAAAATATCGTTTGGTTATAAACAGAGTTAAAAACTGTTAATTTACAAATGAATTGTTGCAATTCAGCGTTATAAAATCGAAATTAAATGTCTCGAATTGCAACAAAAATAGCATTGAACAAGCCGGCACAACTTAACTTAACCAAACAAAGACCCCAAAAAGGTGTCCAAATCTATAAAGATTGGCACACAAACGAAAAAGTGAATGTCTGTGCATTTGTTTGCTCCAAAAAAGAAAAAAATGAAACAAAAATAATAAAACTAGAGTTGTCGATTATTTCTAAGCTCTGTGAATATAAACCGCAGCCAAATGAAAGTGAAATGCGAGCACAAATTTTTGGCCATATTTGTGGCGGGGTTTGCCAGTCATTTGGCTGCCATTTTGGCTGACTTCTTCTTATTGTTGGTTGCGTTCCGCATTGTAATACGCTTATGCAATGGGAGCGATCTCGAATCCCCAATCCCCATTTCAAATCGAAATCCCAAACTCAAACTCAAAACCGAGTGACAATGATTTGTCACATTTCGGCTGCGGATGCGGCTGTGGCTGTATCTGTGGCGTCTGTGGCTGCCACTTCAACATTGTCTGCAGCTTTGGCATAACTGTAACTGCAAATCGGAAATGAACAAATGGCTAAAATCAATTTTCATTTGCTTGACGAGCAGCAATGACTGCAGTTGTTGTTACTGAGTGTGCTGTATTTGTTTGTTGCTGTTGAATGTTGTGTTTTTGTGTTGCTTTGTTGTTGAAGTAAAGTGAAGTAATCACAGTAAACAGTAAAGTAAATAAATAAACTGATGAGCGAGCGCCATAGACTAAAACACACAAACACACACACAACAAAAACAACAACATAGTATTCGACCTGAAGACATGCCAATCATGCGCGATAATAACAACAACAACAGTAACATTCACAAAGCTGATGGCAGATGATGATGACACGAAGAAGAGCAACTGAATAAAGCGAAGATGAAGCCAAATATGTTTTTTATATTGTAGATTTTTTGTTTTCATTTTTTTCTTTTAGACAACATGTCGAAAATCAATTTAATGCAATGCAATCAAAAATGCTGAAATTGAAGACTGTGCGGGCAAGAAAGCAACAACAACAACAACAACAACAGCAAGCAATTGCTTTGATTAGTTGCATAAAAGCGAGAGCAGAGAGATAGGTGCCAGGATTAGGGCGAATCTCGCGATTGATGAGTTGACTTTAATTTTTGGTTGTCAACCAAACCATGTAACACACAACCATATTTTGAAACATCCGTAAGTGTTGTTATTATGCAACGTTTCTTTCTTTTTTTTTTATTAATAATATAAAGTGTGACTTAGCATCAACGCTTTGAACAACGAACATCACATTTCAGAGCCTATGTGAAAGTTTATTGGAAATCATTGGACATCAAAATATTTATAATAATATATACAAATATGTGTCCCTATATAGATAGATTGGCCCACTTTTTGGCGCTTAATATTTATCGTTTAAGTCATAATTAAAAATGTGCAAATTTGTTCAAAGATTGTCGGGCTTTATTGCCTTTAATGTTGATCCAGACAATGCGAATGTATAAATTAGATAATTTTCCCAATTCTATTATTTAATAAGACTTTTAATCAGCATTTTAATGCCAATATTTTTGACAATTTATTTAAATTCTATGAAGTTTAACAAGTTTTGATATTTGTGTTTTGTTGCTTTTCGTTAGAAATGAATCAAAATACACGAATGATGTGTCATTGTATCAATTGAATATTGAGAGATTATTTATTGTGCTGCTTTTAATTAAATGCTTGTCAATTAGCTTCAACAATATATTGAATATAATTCAAGTTTTGTTTTGCTTTCTTTGATTATTTTTGAGTTGTCAGGAGCATGTTGCATTTTGTATCATTCCGTTTCGTTTAATTTGCATTCAATTTGTTTATGCATTTACAAAAGCTAAACAACATTTTTGAAGCATTTCAATCAGCTTAATTACAAACAAGTGCATTATTAGAGCTTTCGTATCGATGAATATACTGAAAATACTGATCCGAACGAGCTGGACAACACGTTTTGCTTTTTAGTTTCTAGTGTGAGAAAAGCTCTTACACATTTGCATAAACACGCCATTATTGGAGATTATCATAAACATACATATGTATATATGCAGATACATGTATGTATATGCAGACAAACATGGTCAATCCCACATGTTTGACCGCGTCAACGAAACCTTCACTTTCAAAGCGCCGTTTGCTGCTGCTGCCACAAATAAAAAATTTGTATATGTGTCAACAATTTGCTGGCCGAGCTGTTGCTGCAGCCGTTCCTGTATAACAAGCCAAAAACATAAACATGTAAATATATGTATGTACACATGTATATGAATATTTGGCATGTGTGTGCAAGTGTTTCCGGCTATCAAAACTAAATGTCGTGATACTTACACAAAAGTGGGAAGCAGTTTGGGAAATGTGTATGATGGTCTACATTTCCCACAGTTTGCCACACCTGCTGCATGTCCGTAGCACAACTTATGCAACGCATAGAAATCATAACTCATCACATAGTAGTAAATAAAAGAGGGACAACAATTTATAATTTATGAAATTGAATCGTATTGAATTGCGTTGAAATGAATTGAATGCAATTGAACGTTGACTTTTGTGTGTATATCAAACTCATTAGCAGTCCGACGCGCTCAATTAAAACAGCAGCAACAAATAAAGAACAACAGTTTTAGGATTGCATGATTTATGGCATGAAAGTGGATCGGGGGGGATACTGCTCGGCATCAATAATTCCCGTTACAGCTACGGTTTGGCTAACGTTGCGTATGAGTAATCGCTAAACGATTTTGCGGAAATGCCAGCGACATTTATTTTATTTATTTGTGTGGTTGTTGTAGTTGTTGTTGCTGCTGCTGCGTGCGAGTATGTTTATTTCTGGCTAAATTAGCAATTAATCGAAATAAATTAACACATTTAACGTTTGATTGCTCTCACTGCTGGGAACAGCAAACGCAAACAGACGCAGATACTGCTAACGGGGGCGAGCGAATGTTGCCGGATCGCATTAACAAACAAAATATGCAAATGCTGCCGCCGCTTCTGATTTATACGCTCTGCGGTCTTCCAAAAGTCACGCAAAAATCATTTCGTCAACAAAACAGGCTTAAAACCAAAACAAATAAAAAATTCAACAAAAAAGAAGATAAACCTTAATAAATACACATTCCCAAGACGCGGTTTTAGTGAATGAGTCATGAATGAATGTGAATAATCAGCTTGGTAGCTGCCGTTTAACTGTTAAAACAGATATGAACACGCATCAGTCGTCAGGCTATATCTATACATCGATGAGACTCATTCGACGACATTCGATTGTTTAAGTCTTACTTGTTGTATCTAACTTGCAAAAAGAGTTGTCTATTTTAGGCCATTCTTAATAACAGTAATCAATAGAAGTAGAAGAAACTGCAAAATCCTGACGCTATAATGTAATTAATTCATCATGAGTGACTTGACTGTATGCATGCGGTGTATCTCTCGGATTTGGATGGCCAGATAGTCGAGCGTCTCTAAGCCAAACTGTTTTTGTCCGTTGCACATGTACCGCTATATGAATATTCATTTACTGGTTGTTGTTGTTGTTTTTGCTGCATTGACCAACCATTATGACTGTGAGTGCGACGCCTGCTGTTGGCCCATTTAAGCATCTGTTTCAACGTCTTCAATCAATTTATTGATTATGAATTCTCTGTTTGCAACACAACGCAACACCACACAAAGCATAACCAATGTCGATGATTATAATAATGATGATGAAAATGCTGATCAGCGATGATGTTGATGACGATAATTATGATATATGAACCGTTACCATATTTATTTATCAATATTAAATAGCGGCAATGGCCGGCAAGCCGTTGCCCTGACGCCGAAACGCAACCAACAAAAGCAAAAACGTTAAAAAAAATATTGTAGTAGTAGCAAATAGAAAGACAAATTGTTTATTATTCGTTTCTATTCATCATACTAGTAGTATTCGTTCATTCGCTGCTTGTCTTGCTACATTTCTGTTTCCTCTTTGTGTGAACTTTTGTTTTTTTTTTATTAATATTTTCCCATTTAAACTCTCTTTTTGCAATTGAGGACAAGGTTATTCTGGCTGCAAATAGCACTAACTCTCATGATTAACAGTGAATTCACAATTGAATTCAGTTATCTAGTAGCTGCAGTTTCACCAGTCACTACTACTGCCCGTCGCCTTGTTGTTATAGTTTCAATCGACATTATTGCCATTGCCTTTTTTTTTTTTGATGTTATGTTTTTGAGCAGACCGGATTGTATCGTGCGCTGACTCAAATATGCTGACCGGCGTGTCGGCCATGTGCCGCTGAACGCGCAACCAGCGAGAAACCGGCTTGACACGTTGCCAAAGTTAGCTTTGTATTTTATTTTATTTTTTGTTGCTTATAATTGTATTTTATTTTTATATTTTGTTTTCAAATGCCAATGGCTGGCGTTTGCTCTACGCTGGCGACTTTACAGCGCGGTGTTTTGTTAAACTTGAACTTGCCAAACGGTGCGTAGCCCCAGTTTCTGTGCGTATATGAATGGAGTAGGAGAAAGGAGTTGTTGGGGCAAAGCTGGTTGACCAGCATAAATGTGACCATAGTTAACTGACACATTGCCCTGGCCAGCCAATAATCATAAGCACAACTCTCTGATACGCCTATCTGCATACGTGTGTGCATGTATGTATAAAGTCAAGTGTGGATGCGACATTGCTGTTCTCAGGTGTCAGTTTTGTCCGTTGCACATAGTATTGTGTGTGTGTGTGGCAAGCTCAGGCCTTGTGAAAGTTCAGTTCAGTTGGGAAACTTTCAAGTGCAGCTGCTGCAAAACTTGACATGGACTATGAGTTTTTAGCCTGGGTAAAACTGGCAAACGGAGTCGTTAGATTAACTTGGCTGGCTTAGTGCTTGAGGGTCTGCGTCTGTTCAGCGTTGCTTGAACAATTTAAAGTGTACGTCGTACTACTATCATAAATGTTGACATTCAAGACATGCCATTGCTTAAGGACGGACCACCCAAAACCAATGTAAGCTTAAGCTGTTCATGAAATATTTGGCAATAAACGTCAGCAGCAGTCATTCAATTGAGCCCGTCCGTTCGTTCCGTCGACGGTTCTTTCGTTCGTTCGTTGTTCATGCAACTTTAAGGCAAATTTTATCAGCTAACAATTAAAATAAACTCAAATGGACTGAACGGAAATATCCTAAGAAGTTACTCAAAAGCAAAACCAGTAAAGCAAAGTGCCATGAAATTCCTTTAACATGATTTGATTAACTTAAAACCAAAGTCAAAAGCATATTGTGACTTATGGAATTAAATTAAATCAATAATTTTATTAAAAACATTAATGTATGTTTTAGTTGTATAAAATGAATGTTTGGCAAAGTTTCCAACTAACTGGCTCTTATGTATGAGTGAATTAATATAATATTATATTCAAAAGTAAGCAATTTGACCGTACATTGTCAAAGTGGAATGAACTCAAAATCTTTGGCACTATATATTTATTTAGTATCTGGTTTGTGGCTGCGTTGTGCACAGAAGAGCGAAAGTTTATGATACGCTCCGGCTTTTGTCAGTTTTGGTCAAAGCTTTCGCATAAGCGACTACGATTTAATGCCACGCAAAACGTTTGCCGTTTTAAGCGTTTTGGCCGAACTCATGAAACCCGTTAGTACGGCCTGAGCATAGAGCAAACAGCAGCAGGCCAAAGACAACATAAGATCGTCGCATCGCTGATCGATGATAATCATGATTTGAAAGACTTTCTTCGCAGCAAATGCGTTGAATGACCGAGACATTTGGTTAAGCTGATCTGAAATCTGAGCTCAACTCAAATCGTGTATGATTAATTGCTTAAAATGTTCGACTTGAAAAGGAAACTCAACAATGACAGCCACCACCACACATACGATTTCTGAAACAACAAATCAATGGATTTCTTTTTAAATTATTACGCGCATGACTTTTATGTCTCTTTGTTTTATATAGTTAGCATTGTTTCAATTTATTGTTCGCAACAAATGCATTTTTCGATTGTGTGGGTGTGCTTTTGTGTGTGTGTGTGTGTGTTTTTCATTGTTGCAAGCGAAAGCAAAGTTGAGCTACATATTAATATTCATGATGAAAATTTGAACAAATCTTTGAACCAGACTTAAAAGCTTAACAAATTGAGTATTTTCGGAATGAATTAATGAAAATGTTGCTTTCGATGGCAAATAAACTTGGCTTTTCTCATTTGACTAATTGCATTTTATACACTTTTTACCCTGACAACTAATCGGATTTTGCATTTGAGTTCGGCAAAAGCTAATTCTCCCAATTAATTTTATTTTATTTTGGGGAGTTTTCCAACCAGTAAACTTTACACAAATACAAATGGTTGTTTTACATAATGTTTTAGATGAGTTGTTGGTAAATAGCAATAAAGCTAATTACCTCATAAAGCTGCATAAAATTATTAGTTAACTTAAATTGTAATAAATGTGACTATGATTAAGTTTTAGCTTATTAAACGAGACATGTTTTGTTTATAAGTCTGGTATTTAGAACTAAACTTGATTTATAATAGAATATATGTGAGACCTTAAGGCCATACAATTACGTAACATGTGCAGTCAACTAGCATCTAACAAATAGCTTTAAATTTGGTTGATGTTGTTGTTAGCCATTACGTGTGTTCTCTGCCAAGTTCATGGCAGACATCAACAACTTTGAATAAGTACAACAACAGCAAAAGGAAGCAGTGGAAACCAAACGCCACTTGGCAGAGGACTTGAAAAGCGAACGCCCTTCAATTATTTTTTTTTTTTAGTTTTTGCAACATTCTTTTTCGGATGCATTTGGCTGCACTCTAATTACATTTCAAGTGTGGCCCAGCCAAGTCCAAGAGCAAGCAAACTTATCATCATGCTCATCAACGACTACACCATCATCATCATCATCATCATCATCAACATGATGAACAACATGCTCATAATGATGATTTCAGCATACTTGAGCAATGGAAAAGGGGGCCTCAACTCTTGACCAACGATCCAAAGACTCTTGCCGGTGCGCTCAAGCATAAGATTTTGTTTTCTAATTTGGCTTTAACCTTTGCGAAAGATTCAGCCGACTTCCAATATCTATAGGGCGCAACGAAAAAACCAAAAAAACAAAACCTCAAAAACTACAGACGAAGACAAAAAGAAAGAGAGCGAGAACAAGAAAGAAATATAAATCCAATTCAAATATCAAGACGAAAAGAGCCCCAAAAAGTAAAGAGTGAAGGTAATTGAACCATGCCACATAACCTTGACTTAACCGTTGAATTTGCAACTCGTTGCGCCGCTTCGCTTGTCGCACTTCCTCTTTGCTCATCATTTCGGCCCCCGAAATAAATGTTGCGGCAGGTGGGCGTCAGGTGACACGCCCACCAAAAATAAGCAACGACGCCAATGAGTAAGGAGTAAGTCGCAAAGGCAAATGAAAAATGCGCGCATCATTTGTCATGAATTCGATTTAAGTTTTGTTCGAAATTCGCAACTGCAATTGCAGTTGCACAGTTGCTCAGTTAAGCTGATCCTTCGAGCAATTTTACTTTTGCACAGGATGCCAATCGATGTGGGTGGCACAGAGAGGCAGGCAGTCAGTCTATCAGCAGATGAGCCAAAAAGTTTTTGTCAGTGTCGCAAGTTGAAAACATACATACATATCTTGAGATGGTATAAAACGAAATGGAAAAACTTACAAATAATTATTTTGTATATTACATGCAGCATTTATTATTGGCTTCCTGGTGACCAGATTAAATGCAAATATTTGAAGTAGCATGTATTTCTCGAATTCCGTTGTTATGATGCACAAATGGAAATTGTTAATTAAGCGCCAGTTGTAATTAATTGAAACGTTTTTGCGTTTGTTGTCCGTCTGCCATGCACTCTGGCAATCAACTTGACATTAATCCGCATTATCATTTGGCTTTTGTTATGTTTATTGGTGTTATTTTTGTTTATTGAATCAACTGAAACAACTGACATCATCCAAGTCAATGACACCTGAGACCATAAAGCGGTGCTCAACAGTTCCTGTTTGACATTTTTGGGTGGCAGTGCTAATAAACTCAGTTTTTGTTTTTGTTGCATAACTTATACGCCACGAATAATCTGCTGCACCGCTCCGCACTGCCTTCTGATTAAGCACTTGAGTGCATTGCACTTGACCGCATCATAAATGTGCCAGTCATTGCAAGAGGCCGTTGCAGTTTAGTCGACCGTCTCTCTCTCTCTCTCTCTTTCCGTCTCTGTTGCTTTCTTGCTCTTGAGGCTGGGTGGCTTTGCTCTTGCCGCGTCAACTTTTAATTTGTTTTAAAAACTTTTTGATTGTTTCGCTGTTGCTGGCTATTATTGTTGTTGTTGCAGGCATGCAAATGGACGTCTCACGCTTTGGCGCCATTGCGTCTTCTTTCGTCGCTTCTTGATATATACATGCATATATATATATATATATATATTCTCATCTTTGGTATGGTCGGTCTCCTGCTCAGGGGCATTCATTTGCAGAGTTGCTTGATTAAATTGTCTTGGGCTCGACTCGATACCTCTCTCGCTCTCGCGCTCGCTCCCGCTGGCTGGCTGTTATTTAAAGTTTTTAATTTCATTTTATTGACACTGGCACTGCCAAGACACTCTCTCTCTCTCTTCTTGGTTGGCTAGTCACAGCTCAGGACTCAATGTTAAAGCCTTTAGCTCGCTGCCGCAAATTTTTGACATTATAGTTGCTATTGTCGCTGTTCCTGCTGCTGCTGCTGCTGTTATTGACAGTTGCCCACAAAGGCAACTAAGAATTTTCCGGCCAAGAAAACGGGCAAAAAAGCCAAAGGCAGTTGTCAATACGATATCCGCACGCATATCAAACCCAAGTCTTTGTCGTTCTTGCTTGTTGTCGTTGCGTAACATGAATGACATTAGCTTTGTGGCCCCCGTTTATAATTGACGTTGGCTTTTTTCTAGCTGTCCAACAGCGTAAAAAATATTTTCTGACAGACTCAGCAGCAACATCAACTGTTACTTTAACCCAACCTATTAAATTTGTATGTTTATGATTTGCCAGCAGCAGCAAATCATATTTGATTGTTGTGCGCACGTGTGGCAATGTGTTGCGAAGGACGCGCAATAGCAGCAAACTTGTCTTGCAGCAATATGCGAACGCTGCTGACGTTGCATGTTACAGCAGCAGCAGTTGGTATACAAAAAAAGAGAGACACACACGCACACACACACTCGCACTTCTGCTGGAGCTGCTTTGACAGCCAACGCGCGTCAGATGTTGTTGCTGTTGCTGTTGCTGCTGGGCCAACTTTTGCATCTTGCTGTTCGCCGTCGCTGTTGCTGGTTGCTGGTTGCTGGCCCAACTAATAGTGAGTCAGCAGGATGGGCGAGCGCGCGCGCTTTGGCATTCTAATTTATTTATGTTAATGCAATAAAAACACTCAATTTGCTGCTGCATATTCGAAATATTTTCCATGTTGCTGTTGCTGGTATGCTTGCTTTGCAAATGCCGCATATTGGCGACGTTATCGCAACAGCAACGGCAACAGCAGCAGCATCAACAACTCTGCAAAAAACACAGCTAACCTTGTTATTGTTATTTAATTTCACTTTTTTGTTTGGCATTGTTGTTATTGTTATTGTTATTGCTGTTACTGTTACTTTTGCTGTTGTTGCTGTTGATAGTTTTTGTTTGTTTTTGCTGTTACCGTTTTGCGTCGGCGTTTTTCGTGCTGGTTGCCTGTTTTGTTCTGGTTATAGTTGTTGCCGTTTTATGCTGGTCGCATGATTTACGTTGTTGGCGGCAGTTTTTCTTGTTGCCGCTGTTGCTGCTGCTGCTGCTGCACCGTGGTTATGCCAAGTGCTTGTGTCTGTTTGCTCGCTCGACATTTGAAAGTTGTGTCGAAACGGGTCGTTAGTTGCAACAAAATGAGAAGAGCTGCTATATAAGCTGTTGATCAAACAGCAGCAGTATTAAAGATAATATATGTGAAGAGGGGTATGCTCGACTGTAATATGCTGTGTAACATGATCAGTGCAGAAATTTCAATTAGAACAAAAAACTATGATTTTTTTTAGTTTACATTCTAAACAATTGACAGTTGATCAATGAAAAAATTTGAACTTGAGATCTAAAAAAAAAAGAAATAAAGACAACTTATTTTACTGACATTAACGGTTTGGTTGCTCCACAAAATTAAAGCTGTTGCTGTGCATTTGCTGGGATCTTAACATTTGATTTTTATTTTCTACTGTTTACTATTTACTTGCGTCACATTAGCACAGCTCGCGATGCTGACAGCTGCTGTCAGTTTTTGGTAACACTGGGCACACAACGCGTACACACACACACACACAATTTTTTGCATAGATTTATTTATTTTATTATTATATTTTTAACAGCAAATATTTTTTAGCTTTACCGCCGCCGCCCACTTTTGAAAAGTCGCCAACGTCAAAAACAGCAAAACGAGTGCGTCATTTGCATTTGTCATAGGCAAAAAAAAATGGTCGCTCAACTAGATGTAGAAGAGGTTGGTTGGTTAGTTGGTTGGGTTGGGTTGGTACCTATGTATGTGTCTTTTTCGCACTGCATTGCCGCCAGTCAGCACGATTTACTTTTACTTACTTCTACTTGCCCATAGAATCATAGAACTGGCGAATGTCTTTATTATTTGCACACTGAAAGTTTATAAATACCGCCTATCCTTTTTTCCCTGTTTCTCTCTTTCTCTCTTTATATTTCTGACAATTGTTGGTGCGCCCAGCTTTTTAATAAAGTCATTTTATTTACATTTGTGCTTTTGTCAAGTAATTTATTTACTTTTTTATGCCATTACATATATTTGGAGCTTGCATATTTACATTTGCTATTGTAACTGTTGTTGCTATTGCTGTTGCTGCTGCTGTTACTATTGTTACATTTGTTGGTGCTGCCGGTAGCCAAAAACATTTTAAATGCCATTTTAATTATATTTGCTCTTTTGTGCGTTGGCTGGGCGTAAATTCCACTTGGCTTTGGTCGCTCAGTTTGCAAGTTTTTCAATTAAAATGAAATAAAGCGACATAAATCAAGTCTTTCGCACACATATGTACAGAAAAACGATGCCTGACAACAGCAGCAGCAGCAACTCAACAGCAGTAGGAAAAAAAAAACATTTATATACTATATAAAAAAAATACTAAAGTAATAGCTGTTTTAAAAACTAACAGCAACCGCAAGTAACTTCATTTGGTTCCAAGCAAACGCTGCGTATGAGCAATGTCGAGCAATACAACTAGAAAATACGCAAACAGAACAGTCAACACTGTTCTGAGTCTGAGCAGTCGTCGTCCTTCTCCTCAAGCAATTTACAGTCTCCTGCTGACTGGCATTTGCATGCATCGAGACTTGAGACGGGAACTGAGTTTAGTTTGAAATGTTTTGGGGTTGGGTTTAGTTTGGTGGATAGGTCATTGGCAAATGCAATGTGCACTTGGCACATGCATTAATCAAAAGAGAAAGAAAAAACACACACACAAAATCATTCAACTTCTAAATTCAGAACATCAACATAAATACCAATGAAAATGCCACAAAATTGCTTGAGAAATTTTTCGCAAAAGTGGAATTTATTTAAATTTTCTTTGGTACTTTCAATCTTCAATCAAAAAATATGTACACTCACATTCTATCGGTCTCCTCGGTTTGGTCAGATGACAAATCAATAAATGTCAACTTGACAAATTACCCAAAAAGTCGCAAACAATTTGTCTTTGTCGCAACTATTTGCCAATTTTATTTCAATAGTTTTCTTTTCGAACATTTGATAAATAATATTTAAAAAATATTTTCTATGAAATATATTTTTATTTATTTTCTTTCGGTTCAATACATTTATTTCAGTTCGTTATGAGCGTTTGATAATTTTTTAGTTATTCTTTATTACTTTGAGGAGCTTATGCCCAACGCTAGTGGCTTAAATATATTTAGCTAAGATCAAACCATAAGTTATATATCTTAAAGCAATTCTCACTTGAAGTTTCTTTGACTTTCTACTATTTGTCTGTTATCAAAATTAAGTTAACAATTAACATCTGTCATATTATTGATCGAGTTGAACTTTTCTGTCAACTTACTGTTTTTTTTGGCCACAACAATTGTATCGCCCAATAACCGATAAAAGCCTTGGAAAAAAGGCCAAACTATTGACATATGGCTCGTGCCAGTTGTTGCATGAATGTGGGCCTGGTTTTGTTCGAGTTGTTGTTGCTTTACTTCAAGCATTTACAACAGGGCGACAACAAAAACCACTTGAGCGTGGCCTGGTTGTTATTTGCCAGCCACCCCCACTTCAGCCGGTGAGCGAGTGAGTGCACTTATCAGCGCCAATTGCAATTGTTTTTAATAATTCACTTTCACTTTTGTGCCCGCAGCCAACACACACACACACACACACACACACACACCCAAAAAACCTTGAACCGTATTTTGCTGTATTTTCTTAACAACTGGGCAACGGGCAACTGCTGTCGACCAATAAAACTTGCTCTATGTTGCTATGGCTCTGACTCGTTTCAGGCTAAGTCTGGGCATCGCTTTTCGGCCTGTTGCCACTTGACATTCTGCGTTTTGCATACAATATTTTAGAGTCGCACACTTGAGACAAAGAAGCAGACGCTTTTCCACAAAGGGCAAATAAAATTAATGAGCTTAGGGCTTAGCCCAACGCCAAAAGCCGATTTAAGAATTATTTTATGCATGTTGTTGTATGTTTTGGGTTAACATTAAAATCGCTACAAAATCTCTAATCACATATCTTTATTTTTTTATGTTCTCATTGCAGCTAAGACAAGCAACGCAACAGGACAAATTCACAACTGCAAAAGCTGTGACTTGTAAGGTAAAGTGCTACTTTATCTTTATATCTTACTATCTTTAACCTGCGTGCCTTGCAAAACATTCGTTTTGATGACAGCATAGCCTTAGGTAAAAAGACCCAGAGTTGGACTTAAGCAAAAGATCAAAAATCAGCAATAATAAAACGTTTGACAAATTAAATTTTGTCTAGATTATTTCTCAAAAATAAAATCTATTTATCGTCTGATATTACAAAAGTATTCAATCAGAGCTGGTTCGTTAAATAAACAATCTTATTTTTGTTTAATTAATGGGCTAAAATATATATTTAGAATATATTCTTGTACTGCGAAAATCCAAGCAAAATCACTTCGATCTCCATTAAGTTTTTCTAATGGATTTTGATGCTTGTCAAGATTTTCCCAAAAAAAAAAGGAAATAAAACCATAGCCATTTAATTTGCTTAGCTTGTTTTTTTTTCTTTAGCGTTTCCCATACTTTCAGGCATTTTCACTCGAACAACCTCGCAACTCCCCAATCTTTATTGAAAATAAATTGCTGTTCTTTCTTTTTTTTTTACTGTTGTTGTTGCTTGCCAGTTTCAGTGTTCAATAAGAGCGCAACACATACACACACAAACACACACACAAACTCATACACACACGCAAGCGAAGCCTATGTAAGTACTTATTATATTTTAACTTGTTCAATGTGCTGTGCCAATTGCTGTTGTTGTTGCTGCTGCTGCTGTTGTTTTCTTTCCTTTTGGTCAATTGGCCAGCACGTTAAGCTCACCCCTGACCCCTACTTCCCCACCGCAAGCCTCCCGGTCTCCCCGTCTCATTGGTTATTCTTTTACTTTTTTCATCGTTCGCTCTATTGCTGTTTTTTGTATCAAGTGGCAAGCACTGAAATGGCCAGCGGGCACAAAATCCCCCCGTCCCACCGTCACTAACCAACACCCACCACAACAACAAAAACAACAGCAACAAGATGAAACGACTCGTATTTTATCCTGCTGACTGGGCTCTGAGTTGAGGAAGCCGTTGCCCCAAAAAAAAGAAAACGAAGAAAATAGCTGCCGACTGCATTTCTCGCATGGAAGATATTTGCCGTTGCCGTTGCTGTTGCCTTTGCCTTTGATTTTGATATTGATTTCGTTGGCCAAGAGAAATTTCTAAGGTCGGCACGCTTTCGCATAATCGGGCATATTATCCCTGGCCTCCCCTGACCTCATGCATCTTATTTATGTGCCACACACACTCACACCAAACATAGAGCAACAGTCAGGACCAGATGCGAATGTTAACTTGGCATCAAAGCTGAAGTAGAAGTTCTGCAAGTAGAAGTAGCTACTAGCATCGGGTGACACAGAGGGAGAAGCGCTGCCAAAATGCTTTCATTTCATTTATTAATCAACAAAAGAGGCGCTTAGCTAAGAGTTGTGTGTCTATGTAGAGCATTCTATGTGAATTCAGTTTGGAGAAGAATCTTAAGCTTCCAAACCCAACCTGCTTTCAATTCTTCACATAAGCTCATAAATGCCAAAGTGCACATGGTTACCTTATACCCTCTACTACCTTTTTGTTTGGTTCTAAAAGGGGCTAAGAGCGATAGCAATAAAATGTTTTGCGATTTCCATAATTGGGGGAAATCTCAATAAACTGCTTACTACCCAAATGATTGATAAACAAGAGCAATATCTCCAATTTATTATAGGCTATCTATGCTGTTGTGCAGACCCCAAAAAGCGATTGCAGATTTCGCTTGTTATATACAGTTTTGTGTTTAATTTTTTTTTTGGCTTGTTTTGTTTTGCGGCCACAAATCTGTTTATGTGCTGCCATCGCCACAACAGCAGCAGCAAGAGCAACAGCCACCTCCTCACCCCTTCTCCACCGGGTTGGCTAAACCCTTCGTTGCAAACATGGCTCCAAATTCAGCAACCCCTCCTCACTTCCATCCCCAATGCCAGCTGCCAGTTGCCAGTTTGCCAGGCCAGTGTACGTTTTGTGCATTTGACTTTTATATGAACTAATTCATGAAAAATGCATGCCGCTTGTGCTGTTTGTGCCACCCTTTACCCCACTGTCACGCTTTCAATTCCGCATGCACCCACCGCACACCCCACCACACTGCCCAATCCTCCACAAATGAAGAAAAACCGGCCACCATAAATCGTCGTCTACGTCTCCGACATTGCTATACTGCATCAAATACAAATGTGACTGCAAATGTGAATGGTGAACTTTATGAGCACATGTTCTGGCATTGTTCGTGTGGCAAATAATTAAATTAAGATTTTTATAGCTTAATTGGATGGCTGTCGGGCGCCGAGTGCGCAGTAACCTGATGAATGACTGCTCGCATGCCATGGCATGCTCAACTGGCAGCCAGCCTGACTGGCAACATGGCCAGTTACATATTTGCAACTTGCAACGAGTGGATTGCCGCAAGAGAGCACAGCAACAAGCAGCATTGCAGCTAAACGGCAAGTGAAAGGCAACAAGTCTTGTCCAGCCAATGACTGGCTAAAATCAAATGATGTTGAGGGTGGCATTTGGGGGTCTTGTCTTAAGCAACGCAAACAAACTGATATTGCTGTTTCTCATGGAGCATTAAAAGCATTTTAGCATTTCTCTACTAAGTATGTGCAACAAAATTGCTAGACAATTAATATTAATTAATCCTTCATTTTCTTCTCAACTCAATTTGCTTACTATGTTATAGGAGAAATACCTTTGTTAACCATTAAATTTATAGTACAAAAAATGTTTCTCAACGGGCAGTTGATGAGTTTTATTGGCTATAACTATGGCCTCATTATGCATTGAATTTTTTAATCAAAGCTTTTTTTTATGTTGTTTTTATTATAAGCTGATTGCGCTGCATTTCTTTTACCAGCATTGGCTAGTTCAACTGCATGCTTGTAACCCAGGAATATATAAGTATAAACTCTACATATTTATGTGTATATACTTACAAGTGTGTGTGCTTGTGTGTGTGTGTGTGTGTTGGTGTTTGTGTTTGTGTACTTAGCTAAGTAGTGCACATTGCTCGCTCATGTGCCACATCGCATTTGGCCCTAGGCCGTGGCATTTGTTGCCGTTGCTGCTGCTGCGGCTGCTGCTGTTGTTGGATTTCTTTGGGTTACCTGGCCAACAGCAAACCAACAAATGACTGCCGCAGCACACAATCTGCACAGAATCTAAGCTCACGACGCGAGCAGCAATCCTTGAACTTTTCGCATTTCCAATATGCATAGCAGCCATGTAAAATCTGTTCTTCTATGTTGTTGTTGTTGTTGCTGTTGCTGGCGGCTGTTGCTGCTGTTTCAGTTGCCTTATGGGGCTCGTGACATCTCGGCCATGCAACGGCAGCCGTTTGTAGAGGGCGCGTTTGTTGCATCTGCAGTTGCCTTTCATTAACATGCTGTGCATTGGCGGTGGCAACGAGGACGATGACGATGACGACGAAGACGTCGGCGACGGCGACGGCCATCAAAAGAATAAATTGCACATGCAAATCGCCCAGCCATCCAATGGGATGTTTGTGTTAGTGTTTGCGTTTGCATTTATGTATGTGTGTGGCAGTGTACCACGCTTTGTGTTTAGATCTTTTTAGGTTTTTTTTTTTTTGTTAGCACAAAGGTTTTTTTTGCTCTCTTTCCAAAGTAAAAACTCTTTCAAAAGCCACGCAGGGCAAGTTAATAAAAATATGCAAAACTAAACAGTAGATACTCTGTAGTAAAATTTCTATGAAATACACAAAGGCATATATTTTTTCCTTTATTCCTTTATTTTCACCATACAAGCCTGATGTAAACAAAGAGGCTTTGGAAATTTTGTCACAAATTCAATAGACCTTATGCCGATTCCGAATAAAAATAAATATAAATAGGATAAACATTAAAAAACACCACAGCATCGCGTTTGGCATAAAAATGTTTTACTTTGCCTATAACATAAGCGATATGCCATGTTTAAGCAATTTTTTAGAGTACAGGGTATAATATTAAGAAAAAACCGCTGATGTCAAACAGCCAACTGTGCCAAGAAGCAACAACAGCAACAGCTGCCGCAGGCAAACAAAATGGCCACCCTTGGTTATGTACTAGAACACCAACCAGCACTAAACATAACATTCATGCATACATTCTACATCCTTACACAAAAACATGCATTCATACATAATTATGTATAAAGAAGAATGTAAACTTAGTTCGTTTCTACCTGCTTAAAGTAAGTATTAAAGTGAATGAGAATTCATCAGGTTTTAAGACAATATGAGTTTCATCATTTCATGCACATCCTCTGATGCTTAAAAATATTTACACTTATCACAAAAACGTGCCAAACAGATCAGATAAAACATGTGAATTACTTGTGTAAGCAAAAACACTTTTGCGTCATTGTGTTGAGTCCATTTGCTATGTATTTGTGTGTTGATTATGTAAGATTCTGCAAAAGATGTTAAATTTGAACCTTGCCACACACCAACAGCTTAGCACCTCGTTTGGTGCTGCAACTACTGACTTTTGACGCCACATTAAGCGATCAGCGAATAGTAGTTAAAGGAGTTGGTGTGTGTAGGTTGATAGGAGGGGAAAGGGAAGACATTGCATTTGTCTTTCTATCAGAAATTGATGTGCCACAATTTACTTTCGACTCTCGTTCTCTTCCTCTTCGTCTATGGCATTGGAAATCTCCATTTGCGCTGCCTGCCGCCTGTCGTTCTTGCTTTGCCTTACAGGGTTGCCAAGCTGTCGTCGCTGTCGTCGTTGTCGTCAACGTCTTGACAATTTCGGCAATGTGCGTTGAAGCGTTGCACACGATGCTATACGGCTATACCACTACAGCACTGCCGTCTGTCAGTCCATTCATCCTTGGCGCATTGCAATCAAAGTCAGCGCTCTGACTGACAGCGGGACGAAGTTTGCAAAGATAAGCCGCTTTACGTTTGCGTTCTCTGCATGTCATTCAAATGCTGTTGACAACTCCGGCAACTTTGGAGGCGGCCCCCACAGACCCCACAGCCTCTGCAGCAGCAACAACTAGTCCAAGTACAAGCAGTAGAAGTAGTTCCTCTATTTCTCTCTCTCTCTCTCTCTCTTCTGATTCCATTTCTGACTGTGGCTCTGAGTGACTGCCGCCGCTTTGGTGATGGCAGCCAGCTTTTGACTGCTTCCTTATGTTGTTAGCAGAAACGTGACAAGAAAATCAAACACGCAAAAATCTGCGACAACAACAACAACAGCAACAACCACATTAACTGCCTTGTGCCCATGATAACACTATAGGACTAGGCAGCAGCAGCAGCAGCGCACACACACACACGTAACCACAAAAAAAAAAAGAAACGGCTGACTAGACAGAGAGAGGGACATGTCTTGCTGTTAGTTAGCTGCATGTTCGCTGTGTGCAGATTTTAGTGGCATGCAGCAACAACGAAGTGAAGCCAAAGCTTAACATTTCGTGTCGCATTTATAGACAACGTGCTGCAAGCCTTTATTTTTTTTGGTTGTCTTCTCTTTCTTTGTTGAGTTGAGTTCAGCTAGAGCTAAACGTTGATTTGCTTTTTGTAAAATTGTTTCTCAATTCGTTGGCCAGCTCTTGTTGGCGACTCGTCATACACATACAATGTGTGTGTGTGTGTGCTATCTGTAAATTGGCATAATAAGTTGGCAGTCGCAGTTGCCAGGTTGCAGGATGAGCTTGCTGTTGCTGCTGGTGCTGATGTTGCTGATGCTGATTGATGTGCTGTGCCCCTTATGGTGGAATTCAGACGCTCTATTCGTCTCCTCTGCAACTTGTTACCTCAGTGCGCAACGTAAGCATTGACGTTACTGAACTTACCTGACTGTGTTCACAAAGCAAAGTCGCAATCGTCATCAGCTGATTATCATAATGCACAATTTGGTCGTAATGCTATTTCTAAACCAATGACAACGTAAGCAATCGCGTTTTGAAAAGTGTGTTGCTTGTGGAACAAGAAATAAGAAGATTCAAAATCAAAAAATGGAATACGAAGAAGACTAAATCGAAATTTTATAAACGAATCTTAAGAGGACAAGCAAAAACTTCGTTGTAAAGAAAATTCGTAATAAAGAACGGGTTTTTGATTGAACCAAATTGCTGGGTTCTTGAAATGAATTCGTTATATAGATAATTTCGTTAAATGGAAGTTTAATATAAGGAAGTATGACTGATCATACACTTATTTTTATTCAATGAAGATCTCATTTTTTATATCAAATCTGCTTTGGTTTTATATTTATCTCGTATTTTTAAATCTCCTTAAACTTAAACACAAAAAGTTTTCAGCTTAGAACTTAATGTTATTTCATAAAATAACTGTTGAATTCACTAATGGAATTCCCTGCAGTAATATGTACTTAAATTTCCTTGCATTCATACAGACTGAATGTTTTTAATAGGCAAATTACATTACCTGGCAATTTTAGTTTGAAAATGCAAAATCTACTAAATGTAATCATGCTGCTAGCTGGAGGAAGTGCGTGTATATACATAAAAATCTCAAAATGCCAACATTTAAACATCTTGTGAATTTTTGCCAGCATTGCCCTGAAGTTAAAAAAAAAAGATTTGTTGATTGGCAAGCACTTCCGTCGAACATGCGTGCCACTTGCGACCTGCTCGTATACAGATATCCAGTTGCAGATGCAGAAACGGATACAGATACAGATACAAGACAACGAGCTGACTCGCCCAAACATTTGTATTACCTACCGATATATAAACGTACATACCATATATATATTCTGTTTGATAGCTGCCAATTGTCAGTCGGTCAATTTGATTTTTTGTTTTTTTTTTGTGTGGGACATTTTTCGCAATTTATATTGCAACTCTGTGTGTGTGCGTGCGTGTGTGTGTGTGTGTGTGTGTGTGTGTGTGTTTGCAGTTCACAATTTGCATTCTGGCCACGCGCCCAACCCAACCCAGTCCAACAATCGACGCCAGTTTCATGTCTTTTGACAATTTGCCGCATTGTTTGTTAATTGTTAAACATTTTAAATCACTGCCAGCAATGACAGCAGTTGCTGATGTTGTTTTTGTTCTTGCTGCTGTTGCTGAATTTATGAGATACTCGAACATTATTTTCACTTGTTTCTCTTTGAAAAGAAAGAAGAAAAAAAGATGCTGCGCTGTTTAAACAGCAACGTTAATCGACGTTGAACTGATTGCGATTTTTTCTCTTTTCTCCGTCGTTTTTTGTTTTTTTTATGTGAGTATGCGCAATTTTGGCATCATTTGAAATGGGAGAATCGCAATATGGAAATATGCGAACTGGTATCCATAATTTGAATCTGATTCGCATGTGTTGAAAGATACTCAACCGAAAAATAAAGCAAAAAAACTTTCAAATGGGGCACAGCTTTCAGCTACAGTTCATAAATCGTTAATCAGTTCCGAGGGCGAATTTGAATTGCAAATTGGTTATCGATGAGCATCGAGGAAATGTTGTCAAATGCAAACAGACATTGCAGCGCTTTGATATATTACTCCCTTTTTTTTACGTTCCCCACTCAATCACAGCGCTTTCTGTGTAATTTCATTATATCTAATTAAATTTAGCAATATATTTTTGTATTTTTGCTTGTTTCTGTAACGTATCTGCCAGGCAAAACACACACAGATATAAAGATAAAGATACCGACTGTCATTTGACAAGAACTGTATAATCAACTCTGGGCGACATAACGAAAAAATCATTTTGTGATATCAATCGCCAAGGCAGCTGCGGGGCACACAGCGAAGTGAAGTTGAATTGAAAGATATCGACAGACGTAACAAGTTTAAAGCGTATGATAACTACGTATGTGTGTGTGCCTTCCGAGCATATTCATGATGTTTTGCTCACGCACACGTACGCAAATAAAAGGATGTGATGCAAATTAAAAAAAAGTACCCGGAAAGCAGGCTGCCAGCGGATGCAGATAAAGCTAGAAAAAGAAAATATATATGTATATACATATATATCTAAAGATACAGATACAGCTAGAGATAGATTATGTGTGTGCGAGATAAGCAATGTGTTGTCTTGTTTGGTGTGCATGCGTAGACGCATCCGTAAGATACATTTCGCAACCGTTGGCACGCACGATACTTAAGTTCATTTGCGCCACTCTGCGCCTCTGCATTTTAAGTGTGTGCGACATTTTTAAAATAAAAAGAACGAAAGCAACAAACGCCAACTTGCCAAGCACACACACGCTGTGTGTTTAGCTAGAAAGTTATGTATGCGAAGCTGTCAGATACAAAATGTATCTCAATGCTAAACGGCTGCTGCTGATGCTGCTGTTGCTTCTGTTGCTGTTGCGTTTGTCAAGCAAAGCAAATCGAACGGTTTTTTGTGCCACTTTAGCAATTCGCATTTCATTTCTATTTTCTATTTGCTATGTTTGCTCTTAGCTGATTCTTGATTCTTGTTCGCATAAATGATAAATTTGTGTTTCTGTAGGAATTAAAACAACAAAAAAAAGAGAGATTATCATGTACAGCGGCGACACACAAACATATTTAAACGGTCATTGCTCATGGCTAAAAGCAATTTTGAATCATTCTTAAGCTCAAGAATTGCGCTTGACTGCTCGTCAGATTGGATTTAGCGATAAATGCTTTAATTATAGCACTCTTTGGCAGCAGTTCTTTAAAGCTTATAGGCGTCTCTCATTTGGCAGTTGTTGGCCGAGAAAGCCGTCATAAAACCAAAATCAATGGCGGCCATAAACTTGCGCGCTGCTGCTGAATTGTGATTGAATACGAATTGATCTATCGAAAGAAAAAAAGAACAGAAAAACCGCCCAACACGCAAATGAGTCAGTTTTCAAGATAAATATACCTCCACGCATGTCGTATTCATATAATTTTGAATAAGATACTCTACAACTTTTAGATAATTCATGGCATTGACAATATTTTTAGAAGCAAATGATTGATTGATGTCTGAGTGAATAAAGCTTATAACTGAATTAATCGAATATAGAATGTGAATATATGATTTTAATTATGCATACACAAATTTTAATTAGTTAATCATTTTTTTAAGCTCGAAAGGCTTAGCAATTTTAATCTTTTTAAAATGTTACATGAAATGAAATCTTATTCCTCTTCTTGCTAGCTATAAGAGCACCCCAAATTTTATGAAAATATCTGAAAATATTTATTAAGTTTAAATAAATATAATACTTTTTTAATCAAATGCTTCAGAGCTAAATTTTTTAAGGCTAGTGTAATATTCTCTTTTTCGCTTGAGTTTAAAACTCTCCCCCTCATTGTCAGCTGCAACACAAAGAGCCAGACAGAAGTTTCACACGATCTGAACACGCAGAGTCGACTCGGTTTGTGTTGATGCTGCATGCAACTCGTTTTTGTTTGTTTTTGTTGTAGTTTTGCATTTTTGCAGCCATCCTTCATTTTGCCAAGGGGCCACAACTTTGTCTCAAAATAAACAATGAAACGCCTCTGTAAATATGTTTGTGTGTGTGTCTGTGTGTGTTGAGGCAGCAGATGCCTCTAGCAGCCTGTCAGAGAGTCTCTGTTGTTTTTGGTTTAACTGCTGCTGCTGTTGCTGGTTGTTCTCTTCTCCTCCTATTCCTTCTATTCCCCCTGTACAAACCAGCCCACCGACACACCAACAACACTCGACATTTGCGGCGTGATAAGCTTTGATTACATGCCAGACAGCAACTGATCAGCCCCAGTGACTGGAGCCAACTGGCAGTGCAAATTAAATGGCAAAGAAAAAAAGAAGCGCAAGAAAAAACCAACAGCAAATAAGCAGAAGGAGAAGAGAAAATTCTATAAATATTGTGCCTGTGTGCATGTGTTCAAATTGCTGCAAGTTTGGGGTCGATTGTGCAGCGATGGCGGTGGCGGCGACGGCGGTGGCGGGAGCAGCAATTGCAACAAGCAATGGGAAACTTGGCGAACGAGCTACTTTCAAGAAATGTTTGCAGCAACAATGGCTTGTGACACGCATTTCCTGTGCCTCGATGCCTGCGGCAGTGCCAGGCTGCAGAATACTATATATCTATCTATATAGTATATATACATGTTTATATGCATTCAAAGCTAGAACTTGTTTGGTGGCTTTTGCGCGTGCGCAACGCAACACACATTTCCGTTAGATCAGCAGAATTGTACATTGAGCTTGAATGTGGAGATCAATGCTCGCAGCAGCGGCGGCTGCTAATCGAATCTGGGAGCAGAGCGAGCTAAGCATTTTTAATTGTTGTTCGGTTGTGGAGAATGTGAAGAGAGAGAACGCGCGCGTCAACAATTTGTAAGTCACTGAGGCTCATTGACCCAATTTGAAAGACAACGCTGCCTGTCTCGAGTCAATAGTTAAATAAGTGGTTGAATAGTTGTACATCATTAAAATACATATCGATGTACATATTTATACATACATACACTTCTTCCATTATTCCTGAGCCACAAGTTCTTTTCTTTCGTTTCGCGTTTTGGGCGCGACACACACTGCGATGGAGCAGCGTGGGGCCAAGCAGCATGGTCAGAAGCCACATTCAAGATTGAACCTGTTTTGCCTAGCAAATTAGCGTCAACAACAACAAATACAACTATTGCTGCTGCTGCTGCTGCTGCAAATATTTTGTGGTAACAACACACAAAAAAAAAAATCAGGAAAAAAAAACAGAACTGAACAAATCGGAATAGCCGTAACGAGTATTAAATAGCAAATTGACCCAAATCGTTTGGGTTGTTTGAAATTGTGCCTGAAATATCAAAGAGAGTTTAGCTTCTATTTTCTTTTGTTGTTCTTGTTTTTTTCGTCTTAAACGCGAGAAAGTCCCTCAATTCAGCTTGTAAATGCTAATGCCTGACATATTGCGGCTGCTTGTTATTTGATCGATATGGATTTGGGTTAACTACGCGCAGAAACCAGGAGAGAGATTAATGATCCACTGCTTGGCATTTCGGGTCCATGGCATTTTACTGGTCAAACAGAATGCAAAATGCCTTTTCAAATGCAATAAGCATAGGTTACAAACTTTCATCAAAGCTACTTTCAACTATCTGCTGAACTCTACTCAACTTTAATATTTTTTCTTAGCAAAATAAAACAAATGAGGCTGATTAAATATTGTCCCGTTTCTCCCCCCGTTGTGTGGATTTAAATTGTAGATTTTAGTTTTGAATGCAGCTGGAGATGAGTCGAGTGCAAATCATCAGAGATTTATAGCAACTTCAACACACACACACACACGTATTTTGGTATGCCAAATAGATACACAGATACACTTGCAGATAGATAGTTTCTGCATATTTCACGGGCCCTGCAGCCCCAACCAACCTAAGCTTAGGGATGTGTTTGTTGCAAAAAAAAAAAAAAAAAAAAATATAAATAAAATAGACAAAAAAAGCTTGTTGAAAGCTTGTTGCAAAATATTTTGTATAATATTCGCTAACTCTTCAACTGACTGCCTGCTGTTTGTATTTCTGTGTGTGTGTGAATTTTGTGTGTTTGTTGGGCAAAGTTTGTGCGGCACATGGCACATGCAAATGAAATGAAAAACACTTGAGCAAAAACTCTAAGCTGCCAGAATGCGACCTGGCTCAAGCACTGTGTTTTTGTGTGAGGGCGTGTGTGTGTGTGTGTGTGTGCTTTGCATTTGCCTGATTTTGGGCTGTGCAGCAAATGTTGCACAAAGTTTTTGATTATGTAAAAATTGCATTAAAGCTGCGGGCGGTCGAAGAGAAGCCCTTCCAAGGATTTTAAGTGCCCTTTGCTGCTGCTGCTGCCGCTGCCTTTGAAGAAATGGACAATCCCACAGGCAGGCAATCATAATAGAGTCTCAGGTGTGCCGAGAACTCTCGCCCAGCCAGACATTGTGCACAGAGAGATAGAGAAAGCTGAACGAGCTGAGCTGCTTAAGCAGCAGGGCCAACAAACTGTTTAGTGCCCAGAACTGGGTGCGGCTTTTGTAGGCTTGGGCTTGGGCTTGGGCAAAGAAATAAAACTGGACATGCAAGCTGCTGGGCATACAACGACGACATTCAGGATACTTTGCCAATTGAAAGCGCAGACAGAACAGAAACAGAAACAGCAGCAAGCACACATTTAAAGTGTCCTATTGTGGAGTGTCAGACGGACAGACAGCTGCCATTGTCATCCATTTGCCACAGACAGACAAACGGACTGACGGAAACACTACTACGTGCAATTTGTAGACAAAAATTGAGCTATGGATGAATGGGTGTCCCTGTTTTTCAGCTCAGCTGCAAGGCTAGACGGGTCACGCCTTTTGTTTATCGCTTGCCTCGGAGGCAGGTTGCAAAGCTCCCTTGCTCCACTCGGCCAGTGCCATAAATATAAGAGGCACGCCGTCAGACATAACGACAACACCAACGCAGCCGTTAATGTCGACTCAGTCGACTTCAACTCCAGGTCCAACTCTGACGCCGTCGTGTGGCATACACACAAAGATACAAAAGCGCAGATAACCAAACAGATTGTCGCCTGAAGTGTCGTATCGTGTCGTGTGTCCAGAGCGCCACAAATGGAAATGGAGATGGAAAATGCGCTGCTGCCTGATGCTGCTGCAACCGGTTAACTCTAAAGCGCGCAACTGAAGTGGGGCATCGGCAAGAGAGGGAGCACTTGACCACATAAAAAAGAAATGTGCTTCCACTTTGGGTGCCACAGTGTGCCATCTACATATATACAATCTGTTCTTTTAAAAAGGGAATTTATTCAATAATACATAATAAAATATCAGATTTTGTATTTTTTGTGTAGCATTTAAGAACTTTGATGGTTCACCAAAACCTCTGATAAGCTTTAATTTATCGGAAATACTCAAATACTCAAACTTCCACTGTGTCGCACTTTGAGATTGTTTTCCATCGTCCTTGTCCTCGTCCTCGTCCTTGTTCTCAATCTCTGACCGGATGGACGTCTGTCTGTTTGTCTGGCCCAAAGCTCTGTTTGTGGACAGCGCTTGAAGAAATATTACACGCAATTTTCAAGCTGACAGCTTGTGTCTGAATCTGAGTCCGAGGCCTGATGCCTGTGCCTGTGCCTGTGGCCTGTTTGAGGAAACGGAAATGGTTGCGCGGCTGGCCGACATATTAAAAATTAATGACGGCATTTCATAAGTGTGGGAATTTTTTTGTGGGTTGGGGAGGGGGATGAGGCACACGAAACATTCAATGTTGTCGATAAGATATAAGAAATGCTAAGTAATTTTTTAGTGCCAACCATGCTGTATATTTTGCCTGTCGCCTAACGAGTTTCTTTGGTTTATTTTATTTTTCTCATTGCAGAGCAAGAAACTTTAAGAGAAATATAAGGAAGGAAGGAAAAACGCCCCCCTTGGAAAAAAAAACTTAGATTGCTAGAATGGCGCATTCAAAGGTCATATTAAAGATATTGTTCTCACTGTGCGTTTGGTCATTTGTGATCATTGGCCTGTTCAAGATGCATGGCACAAATTTGGTGCCACAAGATTATCATCAGATGCCACCAGACTATCAACAATTGCCGCTCAACGGTCGCAGTCTCTTGCAAAAGGATATGTTGCGCTATGCGGAAACTACATCAACGACAACCGACCACTTTGATCCCAGCGAGATACTCGTCGACAATCGTACAGGTAAACAACACAACACCAATTGAAATACGTGAACTTGCAACACAGTTGTTTTAACTCATAATTCTACTCGCTTCCTCCTTTACAGCCATGGACGATGATCAGCTGGTGCGGGATGTCGAATCAAGGATACCATCGTTACCAATTGCCTATTGGAGCAAGAACAAGAACTTTCTGCAACAAAAGTCATCGACCTGTGCCAAATATCCATCGATCTTTGAGCTGGAGTTCAATAACATTTACTGGCAAACGTTGCGCACATCGAATGGAACCTTTCAGCTGTTTGGTGCCTATTACGATATACGACGCACCTCGCTGCTAGGACCAACAGTTCGCATTCTGGGCATGATCGATCGCATCGAGCCGAAGGTGAAGACCTTTTGTCAGTTCTGGTTCGATGGCCAAAAGGAGCCGTTCATTGTGAAGACGTTTGAGTACAAGTACATATGGTACAACAAGTGGGGCAACTACAAACAGGGCATCTATCAGCCGTACCTCATTGCCTGCCAGATACCTAAACCCTTTCATGGCGTCGTGCCCAGCTCCGTCTCAATGGTGGAGAAAGAGTGCGATACGGCCACAAATAATTTGCGTGTCATATACAATCGGCCACCGGATGATCAGAAGAAGGGTTTTGCTGTTTGTGTCAAGGGACTGGACTTTCTCTATGATGATCTGAGCGTGCGTCTAATCGAATGGATCGAGATGCTTAACATTTTGGGTGCGGACAAGATATACTTTTATAATCTGCAGGTTCATCCAAATATCAGCAAGGTCCTAAGCCATTATGAGCAGGAAGGCAAAGTCCAAGTTATACCCTTAACGCTGCCAGGCGGTCAGCCAAATGTGCCCGGCTTTCAGCATCTCTATCTGACCAAGAAGACCAATCACAAGCGACAGAACGAGGTGATACCGTACAATGACTGCCTGTACAAGAATCTATATCTGTACGATTACATTGCCCTGCTGGACATCGATGAGGTAATCATGCCCAAAGGCAATTCCGTACTTTGGTCTGAGCTAATGGAGAAGGTGCGGCCGGAGTCGCTCAAATTCAAACCGGATGGCTATCACAGCTATAACTTCCGCAACGTCTACTTCCTGGACGATCAGCAGCACGAGCATGGCTGGCACAAGGATATACCCAAATATATGCATATGTTGCAGCATGTGCATCGTGCCAAGAACTACACAAAGCCCAATCAGTATGTCAAGTGCTTTCACGATCCGGAACGTGTCCTCACCCTGCACAATCACTTCCCACTGAGCTGTTTGGGTGGCGTTTGCAAATCGTATCCGGTGGATACGCAGGACGCACAGTTGCAGCACTATCGGGCCGATTGCGTCAAAACGTTGAAGAAGAGCTGTGAGGAGTATCGCGAGAATTCCGTTGAGGACAAGACAATATGGAAGTACAAGGATGAGCTCATAAGACGTACCATTAAAACGCTCGAAACGCTAGGATTCTTTAGGCGTAGTGGCGGTGGCGCAGGGTTCGGTGGCAGCAGCAGCGGCCTCGGCGGTGGCGCCACAACACACTCAACGGAACGGTGATTCGCGCTTCTTGGCGGCTGGTCGTGGCCCTGGCTGCCAGTGACGCCCTATGTGGAACCAGCGGCAGCTGGCCAACCGGGCAACGAAGGGTTTTTCGTCTAGTAAGAGTTTTAGGTGGAGAGTTCGAAAGGAAGAGAGAGAGAGAGAGATAGAGAGAGTTCGAACTCAAATCCAAAACATAAACCCGTCCCCCACAGCCCCACAAAAAAAAAAAAAAAAAAAACAAATTGTAGAGCTCGATTTGTTCATTTCCTGTATTATAGAAAAGTGTTTAATTTTTTTTTATTTCCTTTAAGATAATTTTTATTTTGTAGTATTCTGTAATTTGTAATTCCCCTGCTATACCAACTTACTTAGTTAATATTATAAAGTTATTTTTGATATATGTATGCTTTGTTTTATCGAACACTTTTATATCCTAGTACTATTTATCATATATACATACATACATACATACATATATATTTATTCGCACTTTCGTATGGCTATTGTAAAAAACAAAAACGAAAAAAAAAATTCGAATGAAAAACACTTGAAATTGTGCCTTCAACTTAAAATTGTAGTGTGTAGGGTTTTAGATCAGCGACTCTATATGTATGTACATGCATATGTATATATGTATTTATGTACCTATACTTATGTATATGTATAGCTGCTTATTGGGCAGTTGCCCAAAAAAAAACACAATTGTTTATAAACATAACTGTATTCACAAAAGACGTTACAAAATACGACAAGCCCAATGAACAGGTTGAAACACAGAAAAAAAGAACATTAAAAACAAACAACAAAAAAACACAAAAACCTATAATAAGTTAAAGACTGATGACTGACGTTTATTAATAATTAGATACAATTGCAAAAGCCCCTGAAAAAAAAAACAAAATTATGTGAAATTGAAAGAAATTTGCAAAATTTATTTCAAATTATGTGCGTAAGCGAACAACATTTCAATTGATATTATGTATTAACTAAACTAGTTAGTATTTGTTGTGTCCTTATCTAACGACAAACAAAATAATATATATATATATATATATATCACTAAATGCTAAGCAAACATCTGAACAAAAATATGAACTGTAAATAGTTAAATTGTTAAAAAAAAAACACACACACACATCTAGATATACTTTATATATACATATACAATAATGACATACATACATATATAAATATTATTAAATAATATGTTAAACAGAAACAAAAGAATAATATTTATAATACGCATATACATAAACTATATATGTATAACTAAACAGTTGCATCTACTACTTTAAGCAAGCTGCTCAATCGAACATAGTTACTTATACAATAATTTTATTTTAAGTGTATTTTTTTGTATTGTGTCAAACCACTTTTATCCTATACGTATTAAGTATCAGTTCTTGCACCTTAATATACTATTGTTAATTAAGTTGACTATTTTATTATATTTTGTTTCATTGTATATAAAAATTTTATCAGCATGGATTTTGTGTTTGTTTGTTTACTTTTGTATCCTTATGGAACTTTTAGTTTGTTTATTTTCACTTTACACTATTTTGCTGCTTAGTCAAATTGTTGAAATTTAAGAAAAAATTGTTTTGCACATTGGATAAGCGTTGATTTGTATGGGATGTACTATATAAATATATATAGATATACCAGGTTGCAGATATTTAAACTATTGCACTAGATCACATCGATCTAAAATTAAACTTAAATATATGTATAGATATATAAGTACACATAGATATTATCATGTACATGTACTTACTATATATGTATGTATACATAGAAACATAAGGTATTAATGTTAGTTGATAAATATATGATGAAACACAACCCAATTTTTTTTTTGCATAGCTTATAACAATTGATATGAGAAAAAGTGATTGAGGAATAAAATTTTAAAATATGTCAAAGCTCCACTGTGTTTTTATGTACATGTATCTTAAAGATACGATTTTCAATATAAAACCATTTGCATTCGCTTAACATTCGGGATGCGTATTTAATATAAAACTTAAGCACAATCGATAACCTTTGCAATAAATCTGTTTAATGTTTGGCATCACACTCGTTTAGGTAGCCGTTTAAGCTGTTAACCGTTACAGATATTTATTGGTAGTGGCATTGCTGCCATTAGCTTTAATTCAACTTTAGGCCAGATGGTTTCGGACTGCATTTAAGTACAAGTGTACGTACTACTTGGCTCGTTTAAGGTTTCCAAAAATTCAAGCATGCAAACACAGCATTCTCATACACATACACATACTCAGACACGGGCACACGTACACTTGACTAGATAGTGAACCGAAGACTTTTCCAGTTGAATGGTTAGCTATCCGGGCTATACCTTGGCTGAGAACGTGGCATCGTTGCTCACAGCGCGTCCAGCGTGGCAAGACGTGAGATACAAAACTTCTTAGAATGTAAACAACAAAGCATTTATTCTCAGGCATAAATGAATCCACTTACGCACAACTTGGCGCAAAACGCGCAGCACCCACAGATGCCAACATCTAACTAGGCTGCCAGGCAGGCAAGACCTAAAGCCATTGTACACGGAACGATACAAAAAGCAGAAGCAGCAAATAAATAAAGCCAACCATACAGGGTATTTTGGAGCACGAAGAAATGAATAAGTGGCAAAACTGGAGCCAAGAAAATTTGTATAAACGCAACTTAAGTGAGCATTAAACACGCTCCACTAAAGGACTTCTTCGGCCGGGGCCGAGGTCCCTTTTTTGCCAAACGGTGGCGCTTAACTTGGTTAATAAACATTACTAACGCCACAAAAACCATTTACGTGAACTATTAAAATTCCACAGCATTTTAGTTGCCTCTTTGCCTCTTGTTTCACGATTATGTTTACTTACATGGCAAGCAGCAACAACATCCAAACACACACTAACACACACACACACACCATGCCGATGAAGAGTTGATGAAACCCCTTTTTTGCATGTGCGTTAGTCGTTAAGTGAAATCTCATCGCCGCATGATGGGGCAAACGTTGAATAAGTCTTTAAATTTAAATCATTTTATGAATACCTATTAGGCGGCCGACAAGCCGCATCCATCTTCTATTTTGGGCCAAAGTTTTCTTGTTAAGGTTTATGGACCATCATTCCAGCCATTCGTAGAGTACTTTCCCATTAGCCGTAGTAAACAACTGAAAGCTGGTTAGGGTTGTCAAGCCATTTATGGATCAGGATCTAGCGCGTTGTACTCTATGCATTTTTAGACAGTCGAAAGCTCAACATGAATGTCTTATAAATTATTAATAACACAATTTAGAGCGCATGTTTGATGCTAAAATGCAAATGCTGGCAAACTAATTAAAATCCACTATAGGATCGGCGGGCAGCATAGTATTTATAATGCATGCGCATAAATCCTGAAATTAAGCGCTCCGGCTTAAAAACCATGCAAAATTAAAACGTGCAATTACGCTGCCAATTTCCATATATGATGGTGTGTTTGTGAGTGTGTTAGTATGCGTGTATAGAGAGCCAGCTTTATTGAGCCAATTACCCAACGGGAAATTGTTCAAATCCTACAAATGCTACGCTTTTTGACCGCTGCCTAATATGATATACATACCTTAATGAAAAAGCTATTAAATTTCTATAGAATCAGACAAATTGTGCAGCAAAGATTAGAGAATAAGCAAAGATCACGAAAAATAAACGGTAAATGCAAAATGTGAGTGGAACTGTCTCGTTTCTGTTTTGTTTGCATTTGTGTATAATAAGAAGCATCACTCGAGCTAAAGGCGGGATACACTATTCAATTATTTTTTAGAATATATTGTTAACAAAAATGTGTAAGGATCTGCTCTCTAAGTCATATGAGGTATATCATAACTGAGCTTTAAATGCACTTTCGTGACGATTTAACTCATTTGCATTCAAACAGATTTGGATCTCAGTTACACACAAACGGAAAAGTTGCTTAAAAGAAAACAAGAAAAAGCCATACATTTTCAAGTGAGACAGTCACACATCACCGGAATGTTTCCCACTGGGTAACACATGGGACGAGCATAATTTTGTAGCCAGCTTTTGGCTTTTGGCGTTAAAAACGTGTAACCACACATGAAATCCATGCAGTTGGTCAGTTTCCTCATTTGTCCGTTGATTTGAATAGCATCTATTGCGGTTGTGTCTCTGTTACAAATTTTAAAAAACACATTCCACTTCAAGTGTATATTTATGCTAATACGCGAGATAATGATGCATTAGCTAGAGGTAAACGGAATGCAACTGATTTATCAATATTTGTTGGGAGTTAGACAAAAAAAGGTTATTTTAAATAATTAACTAATTAAATTAATTAAATAGTCATAAGAATTTTCATATTCATACTAGTATATGTCCATTTCCATGTATGTACATTGTACATATAATTATATAATTATTATTCGTGTTCATCTGTACTGTCATACATTCGTATATATTCAACTACATATTCATGTTGCAAGTTTCACGTTGCAACATTGTAATATTGCATACATAGGTGGCTAACCAAACAGCTGCCAGCTAAACAGTAGCTTGTTCGCCACAAGGATATCACCAGTTGGCTATAATTAGGGTGCACACACACACACACACACTTAGAGCCACAATTGCATATGCATATTAAAGTACTCACATGCATGTGGTGCTTGATTTTTGGCTGCGTATTCAATCTAATTGTATATATAAATGTGTGTTTGTGTGGGGGGAAGGAGAGACAGTCGACATAGGAAATGCTAATTGCATGTAAGTGTAGAAGCACAATAGTATTTGCGTGTGTTGTGTGTGTGTGTGTGGGTGTGTGTGTTGGAGGCAATATACATGCAAGTCGCAGCCTCAATCGTGGTTGACAGTAGCTGGTTAGATTGCTTCTCTATCCGCCACACCTCCCACACAATTGGTTAACCCGACACACTCGTACAATATTATTGCTCACAATCTAATTAAACGCATTCATAGAAGGGGAAAGCAGCCTCTGCACCGGAAGCGAACGTCGTCATTACGCTGCCTTCCTTCCTTCCTTTCGTTCTTAGTTCCATCTACTTTAAGCCCCTGACTCGTAATGCTTGCTTCCAATATTTGCTCCTCATTTTGTTAGCCTTCAATTGGCTGCTGGGTTTGCCAATTCAAGCTTAAAGTACAACCACATTGCCCATACCTCGTATCCATCCACATGGCAGTCATTAACCCACGCACACACCAACCCACATACACACGCACAATTGTAGCTACGTATATGTGCTTAATTGAGAACGGAATTTAGCGGTAATTCAATTCGTCTCGTCTCTCTGAACGGGGTTGCTTAGGATCTAATTGCATCTGACGGAACTTTGAGTCGTATAGGCTTAGTCGATTTTAAAGAGCTGCCTCTCTCCCCCTCTCTTTCTGTGGCATGGACTTAAAGCCCATGGCACACTTTGCACATGCAGTGACACAATTTTTCAGCTAGCTATTCTTTCACGCCTCTCGCCACATTTTGTCCATTCTCTATTCACACTTGCCACAGCAGCCAGGACGACGAGGAGACCTGGGGCCAAGTGCTAGGTCTGCCACGTTTTGCTCTTGCTGTCGATTAGTCAATTATAGACAAATGGCCTGGGAGTTGTGCGCGGCGCAATGTAAACAAGCCATCAATAGCATAAAAGGAGTCTGCACGCCAGTGGAGAAACAGGCAAACAGTTAAAAGGAGAAATTGTGAAATCGTGAAATGGGCAAAGAAGAAGCTAGGCTGAGCGAGCCGCGTGGCTGAGATAAAAGAATTATGCAACAGCAGCAGGGGAGGAGAGCCACGTACAAAAGACTAGCTGCCCAGGATGCCAGGACGCAAACCACGGGCACAATGGAGCGATGAGCACAAAGCGGAAGCCACAAAACACAGCAATATTTTCGTCCTCTTTTCTTTTTTGAAAAAATAAAAAAAAAATGTACAACGGAAAAACTGCATGAATAAATGGAACATAAAAGCAGTCGCTGCAAAAGTACTCTTACTGAATTAATGAACAAGCACCAGTACTCTATCATAGGTAATACATAGCCAAACACATTTCGTTTGGTTCGTGAAACGATCACTTTAAATTATAAGCCGCAGGAATGCATCGCTGATGACAAAACATTTTAATTTGAATATTTTAATTCTGCCCGACATAGAATTCAATTGTAAGATTTTACTTAGAACAACATCCCAGCTAATTTTGATGTTTAACACAATTTAGGAGCTTTTCATAAAAGTTTGTCAACAAAAAATATGCATTGACACATTTTAAATAATTCTAAAATTTTATTGCATACTCTTAGGGTGTGCAATAAAAACAACTAAACAAGTAGTGAAAGTAGAGTATACTTTAACGACAAATTAAAGGACATTTACATATAATAGTTGGCATATAATTAATAAAAATTATAAATTATACTTTGTTTAACAAAAACTTTTTAATTTTCAAAAGATTTGCGCGCTTGATAATCAATCTTTCATAGTGTCGCAGCAAAGTAATCCTACGGAACAGCTCGGCCAATAGCTGACTGAAGTTTGTTATACCTAGCCTTGGGTATGTCTGATTTCAAACAGCCGTTTGCATGTTAACATACATAGGCATTGGGAGATGTTAGTATGAAACGAAGCTGTAGTCTAAATTTTTCGTTTTGGACAAAAAAAAACCTCAAACGGATATCGGGAAAAAAGCACTTTGGTGTCGGCCATTTGTTTTGACCTGAACAAGGCAACGTGGCAAGTGGAAGCTACTAGAACTGAGTTTGTATTGGGGCTGGCACTGGGTGCTTAGCGACAACGTTTGGAGATAAACCAAAGTTTTGCTGCTATTGAACGCGCGGACTAGGACAAGTTCGAGAAACACACAAACAGATAACCAGACAAATACATACATAGGTATGTATCTACTATATGTATCTAGGAACTAAATAGTGCGGATAGCCGCACAACAAAACGATGCTCAAAGAATGCAAAAAGTTTAAATTGTGTTAGTGTCGCTGCAGCAGCTTCAAACTTGCCCAGAATGGACCTAAGTAAGCAAAATCTAGAAGGCAGCTTAACAATGTCACAACTGCACTGTGGAATCGCTTCAATGCTGAGTAACCCAAAATACAACATTATCTATGCTACATCATTAAATATTTTACAAAAAGGGCTATGATTTAGAACATAGGCAAAGTTTTCTGGAATTTTCAAATCAACCAACCAATTTAATTTTACTCGTTTGTTGCATATTTCGTTTTAGGGTCAAATACTTTAAGAAATTATTTCAAACTATTTGCTCAAATTATTTAAAATCAAATAACTTTGTTATTAATTTGTTTTTTGGCTACTGTTATTCAGCAATTAGTTATCTGAAAACAATAAATGCTCCATCATCTTTCCATATTCATGCGTATTAAATGGTTGCCAATTTCAGTTTTAAGCCATTTATCTATTCGCACTGCCCATGGTTTGGGGCTAAATACAATAAGCAGCCCACAGATGTGCTGTTTTCTGATTCCCCTCTTTATTCCCTCTCCCCTATCTGGCCATTTTGGGTTGCAACAACCACACGATTTCCGCTAAATGCCAACTAGAAAATACTAGATGCTGCCAATGGCAGCAGGCGGCAGCCAGAGCCAGAGGCAAAGGCGGCGGTAAGCATTGGGGCTATTCTTTTTGACCATTTGTTGTGCCAACGCTAACACAAACAGCCAACGTCCCACTTATTCAGCTTGTGGGCCTGCAACGGGGCTGGCTGGTATCAAAACAAACAAAAGCAAAATCTAGTTAATTGGGTAAAATGCTGTGCGGAAATTGAAAGCAAAAGCAAAAGCACAAACAGCGACACAGTGGCAGTACCTAGAACAGCAGCAGCAGCAGAGACGCCACCAAAAGTTGAAACCAGTTGCATTGGCATCACCGTTTTGGAGCGGAAATGCCCGGTATTCCCGTGCAGCCTGCCTCCTATCCTGAAAATGCAATAAATATCTAAATTGGCGCATGGCGTTCGCATTTGAATTTTCATTTGCATTTGCATTCTGTGATGTTATGTTCTGTTCTGTTCTGTTCTGTTCTGTCCTGTTCTATTCTGTTCTGTTTTGTGGCTTCTGGGCATTGCTTGTCGCCCGCTTTTGCCTATAACTATAGTTTGGATTTGGCTCTCTGCAGCTCTGTTGCCATTGTTCATCGATTTATGCAAATTTCTGCGGACATTTTATCAATAAACAATAATAAATTAAAATCAACAATCATTGAGCTGGTGAGAGCTGTTCGTTATGGGGCCGGCGTTAGGCGCCAAAATTAAAAACCAAATTTATAAATGCCAATTGTCAATGGCTAAAATGACCAATGGCCAACGCCTGCAGCCAGACAACACCATTCGCACAGTATAAAACAAATATTCTCTGGACACGATAGTAAAGACAAAATAACAACAAGATTTTATAATAATAAGCAAGTAAGATTTAAAACACTTAGTATTCAAATCATTTTTACTTTATGTACAGCAACTATTTGGGGTTCGTGCTTGTGTTTAAAGACAGTTTCGTCCATCTCTATACAACGGGGAATATACAATGTATACGGATATATTATATGTTTGCACATACTGCATGTGATCCATTTTATGCACATAGACAAATTTACGCAAATGCTAAAGCAACAGCACCAGCAACAACAACAAGCACAATTATAACTGTATTTGCAATCAAAAATGAAACTGCAAAAAACCAACGAAACGAAATGCATAACAAATGGAGCGCTACTGAAGGGCCGACAGGCTAACAAACTATTGACCCAATGGAAAATCCAATTGTCATCGCCAAAAAAAAATAAAATCCTTAAACATTAACCAAAACCAAAAATTCAATAACAATAACAATAAGTTGAATTATATTTGGTGCAGACTTGTGATCAAAATAAACATTATGAACGAATAAATGTGTACATTGTATTTATTTAAGGCATCCTCTCACACATTTTGGCAAAACTAATCCAATTAATATAAAAATAATACATTTTCGCTTAGCTTGTTGAAAGACACGTGTTAAGTGTTGATTATTTCTCTAATTGCACTTTAGTTGATTGCGTTTTGTAGAAATTCTTAAGGAGCCTCAATTTAAAATGTTTCCAAAACTATCTTTAACATTTAAGGATACGACCAAAACAAAGTAACAAAAGCTTAAGCGTAAAGCTCTCAATAAGGCATGGCAAGCGAATAAAAATGAGAGCGCTCATCAGTTGAGGCAAGAGTTACGCATAAATACTTTTAAGCACAAAAGAAAAGTAAGAAAGAAGAAAAGAAAAATAAAGATTAAGAAAGTGGAGCCACATTTCTAGCGGGCACTTTGCAACCGCAGTGCTGCAGGAATGTTGCGCAGCGTGTTAACAGAGGAAGGGGGCGAGGTAGCGGGAGGAAGCACTACCGTTGCTGGGCGCGTTTCGTTTCGGTTTCGGTTTTTGGCTTGTTCGGTCAGTTTTGCATACTTTTGTGCGGGGGCACATGCAAAATTTGCATTTTCCATTTCACGGCAGGCGTTCGTTCGTTCACGTCAAATGGAAATAAACCTTGCACTTTTTTTACCACCCTGCAAAACTCACCCACGGCTGGCTTGCCAGTCAATGAATACATGAAAGCCGCCCACTGCCAGAAGAAGAGGCTGCAAGGTGGTGCATGAAATGGGGAGATGGAGATATTATCGGTGCGCAGAGCTCGGAGCTCAAATCCAAAAGCAACAAACCGATGATTTATTACACTTTTGACATTATTGATATTTTATTTGTGTGCGATGAAGTCATTTAGTGCAACGCACACTGCAATTGCAACTGCAACTGCAACTGAAATTGCATTCCGGCCAGGCCAACAAGCCAGCAAGCCAACATTCCAGCTTGCAAGCCCCTGAGCCTTTCGAAATGATTTATTCTTAAGTCTCAGCAGCAAGTTATGCATGGCTCTATATATAAAATCAGACACAACCAAACATACAAATATACACACACACATGGAACACACAAACAGGTATATCTTTTTATAGACACAGAGCATAGAGTAGTTCTTCTTTTGCAATTGTCAATTTAGTTCCATCCATTCAACTTAAACTTAATAAGTCAACTCTCGCTCTTGTAGTTGAACACAATTAAAAAGACAGCAACAGAACGATTTAATGAACCTTTAATAATAGTCTCTTTAATATGGACTTGATCTAGAGAAATGCAACAACATATACTAGTAAGACTTACGTGTTAAAGGCAAAGCTGTTTAATTACGATTACTTAACAGCCCTGGTTAAGCCTATCCAGCAGCTAACTTATTTTTGTTTTTGTCTGCATATTTATAATGGCGATAATATTTTTCAATTCATACAAGCCCACAACTGCATAATTTAAGAGTGGAATGAATAAAATGTCGAACTGAGGTTCTTCACCTTGGCGGCCTCCTGGGCAACAAACAACAGCGGAGAATGTTAAAAAATTCCTCTGAATCTCCAAATCCTATTTAATCATCACAATTAAATTTATAAGGTTCATTTGTTAACAACTGTTTAAAATACTCAAAATCTTTTATGAAAGATATTTATGCTTAAAATATTTAACTAAATTGATCATAGTATGCTTTCGTAAGTTTTATCATTTCATTGAAAATCTACGTTTCGAAAGCTTGTGACAAAATCTAAACTAATCAAAAATAGAAATTCAAATAAAAATAAATATTTTGTTCGCCATTTAAAATTATACAAAAAATAGCAAAATGTGTAGTATCTCCTGGACTCGTTGCTGTTCTGCGGCTCAACGCATGATGAAGTGCACCCAGCAGTTGGTGCGCTGCAAGGCGGATTATGCGAAAACCGTTTGCAACCTGAAGATCAACAAGGAGACAAAGGTCATGGTGCAAGGCTTTACGGGTAAGCAGGCGACCTTCCACTCCACAGAGGCGAAGGCGTACGGAACTAAGATTGTTGGCGGTGTATCGCCTAAGAAGGGCGGCACCAAACATTTGGACTTGCCCGTCTTCAAGGACGTTAAGGAAGCTGTCAAGGAGCTGAAACCGGATGCGACAGTCATCTTTATACCGCCACCGACTGCTGCACAGGGCATTTGCGAGGCCATTGAGAACGAGATCGGACTGATTGTAGCCATCACCGAGGGTATTCCACAAGTGGATATGGTGCGCATAAACCAGATGCTCAATTGCCAGGACAAGTCGCGTCTACTGGGCCCCAACTGTCCGGGCATCATAGCACCGGATCAGTGCAAGATCGGTATTATGCCTGGACACATCCACAAGCGTGGAATAGTCGGCATCGTTTCCCGCTCCGGCACTCTGACCTATGAGGCAGTGCATCAGACAACGCTAACCGGCTTGGGTCAGACTCTATGCATAGGCGTTGGCGGCGATCCCTTCAATGGCACTAATTTCATTGATGCGCTGAAAATCTTCCTGAACGACAAGGAAACCAAGGCTATTATTTTAATCGGTGAGATTGGTGGCGACGCCGAAGAGAAAGCAGCCGACTATATCAAAGAGCACAACTCTGGCTGTGAGGCAAAGCCAGTGGTGGCTTTCATTGCCGGCGTGACAGCGCCACCAGGACGTCGCATGGGTCATGCGGGTGCTATCATAGCAGGAGGCAAGGGTGGTGCCAGCGACAAGTTGAGGGCTCTTAAAGATGCTGGCGTCATAATCGCTCTGAATCCCTGCCACTTGGGCTCGCTGCTCCACGCTGAGATGGTGCGCAAGAAGCTTATCAGCCCTAAGAAATCAACAGCAGAAAAAAAAACCAGCAAATAAGAGCGAGAAAGAGAGGAGATGCACTAAAGATTGACAGCCACGGACGATTAATTATTCTGGGTAACGGATAAACCATATGAAGTGAACACGATATAACCAAAACAAACTAGTTGCAATATAAATTGATAATTTATAAATTTTTGCGATTCAAATGAACATGCAATGAAAACGAAACTTGTACCAAATAAATGAGAAAAAAAATTCAAACATTTAATTAAAATCCTTATTTCTAAATAATAATATAAAAAGTAGAACATCATCAACAAATATGATTATGATTTATATTGCAATCTGATCGGGCGGATAAAATACAATATATTCATAGCCAAATCACCTATGGTAGACAATAAATTGTTTGATTAAATCCCCGAACTTAAATTTGTACACAGTTCCTTCACTTATTGACGTTTGAGGTGGAGCAAGTGTCAGAGCCAGTTGTGGTTTTCTATGGGTCAACACGGTTTAGATTTTCCCTATAGTAGGGTAGGTCAATACCCTAGCCCGGTCCCTGGGGGAAACCAACGACATGGTTTTCATTTGCGTTAGCGCCAAGTTTAGTCAACTTTTACATGTTATTTGTGCGCCAAAAAGCTAATTTTGTTACGTTGTCTGTTTTGTTGTTGATTGTTGTCGTTTGTGTGTGTGTGTGTGTTGTTTTGTTGTTTTTGTTGTTGCTTCATGGCATGTTGTGGTGCTATTTTTCCGTGTTTTGCCTAACTGCCGGCTATAAACTAATTACCACACATATTCTTATTTTTTTGCGCTTTGTTTGTTTGTTGGTTGTTGTTCTTGGTTGTTGTTGGCTGTTGTTGTTGCTGTTTGGGGGTGTTGCGTCTGCCAGCGATTATGTTGATAATTGAAGTTGGCGGGTTGGCGGCACCACGCCGCGTATGCGCAACATTTGCAGTTGCTGCCAGAGCTAGACATCTGGCTGGATGTTAGCCACGTTAGCAGCTATCTAGGCAACTGCTTGACAAATATTTAAATCATTTGCTGTCAGGCAAAAGTCAGGTGTGCCTGCTTCTCTGTGTGGGTGTGTGTGTGTGCCCAACTGGCGCATAATTTAACTAAAAGCAATTCAAAAGCAGCCCAACAGCAGCAGCAGCCAGCACAAAATGAAGCCAAGTGTAGCCAGGCTTCAACAACTGCAAAATGCCAGCAGCCATGTCACAGCCACGCCCCCTTCCCTCCTCACACTGATCCAAGCGAGACTTGCACACTCTCAAGTGCCACACACACACACAGTTGAAAATATATGTATGTAGTATATGGCAAAAAAGAGCTTGGAGCGCCCATCTCTGTCAGAATTTCAGTCGTTTTCTCCACGTCTAAGGCTTTAAAGTATTTGCCTGGTTTCTTTACCCAGGTGCGCTAAGGTGTCAACGCTGCACTTGAGCCACGTGTATTTTTGTGAGTTATTTCTTTGCAAGCTATTTGCCAAATGCCACAGAGCATTCCGACCGACAAACAGACAGAATGATGGACGGACAGACAGCCATATAATAGCCGAGTTCCCGTTAAGTTCTCCAAACAAGTGGTGCACTTTCTTTTTTTTTGCTTTTGGCCAAAGTGCACTAGTGTGCAGCACAAATGCATTTTCCTTATTAAAAATCTATGCATGTGTGTGTTTTATTTAAATTACATAATAGTATATGGAAAGCATCAAAGTACACTTTTCATTCTTTATCTTGGCTCCCAAACCCGAAAGCATGCAATGTCGAAAACTCAATTGAAAACTCTTTGAAGAGACAGAGAGCGAGGAAGTAAAAGAAAAAGAAGAGAGAGATGTGGAAAAAGACACTTTGCCGCTTCGAATAATTTCGCCAGATAATGCCATTCAATAGCTGTGAGTGGACCCCTGAGTTAAGTGAGTTTTAGGGATGAGGGTGCGAATCGGGTTGAGGGGCATAAAAGGTAAGGCAACGAGACAACCACTCGACCGCATTAACAGTGAAAAGCAATTAAAACAAGACAAGTCAAAAAAAGGGAGAAAACCAAAAAAAGAAGAATTAAAACTCAGCACAAAGCAACGAGCAGAGAGAGAGAGACAGAGAAACCGACGAATTTTCTTTTTTCCAAATGCAATTCGATTTTTGATTTAAAGGTAGTGCAAACTGAACTGTGTGAACTGTTTGGAGCAGGTGGAAACTGCTGCATGCGGTTTTGGTGGTTGATAAATGACATAAGAAATGAACGACATTTAAGGCTAATAGGCGCTTAACACACAAATTGCCTTACCAATTCTTTAAAAGATTCAAAACCAACCCAACTAAACTGTCATTTATAGAAGGATAATTATTTTGATTTAGTTTAATCTTAAAATAAATTTTTAAATATTAGATAGTCACTGGAAGAACAAAAACTTGAATCTCTTCTAATTTCATATTATCAAGTCAAATAATTTTCAACCATTTTGCGTATTAAGAGTCCTCCTATGCCATTTTAAATGTTTCGAACATCAATTAAATTTTTCGAGAACCATTTATGAGACCGCTACGCATCAAACTAATTGAAAAGCTAAGCCTTCGAGCTGAACTTTCAGGCAACGACACGCAAAACGAGACCACAATAACCTCAAAAAAGAGAGAGACATAGGAGGCAGCACCCCCATTGTTTTGGGTTTAAGGTTGTCAAACGCACACAAAGCCCCAAAATGTTGCATCTAATTGCAGCTATTGAAAAGTTTTACCGCTTCATCGGCCTGCTCTGATGCTTTAACAATTGCAACCGCATTTTTGTTCTAAAACCCCAATTTGGTTTATTCTCTTGCCAACTTCTTGTTGCAAGTTGTCAACACAAGCTTAGGCATGGGGGCCCCCCCTGGGGAGAAATGATTTTAGCTAGCCACTTTCTACAATTGGAAATGGAAAATGGCACACACAAGAAAATCATCCTCAACTAGTCAAAACGAATTTGTCAATACGATGCACGAGAGGCATGCAAGTTGACTTGGTGTTGGTCTCGTTTTCAATTGCCTTAAACCGAAACCATTACTAAAATTCAATACCCCAAACGTCTCTTGAAACTCGAGACCGCTTTGAACCAGCCCAACGCAGATACATTTGCTTGTCGTTTATTTTGCAATGCATTTTTTCTACAATAAAATCAAACAAATGAAATGCCGCACGTGCCACCACACACATCCAGCTCCCACACATACAAACACACATTGTGAGTTTTGGGATGTGCTCGGGAGAATTCACGGGTTAGATTCGCTCACAGATGTTACTAAATCGACAATTGTGACAATTGAGATTTTATCGGTTGAACTTTCGATTGGAAATTATTACCAATGTTTTCAATGATTTGTAATGATAAACATATAGAACGTTATGCAATCAACTTAACCCCCATTTACATTGCTTATGTCGTGCATATTTTAGTTGGAAAGGAATATGGTGTGAGAAAAGCACTCAGTTATTTTTGAGCAAATTTCTAAATGAATACTTAAATTAAATATTCAACACAATATAACACTAGATGAAACCTAAATGCATTATTAAGATTTAATGCACTGGTCTCAAAAGCTGGCACAAACATTTTTGCCCCCTTCCGCCCTGTTTCCATAGATTCTACACATTTCAACAGAATGTCAGCTGCAAACTATGCAAATTTGCCAGCATATGGTTAAAAGCTGTCAACTTTTATGCTTATCGCGCAAATAATTAGAAAAGTTCGCTGACTGTTGACCAAAAACCCATAAAAACAACTACAACAACAAAAGCCAGAGCAACAAAACAGCAAGGCATCGTGTGTGAGAGGAATTCAATTAAATATACCAAAATAAATCTAATATTCAAAAACGAAAAAATCACACAATATTATCAAAATAACATGTAAGTGTGCAAACTTCGGGCATACTCTGTAAAAAAGAGGAGAGCTTCAATCAAATCTAAAATTATGGAATTTTTAATTAAATGCAACGGAATAAAAAGAGTTACTTAAAATTAAAGTCGCAAGAATAGCCAAAATATGTAATAAAAAAAATATTGTTTCCCCAACTAATTTCAAATTGCTTACTCGAGTGATACTCTTAATCACACCCATTCACACCAATGCACAGGGTATACAAAAACAGCAACAACAAAAAAAAAAAAGGTATTTAAAATTCCGCGTTTTTAAAGTTTGAAGGGCTGTCGGGCTTGGATTAGGGACGGCTTGCGGCTGCAAGCTTCACTGTCGCAATTAATAAAGTTTGCGTCGAACAAAAAATAAATAAACTACAGTCCAACTTCTATATAACGAATCTCAGGGGGACAAGAAAAACCTTCGTTACAGAGAAAATTCGTAATATAGAATGGGTTTTTAATGGAACCAGGTTGCAGGGTTCTGAAAATTAGAGAATTTCGATATACGCAATTTCGTTGTATGGATACTCGACTGTATCTAAAAAACAAACAGCAAAGAGCAGCAGCATCAAAAACAAAACCAACAAGAAAAAATTTTGCATTTTGTTTGACATTTTGCTGACATTGCGTATACGACGCATGTGACAGCCAACCAGTCCCTGGCCAGCTCATCAAGTATCTATGCATTATTTTTATACTGCGAACCACAACCACAAGAGGGTGTTTTCAATCTCCTCACAACGCTTTTGGTTGGCTTTTTTTTTCATTTAGAACCACAATGATTATGTCTGAATGCTGTCAACAATTTTAATATGCCGCTTTAATCAAATTAAGAATAGCAAGCGAGACAAGCTGAGCGTGGTAGGATTTGAACACATGATTATTTTTATTCTGAAAATACTGAATCTAGTGTTGCTTGTTGTTTAATTTCTTAAGATTGCACATAAGAGTATGCAACACAATTTAACAAAAATCAAAATCCCAACTATTAAAAAACCCTTTTGGCAAAATGTGTTGCAGAACCGCATGCCACCCAACCACTGCCAAAGGTAATTGTAATGAAGAATCTAATAAACTTACACACACACACCCACAACAATTGAGTATCTCTCAAATAACTATGAAATAAATATTGCTACTCCGTGCAGTCAGTTTTAGTTAACGAAGTTTTCTTTTTTCACTAAACAATAGCTTCAAATATGTTTATGACTAGGTTTAGCTAACCCCTGTACAAAATAAATTAACGCATATGTATGTAATTACATATACCCTCTTCATAGTAAATTCATGCTACAGGAAAGGGAATTACCGTCACGTTGCCAAGCATTGGCAGTGAGTGGCATGGCAGATGCCTGGACTATGGTTTTATCAGGGCAACATTTTGTGTGAGACAACTTTGTTTCGTGAACATTACCCAATTAAACACACTTTAAAAGTACTGTTATTTATGCATGTATGTGTATGTGTGTGTGTGTGTGTGTGGCATGGTCAGCTGACCGCTGCTTCAACTGGACCGGGCATCAGTAATCTTTTCTTTTTTGCTTTTGTAGCGCGGTTCGACAACACGGAAACTGAGGAACCGACCAAAAGTTGCAAAGTGCATTGGTTACTGTGGCAATAACACTCAGACTTTGTGGCATGCTGAGACTTTTCGGTTTTTATGCTCCACTAAAAGCGCTATCCAAAAATGATGGGAGTGGGGAAGTGTGAGCTTCTGCCAAAAGTTCTGTCGACATCTTAATTTCGCACTTGTAAATTGAGCTGCGCCAGCAACCGCAAATTAGACCCCAAAGTATACGTACTTTGTGGATGCCAAACACACAAAACCCAAACACACATACAAACACACACACACACAAACACCGACTGAGACTTTAACACACACAAACATACACTCATGCGTAAAACCAACATGCACACGCATGTCGCCTTCACACGGATATAGACACAGGGGCATAGACAAAGGCGCTGACACACACACACACAAGCGAACACACGTGCATTTGTTGTGTAAGGAACTTAAAGTGTGCGACGTGCAACAGGACAAAGAACAAGACAAGGAACAACGAGCATAGACCAAGAAATATAAGCTATGCGTTTCCTTATAATTATTTACAAGTTAATGATAGAGATTACATTCTGATCAATTATGGCATTGTTGTGGCTGTTGATGGCTACTTCAATCCTCTTCCTCTTTTCCTCACTACATTTGCATTTAACATATTATTTAACTTGTATTATTTGTTGTATTGAGCAACCAATAATTTATAAAACATAAGAAAATATAATTTAGTTTTGACAATTCTACGAATTTTTGTAAGAGCCTTATCGAATTTATTTGTTTTATTCATGCGTGTTTTTTTTTTGTTGCTTTTTTTACACTTTCGATTGTGGAATGCGTTTAAATCTCAACCTTTTTTTTCCATTTGCCTTATTCCCAATGCAGAGCCAATAATTTGGCCAATGACGTGCAATTATTTGCCCAGCCAAGTCTTGGGACGACTCGACCCCTGCCGCAGCCTTCTTCTTCTTTTTCTTGGCTCTTGCTCAGTCTTTGCCAAGTTCGCTGCCAGTTTGGCTGGCAACCGCGCGCGTGGCACGTACAAAGTTTGTCTACACTCTGAATGGGACGGAGGTATGGTGGGTTAGTGGGGTGTAGCGAATGCTAAGTTGAAGCTGAAGTTAAATTTGAAGTCGTAGTCCAAGTCCATGTCCAAGTCCAAGTCGAAGTCGAATGATTCATGGCTGCTGCAATTTAGCTGGCAACTCGCGAAAAGTACCGGAAACACATTCATTTTCCGCATTTTTCACATCAATAATAAAGTGCTTGCCTGCCTGCCTGCTTGCCTGCCTGCTTGGAAGCCTTACCCACTTGCCAATGGGCATTGGCAAACATGAATAGCTGCGCCAGAACTTCTCTAACAACCCAAATAATGCCATGAGAATTTAGAGTGCTGAATGAAGAATTGAAGAATTGAGAATGGTGGCAAACAGTGAAACGGACTGCAAAGTCTGCAAGCCTAATTAAGTTTGTAACATTTATGACTCGCTAGCTGTGCTCCAAACAGTTGACTAACTAACCGACTAACTGAGGAAATAGTTTCAACTTCAAAGCCCCTGCCCCCTCCTCTTCACTCCACCACTTTCCTTGCTACTCTGAATGTGATTGCTGATTGCTGGCGCTTGGCACTTTGGTCACTGAGCTAATGGGAAATGAAATATGATGAATATAATTATAGAAGCTGCATTCATTTGAAATGTGCAAACAACAATTTTATTCAAAGAAAAACTCAAATCAAAAAGGCTATGCAAAGAAAAATCAAACAAAGATAGATATAATTATTGCTTAAAAGGACAAAGATGTTTTTTACATCATATTTCTTCTGAGAATGCAAAAACAACAAAACACCAGATTTCTTTCATTTATCTGTATTCAATTTTAAAGCCTAAGTTTCATATAATTTCAACCCATGCTAATCTTAACAAAAATGTTTATAAATACATCTTTTTTGATCCTTTCTATTGTGCTTTATCCACTTTATCACAATAATAAATCTCTAAAAAAAATTATTGTGCCAATCTTAGACTTAACCAAGAACCAAACATAATTCGCATCTTTGCTAGCTCCTGCCCTTCATTATATTTAATACCCTAATTCATTAAATTCCAAGCGAGCAAAAAAAGAACAACAAAAAATAACGTAAATAAACTGGAACTAAGCTATGTAAAACTTCATTCATTTCACGCTTGGACTGTTTTCCAAATGCCCGCCCTAAAGATGTCATCGTTATAGTCATTGTCATCGTCATCCTCATCCTCATCGTCCACAACTTTCACACAACTTCCACTTTCGTGTCCAGCCACACGTATTGAACTTTTGTGTACCGCAGTTGTCTCTGTCGCTTGGGAAACGATGACAGTTGCGCTTTTTCTCGCCGCTTTCGCTTAGATTTATATGCAATTTTTTATGATTTACGAGCAGAACAAGAGAAAACGAGAAACGAGAAAAGGTGGCAGAACGGCATCATTTGAGGTAATCTTGGGCCAGCTATTTGGCTTGGCTGCCAAATCAATTTGCTTGCCTGAGTGATGAGCTGGTCGGCCAGGGCCGCCCGAGCCTGGCCCAAAGATATCACAGCCTAGAGTCCAAAGTTCGCCTCACTTGGCTAAACCTTTTCAAATTTCCAAGCTGCTCGCAGTTGCTATTGCAGCTGGCTTCTTGCCCTTAATCTTCACCTCGGTAACAGTAACAACGATACACTCAGCAAAAAAAAATTGAGTCTCAACAAACTCTTTTTCCTATCATATATACAAAGTTTTTCTGATTGATGCATGTGTAAAGAAATACACATATAATAAAAAAATCAAGTAATATTCCACTTAACTTAAAATCGACATTCTCGATTTAAGCAATTTTATTTTTCATTAGAAATCAAGTCTAAAATTTGGTCTTCTGAGCACAATAAACTTGATTATCATTTCGCGCTGTGTTTCTTTCCATGGCATTCTTATTGTTTTGCTCGAGCGAGTCTCTGATAAGACGCCGACCCAATCAGCAGACCCAACCAACGAACAGCGAACAACGAACGGACAGACAGAGAGAATGGCCGGACGGACAACTGACCCGGCTGCTAACTGGCCGATAAGCAATGGCTGCAATGTGGCTGCTGGTTGCCTTCTGTCTGTTGGTTGCTGCTGTTCATATTTCAGACTTGTGTTTATGCAGCTTGGAACTTAACACTTTAGGTCTTTTAGCTTGCTGGCATTAAAAGCGAAGCCGTTAAGCGGCTTAAGGGTACATTGCGCATACGCAGCGTGGACTTTATTAAACATAATTATAAAATACACAGACACAAAACTAAAGCAACAAAGGAAAAAAAATGCATGAAAAGCAAAAGCTTATAAAGTCAAACACGAAACATTGAACCGCACTTGGGGTACTCTTACTTTTATTTTAGAGCTATTTTTACTGCGCTTAGAGTAAATACTAAACTAAACAGTTATCAAAGCAATGCCGCCTACAGTCAGTGCAATTGTCAGTGAGTTCCAGGTGCTCCAGCTGCCAGCACCAGATCTCACCAGACCCATAGCCTCACTACGCTCTCTGGTGACGCGATCGATGACCTGCTGGCAGTTGGACTCCTTGCGCACGTATCGAAACATCGACTCCACAATGTTGCTGGGCGTAATGTTGCTACACGTTTCCAGATGTTGCATCACACAGCTCTCGAACTCATGCAGATCGCTGCACTGGCGCGGTCCCAGCACCAGTTCGGGTAGCTGAGCCGTCGAGATGTTCAGCTGGCTGGGCATATAGTGGCCAAAGCTACGCTGCAAACAGGTGCTCACATGATCCTTATGCTCCTCCAGGCACTCAGGTCCCTGCTCGGCAATGAAGAGCGCGATCTGATCGCCATTTTTGTAGCACACAAAATCCAACAGTTTGCCCATGATGCGCTGCATCATTGCATTGTGCTGTCGCTCATCTTGCGACAAACAAGGCAACAATGCTGTATTGAAGTCCGTGATGCATTGCCTTGCCTGCGGCATGCGTAGACAGTATTTCTCAAAGACAACATCCAGATCACCACGTGGTCGCGCACGCTCAACCTCCTCCATCACAACGGTAATATTGGCCAGATCATTGGCGCACTGCATCAGCTTGACAGCTGCCTGCTGTATATCCTCGCTCAGCTTCGCTGCATTCACCTCGCTGGCAGGCAGCGCCGCATTGGCCTTCTGGCACTTTTGCCGCAGCAGTCGTTGCAAATCCTCGAGTGTTACATTGGGTTGTATCGCTGCATAGCCAGCGGGCAAATATTGCGCACTCAGCGCATCAAGATCCTTGTTATTGGCTACACTCGGAGGCAGTGACAACTGTGCTGCACTTAAACAAAAGCAGCCGCAGCTAATAATCAATATAAGTGCGAGCGGGCGACGCGTACTGTTTAATATTCTCTCCATGACTGGCGAGCTGAAAGGAACTGAAGAGCGACTGGAGCTGTGGAGCTGTTAAGCTACATGCAGTTTGCTACAGTCAGAGAAACGTGGGCTTATCTTATCAGTGAGCGTCGTCGGCACAGTTTATAATAATAAGTTCCCTAATGCGACTGCGTCTAGAACGAGAGAGAGAGAGAGAGATTAATCACAGAGCTATGCGCCGCGGTCAATGTACCAGATTATCTATCGCTTGCCAACTACAGCACAACAACTAAAAACAAATGCCATACAACATTTCATAATCAAAGCTCGTGCGTCTACACAAATACATACATACAATATATAGCTATATTTTTAGTGTAAACATATGTGTGTGTGTTTGGGTTTGTAACAAACAATTAATCAAGGCATGCTGAACAGCAAAGGCAACATTTTTGAGACTGCAACCAAGAGCTAAGATTCAAAGAAAGGGTATGGTGGCGACTGATGAGAAGGATGCCGAGCATAAATCGTAAAGGCGGAAATAGTTGCAACTTTTTTTAAATTTTTGGATTGCTCTTTCACAGGTGGTGAGATTGCAGCATTATCGTTGAAAAAAATAATAAATTTATCGTTATTAAATTCAATGAAATATCCATTCTATTTTGCTTGAATATTTGTTACAGATAAACATAAAACCTACTGAAGTTTTATTAATGTAATGATAATAATAAACTTTTGTTCATTTCTGTGCAAATACACAAACTATTTAGAAATATTTTGAGCATTAATGAGTAAACTTTGGGTATCTGTTATTTCATAATTTGATTATAAAATTATTAACTGCATATTTTTGAATATGCATTTCGATAAGGTTTACGCTAGCGGCAAGTGAGAATTAAATGGCCTCAGACTATGACCCCGGCAAAGTCGATTATGTAGTATGATAAGAATCAATAATGATTAATCAGCATTTGTTTTTTGAAACTGTTTTGCTTTGGATCGAAGTTGATCCATGGGTTAGTTTCAATTCAATGCTGATAGCCAGCCATTAAAAGCCTATGGGACGTCCTATTTATTCAACTATCAGCCGCCACTTGTAAACAATAAAAACAATCTCTCGTTTTTTTTTTATTACTATTTGGTTTATTTTTTTTTTTTTTTTTTTGATAAGTTTTTCGTGGTTCCTTCCACTGTGCTGTTTGAAATGGAGGTGAAATTTGAGCAGCAACAGCTGCTGGCAAAACTTAAATAGAAAAACGCAACACAACAAACAAAAACAACAGCAACAATAAACACCAAAACAAAAACCGAAACCAACAACAACAGCAACAAAAAGAAAACAAAAACAAAGCTAACAATTTATCTTCGTTTGTAACGGAAGTTGCAACGCAATAAACAACACGGCAACGGGAGAGGCGTCGACCAAGGAGGCGTGACTTGAGAATGGGTCTAGGAAGTGCAACCGGTATAGGGTGCATTACACAAAGAGTTTTTGGCTAGAAATAATACAGAAATTACAGCTAACTGCGCCTCGAGTCGACACGAGACGAGGCAAAAAGGGAATTGAAGTAACGGAAAGGCAAACTGAAAGAAATGAAGCGCATGAAAGGATTCTAAAAAATGATGGCAATTAATTGTTGCTGCTGTTTCTGTTGCTGATGTTGCTATGGGGCGTGGCACAGCACAAAGGCTTGCCCATACTTATACCCGGAAACTGGGCGGCGCGGCAAGCAGCAGAAGGAGCAATTGCAAGCGAATTGCGTTTGTTGGGTCGCTTTAACTAGTTGGCAGCAATTAGTGTACGCTTGCATTTTACAGAAAGCGCATATTTGCATTTATCAAAGTTGCTACCACTACCAACCAATAGATGGTTCTGCCCGCCATTTCAGACATCTGCTGCTGCTGCTGCTGGCTTAGCTCTCGATTCGCGGATGCATTTTGCTGCAGTCAACGTGGCGTTTAGTTTTGATCTGCGGCTGCACAAAATTAACTGCATTAACTACCGTTAAGCCGCTAAGCCTTTGTGATTTGTAGCACCACTCAACCTCAGTGGCTTAATGTTGCTGTTATTAAAGCAACTCGAAATATCCCTTTGTTCATTTTATTAATTATAAAAAAAGAAACAATTAAGGAAGCTATATTCGACATGCCGAATATTATAATAACTTGCAATGCCAACCGGTTTTTCATAGTAAAATCTTTTTGCATATCTCTCATATATATGGCTCTTTATTTTATGGTTTTCCGATCTTGCCAATTTTGACAAATGATCAACTGCATCAACTGACCAAAGCTTCAGCGCGATAAATCAAAAACTGAGGGACTAGTTTGAATAGAAACAGACGGACCGACGGACATAGCTCGCGATGCTGATCGAGAATATAAATACTTAATGTTGTCGGATATGCTTTATTCTATGCGATACACATTTGATGACAAAATAAATATATACTATACTCTTTCAATGGTATAAACAGATTTAAAAAGGACTCTTCAAACATTTTTGGAAATTTTCATAATTTTTTGAGTAAGTGAAAACCATTTTTTCTTTTTAGGAACAAAATAAATATATATAAATACATATAAACTCTTCCGTTGAATGATGAGCTAAATTTAATTTATTTGTTTAACATATTCCTGTTTCCGTTAAGATTTATATTTCCATAGTACGTAACATTTTTGGTTGTTGGTTTGGCTGTTGGGCTAATGTCATAATGTTCATGCTCAACATGCAGGATAATTGGCATGAAGCAAGTTTGCCAAATCCCTTGCCAGCCAGCCCCATTTCGGAAGTACGGCCAACTAATTGCAGCTGCCAATAAATTGCAACTGTTTAGTCGACATTCAACGCCAGCGTCTAAATTGACGTCGACTTCGACGTCAGCTTTGCCATTTGCCATTTGCCAATTGCTTTTTCAGCGTTTCCGTTTCCGCTTTTTGCAGTGCGTGTGTTGCCATATAGATAATAATGATTATAGTCCTGATGATGATGATGATGACGATCCTTTGGCAAATTAAGTTGTTTTATTGTTACACACACATTCCCAACAGCTCTGTTTGTTTGAGTATCTGTCTTTGTGTAAATGGCAGCCGTGTCAGTTTGTATGCATGCATGTGTGTGTGTGTTTGTGTGTGTGTGTGCGTATCTATCCATGTGCACTTAAATGCAAACAATTCATTTTCATAATCAGGCGATGCATGAGCGGCAATTTCAGAGCGTATACAGGAATCCTATTATATGTATGTAGTATGCATGATACATAATTATGTGTGCACACACACACACACACACACACACGCTCATAAATAGGGGCCGCTTAAACATTGATTCTAAAGGTCTCCGGCTTAATAATAACAAAAGCAGAGTTTGTGTATGCAATTAATTAACCCAACTTTGAATACAATTACCTTTGCACATTAAATGCAATTACATAGGGATAAATTATTAATAATAATGTATCACATATATGAATAAATTTGTATCTTTAAATGTATAAATTTCATGTTTTTGCTTATTTAAATGCTGAACACCTTTACTGGGCAATGCAATTCTCACACAAAGTTATCAATATAGCCAAAATAAAAAATTAAATACGCAGAGAAAGCAATTTAATACCTCGATCGTCATCATTACTTGTTCTTTTGGATCCTCCGCCACAAACAGACTCCATTCGGTGATCCGGTTGTAGTCGTTGTTCAACTGGCAGCTGTACTATAAGCTGAAATCCATTAAGGAGCGCATTGCAATTAAATTGAATGCTAACCGCAAACACAAACTCCAAATGGCAAATGGCAAGTGTGTCAAATGGATTGAAAATTTGCTTGTTGGTACTCCGCAACCAATTGTCGCTTGCGTGTGGGGATCTAGGAGGAGGAGCTGTGGGTGAAGGGCTCCAGCTTGGAGTGGGGCGAAGCTATTGTCAGCGCCTCGAGCGCTGGAAACAAAAACAAATGCACTGCGGGATAGAAGTGCAATAACTAAAACGCAACCGCAACCGCAACAAACTTTTAACCCCCAAAAACGAATACACAAAATAGAAAAACAATCAAGCATCGTTTAAGCAATCGAACTCGACTTGCAGATACTCTGTAAGAAAAAATGTTTTCATATATATCAAATAAAGATCCGGCCAGCATTTGTAACTTAATACAAGTTTTTTAAACAACAACAATTGTCTTTTTCTGTGCACACCCCCTTTGCACCCATCACATGTCAAACAGGGTATATTTACTGTGAAATGTAAGTCCATAACACGCGTTTCAGCTAACAGAGACAAGCACTATTGAATATATAAAATGAAGCGAAGGGAGTGTGACAAGGGGTAAAATGCGATAGTTGAGTGCGCGTGACACGAAAGGGGATCAAAATCAGCATCAATAAACTGACGAACATTGTGTCAAAAGGCTGAGTGCCACAACTATGGAAAACAATTGAAATTGCACTACCAGCCAGGCAGACAACTTGAAAATCGCTTGCAACACAACCGACAGAGAGAGAGCGAGAGAGAACGAGACAGCAACCATCTACCCACTCACACTCACTGTCCTGCCCCCCTTGCCAGTGCGCCCAACGCAAGCTGCAATCTCTGTGTACGTGTGTGTTCATGCCTTTGTGCATGCAATGCTTGTGTGACAATGGCAACAATGGCAATGTCGCGTGTGTCAAATATCTTACAGCTTGATATCTGTCAAATTGCATGGATTTTAAGCTGATGGTGTGCCCCAATGCCCAAATAACAATAACAACGAAAGAAATAAAAAAAATCGGCAGTCCAATAGCAATCATTATTAGATGGCATCGATGGCATCGTCACTTTCATGTCACTTCTGTCACCATCCATTTTTGGACATTTTGCTACACGCCGGGTGATCATCATCATCATTATCATTGGGTAGCTAGCACATTTTATTTTCACAACTTGTCGATCCGTCAATAACTATGTTGTTGCTGTTTAAGCTCACGAAGGGAAGCAGCACAATCATTTTGCCACATGTTGTTTTATTAACAGCCCAAAAGTATGCAATACAAAAGGAGGTCAACATTCAAAACTCAGTAAATTTAAAGACCCAAATTCCCAATGCATTCTGCTTATATTAAAGATACAATGAAAATAATCATAAGCTAAAGAAGCTTAAGCTTTACACTTGGAATACCAAATTCCAAGATATGTTATCAAATTCCAAACTTTGCATTGTATTTGTATAAACAGATATCGTTTAGGGACAAACTTTTACCTTAACAATGGTATAAACAAAATTTGTTTTGGCTTTTGTGTGTGTATGTGTGTGTGAGTAAGTAAGTGTGTGAGTTTGCTTTGGTCGTAAATCAATTTTTGACTGCTTGCATTATATTAAAAACTTAAACATTGAACACATTCGTATACCCATTTCAATGCCAATCGTTTGACTGGCTGGCCGCACAGATAAAGTCAAATAATATGTGCATTTAATAGCCATTGGCCCCAAAAATCAGTCAATTGTGAATTGAAACGTTCAGCGGACTCCATAATCCGTCTTCTTTTGCCACATAGTATTGCGACAGGTCGGCTCCTTTTTGCCGCACAGCAATCGAAAAAGCTCAAGGACTGACTGGCTGTCGATGATTTTCAGCTACGATACGGTTGTGATGTGTACGCATTTTTCGCGTGTGTGTGTATGTATGTGTATATGTTTGATACAGGTTTAAAGCATGTTCGAATGAGTTTGATTTTAAAACAGGCACAACCTGGTATTCACTTGATACACAGTTTTGTATTCCCGAAACCCTTTTACGAGAGGCCTTAACCGTTTTTAACTGAGCCTCGAAAAAATACCCAAAATTTAGCTCATCGAATCTTTGATTGGTTTGAAGATAGCGAAGCGGAAATCCAAAAAAATTCAATAACTTTTTAGATACTAAAAACTTACCCCATCGATTTTGTTACAATAGATATTCTGATATTTGTACATATCGAAATTATTGCAGTTTATTCTCACTTTATCACTTGTTCAATATACATATGTATTCGGCGAAGACTATTCGCCAAATGGTTTTGAAATTATGCAGTGAACCGAAACTGTTGTATGTGTGAGGATAACTGAAACTGAACTCTACTACCAACAAGCGTTTATCATGGTGAATTCGAGCCGGCTCAATGCTTTTGGTTTATATTTTCTATTTCTCTTCTACTATTTTTGGGCCGTGTTGTTTCGCTGTTGATGTTGATGGTGTTGTTGTTGTTGATGTTGTAAGCCCCTTGAGTTTTTCATGTTGATTGCGTTTGAATTTCCGCTGGTTTGTCCCCAGCTGGCTGTAAGCTATGCATGCATCTCGTTGGCTCGCCATTCATCGGCTCTTTTTTACCCAACTGCCGAAATTCAATGAATTTGAATTTGAGGAATACACAAATCTGAAGAGCGCGCTGCTACCAGCTACCGTCTTTGACACAGTCAGGCAAAATAGACAAAAACACACAAATAGTATGTGGCTCATGCAGATGTGTGTATGTATGTATGTTGGGTATACCATATGTTGGCAACCCAAGCTCGTACAAACATGTTTGCATTTCAAATTCGAGCGCGCCAGTTCTTTTCATTCCAAACCATAGACGACGGCTTGACGTTCGAAATTGCATGCCACCATATGTATGTATGTAGTACATTTACATACACATATACTTACATACGTGTACAGAGAAAGTGGCCAAAAGAAAGAAGCACGGGAGGCAAGCAAGAAAGAATGAGTGAGATAGACTAACTCCTGTCCGACTGCCCGACTGACTGACTGACTGCCTGAATGCCTGTCGTCATGTTTACTTCTGTAAATTGAGCACCCCGCCTTCCCTCCCCCAACCCCACCCAACCAACAACCCCTCTCAGTGGGCGCCTGACGTGAGTTTATTAACGTTTGGTTTGGGCTTTAGCCAACATTTTCGACTCAATGACAGCAAACATTTACATTTTGCGTGCTGTCAGCGCTCGATTCAATGTTTTGCCCTCCAACCAACCCTCCCCCTCCTTTGTGCCATATCCATGCGTTTGATTCTTTATTTTTTACTGTTTCGCGACTTTGAAGCTGTGGATTTATTTTTTGTTCTTTGTTATGTTTCTTGTTGTCGTTGATGTGTTGCTGGCCTGTCAATTGATAAGATGTCTGCCATCTGATTTTGCTACAAAGCAGCTCATTGCCAAAATCTAGCTAATATTTATTCAGGGCCCATTCAAGCGGCAACTTAACCGATTGCCTGCAACAATAAAAGCCTGAGCATATTGAAAAGTGCTTAGTAACATCTTGAAGCGTTTTTAATTTAAGTATAGAATAATGTGAAATAGAAATAATGTGAAAATAATATATGTATAATGCCAAAAATACCAACTAGACGGAAGCTTCCAAAACTGTTTGGCTCTGACAAGACCACACACGATCAAAGCATGTTACAAAGAGACTCTCAAACTGCGCGTCTGTTTTTTTGTTTACCAAAATTATGGCATATGTTAATAAATTGCGCATAAATAAACCTAGCCACATAGTTGCTTTTTAAAATTGTTTTCTCCTTATTACAAATTTAACTCTCTCAAATCACTAATTGTCTTAACAGTTTGAGATTACTGTTCATTGTTCTATCCCTCGAATACAAATTTGGTTTTTTTCTCACATTTATTTTATTTTCTTCAACCTTAAGCAGCCCTATTTAATCGCAGTTTTTGATTACAACGTACAATCATAATTAAAACTTGTTTTGCTTAATAAAGATTCCAACAGCTGTTTAAACTTATCTTAAATTTGGGTCATTTTATTGTCAAAGCTTAAAAAACTTTTAGTTTAGTATGAGCCGCTTTTGGGGCAGTGCGCCAGGGGAATACACTTGCCAGCAGAGTTGCGTGCATAGCCCTTGTTGCAGTAGCAGCCATCGGGGCACCGAAAGTGCATAATCTGGCAGACTTGATTCAAGGTTGCGCACTCCGTTTGGCAGCTGGGGCCGCATGGCAGATATGACTCATTGCGTGGGCATTTACGAGGAGCTGTTAAGGATATATAAATTATGAAAGTACATATATGATATTGTCATTTAAAAGTGTGTGTGTGTGTACTTACTTAAGGGCGGCTGGGCAGCGACGAGGACCAGCAAACAGCCGAGCAGCAGACACAGATTCAGCATTTTGGAAGCAAACATCTTAAGCAACTTGGTAATATTTCAGTTATGTTTTCAGTTGTAGAACTTGTCGTCGACTGAATTAATTAGCAAGATTCAAGCGTGTTTTTATTGTGCGGCCGAGACGATTTGACTGCTTTTGTTTCGCGCTGGGGAAGTACCTCTAGACTCTAGACACAACGATCACATCTAAACTAACAATAGCTTAAAAGTATGCAAGAGAGTTGTATGTTTGTAAGGTTTAAATGTGATGAAGATATTCAGAGGCACAAAGTGCACTGAGCAAAGTATAATACAGGCAAACCTGGATAGTGTGAACACTGGATACTGTGAATACCTGAACACCTATCCAGGTTTAAGAAAAAAAACTCTTTAGTATGAACATTTTTTTTTTTATTTCCGTTTTTTCGCTTCGACATTTGTAAGAACAGTTATAGCGGTTTCTGCGAATTTATAAGAATTTGTAGAAAATTCTACATACACGGATACAAAATTATTTTAATAAATTTATTATGGAAATGGACTTTATTTTTGTTTTTAAAATTAAATGATTTATTTAACTATGTTGTATTCATATATATCAATTTCTAAAACCAATTAAAAAAAACCTGAATAGTGTGAACAACCTGGATAGTGTAAACAAATTTCAAAATTATGAATTTCGTTTTATTCACACTATCCAGGTTTATCTGTATATACATTAAAATATGACTTTTAATTTTCCCAGCACATCATTCACAGCGTGTATTTTGATATTGCATTAATATGCTTGTGCGTCTGACTGTATGTATGTATTTTGATTTTGTTAGCTCGCTCGCGATCAGCCTGACGCCGATGGCAAAATCTAACGTGACCATCGTAGGTTTAATGCAATCACAATATGCGTAACGTGTTTAACTGCCTATCGATCGCTATCGATAGGATTGCTTTACTCATTCAGGTGGCCACATTTCATGTTGCCAGATCAGTTCAAGCGCATTTTGGAGTGCTGAGCGCAGATTGAGCGGCCCAAACAGGTAAACGCGTCGCAATACTTGTAATAGCTGTTGTGTACCTGTTTTTCTTTCGCTGCTGCGCTCCACGCTTAAGTTCAAGTCGCGCTCTCCCTCTGTTTTGTGCGAGTCGCCGTCTCCTCTTTCGTTTTTGGATTAGTTGAGTTTTGCATGCGGCGCGTTCAACAACGAGCAGACAAATAACTCGAAGCGATTCGGTTTTTTTTTTGTTATTAAATTGTTATTTCATTGGCTTCTAGCCATATCGGGTCAATAACAACAACAACAACTGTAAACACAGTGCTATTTTTTGTGCTTAAATTTTTTTTGAACTGTGCTAATGCGTGAGTTGTTTTTTGGCCATTTAAAGTGCCCAATTGTGTTGAAGCAACGAACAACTAGCCACGGCCTTTGAACTCTGACAGTTTTTGGCATCTGTTGTTTTAAGTTTTTTTGGTCGCCCACTCTCTGCATCTCGGTTTATTTGTGTGTGTGTGTGTGTGTGTGTTTTTCTTAATTTTGCTCATTCACACGAGACCTCTCTCTCTCTCTTCCTCCCTCTCTCTCCGTGTGTTGATCTCTCGCTCGCTCCCGCTGACTCCTTCTCTGTTGCTCTGTGTAGAGTGCTAACCAGGCCATGCATTTTTCTGTTTTCGCAACAAGACGTCAATGGCCAAAGGCGCTGCCAACATTGCCGTCGTCGTCATTTTTCGAAACGTTCTCGCTTTGTTGCATTCCAAAGTAAATGCTACTAATAACAAAGAAGCAACAACAACAAAAGCAACAATACTGTGGTAGTAGTTGTAGTAAAGAGAGAAAATAAAGGAAGGCAATCCAAAGCGGCGGCCGCTTCCAATAAAATGAGGAAAAAATAAAAAAGTTGCCTGACTTGTTTCAGCCACGTTTAAGTGTATGTGCGAGTGTGTGTGTGTGTGTTTGAAAAAAAGAAACAGAAAGAGAAAGAGTGGGATAGAGAGAGTTTGTGTTTGTGTGTATGTGCATTGCTTTGGGCATGGCCAAATGCCATTCTGGCCATCTCAACGGCTTATAGTATATTCTGCCTGACTAACTTAACCAATTTAAATGACACACATATGTATGTTTGTATGTCTAAAAAAAAACGAATATGCAACTTTCAATCATGCAACACGAATCAACAACATTTGGAAGCTTCATGAGCAAATTTCTAGAAATTAAAACTGCTTTGAAATCAAACAAATGTTTGGGCCATTCTGTGTGTGTACTGACAAGAAGTTCGTTGTCTAAGTCATTTGTATGATAATGAGCCAAGCCGCAATAACAGAAGCAACTATTGCAGTTAATCAAACATAATCCTCACGCAGATATATTTTTTTTTTGTACTGTAGACAAAGCTCAAGCTCAAAGAACAGAAAACCCTGAAAGGCATTAAATAGCCATCAGTTGTAAATAATACAACTACGTTGTTACAGTTTTGTATGCACAGTAAAAAACTGCAAGCTACTAGGCAGCCTTTGCTCGACCTTTGCTCCAACTTCCTGTCTACAACGGTTTTTTTTTTGTGTAACAAACATAAAAATCAAGCTTAACAAATTTAATAACCAAATGAAAATTCTCACGTGCAGCCATAAGCAGATTTCAACCCAGAAACCTGAACAAATTAAGTACAAATACCAGAATATTTGTGTGTGTGTGTTTATGGGCAACTAAAAGGCGCACAACACACACAAAATTTACGACGACTGAGAGGCGTCGGCGACTCCAATTCGGACGCTGTCGCTACATTCCACGGTAAGTGGCAGCTATAAATTTTCAGTGAAAATTTTGTAGCCCGAAAATGCTTAAACATTAAATTTATTAGACAAAGCCGGGGGGAAATTAAATATTTAAAGACAAACGTATTTATGCTCGTATGTGTTGCATAAATCAAATTAGAGAGGCACACAAAAAATATATTACTAAAATATTCATGCACTTTTTAGTATGCATTGGATTTACAACTTTAGAATTTGTGCTGCTGTAGAAACAAAAAAAAAATAACCAGGAGGTGGGTTGCTATTGCTTGTAGTAAGCTGTTTGCGGTGGGTCATTGCCAGCATTGCCATGACATGGGACATGGGATACGGGATATTGGAGAACGGTTAACGTGAACGTTAACGTTAACGTTGGTAATAACGGGTCTACGGGCAGGCAGACCACTTTCTAGCGCTCCTTTCGGTCGACTTGCTCTTACTGCTGCTTACTGTTCGCTGATCGCGCTTTAGTCTAATGATGTCAATTACATCGTGCCACTCGCATTGTGGGCAACAACAAATGCATGCCAGCTTATAAGGCAGCAACAATGTGGCTTACAGCAGCCGCAGCAACAGCAGCAACAAGTGTCTTGGACTTGGCTACAACTTCGTCTTTGGCTTCATTAAAATTGCTTTTCATTTTGGACCATGTCTTACGTACGTACATACGTATACATAAACATATGCACATACATATACATGTATATATATATACATATGTATGTTTTGGCTTTTCGTGCACTGTTTGCTGGCTATGCAACAACTGCAACAACAACAATGTGGCAAAATAATTTTAATGAAATTGTACGAGCCAAGTTACCAAGTAAAGGCCACAAACCAATCGCAGCAATAACCGCAAAAAACATTTCATTACACATACAGTTTTGGTTCACTCTAATTTCGATTCCACACTTACAAACAAAAGACTTAGGCAACGAACTTGAACGAATCCATTGCTAATTCACATAGAACGAACCCAGTTCGATACGTGCTCAAAGTGAGCTACAATTTTAAACGCCTCGGGCAGCACACACACACACATGACATGATGATCTACAAATTGATTGTTTGGTTTGACTTGCTTATCAAATAAAGTGCTTGAGAAATATCACCAAATACTTAAGCACTTATGTGCTGTATGTATGTACGTAAGTACGTTTCTCTTTATTTGTACTCAGTGTGTGCATCAAAAGTGGGCTGTATGCTAATAAACTTTAAATTTATGGCTCAATTTTTTCGTTGTACTTAAGTTACTTTAACCCGAAAAAAAAAAAAATTGCTTGCAACAAAAACAAAAATGAAGAACGTAACAAAATCGCTGCCCGTCACGCCCACGTTTGCTGACTCAATGAGGAAAGGTTGCAGAGACGGGTAGAGACGGGGGTTGGGCAGCAGTGGCACCCTTTTCACATCGGCTGTTTACGCCCAATTTGTCACACATTTCAACAGGTTGCAAGCAGGCATCATCAAAAAGCGAACGACGAAGACGATGACGACGATGAACATGACGATCAACGAGCTGGCTGGTACGATGACTTAGCTCCAGCTTGGACCTGGCCACTAAATCTGATGATGGCTCTTCTTTGCCTTTGAGTCTGGGGTAGGCGTTGTCTTGTGGAATTTTTGGGCAAGCCTTGCGGGCGTTATGAAGCGTGAGGAATTTCTTTTTGTCGTTTTTTTCGTTTGCCTCATCTTTGCCTTAGTCACTGTTGCTGTCGTCGTTGCTGTTGTCCTTTCTAAGTGAAAAATTATGCAAAAGTGTTTTATTTTAATAGCGGAAATCATTTATAGATGTTGTAATAAAGACCCAGCTCGTTCGATTCCCCCGTTGCCGTTGGCAAAGTTCTTTTTGTACTCGTTAAACGACCGCCAACGAAGTTGCCACAGACGTGGGTAAAATGACTTGAGGGTGGATGCAGCTAAAAAACATATATTAATAAAAAATAAAAAAGATACACGCCCTAGAAAAAAAATTAAACCATTACAACTGAAATCCATTTCATTTTTGTAATAAAATATTTGCAGAATTTGGATCCTTTCTTCCGAAAGTCTAGAGATCCTTGTTTTACAAAAGAATAAGTTTAGTGCTAAAAGTGAGATTTTTTCTCTGTAATTAAATGAAGGCTGACAAAGTCTTGGGCACAAACTCGATAAAGTTCTTAAGCAAACCGCCAGGAAACCAAAAAAAAAATTACGTTGCTCAACTTTGGCCGACATAATCAAAGAGCTCTTCAATATCTTTCTTGTCGCTTTTTACCACTCGACTCTTTAATATCCGAGCTGTCATAAAATGATCGAGCAAAGTACAATTATAAAACCATTATTGCGACTAAATGAGCTCATTTGTAATGAAACTGGGGCTTCGTATTCGTTAAAGAAAAAAATCACTTTACGTGAAAAAAAAATATGACAAAAAAACAGCAACAACTATTAAAGGGGCAAATGAAGCCGCGTAAAATGCCGCAGCTGCAAGACATGAAAAAACAATCAAAGCAATAAGAGCGGCAATTGATAAGCATTTTACGCCAATCTCATAAAGGTTGAGTAAAGAAAAAGAAACCACCTTTATGGCATATGCATATTTTATGGCTGATTGCATGATTCTGAAGCGGAAATAGCCAGATTGCAAAAATAGTAATAACATATTTATTATATATATTTTTTATAAACTTATGCAAATGTGTATGTAAATGTTTTCTTCTATTATATTCAATTATAATACTGATGCTAGTCTTAGAAAATAAAAATGCCAGCTAAGCTTGCATATCATTAAAAAACCGCAACCAGTTTGTGTCCTAAGTCTTCTGTTCAGTATGCGGCATTGCACGTTTGTCGCCCAAGTCTTGTGTCATTGCGCGTAACATTTCAATTAATGTTAAACGAACACTATTCTTCACACATGCATACCTATGGCTTCTGTGTGGCGAGACGGCAACCATCAACCACCAACCGCAGCACCACCCATTTAATGATCATCATTAAGACAAACAATTTTAGCACTACATATCGGCTTTGAGTGCTGCTTATAAGAACGAAATTGATTGATTTGGTCAAATTTTCACATAGCAACCAAGACCGTTTTGGTTTTAATTAATTTATCTTTAGTTTTGCTGATGTGAACTTTCTCTCACAAACATCAACAACAGCTGCCACTGCCGCAAAACTCAATTAAATGATAACAAATTAAATATATATAAAATGTATTTTCACAAAAAGCTAAAGTTGCTGCAGCTGCTCAGGGACTTGCATTGAGAATAAATGAAAGACTGGCTGGGTTACTGGGATTGAGTCTGAGTTTGAGACTGGGCCTGGGGCTGGGGCTGAGGCTGGCCGATGGTCACGATACTGAAGCGCCGCTGGGCAGGTTAAGCGGCAGAATTCGCACACACAAATTCTGGCCAGTCCACAGCCGTAGGCGCGGACGACACGTCTGCCGGGAACCCAAAATCAATTTATGACCACATTCAATTGTCAAGTTTATGTGACTGCGGTTGAATTTGCATAAGAGTTGCCGCCGATTTGACGTTGGTTAGCAGCAGCAGCAGGCGAACTTCTCTAGAATTCTCCACGTTGTGGCATTTGAAAGTTTTGTCTCCATTGCCAGACCAACTGATCTCTCTCACTCTCTCTCCCTCTCTCTTAACATTATTATTTCTCTCTTTATATCGGTATGCTTATTTTGTTTTCTTTTTGTTTGCTTCTTACAGATCGGCATGCTGAAGGCACTTTGATGGTTTTTGCATACAAATGACGAATTATGAGAATCTTATAAGTTTGCCATTAAATTTTAATGCAAATAATCATGCAAATAATAATGAGAACAATGGCAAACTTGCTGTTGGCGAGCATCTATTGAATAAGATGTCGCAGCGGGATTTCTCCGAGGTAAGTCTGGGAATCTAGTATAAATGGTAATGGGAATGGAATATGGGCGAGTAAGACATGAAGTAAGGATTAAATAAAAGTATTGATTTGTTGCCGAAAAAATAGTTTCGGATAGATCTGGATAGGTGCAAAATGATTGTTGATTATGTCTACACATATATACATACATCTTTTCGTGTTCTCAATTTGTGCATCATAACAACTATTAATGGCCTTGAAAGAGGCTTGATTTATTCAGTGCGCTTAAAACTTACAACGGATATTAACTAAAAACGAAAAACGAAAAGAAATAAAGAAAAAAAAAAAACAATCGAGGAAGCCAGCGCTAATAATCAAAAAGATGGCAAAATGATTTCAATGTTGATTAACTGAGCGGCGAGACTACAAAAGGGCTAAACAACAGCAACAACAATGAAACACACGCCAAATTAAACAAAGCGCAGAGATAAAAACGCCAAACACACACACACACAAAACCATTTCCAGCTCTGGCTACACCCTAGGCCCTTTCATCATATTCCGCGCTGTCATGTCATGGGCAACAACGACAACAACAACAACAACAATGTTGTGGCTGATGCTAAAGCTAAGTCTTTAGCTCTGAGTCTGAGGACGACAACGTCAACGATGTTGGATAAGTTTGTGGCGCATGTTTAGAAGCTCCCTGCAGCTGTCTTGCTATCTGACTGTCTGTCTATGTCCTTCCGCCTGTCTACGGGACTGACTGATCCGATCCGTCTGTGGTTTCGGGTTTTGCGTTTGCAATTTCCTGTGCAAATTGGTCCTGTGCATTTTTGGGCAGCTAAGTGCAACTCGTGGATTATAGTTGTTGATTCGCCAAAACCCATTCAGCAGTCAGATAAGGAAAAAAAGAAAAAATAAGGAAAAAAAGGTTTGGAAATAGGTTTCCTCATTTTTTTTAAGTTGCTGTTCTTGTGGTGGGATATATGGTGAATGGATATGAGGCCCTGAACGGGAAGCGAACAGCTAATTATTTTATTACGCGTTAAATTGCAACAGAATTCTTGACTTAAGCGCAAAACATGCCAATGTGCGCCACAAGCAATCGTGAAATTGTTGGCATTCCGATGCGAGAGGCGACCTTATCGATGGGGCCGTCGGGGAATAAAAGCGGTGCGGTGCCTCTAGCCTCACATATGGCTCGGGCTGGGGCTCGGTTTCGAGCCACTTGGCAGTTAAGCTAACCGACAACACCGCTCACTCTCTTACTTTTCCACCTCGCCACACATAAACTACAACATGGTGCATGTGGCATGGCAGGCAACAACTTGCAACGAACTGCTGCTGCTGCTGCTGCATCTTTGGGTGCCACTTTTTTTCTCTACTTTTTCTTCTTGTTTTTTGCTTTGTGCTGTTGTCCGCCCAGGCGCAAGCAGCCAAAGCGCGACCAGTTCTCGAATTGCTTATTTTTTTTAGCTTGAACATTCCAGGCTGCCACGATCTCTGCGCTCTCTCTCATTCTCTCCTTCTATCGTTCTCTGATTGTAGCTTTTTGGCCGTACTTAACTATTTTCTAAAATGAGACTCTGTTCTTGTTGTTGTGGTTTGTTTAAGCTAGAATTGTTGGAGTGAGATAGCAGATACCAGCGTATCTGTTTACATGACTTCTCTATGTGGCCGTTTGGGCGCCAATCCCTAAATTGTTGCACTGCTTGACGCATGCAACGCGATGCGAAAAGGTCGCGGTGGTATCTCTTTCTGCCTTAGGAAAGAAAGAGTAAGAGAGAGAGAGAAAGAGAGAGAGATCGAGTTGCTGTGTAGTTCTATGAATATTGCAAATCGATAGAAAAAAAAAAACAACACTATATAATGTGTCTATCCGCAGTTATCCGGAAAAAAATGTCCTTAGCCAACATTGCCTATGCAATTATAGTTAATCCCAACTTATCCGCTTGCCAACTCAACTACAAAAACATTGTTTGCCGTTTCCCGTTGCGATTTAAAGTGAAAAACAAAACTCTCTAATATATCCTAGTCTTCGAAATATATTTCTTTGCCTTTGATGGGTTAAGTTTTGTCAGATAAAGTAAACATTATGTTACCCTATCCTATTTGTGATAAAAAATTGTCACATCAAGGTGCACTTTTGCAGCTTATCCGCTCTTATCCGTAGCTTGGCCCTTGGCTTGGATAATTGTCAAAGTCAATTTGGCCGCATATCGGCTACTCTCTGTTTCTCTCCCTCTCGTTGTTCGCTGCCAGGAATTATTATTTTTTCAACCAACAACGATTACATTTTCTTATACATATCTGAAATAAAGTTCTCCCTTCCGCTCAGTCAGCTTGGCCTTCGGCAGAAGAATATGTCTGTTTGTCTCTGGGTTAACCTGGGCATGTTTTGTGCGTGTTTATTTGACTTTGACCATTGGCTGACTTGCTGTCTGTCTGCCTGTCTGTGGCAAATCTGCTGACTGAGATCTGCGCTAGCAACGCCAACGCTGTGCAAAAATTTCATTTTGCTAAGATATGCGAGTGGTTTTTAAAGTTGTTCGACGTTTCGGCGATGCTTATGTGAGTGTGTGTGTATCGTTGCTGTTGTTTTTATTTTTGATTGTTTTTGGTTGAATTCATTTTTTCTACATCCCTGTGTATTGTAACGCCCACTTCATTTGGCTTATCGCGCGACTGGTCGAGTCGATTGCTGAAAGGGAACGAGGACAGGGACATATCGAGAAGGGGCAGGGAAAGGCACGGTTACGCTTTAATTGTTGCATAAAACATAAATTTTGTTCTGCATCTGTCAGATACACTTGGCGGCTGCTGCTGCTACTTGTAGTGCGAGTTTCCTATGTGTGAACAAACCAAAAATATATATGTACATACATGTTGCCTGTATCGATGAGCTGATTTATTCACATTGCGAGGACCCAAAAAAAAAACCGAAAAAGAACAACAACAGCAACAACAAACGTAGCTAGAAGGCTAATCTAAGCACGTTATCCATAACCCACGCCCCAAACTGCACACCACACCTCTTGTCCCCACACGCGACCCCTTCGAGAACGGAGAACGGCACTTGGCACTTGGCATTTGGCACTTGCTGTGCACGTTTTCTAGGAAACCGCTCATCGCTTTGGTCTTGGATTCGGTTTTGGTTTTGGTGTTTTGTTTTTTTGTTTGCGCTTTTGTGTGTGTGTGTCTTGAAGCTTTGCTAATGCATTTGCATACTCATTCCATTTAATTGCTTCAAAAATATGTAAAAATTTTACGCTCTTGTCATGGCCACAAGTTCGTCTTCATCTGCATCGTTGCCATCATCCTCAAACGTAGCCACGTTCTCCACTCTTTCGTGGTGTGGCTTATGCCAAAAAAGGCTCAAGCTTCAACACCTCTCTTTGGCTGTTTGCTTTCTTTCAGCTGCAGCGTGGCTACGTCGTGGCTTTGTTCTTGGGCCACGAATTCGTGGAATTGCTTCCGCATTTGACGAGCAGAACTTCTGGTGCTGCTGCTGCTGCAACAGCAATTGGAGAACGGTCCACACAGCCAGTTGCCAGTTGGAAGTTGGTCGGGAAACGTGACTCAGTGGCCGCATACCTGTAGCCTGGAATCGCAACTGCGACTACAGTTGTACTAGCACAGTTGAAAGCGGCACGGCGGCAATTTAACATAATTACAGCGCAACGTTGCACTGTGGGACAAATGTGTCATTATGCAAACGGTATATGATATTGTCTCATGCCTCAATGTATTGCTTTATGTTATTTTAGTTAGGGGAATGCTTCATGCATTACATGTTAGGCAACATATTATAATCAAACGGGTTAGACTCAATCTGGGATTCGATTCGATACAGTTTTATTCATTAAAAAAGAATTCATTCCTTAAATTCTAATTTTATCACATTAAATAACTAATATTTTTATATTCACTTTATTTTTTTGCAGAACGAACCGGAATGTACGCCGGAGCTTCCCGCCGCGAATCGCGCCCTCTTTCTGGAGAAAGTGCGACAATCGAATGCTGCATGCCAGAGCGGTGACTTTGCTACCGCTGTACTGCTTTATACGGACGCACTGCAGCTGGATCCGGGCAATCATATACTATACAGCAATCGATCGGCGGCACGACTCAAACAGGGTCAGTTTGCAGCAGCGCTGCAAGATGCCACACAGGCTCGTGAGCTGTGTCCACAGTGGCCCAAAGCCTACTTTCGGCAGGGTGTCGCCCTACAGTGCCTGGGTCGATATGGTGAAGCATTGGCTTCCTTTGCTGCCGGCCTTGCCCAGGAGCCAAGTCACAAACAGCTGCTCGCCGGTCTCGTCGAGGCGTCCTTGAAGAGTCCACTGCGTGCGGCACTGGAGCCAACGTTGCAACAGTTGCGCGCCATGCAATTGCACGAATCCCCATTTGTCGTAAGCTCTGTGGTTGGCCAGGAACTACTCCAGGCTACACAATACCAGGCAGCCGTTGCAGTCCTAGAGGCGGCCCTGCGCATTGGCAGCTGTTCGTTAAAGTTGCGAGGATCGGTTTTCAGTGCGCTCAGCTCGGCACACTGGGCGCTCAATCAGCTGGATCAGGCTATAGGATATATGCAACAGGATTTAGCTGTGGCCAAATCTCTGGGCGACACGGCTGGCGAGTGTCGTGCCCATGGCAATCTCGGCTCCGCCTACTTCAGTCAGGGTGCCTACAAGGAAGCCCTCACAGCGCATCGCTATCAACTGGTACTCGCCATGAAGTGCAAGGATACCCAGGCAGCTGCCTCCGCTTTGACATCTTTGGGACATGTGTACACCGCCAGTGGAGACTATCCGAATGCACTTGCCTCGCACAAACAGTGCGTACAGCTGTTCAAGCAGCTGGGAGATCGATTGCAGGAGGCACGGGAAATTGGCAATGTGGGCGCTGTTTATTTGGCGCTGGGGGAATGCGAGGCAGCATTGGATTGCCACACGCAACATTTGCGACTCGCCCGCAAGCTGCACGATCAGGTGGAGGAGGCACGTGCCTACTCAAATCTGGGATCGGCACATCATCAACGTCGCCAATTTGGTCAGGCAGCTGCCTGTCATGAGCAGGTGCTGCGAATTGCCCAGACTTTGGGAGACCGAAGTATAGAGGCACGTGCCTATGCGGGATTGGGTCATGCTTCGCGCTGTGCAGGAGATGCAGCTGCCTCAAAGAGATGGCATGAACGTCAGCTGGCGATGGCTTTGGCAGCGCGGGATAAACTTGGCGAGGGTAGAGCGTGCTCCAATCTGGGCATTGTCTATCAGCTGCTGGGCGCTCACGATGCTGCCCTGAAACTGCACCAGGCACATTTGGGTATTGCCCGAGCGCTGGGGGATCGAGCGGGCATGGGACGTGCCTATGGAAATATGGGTAACGCTCATGCTGCAGCTGGAGCTTACGAAGCGGCTGTCAAATACCATAAACAGGAGCTGGCCATCAGTCAGGCGGTGAATGATCGAAGCGCCGAGGCAGCCACACATGGCAATCTGGCAGTGGCGTATCAGGCTCTCGGGGCACATGATGCTGCACTGGCGCACTATCGTGCTCATCTGGCCACAGCAAGATTCCTCAAGGACGCGGCGGGGGAGGCGTGTGCGTTGCTCAATCTGGGCAACTGTTTGAGTGCCCGTCAGCTGTACTCAGAGGCAGTACCTCATTATGAGAGTTATCTCATGCTCGCTCAGGAGCTGGGCGATGTGGCAGCTGAGGGCAAAGCGTGTCATCTGCTAGGATATGCTCATTACTGTCTGGGAAATTATCGTGCAGCGGTCAGGTACTATGATCAGGATCTGGCATTGGCCAAGGATGCACAGCATCGGCCGCATATGGGACGCGCCTATTGCAATCTTGGCTTGGCACATCTGGCGCTGGGACACACTGCTGCGGCGCTTGAATGCCAGCAGCTGTTCCTGGCCGTTGCCCACGCAACGGGACAACTGCCGGCCAAATTCCGAGCGCTGGGCAACATTGGCGACATCCTTATTCGGACGGGTGCGCACGAGGAGGCCGTTAAGCTATATCAGCGGCAACTGGGACTGGCTCGAGCTGCCGGAGAGCGAGCCATGGAAGCGGCTGCTTGCGGTGCTTTGGGATTGGCGCATCGTCTGCTTCGACGCTGGGATAAGGCTTTGGGGCATCATACCCAGGAATTGACGCTGCGCCAGGAACTTGGTGATTTGGCCGGTGAGTGTCGCGCCCATGGTCATCTAGGTGCTGTCCACATGGCACTCTGTAGCTGGACCCATGCCGTCAAATGCTATCAGGAGCAACTAGAGCGAGCCCAGGAGCAACGTGATGAGGCAGTGGAAGCCCAAGCACATGGCAATCTTGGCATTGCCAGACTTAATATGGCACACTATGAGGCAGCCATTGGCTGCCTGGAGGCGCAATTGGGCACACTGGAGCGTGTCTCGCTGCCATCGACGCCAGCGGATCGGGCTCGAGCGCTGGGTCATCTGGGTGATTGTTATGCCGCCTTGGGTGACTATGAGGAGGCGCTCAAGTGTCATGAGAGGCAGCTGCAACTGGCATTAGGCCTGGCCAGCCATCGGGATCAGGAGCGTGCCTATCGAGGATTGGGTCAGGCGCGTCGTGCTTTAGGTCAGCTGGCAACGGCTCTAGTTTGCCTAGAGAAGCGTCTTGTTGTGGCTCACGAGCTGCACAGCCCCGAGATAAAGGCACTGGCTTATGGTGATCTTGGTCATGTTCATGCTGCGTTGGGTAATCATGCTCAGGCGCTCAACTGCCTGGAGCACCAGCGAGAGCTAGCACGTGGTCTTCAGGATCGCGCCCTTGAATCCGATGCCATGTGTGCGTTGGGTCAGGTGCAGCAGCGAATGGGCCACTATGCGGATGCACTGCAGCTGCACGAACAGGATCTGCAGCTGTGCACGGAGCTGGCGGCGCCTAGCTTACAGGCGCGAGCTGTTGGCAATCTAGGTGCCGTCCACGAGGCACTTCATCAACAGCAGGAAGCACTCAAGTGCTACGAACGCCAGCTTGCGCTCAGCACGGATCGACTAGGCAAGGCGTTGGCGTGTGGAGCACTTGGTCGGGTTCATCATCAACTGGAGCAGCATGCACAGGCCGTAGAGTATCTAAGACAGGGTCTGGCCAGCGCTCAATCCATTGGCAAGTCAGAGGAGGAGGCCAAGATAAGACATCAACTAGGTAAGTGAACAAATTAATTAAGAAACAAGTTATTCCAGTATTAAAACAGGTGGTACGAAGTTTGATTGCAAGGGGAGGGTAACGGGGGGCGTCAGGGGTGGGCGCTGCATTCAAAGAGAGCTTGATGCACTACTTTGGGGGACATCGCCAGTTAAATTGCCAACAAATTTGGTGAGGATTATTGGTTTAAGAAGGCAAAAATCCAAATTGTTGTTGCAGATTTTCGTGGGATGTTCCTGCCATAAACAAATTTACTCCTTACCATTGGTATCGGAGAACAATAATTAACACAACAGAACTTTTGTATATTAAACCCTCTATTTCTCTCTCTCTCTCTCTCTCTATGTTCCTGCTAATCTAGGTCTTGCTCTGCGTTCCTCTGACGACGCTGAGGGCGCTCGCATTCAACTGGAAACAGCTGCTCAACTGCTGGAGTCGGTACGCCAGGAGCAGCGGAGTCCAGAGGCCAGACTGGCTCTTTACGATCTACAGACAAGCTGTTACCATCTTCTGCAGCAGCTGCTCGTCGCTCTGCATCGCAATGAGGATGCCCTTGTTGCCGCCGAACGTTGTAAGGCTCGGTGTGGTGCCGATGCTTTCGCCAGTAACGATCCCAAGTTGTCAACAACAGCAACAACAACAGCGACATCGACAATAGCAACATCAACAACAGCAAGTCTAGCTGACATTGAAGCCATATTGGAGGCAGTGAATCGGGGCAGAATGCCTGTGCTATACTACAGTCTGGCGGGAGAGCAGCTTTACGCCTGGCTGTTGCAGCCACAATCGGGCATTGTGCGCTTCCATGCGGCACGCATCGATTCACAAACGTTGCAATTGCCACTCTCACTAAGTGAATTTCACGAAGAGGAAGAGGAGGAGCATCTCAGCCAGCAGGACGACGAACTCAACAAACTGCAGACGCCACAATCTGAGCCAGCAACTGGACAACGTCTCCTCGAGCGCTATGTAAATATGGTGCGCGACACTCTCGGTGTCAACTCTCAGAACTTAATCCATGAGGGCGATGGCAGTGGTTGGCGTGCCAGCAGTGAACAACTGCTCGAAGATCTACCAGGTGCTGGTGCTGGTGGCGGTGGATTTTTGCGCATGGTTAGCCGGAATCAGTTATTGAACTCATCGAATTACTCGCTCAGTTCGCTCTTCTCGCTGGGATCGGTTGCATCGCTGCAGGGCTCCACCAGATCCGTAGGTAGCCGCAGCTCTCGCCGAGCACCCGCTCCACCCGCATGGCGTGGACCTGCCTGCCTGCACACCCTGTACAATCTGCTGCTGGCGCCTTTCGATGATCTCCTACCCAGCGTTGCAAGTGTTTCTAGGCAGGGTAGACGTGAGCTAATCCTGGTGCTAGACAGCGCTCTCTATCTGGTGCCGTTTGCTATACTTCGTGCAGCTGGCGAAGATGGCGAGTATCTTTCGGAGCGGTGTGCCTTATTAACTGCACCATCGCTGCAGGCGCTGCGTGGAAAGTCAAGAAGTAGGCGGGATCGCGGCAGGCCGCCAACGGCCCTTGTTGTGGGTGGACCACGTGTGCCGGCTGCTCTCGCAGAGCGCTGGGGCTGGGCCGGTGGCGAATCACCCGCAGCTCTGCAGGAAGCCGCCATGGTAGCGGATATGCTTCAGGCAAATGCTTTAGCTGGCTGCAATGCCACCAAGGAGTCTGTACTGGCCGAGCTGTCTGGTGCCGAATGTGTTCACTTTGCTGCCAATCTCAGTTGGAAACTGGGCGCCGTGGTGCTAAGTCCTGGCGATGTTGTCACCGCCGAGCAGCAACAGCAAAAAGAGCCACACGAACCGCAGCTATCGGACTTTACACTGGCAGCAGCGGAACTGCGTCAGCTTCGTTTAGGAGCACGTCTGGTTGTCCTAAGTTCCTATCAATCTGTGGAACCGATAACTGGTTTGGGGGTTGCCCAACTGGCAGGTGGTTGGCTGTTAGCCGGCGCTGGAGCGGTTCTTATCTCACTTTGGCCGGTGCCGGAAACAGCGGCCAAAATACTATTGCGCGCCTTCTACTCGGCCCTGCTTCAAGGTTCACGTGCTGCACGGTAAGTGAAACAGCAAATGAAATAATTACCTTCTCTCACTGTGTCTCGTTTAGCGCCTTGGCGGAGGCTATGCAAACAGTTCAGCATACAAAGCACTTTGCGCATCCAGCCAACTGGGCCGGCTTCCTGCTGGTGGGTGCCAATGTGCGTCTATCCAACAAGGTGGCGCTATTGGGTCATGCACTATGCGAGCTGCTGCGTACGCCAGAACGCTGCCGGGATGCGTTGCGTGTGTGCCTGCATCTGGTGGAGAAGAGCTTGCAACGGATACATCGCGGTCAAAAGAATGCCATGTACACAACGCAGCAGAGCATTGAGAACAAGGCTGGACCTGTTGCAGGTTGGAAGGATCTACTGATGGCTGTGGGCTTTCGTTTTGAGCCCGCTGCCAATGGCATACCATCAAGTGTGTTCTTTCCTCAAACGGATCCCGAAGAGCGACTGTCCCAGTGCTCGGCTAGTCTACAGGCTCTGTTAGCTTTAACACCCGCCACGCTCCAGGCGCTGGCCAAGCTGGTGAATAGTGCTGAGCATGCAGATGACATCATTGCTGTGGTGCGAAACATATTGGCACAGTTCCCAGCCAAACCAGAGTCGGAAGCTTGCATCGAGATGCCGTTGAGTGTGCGACTATGGCGCGTTCCCGGCTGCCACGAGTTGCTTGCCTCCGTTGGCTTCGATCTCACCGAGGTGGGTGCAGATCAGGTGATTCTACGCACGGGCAAACAGGCCAACCGTCGTCATTGTCAGTTTGTACTGCAAGCCCTACTCGCTCTTTTTGGTAAGTCTACTTTGGAAAGTCTTAATTTCTTAATGTTTATTAATGTTATTTTTTTTTTTTTTTCAAATTTCTTGTAGACACACATGAGGCACCCAAAAGTTTGAGCCTAGACTCTGCTGCACATAGCAGCAGCAGTTGTGAATCCCTTACCGAGCCCGATCTTGATCCGGCAATCTCTCAACCAGCAGGCAACAACAACAGCAACGGCAGCTGCAATGCAACTGTTTCTACAGGCAACAACAACTCCACACGGTCACCGTTGCCACTGCATCCGCGCAGCGCTTTTATCTCGTACGTGCGTCGCCGGGGTGAGCCCGATGGCGGCGGTGGCTTGGACTCCAGTCTGGCCAATACAACGGATAGCGAGCACTCGCTCTCTGATGGATATGCAACCCAGGCGGGCAGCAATCAGCCAGCTCCGCTTCTTGGCTATGCCAGTCTGCGTGGACCCGTGCGTGTCTCCCGACCCGGTGGCGGTGGGGAAAGTGATGCTGCATTTACCCCAAGTCCGCCAGTGACGGATCCCAGTTTGTCGCTGGCACTCGCGCACCAAACACGCATTCGTTGTCTTTACGCGCAATCTGGAGCAACAGCGGCTTCTGCGTCAGCGAGCGTTCCACAGGTGAGCACAAACCGACGACCGGATAGCTCCAGTTCGGCCAGTAGCACGACAACAGATTGGGAGGGCTCCGGACATGCAACGGTGCTAAGACGTGGTGCCGCCGTCGGTGCTCAGCAGCAGTTGCAGCAGCAGCAACATCTACAGCAGCAGCAACAGCATCTACAGCAACAGCTGCAACATCAGCAACATCTACATCAGCAACACATGCAACAACAACAGGTGCCACCTCTGCCGCCGCCACGTCCCGGTGTGTATCACAATTTGGGACGTAGCAAGCCAAAGATTAAGCTGGGCAGTGCACAGAGCTCGCTGGCAGCTCGTGTTAACAAGGAGCATGCCCTGTTCATGGATCGCTTGAGCGTGCGCACGGAACTCAATGCACCAGTGGGCAACGGCTCAGTGACTGTTGGAACGCCAGGAGCAGGCAACGTGTCCGGCAGTAGTGGAAGGAGCAAGGCAGCACTGACACTGACCGAGGAAGAGGCAGCCAATGTGGCTTACAATCCCGCCAGCCTTTACTTCTCGCCAGCGGGCGATAGTGAAGGACTGTTGGGTTGCGAGGCCAAGCAGCCACTGGAGGAGACACCGGTGAAACCAAGTGCCAAATGTATTCAGGATAGCATCATGAGGCACATGAATCGGGAGCTAACGCCCAGCATATCAGAGCTGTACCATGAGCGCAACCTTGGACTAGGTCTGGCGCCACCGCTCTCCAAGCTCTTACTCAGCCCTAACTACGAAGAGCAAGAAGTATCTAACGCCAACGATGGCAGTTCCCAGTCTGCAGGCAATGCGGCTGCCATTAAAACCCTCGTGGATGCTGTCAACGAGCTGGAGCTTAGCGGCAGCTCATCGGGTGCCACAATACCAACTGTTGTCGGTGGTGACCCCGCAGAATCAAATGCCGTCTCCAACACTATTGACAGCACGCCGAGCTGTTCGATTTGCGGAGAGCATGGTGATGTCGTATGCCGCTGTAAGGCGGCCACCTTGCAGAAGAAGGCCACCTTAAAGCCCTGGCTTAGCAATGTGCCTGCTAGCAGTCTGGTGAAGGCAAGCGAGCTAACTACGGCCGATATACTGGAGCGAAGACTAGAGACAGTTGTGCCTGGTAGTGCACCCTTTGCTGCCGAGCTGTGTCGTCGCGACGAAGGCGACGGACGCTCTGTGGCGGACTCTCAATGCAGCAGCAACTATAAGCGGGTGCTTGCCACAGCCGGTGCCGTTAGTCTGGTTGTTGGCATCGCTGCTGGTGAAGCTGAGGTGCAGGGAGCTGCCACATCGGGTGCAACCTGCTCAGCGGCTCGCCTCGTCTAATGATATTAGCATTAAGCAACTAGAGAAGTTCGGCCAAATCATAGTTTGATCTTGCTTGAGAATTCACAGCTAAGCTTTCAGTTGTATTGATCATTTTTACGCCTTAGATATCTATGTGTGATTGGCCGGCACTAAGTTATAGCATTATATAGCATAGGCTAGCATTCGAATTTGATGTTATATTTATGTATGTTATATATATAGGTTTTCAATTGGAGACACCCTGTACTGATCATCCTAGCCGTAGATATAATGCATTTCAATTATTTATTGATACAATTATTATTTCTAAACTTTATTTTATACCCATACTGTACACCTAAGCCGACAATTGCATTTGCCTATTTATAATGTTTAAAAACAAAGCCACTGATTAAATTGTATGCATTTATGTTAAACATCTATTTTTTTGTTAGTTAAATTCATGTACATTAATTGGTTGTGAGATAATACTCGCTTTTCAAACGAAGCACAAATAAAAAGTCTAATAAGAAATGTACTAGTAATTTTGTTTCCATTTTTTTTCGAACATCACTTGCATGTGCTACATCTAAGGCTCACCTGGAGTAGGGCTTTAAAAAATATAAAAAAATTTTTTACACTGTTATGCATCGGAATAATAGTAAACAATGAAAATGCAGAAAATATAATCTGAACCCTAGTCACATCCAACTATCAGCGAACAGTCAGCGACCCGAGCTGTCAGAACTGACATGGCATGAGTTATTGCCAACATGTGCAAAATTCTATCAACAATATTATTAATACATTCATCATAAGCAAAAACACAGAGAGTTGAAGAGTTCGACGATCATATTAAAATAGCAAAAAAAAAAAAAAGGCGAGCAGAGAAATATGATTTATTAATAATTATGTATTTACTTAAGCGATGATTGGCACAGTGAAGCGACCTTACGGCGAGACATCATTAGCACAAGCCAAACCAAGTCGAAAACAGTTTGCATTTCCAAGTTCCTTGTGAGGTTTTATAACAATAAAAATAGATAAAGTTCCCATAGGCTTGTTATTTGAGTATTTAAAGTCGGGCCTAACTGTTCTAACCTGAATAAAATTCAGTCTGCACTTAGAACAAAATGTGCTACAAAACTTAGTGTTGCTGTTATAAAAACAATATATGCATACAAATGTATTTTTAAAGTTATTTAAATTTTAAGAATAGTTCTGATTAATTTACATTATCCATTTCCATCTAACTAAAACTAAAAATAAAATAGATTGTGAACTGATTTTTTCTTTAAGTGCCGACTTTTTCTGCTGTTGACAGACCGATTGGAGATTGAAACTGCATCAGCATCATCATGATTGTAGTTAATTTGTTGTTTGTTTGTGTTCACTTTTCTGGCCACTTATTATGCGAGTGGCTTGATAGGCAGGCAGGCATCCTGGCCTTTGAGCCAGACGTGTGATCTTTCGTTAATATCAGCGATTTATAATTATGACCATTTAATTAGCATGCCGTGTTCAATACAGTGATTGATATGGTTGTAGCATCAAAGGGCACAAACGGAGCCTTTCCAAAGAAATTTCACTGCTTTAAACATAAAACTCGAATGAGCAACGAGCAAGTATGCACATCTAATGCGTATGCGATTTCTTATTTGTTGCCATATTTACAGATGCAAGTTCAGAGTTTAAATAGTAAATATTTATTTGTGCAGTCACCCGATTCTATTTATTGCCCTTACTCGCGCGTTATTCTTGCTATTTTAAGTCGTGCTCAAAGCCATTTCCATATTTATTACGTTTCGAGCTCACAAACACACACACATATTTGCAACATTTCCATTGACTTCAACACCACAATTATAAAATGCTCGTAAGCAAATTGCATTGAGTGTCAGTTGCTTTAACACTGTGCAACATATTTGTTAGACTATAAAAAATATAAAATAGTATATTGACCATACAAATATCAATTATATTAACAAAAGTTTAAATTTGTTGATTTTTTTTTAATGCACAAATATAAATGTTAAATTTACTTCGAAAAAGGCTCCTTAACTTTGCTTATATACCGCTCTATTTTATTTCCTTTTTAACATTGATTAGAATTTATATTTTAAACCGTTCCTTATGTTCATTAAGTTTCTATAATCTCTAAATAACATTTGATGTGCGATGAATATTTATTTTGTTAGTTGGTGCTAGGCGCGTCACTAGTAATTGATAAGATTTATTGACACCCCACACTAGATCGTTTCAAATTGACCTTTTTGTGACGACTATTGCGTAGTTGTGCAAGCGAGCCCCTAACACATCCATCCAATGATCCAAAAATAATCGATCAGCCTGCGCAATCGTGGACTGTATTTGGCTGGCGTCAGAATCCGGAGACGGTGTCCGACGTCGTTTTGTACTCTGTGTAGATGCTGCCGTGCTGACTGATAACTTTTCTCTAGGCAATCCCCCCCTTAATGGCACATTATTTCTGCGCTTGATGACGATGTGCCTTGATTAGACAGCAATACCGCTTTGAGATTTTTTGCCATTACACTTAATCTGAATCTAAAGCACCTGCCCTTGTCGGACATTTGTTCAAGGTGACGCCTTAAGCTATCGAGGATCATTGAATATAGATTTGTAGCAAGCTTAGTAAATATTAGTTTTTTGACTAGAAAATAAAGCTTTAAAGCATTTACGATTTCTAACCGATACAAAACATAAGTTTCAAAGTCGTTCATAATCGAGTAAACAACTATACAGAATTAAATAAAAACTAATACTTAACAAAAAATAGTAATACGAGTACGTCAATATATTTAAATTGATTGTGTACATTTTATTATTAAAAGCAAAACAAATGTTCAAGTTAAAATTGAATTAATTATTAATTAATTAATTAACTTTGCATAAGGAACTCTTCGAGTACCATTCGGTTTGCGCTGCAGTCAAATTATGCAATCATTTAGCTTGGACTTGCACTTGCTCTATTAAAAATCTCAACGTCTTGGCTTTATCGGTCAAGTGCAGCCAATATACGTTGCATTTGAATCCCAATACATACACAATGTACGATGATAAGTACATTGAACACACATTGAATTCGTATGCATGTATGCAAATAGATAAGCCTGGATAAGAACGTTATATGCGGATGTGGCCCAGACCCTATCGATAAAACCCTGGCAAACACTTGCCCGAGTTTATAAAGGCGAACCTTGCCTTGCGTGGGCCCAAAATGCTTGCATTTCCTACATCAACATGAGCAATGTCTGGACTGGGGTGCCACATTGATAACTGATTCGGTAGCGTGTGTTGTTAAAAACAACAAAAGTGCTATAAATCATATATATGTATACTATGCCCCATATATATATATATAAATATATTGTATGTAGCCTAGATGTGAGAATAATATAGCAACGATTTGTTTGTGATTTCTGTTCTGTTACGCTCAGCGATCTATAAAAATGTGCGGCCAGTCAAGCCAACGATTCAATAGCATCTCGTTCAGTCATAAGTGCGGTACTTGAAGCCAACAATTTGAATATTACCTGAATTCCATTTATATTTTTTTTGTCTTGGTTTTATTTTGATTATAATGAGAATCCTTCAGGAGGTACAGATCAAACAAATGTTAAACAAATTTGAAAGTGAATTTAAAAAATAAATATATTTTGCATATGCAGCATCAAATACATTTGCTGGATCCTTCGGAGCTGTTGCGACCGGAACCCACATTTGCGGACAAAAATCCATCCAAGTTTCGTGACTATAGCGTCGATACCGAAGATCCGCTTAAGGAACGCGTGCGGCGCACCTATCGTGAAATGCATTTGAATCAAACTGTGGACTTTGTCAAAGGTAAAAGCCTCTAAAAATGTTTCATGCGATTCGCGGCTCATCACTTTGCATATCTTCCCAGGACGTCGTGCTCGCTGGCTACAGTTCAACACCATCAAGATGACCATACGCGAGGCGTTGGAAAAGCTGAACGATTTGGTAGACGAGTCGGATCCCGATCTGGATCTGCCCAACATAATACACGCATTCCAGGCAGCCGAGCGTGCACGCTCCGAGTTCCCGGAACACGATTGGCTTCACTTGACGGCGCTTATCCACGATCTTGGCAAGATCATGGCCTTCTATGATGAGCCACAGTGGGCCGTTGTTGGCGATACCTTTGCCGTGGGCTGCCGCTGGGGCAATAGCATTGTGTATCGAGACGACAGCTTTGTTGGTAATCCCGATGGTGACAATCCCAAATACAATACCGATTACGGTATGTATGAGCCGAACTGTGGCGTCGATAATCTGCTCATGTCCTGGGGCCATGATGAGTACATGTACTCTGTGCTCAAGCACAATAAGACCAAATTGCCGGATGTGGCCTGCAACATTATACGATTCCATTCGTTCTACCCGTGGCACAATGGCGGTGACTACAAGCACCTGGAGGCGCCCAAGGACGAGGAGACCAAGAAATGGGTGCTTATCTTCAAGTGAGTTTAAACACACTTCCCGTACTTATCATATTTACATATAACTTGTCATCTGCTTACAGCCGCTACGATCTGTATACGAAAAGTGAGATTGTTCCTGACATTGAGGCTCTCTGGCCCTATTATCAAACCCTCATCGATAAATATTTGCCCGGTGTTATAGAATTCTAAGCTACATGCAACAAATATGTACATATACTGTATCTTGTATATATCCTTTATCTTACCTTAAATGTATCCTGTCAATACTAATAATACCTATATAGCTTATAACTACTGCGTCTATACGAAAACAATAAAATGCTACATACTATATAACTGTATACCATACAACGATTCTCATGTTTTAATATAACATTACTTTATATTAAAACTAAAAATTATATCGATTCGATTAATCGTCTTAATATTTCTGATATAAAATTATAAATTCTAGTAAAAAAAAAATAAAGCTGTAACAGTTGCGAGGATTCCATAAAATCAAAATAAAGCTTACTTAATTATCTGAAAGTTTTTAAAGGCTCTTACATTATGAAAACTGAAAATATTAATTTCGAAAGAATTCCATTAAGGCATTTGTTCATATTATTCTTAAAGGTAACTTTTATTACACTCGATAAAAAATTGATAGATCGAGAGCTTTTAAAACATTTTGCCCAACATTTAAAAGAGAAGGAAATGTAAACTTTTAAACTTAACAGCTAAACTTAATAACAAAATGCACGGTTCATAGAGAGACGGATTCGCCACCGCTGTTGCGACGATGTCGTTTGTGGCGCTTGTGACTCTTTTTGCTTGCATGCCGCTGATGATTTCGTCGCCGCGAGGACGTCTCATCCTTGTTCCGCTGATGTGTCCGATGGCGGCGCGAGCTTGTTTGGCTACCGCTACGACTTCGACTCCTACTCCTACTTCGACTGCGCTGCTTCAGTCGGGAGCTGCGCGTCGAGGTCTGACTACGACTTCGTTGGCGGCGTCGATGCTTGGATGACGTGTTTGCCTTATGTCGCTTATTTCGCTGACGATGGGAGCTGCGACTCCTGCTGCGACTGCGACGGCCACTGGCATTGCTACTGCACGAGGTCACGGGAGCATCTTGTGGAGCAGTGCAGCAGCTGTGTTTACTGCTTCGACTGCGACTACGACGATGAGCTTTACGGTGCCGTCTAGCTGACGGTGGTGGCGCTGCAGCGGACACCAGCTGTACATCGTCATCATCGGAGAGCAGGACGGCACCGACTGCTGTCGTTGGAGTTGTTGCTTTGCTAGTGTACGTATTGGTGCTATCGTCGTTAAGTAAATTGTACTTTTCCAGATCACCATCACCATCCTCCTCGTCATCATCATGCGTAGCTTTTGGTGGTGGCGGCAGTGCTGGTGCCTGCTGCAAGCCCACAACATTCTCGTTGCCCTCGTCATCGTCGTCATCATCAGGTCCAAAGTAGGTGATGGGTATGGAACGTACCGATTCATTGGAGTCCCCATCGCTATTTGCTGCCATTGCCTCTGATTCCGCTTTTGTTGCAGCCGTTGCTGGTCCTAACGCTTCCAAACCGGCAGCTGCCCCAATTCCTTCGCCTGATGTTCAATTGAGAGTTTTCTTAATGTTAAAATAATATAGCTTTGATTTTTCTGTATGTTACCTTTAATTTGATTGAGGAACGCCATTGCTTTGCGCTTGCGCTCCAACTGCAGCTGCTTCTCACGCGATATCATGCCGTTTAACTTGTCTCGAGCTATCAGCGCTAGTTTGTCCTTAACGCGCTCTTCCGCTGCGTTGATAAAAGATAAGTATCGAGTTATTATTTATTGTTGTCTCTTTTACTCTCTCTATCGCTGTCTTTTTCGAATTGATACACACCTTGACGCTGGTCTTTTTGTGGAGATGGTGCGTTACTTGCCGCCGTGCTGGAATCGCCAGAGGCAGTTGTTGCTTTGGATCCACCAGTTCTTGCCAGCAATTGTGTTTCCACCTGCTTAATGGCACGTTGCACACCATCTGGCATGCCTGGACGCGCTTGATCCGCATTTGTTGTGGCCTTTGTCTCATCATCTTCATCGCTTGCATCTTGTGGAATTGCTGGCGGCAGCGGAGCGTTCTCATCGCGCGAACGAATGGAAAAGCAAACGGTTGCTGCAGGTGCAAAAGAAGAGATGCGTTAATAGGATTATAACATATTTAAGGAATGCGTCAGCTGCTCGAACCTTTTTCAGGGCTAGAGCTGGCGGCAGCAGCTGTTGTGGCAGACGCAGAGGCAGCTGCGGCAGCACCACTATTAGCACCACCCAGCCCTTTTTTGCTTATGAGGGCTGCGGCCACGGCTGTCGCCTTACGCGTTTTCTCTTCCTTGGATGCAGCGTCCACATCGCCGGTTATCTTGTACATATAATATGCATAGAACTTGTTCTCTGGCAGAAGAAAATTGAAGCGTTCCACGCTCTTGGTGCGCAATGTCTCCTCGAACTGGCGACCGTTCTTAATCACATACGTCGCCGTCTTGTCAATAATGTGACGCAGACTCTCCTCCGGCAGGGGGAACGTAAGCAGCGGTGGTGGTGCAAGCGCCACTTGCGGCTTTGCATTGAAGGTGGAACATAAAACTGTGGATTTTTGATTTTGCGCCTGCTTAGGTGGTTGCCCTTTTTCGCTGGTGTTGTTATCTGCCTGCTCCGCTTCCTCCTCCTCATCATCACTATCAGAGCTGTAGTCCTGGGCCAGTGCTAGGGCGCTTGTGTTTTTTAACAGCTCCACCTTTGGCGGCCCATCGTTGGCAGCCTCCTCCGCCTCGTGGGCGAATGTGCTGCCATTGTACTGCAGCAGAACGGGTGTAAACTCTACCGCAGCAGTACCAGCAGCAGCAGCAGCAACAGAAGCGGAGGCAGTAGACGTGCTTTGACTCGTGCCCTCGGATTTGCAGCTGAGCGTTGGGGAAGCGGTGCCGCCCGAATGTTGGGAAGCCACCTCATCGTCCAATACCGCCTGCAGCGGCACACCCTTAATCTTGCTGATGAGCTGCGTGTAGGCGCAATTGGCTGACGGTTTGTATTTGATTGTGGGCACTGTTATAATGTGTTGGCTAGGTTTCGGACTGCCAGGCATTAAGCTGTTCTCAGCCGTCTCCATTTGACTCGCTTCCGTAGATGCGGAAGCTGCGTACTTGCCCTGCTTGATGGCACTCAGTAGATGGCGATAGTAGGGCTGCAGATTTCCGCCCTGCGACAGAAAGTCAAACTGTGCATTGTTCGCTTGTTTAGCCTTGATCAGAATCTCCATTTGGGCGCCCTGAGTAGCAATGAAACGGGCTGTCTTCTCAATGATCGCATGCTGTTTCATTGACTCCGGCTGCAATTTAAAGTGAAATCAGACGATTATTACAGAATACTTTTGAGCCTTTCGAAATTTTAAGTAACAGCTTACCACTTGTATGTCCGGAGCAGGCGCCACTAGGAGATTGTTGGGCAGCGTGTAGGGAAGCTCGCATTCATCGGACGGCGTGGATGAGTTTGTTAATGCTGTCGATGCAGTATCCACAGAGGATGCGCTGGATGTCGACATGTTATCGTATTGAAAATCCATCTGGCTAAAGTTGCCGCCGGATGTCTCCTGCTGCAAACGCTTTAGATCCTCCTCTGTACATGTGTATGGATGGAGGTGTCGATGGTTGGTTGGTTGGTGTGTGAGTGTATAAGTATGAGTATTGGCAAAAATAAGAAAAACACAAGACAAACGCGTGACGTTAGTACAACGGCAACAACATATTGCGAAACATCAGCAATTGGTTACGGAAATATTCATAGAATAAGCTTTTTGACATTTGGATTAGATTTAATTCTTTTATGGTTTTTTTTTCTTTCATTCATCTTTGTTTTCTTTTTGGTTGGTTTGTTGAGTTGGGAGAATGAACTCGCTACTCCTAAGCTGCTCAGCCGGCATCTGCAAGAAAGTGTTTAGCTTGTTAAATGTAAAGTGGTTACTATTTACCTGAACAACGGCGGCAACCAATAGATGAGACTTACGTTGGCGATGACTGACATTGTTGTTGTTGTTGTTCTTGTAGCTGGATTGTTTGGATTGGTTTGTTTGGTTTGGTTCTAAACTTTGGGTTCGACTTGACTTTTTTCGTATATATCTAAACTTGTTTGTGTTAATTTTTGTCTTGATACTATTTGTACGCTTGTTGATTTTCTTGATTGGTATTCTTGATAGTATATTCGATTTGAGATTGCTTTACGTTTTACGTTTTTGCATTAACGCATTATTCTTGCCACTTAAAATTTAAACAGTTGTTGGACATACAATTTGCATTGAGATAACAGTGCATACGTTGCAAGCAGGCAACGTCACTTACCTTGCTGCATCCGTAGCTCTTCTTCGTTGTTGTAGAGGAACAGATAGCGCTCCTCCTCGCACAGCTGCTCCGCACGCTGCTCCTCGGTGCTCAGGTATTCCAAGCGATTGCCATAGCCGCCCGGTGGCGCCTCATAGGCCGATAGCTCGCACAACGCTCCACGCACGTCATATCTATGTTGGTATGTATATGAGGTAGGTATGAGGTGTGTGTGTGTGTGTGTGTTCCAAAGAAAAGAATCAGAGAAATATAAACGGGAAAGAGAACGTTGTTAGTGATATTGAATTGATATGCAGTGGGCTGCACGCACACACACAATAAAACGCACAAAATAAGTGAAATGATAAGAATCTTTGGTCGATTCGAAACTAAAAAGAAATATTTGCAGGTTCAACAATTGCTGCACTCAGTAGTTAAATAAATTGTTGATGTTTTTGTTTTGTATTGTTGTATATAATAGTAGTATGCTTGATTAAATTAAATGTCTATGGATATTTATATATAATTAATTTTTATATATAAATTAATATGTCTCAAACATTCATACATACCGCTCCGGATGCTAAAAAAAAAGTTAATTGTTTAACAATTACAGTTTGAAATTAATAATATATTTATGTAAACAAAGATTACAGTTTGCGAAGCACTGAAAAGAGCTGTTATTACAATGAGAAAACGTGATCTGTTACAGTTGCTGAGTCTCTAAGTAAGTCCGAAAATAAATGTGATCGATCAGTCTTTTTTAATGTTAGCGTCGAGTTAAATGGTTTTTTTGATTGTTTTTTTTACCAAATTGATTTAAATTCAAAAATTGGTCCATGTCGTGTGCAGTTCGGATCGATGTATGTAAATGTGAGCTACGATTGGTAGATGATTTCAATTTGTTCCTGTTGATTTGCCAATAAAGTTTTGCAGCCAAGTATCTTCAAAGACACATGTGTACATATGTATGTTAATTTGCACATATATATGCACTATATAACATACATATGTATGTACGAACGAACGTGCATACATTGTACATGGAGGTTGTATGTACGTATACCAGATATGTTATTAGATATGCACTAGCAAGTGTGGGAGTTGTTCTTCTTGTACATAAAAACATATGGAATCCAACGAGTTACGTACATATGAATACATATATATGTATATGTAGGTATAATATGTACTATATAGGTATATAGGCGTATTATTATTATAGTAAAATTAAGATTAGGTGCCGCTGGCAGGCAGGCAGCAATTATTAACCTGTCTATTTTGAGATTTACATCGCCCATCCAGGGTATCAGCTGTTTTCCCTGATCCATATCTCGTGCCTTCTCATCGTCTCGAAATATCTTGCACGCATAGCCAAAGACGAGCAAATCTAGGGCCGGATGGCGTCCATCAGTTCCGCTTGCCATTGCATTGCCATATGACACATGCCCGTTGGCGCCAATACTGCACGAGTTGCCTGCAGCCGCTCCTGTTTTGCGCAAAATGCCATTGATGCTGCCGCCAGCGTACTCACGTACCATGGCATTGCTTCCACATGCACGCACGTTGTAGGGCAACATTTATATACACTCACACATATATACACACAAAAACTAATATCAACCGATGCACTTTATTGGAGTAGAGCACTTTTATATCTTTGCAAGCAATTTGCATTTGCATTTTCTTCTGCCAAATGCGTTTTTCTTGTTGATGTTGATATGCATGTGCCAAAGAGGCCAGACCAGTAGTGGAAACCTGGACAAGATTTACAATATATCGCTTGTCGCTTGCAAAAAAATACCAAAATGAATTTTTCTTTATTTCAAAAAATACCATAAATTCCCAAAAAAAAAAAAAACGCACTCAGGATATGTCGATAACATTTTTATAATCGAAAATCGAATTTTTATAATTTGAAAATTCACAATGCCAATACGTAATAAGTGATAAAACATAAAAATACTTGAAATTGTATAGAAAATATATACATATATATTTAGAAAAATATATACTTAGTAAATACTGCATAAAGATTTCATTATTGCAAAAATATAATTTACAAAATTGTGCTTAAAGCTAGCTGTATAATAAAGTCAGAGATTATATACATATTTATCTTTACAACTCAGATATTTTTATGGTTTTTAAAAGTAATTATAATAAGTTTTGTTATACGATGTTTAACTGTTCAAGGAAATACCACAAACATATAAATAGTTTTATTATCAAAATTAAATGCAATGCACAGCATAAAAGATTCCTCTTGCGTTTGTTGGTTTACTCAACGGTTCGGTCTTTGATTTATATTCTCTGAGATATTAGAAAACTATTTTGATGACGATTTCTTCTCTTATCAACTAAACTGTGCATTTTACGACCAATTACATTAAGATATGGCTTATTTACTTCTGAATAATTGCAAAAAAGAAAACTTACAAGAAGTAAAATATATTTAACACTTGTTTTTCAAAATATATATAAATATATATATTTTTTTTACTCATAACGATAACTTCAAAGATTGCATAGTGGTGCAAATATTTCTACCGAGTGTTTTTTTTTTTTTTCCAATTTAACTAAAACGCTTACATTAAAAAATGTTCCAATTATCGTATCAATACTCTACGTTTAGGGGAGGCTTTTAGCATAATAATGAAATACTCACTTGGAAAAATTACCAAACTTTATGTTTGTTTTTAAGTCTGTAAGAAAAATCAGTTATATGGTGATATTTCAAATTTCGCAGCGTTACGTACACACATATTAGTCCTACATATTAGTCCTTTGCATCTGGGAACTTGAGAGTTCGCAGCTTGGAGTATATGACATCCCAGTCTACATAGGCTCCGACGAGATGACGCTTATTTTCAGGTGAATCTTCATACGCAGTGCGGCCGTGCAGTATGCGGAGATTGTTAAACACAAAGACGTCGCCCGGACGCGTCTTAAACTGAACAGCTTCGGCCTGGGCTAGCTGCAGAAACTTGTCGTAGGCCTCGTACCATGCCACTGCCTGCTCGAGTGGCACTGTAAATCGACTGTCTCGCTTTGTAGCATTCTGATTGATGCGTGCAAACTGTCCATCTACGTCCAGGCAGATGACTGGTGCACGCCAAAGGCTGTGAAACGGCTTGCCAGAATCGCTATCGTGCCCAATGTCATACCAATTAACGGGCACGCTCTTCAAGAGCTCAAAGTACTCTGGATACTCTCGACGCATTTTGTCAGCTATAAAAAAGCCATCGGTCATCATGTTGGCCCCACCCGGCGACTCTGATTGCACCAGCGTGTGCAAAATGTTAATGCCCGCCTTGTACTCATTGTAGGGCATGTCCGTATGCAGCGGTAGCGGTACCATCATGTACGCATAGTTCCCGGCATTTGGCTTTGACTTGACCTCGAACACATCTCTACATACATATAACAAGCCAGAAAGGTTATCTAGTAGGTTGAGGATTTAAAATATCTTTGTTTTATTTACCCGTATGTGGTGCGCTTTATGTAGCCGATACGTTCGGCCAATTGTCGCGCAACCTGGGCATCATGTGGCGCTCCACGCAGCAAAGTAAATCCTTGCACAGCCAGAGCCTCGAGCCATTCGAGCATGGCTTCATCCTGCTTGAGTACATTGTGATAAATAAACTTGCGCGTACCCGCGCCAAACTCAGACTTGCCCCAGACCTGAGCGGGTGGCTTGTATACCTCATCGAGATAACGTTGTCTGGCTTCGATGCCAAAATCACGCTGCTGAAGCCAGCCCAAGTCGTAGCTAGAACTGTGTGCATCCACCCAGTTAACGATTAGTTGCTGTTTCTTTTCATCGAAGCTGACACGCCTCGGTTGAACGTGCAGCGGGCCGCGCTCCCAGTGACTCTTGCGTGTTCGAGTTGCTGCATGGAAGCACTCGGAACATTGGCAGTTGTCTCGCAGCCAAATGCTGGGAAACTTGTGCTGCCGTCCGTCTGGACGTGTCAGCTCGACATACTGCTGATCCAGCAGCCTGGCCGTAACGCTATTGCTGGCGTATCGCTGAATTTGTCTGCCAAGCAGTTGGCCAACCATATGTCTACAATGCAGCATGTTGACAAAAACTGAAAAGCTGAAGAAAAATGTGTAATAAAGAATGAAGAGTGAACGATGAACGATGAACAGCCGAAGCCTGATAATCTATACAACAACACACTCTGCTTATCAATAAGTGTAATTGCACGTGCCCTGCGATAAGCCAGCGCCAGTTACAAGTATACTTATCACAGCTCTTCACCTTCTTCGTCTCCTCTTTGTTTCTTGCTATCTTCGTCTGTTTGTCTGTCTAGAGGTAACACTTTAACGATTGCCTCTGAACGCTCCAGCCAACATTCGTTATATATGTCAACCGCAAAACGACGATGTGCCCCGCATAAACTGCACTCCAGCTGCAGGCAAGCTTGGTCGTCAAGAATGACATTTTTCGGAGCAGCTGCTTCCTCTTCAGATTTATGGCGCTTGCCACGCAACCGCCGATGGCGCGACCGAGGTTTGCCAGAGCTTCTTGTAGTCGAATCATCTATGGATTTTAGCTGTTCCAATTGCTTTTGATTCTCCTCCAACTTAAGCGTTGTGTTGACACCCGGCAGCAGCGGTAGGGAGCAGCGTTTACAAAGTGTGCGTTTGATAGCCGGTGACCTGAGACGAGAGGAAACAAAAAAATATGTTAATTCAATTTGATACACATTTAATTAAGTATTACAGCTTACATGTGCAATAGTGACTTCGTGCCCACGTTGCGGCAGACCTTGCCATAGTAGGCGGCAAGAGTGTTGTTGTTGCTGTGCGCCATCAGATTGGCCGCCTGATAGAGGAAGTTCATCCTGAAGCAGGCGTGACGCTGCGCTAGAAGCTTGCGCTTGCCTTTGTTGTTGTTACTCATTATTTAAATTGTAATTTATATTTAAAACTGATTGGCTTTATGGTCAATACCAAAACTTATGCCGCATGTATCGGTATTGAAAGTGCTCAAATATCGCAAGCATCGAATGCGTTTTAATCGATTATTGCATTTTAGTATTAAACTAACAAAAAAGAAAGCGAAATATATTTATATCTTGGACTCGGAATTATTTAATGCGATTTAATTTATGCACTTGGCATTTTGGCTTAGCATTTAGAAGTTTATATATCAAAAATCGTTCATCCCTTTAAAACTTAAATGGGCATCACTGATCTTTTTGCCATCTGCATCGCAGCACGGCAACGCCGAACAGCTGTCGACTTCCCGCCTTAATTCGATCCCGCAGCTGGGGAGCATGCAGGCCACAAACAGTGCTGAGAGCTCGATTAGAAAGTGCAATCGAGAACGAATCCAAGAAAATGCATCGCAAAACAAGGGCTTATTAAATGCAGCAAGAGCAACATCAAAAAACTATTAACAAATCCCACAAAGTGTCGTCAATCGTAAGTCGAGCACGCACTGAACTTTTTGTTTTGTTTTTTTTTTTTTCCTGTGTGTCTTTTTGTACTGATTTGTGACACTTTAATTTGGCGTGTGGAAAATGTTCATTGAGGACCTTAAAAATGACTTTTACGGGCAGTTGATAGGCAAACGTATTCTGATCGTTGTCAACTATGACGTCGACGCGATCTGTGCCAGCAAAATACTGCAGTCGATCTTCAAGTACGATCACATGCTGTACACCGTGGTGCCCATAATGGGTGTAACGGGACTGCGTCGAGCCTATGACGAACACCAAGGCGATGTGAAGTACGTGTTGCTGGTCAACTGCGGTGGCTGTGTGGACATTGTAGAGTTGCTGCAGCCGGCGGAGGATGTCACTTTCTTTATATGCGATTCACATCGTCCGCTAGACGTTTGCAATGTTTACAGTGATCGACAGGTGTGCATTTTGGGAGATCCAGCACTTGAGGAGAGTATACCATCATTTGAAAACATATTCTATGACTCGGAGGTTGAAGGTGATGATGACGACGACGAAGATGACGATGCCGACAGCGGTGCCGGTGATTCCGATAATGCAGAAGACGATAGACAGCGCGCACCCAAAATGAGTCGTATGGAGCGACATGAGCGGCGAGTAATGCGCCAGCGGGCAAGACGAAAATGGGAAGTGGAGCGGGATCGCATCATGTTCGACTACTCACAGTTCAGCTATTATGGCCGATCAACAGCGTTGGTCGTTTTTGAGCTGGCATGGAAGCTGTCCAAGGACAATATGGATCTGCTTTGGTGGGCCATTGTTGGCATCAGCGAGCAGCTGTTGCTAGGCAAGATCGAGAGCGGTGCCTACACGCTCGAACTAGAGCAAATACAGTCGCATGTCTCGCGTTTGACTAACAAGACGAACGATCAGCACACGATGAGCGCTTCGAAGATCTGTTTCGAAAATGATTTGCACTTGGTGCTCTACAGACACTGGACAGTCACCGAGTCCATGCGGTAAGTGTTGTAACCTGTTGTTGCTTAACATCACTTACCTCTTTTTATATTAAGCTATTCCCGCTATGCCGCCTGTAAGATGAAGCTGTGGACCTTGCGAGGCGAAAAGCGTCTACACGAGCTGCTGGTTGAGATGGGGCTGCCGCTGGTACACGCACGACAATCGTATGGTGCAATGGATCTAGTTTTGCGCAAGGAGTTTTACTCGATGGTGGAGAAGCTGGCCGAGAAATATAGCATACCGGACATCGTCTATGGCACCTTTACGCTCAGCTATGGCTATCGGAGCCGTTACGCTGCCGCCGACTATGTCTATGCGTTGCTTGCAATACTGCAGTCAGTGAAGAAGCACAAGACACCAGAAGATTGCTTCATGGAGGCATCGGATGCGTTGAGCCGCCAGCATAAGCAGCTGCTTATCGCAGGCATCGATAATGCCAAGGTTCTGCATGCTGCCATCTTTCGGCAGGTGCAGAGCTGTCTGGAGGCTCATCAGGTGCATTCGACTGGCTCCTTTTTCTATTATGTGTTGCAAGAGGAGCACGCATTCTTTTCGTACCCATATGCACTGGCCCTGCTGGCGAAATTTGTGTTGCACGGTCATGTGGCCACGACAAGAGCGCGAAAGGCAGCCGATTTACCCCTGATTGCCACATGTCCGGTGGATGCGACGCAGGGCATGTGTCTGCTGGTTGGCATTGCGCCCGTGCGTGAGGACTCGCCAAAGAACTTCTTTGGCAAGGCATTCGATCAGGCGGCGCAGAAAAGCAAAGTTAACCTGCTGCAGGATTTCTTTGAGCCGTCCATCGTTCAGCTGCGCCAGAGCGACCTGACCCGATTTTTAGATGCGTTGACCGTGCTCTTAACCTAAATCAATGTACTCCCTTTTAGTTTAGTAATTAATAAGTTTATAATCTAATATAACTTTGCTATCCAGCCCCTCAATCATAATTTAACATAATCTTATTTATACAGAGAAATTGTTTTTTTTTTTTATAAAAGTATGCTTACAATATTTTATCAACTGCGTTTTAAACATCGATTAAAAAATTATGCTATATAAAAATTAGGAATAATTAATTTAAGTCATACAATTGTTAATTAGGACGTCAAAAATGAACTATACTAGACTTAAGCAAAAATGCAAACTAAGCAAGTTTAAAGCATTCGATTTGAAATTGTGTAATGCAGATCATAAATACTTTCTTTTATAACGTGTGTTTGTCATAAGAACTCGCAATTTTCTCTATTCTTTAAATATTTTTATGAATGGAAATGATCTAAGATAATCGACACATGAAAATTAAAAACTTAACGATTTAAAAAACCATTTATTAAAATAACAAGAGAATTTTATGTACAAACATAGAGCTAGTTAATGAGTCCAAAGTTTCAAGGTAATAATAGCTACTGATTCAAAGCAGCTTGCCTAATTTCTTGCAATGGCTCGCCACATAAAATGCGTGCAGCGCCCAAGCAGGCCACATCGTCGTAGAAGACCGCATATTGTCCTGGTGTAATGGCACGCAATGGTGCATCCAGCAGCACCTCGCAGCTACGCAATTCACACGAGACGAGAGGCTTTGTGTGCTGGAAACGGAAGCGGCAACGCAGGCTGCCATTTGTGGATAGGGTTTGGCGTGCCCGGCTACACAACCAATTGATTTCGCCAATATGAATACGGGTGCTGTGTAACGCGGGATGTTCGTGACCAGCTGCTACATAAATGGTTTTGCTGGCGGCGTCCTTGCGTGCCACAAAGTACGGCTGCAAAAAAGAACCCAGCCGGCAGCGCTGTCCCACAGTCCACTGATGAATGCCGTCATGGTTGCCCACTACCTTACCGCTATCGACGTCCACGAAGTGTCCCGGCGTAGAGGTAATGTACTATAAAAATCGAAAAATATTATTGCAGAAAGAAAAATTTAGATTTATCTGAGATTCTAAGCGTACCTCCCGTATAAAGGTCTTGAAATCGCGCTTGCCAACAAAACAGATGCCGGTGCTTTCGCGTTTTTCAGCCAGACGCTGCAGGCCAATGCGGCGAGCCAGTTGCTTCACCTCAGTCTTGAGCAGTCCACCCAACGGGAACATTGTGCGCTGCAGTGCCGCCTGTGGTATGCCGGCCAAAAAGAAGGTTTGGTCTTTGAACGTGTCGGCTGGTATGAGAAGGCGTACATCCTCGGGCTGCTGGTTGGCTCCATGCTCAAGATAGTCACCTAGACTGTTTCGGGCATAGTGGCCAGTGGCAACGGCATCATATTGCAGCGTATTTAGTGCATGCCGTTGAAATAAATCAAACTTGATATGCTTGTTGCACAATATGTCCGGGTTGGGGGTCAAGCCTTGTTGATAGTCATCCAGGAACTGACTAAATACAGCTGTCCAGTATTGCTTTACATAGTCAACTTGGCGCAGCTCGATTTGAAGTTGACGGCATGCCCAATCTGCGTCCTTCAAGTCCTGCTCACCGCTGCAACGGCCAGCTTCGTCGTGCTCATCCCAGTTGCGCATGAAGATACCGAGCACATTGTAGCCGCGCTCCCTTAGCAGATGGGCGCTCACAGCGCTATCTACGCCACCGGATATGCCCACCACAACTCGTCGTATCATAACAGCTTATCCAACATTTGGTAAGGCACAAATCACAAACGAATTTCAACATTCGACTGGCTTATATAGTTTCAAGTGTGACCACCTTTGACAGTGTAGTATTTTTCGGAATTCACATCATATGTAAATGCATGATTTATTTTTGTAGACGTTCTCAATTCATGCGACTTTTGAAACATCCAAAAAGTATGCTGTGGAAATTTTGTAGATTTAAATAATATTAATAAAAATGTTTAATTAATTATTATAATTATATAAAATTAGTAGTGCAACAAATACTTACAAGAATAAAAAGCTTGAGCGTCACAGTTTGGATTGGTTTATTTATGGTAGTAATTGTTTTTTTAATTTGTTTTTTTGTGGAAAATACAGAATACAATATTTATTGATCTGATAAAACATTATATAAAAAATTGAGCCTATGTTATTTGCGAGGGGCGAGCAAAACTAAATAAATTAGAACGAAGCTTTTATTCGGAATGCACTTAGCATGTCTGTAGTATTTTTTGGTATATTTGAGTTATATAGCAAATGGTCTCACTACTATTGTTCTCGACAACGGAAACCGAAATTACAGTTAGTTGCTCGTCAACCTGCACGCGTGCGTCACTTCCAGAAAAGATACTATTTTATTTTTTTAACCAAACTCATTCGAACGAACATTTTGATTTTCAAAGTGCTTGCACTCCGGTCATAAACAAAAACATTGACAACATTTTTTTTTCAAGTGGGTATGTGTTTTGCATTATACATAGTATACGTGTTAATAAAAAAAAAAAATAAACAAATTAGTTGTTCTGTCTATGCTGCGGCGTTGTATGTTGCATTTGCAACTTATATTTTTTATTTGTAATTCATTTTAGCGCCACTAGTACGGTTGACCTAAAAGCGTCCGCGAATCAGCTGTAGGAGCAAATAACTTCTAAAAGGGTAAGCACATTTGTTAATTTGTTATAAAGTTTAAGTTAATCAAGTACATGTACATTTAGCGAACGGAGCCATTTTGTCTGATGCCGTGCTTGCAAAATACATGGCGTTCTGCGAATATACATGGCAAACATTTTAGCATGTGTTTGTTTGGTTATGTTGCGCTGTTGATCAAGTGTTGAGCATTTATATGTATATGTATGTGTGCGAGAGATTGTAGCTTTGTGGCCAAAGACTGTCAAGCTGCAAACATTTTCGGTTGTGAATGTATGTGTGTGTGTGTGTACGTTTGTTTGCATACGTGCACATACAATGCATATTTGTTAAGAAACGCAAATTTAATCAAAACGAACTGTAAAAGAAAGAATAAGCCAAATAGCCATGATGAAAACAACAAGACCAAAGCAAATATGACAGAATATTAAATCGGCTAGCAAACATTTGCTATGTGCACCCCCAAGGAGCACAAAATAAAGTTTTTGGGTAACAATTAAAGTTGAGAAAAAAATAAAATAACAATTTTGGGTTCCTTAGCGTTGGTCGAAAAGTTAATTATTTTGCCGCCTTGTTAAATAAAAAACTTTTGCTGTCAAAACCACAAATATTTCGTTGTCAAGTAGGAGAAAGAAAACAAAGTAAATTGCGAACAACTAGAAAAAAAAAAATGTAATTATGTGGCTGTGCTATAAAGCAAAGACCCTAATTACAAAGTAAACAAGTACAAGAGCAGGAAAGCAATTTTCTAAAAATGCCAGATATAAGGATTAGAAGTTGCCGCAGCCGATTGAAATCAAAGTTTGGGGTCGGCGTTAGTTGTTGGCCAACTTTTGATTGGCTAACAAAGCGGCTCAACTAAAGATCCTGTGAAGAAGCATTTTATTAAATTGTATTTTTATCCGACAATTTCTTTACCTTTTAAGCTTTTGGTCCTGCTGTAATATTCTTTTTTTTTTTTTCCTGGTGCAATTCAAGCAGTGCATGAACTTTGGGCAGCCTTTGAGAAGGCCACAGACACGTACCACCAAGGTTGCTTAGCGTCTTTTTTAAGCTGTGTGCTGCATGCATCTTGTAGTGTATATAATGTCCTTCGCATAACATAACATATTCTTGACACAATTCAGTGCAGCTTCGTGAACTTTTTTTGTAACTAAAATACTTTTAGATTTATACATCCAAGTATTTAACAAAAGCAAACTTTTTAGAGAATCCTGGACAGAAGTGTAGCTTTAAATGACTGCAAGCAAAACAATCAAGAAACGAAAACGAAATGTGAAATTAAAGAGTTTCAAAAATTTATAATGTTCTCTTTACTAACTTTTGTATAGTTTGTTTAACTAACTAACGCTTGACCACTGGAAATGGGAATAATATTCGTATGCTTGTCGGGGGAAGCGAGATGCCGCAAATGACAAATAGGCACGAAATTTCGTGGGCTTAATCAGTTAAAAGGAAACAGGAAACGTTAAAGTGGTTAGTCCGGAAAAAAGAGGCTGTCAATCTTGTTGTTTTTTTTTTTTTTTGGCAATCGGATTTGGGGGAAACGCTTGATTTATTTTGCCATTTGCAAGACATACCAGGAACATGAAAACGGTATTGCTCGTGGCCCCTTTTCATGTTCTTCAAATATATGTTTAGGTATAGTATATCCTGGCAACCTTTTTTTTGTGTTTTTGTTGGCTGAGTTCGATGCCTTCCTTTATCTCAGTTTGCCTTTGCCGCTAAGTCTTGCCAGCTTTTGTATCCTTTATGTTTTGCGTTGACTTTGTCAAAAGCTAAAACAAAACAAAAACAATTTCCGCTTAATTTACGAATGTATTTTGATTATGAAATGGCGTACGTGGCGGGTTACGGATGGTGCGTGTTAGAGGCGGCGGTGGCAGCATTGAAACACTGTGCGTGGTCGCACTTCACACTTTGCCAGCTGTTGTTGTTATTGTTGTTCTTGATGCCGATGTTGTTCTTTGCTGTTTGTTGTCTTTAGCTGTTTAGCTGTTTCGCTTATTGAATTTGTTAGCTCTGTTTCTTTGCGACTGCTTGTAAAGTTGGCTAAAAGCATCCACCACCCAGTCCCCTCCCTCCCTTCCATCCCAAAAAAGTTTCAGTAAGTACACTTTGGACATGTTTCTTGCGCTTGCCTCAAACCTATGCATACTTGACACTGCCCCCATCATACAGGCACCATGTACAAAAGGAAGCTTTTCAGCTTTGATTACATTTAATTGCCATACAGCCATCACCCATAACGTTTCGGTTCCTACGGAATTCGTTTTTTAATCTACAGCAAAACATTAAAAAAATAAAATTGTCTTCTCTACATTCCCGAGTCCTCCTCAAATTTAGTTCTTGTTGGAAATTTGATGCAGTTGATATAGATTATATAATAAATTTGTGGCAATACTTGGTTCAAGCAAGTATGAAAAATTTACAGAATTGGCGAAATTGCAACAAATCAGAAGGTTGCTTGCGCTGTTGGGTTGCAAGTACATTTGCACACACACACACACACCCAAAGTCAGTGACAAAGTTGCTTGTCATTGGGTTGGCAGGCTAGCGAAAATGCAATTTAAATCATAAATATAATTTTCAGTTAATGAATTGGATAATGCAGCAAGCTTCTTCAGAAGCCGGCGTATGCAAGTGTGTGTTGTGTGATTCTGTGCTTTTGTGCTTGACTGCTTAATAAACACTAAAAGCTCTCTTCTGTCTCCTGGCATCTTTGACGCGCAACAAATATTTTACATGAATTGACTCAAAGGCAGCAAAGTAGAAAAAAAATAATGGTTGTGAAGCAATGACAAATGACGGCAAAATTTTGCACATGAGAAAACTTCGCACAGTTCACAAACACACACAGACACGCAGACTCTTGCAACATCCCTTCTGCTGCATACCCCATAACTTTGCATCAGCTGTCTCTTAAAAGACTTTCGCGTTATTTTTGGCATCATCAACTTGATTAAGTGCATAACTTTAAATTGGCGTTCGCTATGAATATGATTTGTTAGGAATTTGCTTTTGTTAAAGTTAAGCACAATGATCCTGATACATTTGTATAAACACTAATATATACAAAGAGTTGTATATATGCACGGTCAAACAAACAAGCACATTTGTGATTAAGAAATGCTCCGGCTGGCTTATCCCGTGGCCCCATACCAATCTATCTCGACTTATGGCTACGAGGTTATGCAATACAGTAGCTGTCAACTGTCACAGGGTCCCATCGCACATCGCCTGTTACCTGTCCAGGTTTACCCCCTCACTTCACCCAGTCCTCTTGCCCTCCAAAAACTGACAGGCAGTTACGTATTCAAAAAAAAACAACGCAAAACTGCAACACAATGGCGACCTGCGGGTAACGAGTCAAGCGGGCGGGCGGGCGGTAGATGGATGCTAGAAATGAGAATGGCCTTGCATGTCCGTGTGGCAAGACTAAACCCAGCCCAAGACCCAAAGTCCAAACCATTACACACCTCAACCCACTCCTGCTACACAACACAATGTCATCTGCCATTGTTTGCGAGTCGTTTGAGAGCAACAACAATAAAAGTAAACAACAAGAAGAACAATAATGAAATGCATTCAGCTAAAATTAAAGAGAAACATACGAAAAAGGTTGGCCAAGTGTAATCCAAGTGGCTAACGAACGCCTGACCCTGTAGCAGGACGCAAGGATGTGACATGGCTAGCGGAAGCGGAAGCTGCTTGTGGGCGACAAAAATATGGTAGTCCTGTTTCGAATACAATTAACTAGCTAGTTAAATAGTGGTTATCTATCAATTTATAAAAACTAATAACAGTTTCGTATCAATTTAGTAAGAGATGACAAATTATTATAAGCAATTTTATTCTTCTAACTAATACTTATTCTTAGTTGTTAAGCCTTTCGCAGTTTGTCCACCGTTTAACTAATAAAATTAGATAATTCTGTTTGCATTGAATATGATCTAAGTGACATTAAAATACTTTTAGCAATTGCATAAATCTCAAGACTTTATCGCTGGTTTTATTGATTCCAATGCAACAGGAGCGGCCCTCAATCGTTGAGGTCATATCAGCCAATTAGACAATTTCTCACACTTACTTTCATGTTTTCCCCACATCCTTCTATCTTGACGCCATTTCACATGCTATTGAGGGAAAGGCAAAAAGAGAAAGTCGGGAGCGAGAGTGCTCAAGAACCAACGTTCAACTGTCAATTGGTGTCAGTTAAGGTCTAAAAAATTAAAATTTTCAGTTTTTAATCCGTCTGCAACATTACAGAATACATTTCAAATATACCCTAATCTGCCCATAAGCGAAACTAATGCCTGAAAATGTTTAAATTAAATATTTGGGGATAAATTCTTTTGTTTTTTATTAAGTTTTGTATACAAAATTAATTATTAATAAGGAAACAGAAAACAAATTTAAAGATAAGATTAAATCCACTGCAATAATAGAAAAACTGAATAGACAAAAAAAGACTTTGTGCAAATGACTGCACTTTGGCCTTTGAGATTTGCATGCTTAAGATATGATTGAAAATGGCCATTGGGACTTGCAACGGCATAATAAAAGGGCTGGAGAGCAAGTACCAACTGCGTCCTGAGTGCTGCCAAATGCATTTGCTGAACAGCAACTTGATGCAAATTCGGTTGCTCTTCCCAATAATTGAATTTTCCATTTCCTTTGCATATTTAAATTTTGACTTTATCAAGCTTAAGGTATGCCTTATTCGAATACTCTGCAGTCTCCCAAGTGTGTTCAAATTAAAATGGACATCACAACAAATGAAACAAATTGTATAGAAACGGCAATACAAAGAGATATAACGCCATAGTACTCGAACTAAATATTATATTTAATTTGGTAAAAAAAATGAAACATTGTTAAAGTCACTAACCGTTTTGAACTGGTTCTGAATTGGCTTCTTAAACTTTCTTTTGGCGAAAAATCAGATTAAACATTTTTATTTTTGTTGACAATCAAAGCCAACGTGAAACATACAATATAAGCCACTCATGAGCTTTGAGAACACAAATGCATTTGTTCAGTTTTTTTTTGTAGTGCGATGTATGGTGGGATGAGACAAACTCGTCGTTGTAATAAAAGAGGGTGGAGCCAAGTACTAACCTTTGGGCTGCTTTCAGTTAAAGTGCACAACAAATAACGAGCTGAAAAAAGTAAATCGCATGCAAATAAGGCGATGAATACGTAAAATGAATGAGGCGCGGGCAATGCAAATCCACAGACGTATTCTGCGTGTGTGTTTGTGTGTGAGATGTTGGTTATAAGGACTACACAGCTGCCGAGCATACGATGACGTCAACATATAAAAGGCTTAAAGGCAGCGCGAAGCAACCATAAAAGGGACAACACGCACAACATACATACGCAGCCACATACACACACAGATACAAATGTTTAAATTGTAAGAGCGAACAGACACATCAGACTTTGCATATGTATATGTATACATATGATTTAAGTTAAATCATTTTACATACATATGTAAAGCCACCTTCACGAGCAGCAGCATTTTTGTTCGGTTGGTTTTCTTTGACAACCAACAGAGCCCATACCATGTAGGGTATATAAAACTGGAAGCTTGAAAATGTTTTTTAACTAACAATAGAATCTTAAATATTATTGTATTTTGTGGCAAAAAAAACGACTTTTAGAAATGTTGTTTACTCTGACATATATTTTTAAGCCCAAATGTGCGTGATGATTTCGTTAAGTGGTTAAAAAAACAAAACGAAATTGTTAAATTGAAGCACAGTTTTTAAACTTTATCTATTCAACGACATAAAAAATATAAGCATTCATTTAGAGTATGAGGATGTCGAGCGTGCTAATTTGAATGTGTGCTTTAAAGTTTTTGTTTAGTTTTTGATTTACTGTTACTGTTTCTCACTTTGTTTCATGCTTTTTAAGCAGCTTGTTTTCTAACTTGTCTCCGAAAAACTGCTCCCACATATTTTACCAACAGTTAATTAAATTTACGTTTAAGTGTCCAGCGTTTAAGGTAAAAAAGTTTTTATTTCTTGTTTGATTGCCATTTTTAATGTATTATAATGAATATGCCACAAAGATCATTCATTATCTATGAAAAAACATATAATACAAAAGTTGTGTTATCGGTTCTATTCATAAAACATAATACCAATTATAATTATCTATGTGCACGATTGTTTTTTAGTGTTAAAAGAGCCTTAATAATATTTTTTTGTAGCCTTTTAATATTTCATTTTATTTAATTTATTTTAATTGCTTACAATATCTTATTATTTGTCGTTTTCAGTTTTTTGTTTTAGTTTTGTTATAGTTTTTCAACCAAAAATTGCCAGCAAGGTCCGCAAAATAAAATGGCTTAGAATAACGTTGACTCTCATTCAATATTAACTGGTCCGATGGAGGAACATAACGTGGATAGAATTGCAATGTTTGAGCGTCTTATCATACAGAGATATAAGAAACAAAAAGAAGAAAGCATGAACGCAATTGAAAAGGTTTCAAAGTCACAAGAGCAATTGATTTCACCTCATCTGCATCTGGATCAACAGCGCAAAGCAGTCAATCAAAAGATAGAAACACTTGACGAACAACAAAAACAAGTTATAAAAACCCAAATTCTCTACCAGCTGGAAAAAAAGAAGATTCTGGTAAATTGTAAAAATCTTCTTATCGAAGAAATTGAAAAACTGGAGGTAGGCATGCCTCCTGCCAAAAAACCAAAGAAGTAAAGCGACGTCTTGTATTATATGGATTTGGATAAAATTGTATCGACATAAATGGACGCTAAAGGTAATAGCCAGTCCTTGTCGGTTGATTATTTATAATAATTGCTAATATTAATTATTATCACATATTAATTTAATTATTGTTTTAACTTCTTTTTAGTATAATTAATTAACTATGCGCATGGAATGTTAACCACTCGCTTCAAGCAACTATTCCCCATATCATCCACCCTGATATTATAACTTTAACACCTACTCATTATCAAACACGTGGAATGCGTTGAAACATATGTATTTCAAGCATGGATGAACGATAAAATCTTAATCCTTTTGATTAATGCAAATGCATTTTTGTAACTAACCAGAAGATAATGTTCTGTTAGCTTTAAGAATTTATTATTTAAATTGGAGTATAAAACTACATTAAATTTTATAAAATTTCAATTGCATTTTGTTGATTAATATTCAGTTGTAGATTGTAAACTATAAATGTAGCTAAAGAAAAAACATCATTAACATAATTGGGATATTTTCTTTTAGTTTTTATTAGTTATGTTATAAATGTATTTTAATGGAGCTCCAACAAAATTCTTATGTCTTCATTTATATTATTTATTTCACAATTTTTTCTAACATCGCTGTAAATATGTTTTTATGTTATTTTGTTTTTTAATATGCATAGACACCAAGTTTGTACGTTATAATTTTGAATGCCAAGTAGACAATAACTATCACCAATCAATCATCTCTTAAGATAACTATCAGGGCATAGTTGCATTACAACGCGTATAAAGTATCTTAAAAGCATTGCAATATCATTTTTGAAAAACTTACATGTTCAATCATCAGAGCACAAATCATCCAATTTATTCTTAACACGCAATAGTTAACAAGGGCCATTAAAAATGTAACTAAATAATAAATGTTACAGAACCATTTTAAGCTAGGCAGGCTAAGGCTTTTGCTGTTGTTTTGCCTTATCAATGTTTCTGTTCATATATTATAGAATATTTAATTCAGTTGTGTTTATAAACTGAATAATATTCAAAAAAAAAAAAAAAATTTCTCGGAAGTGCATTACAAATTTAAAATTGAGCCATGTCCAATTCAAGTGCCGAGGCAATTTACCCAGCGCGTAACAGCAAGGTGCGCCAGCTAATCCAAATGTATGAGCAACTTTCCACATGCAGCGCATCAACTGACCGGTCACCCATAGTCCAAGCCGTAAGTGTGACCGAGCCACCAATTGCCGCAGCCGCAGCCATCACATTGCTGGTAAACGGACGTCGCGTTGCACAAACCATGTCACCGAGAAGGAATAATGCTTAAAGGATGATGGGAACTGGGCCAAGCCGTTCAGATGCAAGTACGTAATGCATCTATCCACGGCAAAATCTCCTTTGGTGAAGTAGTTATCAAATCGTTTCGATCTGACCTATTGGTGTACTTTCAATTGGATCTATAGCATTCGCATTTGCCAAATTTTTTGTAATTTAGTGGTAGAACATTTATCATTATTGAATGCTACTTGTTCTTACTATTGAATTTGTTTTGATTTATAATTGCTGTCGTTGGATAAAAATCACTGAGCTCAATTTTATAATACATAGTTTCAAGAGTATCAATATCAATCAATGCAACCCTTTGGTCCGAAACTTATGCATGCTTTGATACGACAACATTGTGTAACTACAAACCTCTCAAGTAACCCAACACTCAGGACAAATGTGAAATGAATTCCGTTGATGAAAGTGCAGCACAATGCACAACGGGAATGCTGATTGCACAATTTCAAGTCATTTTCAAAATGAACTTACCACTCGAGTGCTTCCTTCTTTCGTCTGTCCACAAGTTGGCTAACTTTTCTATTGGCTAATTGTTTGTGTTTTCATGTCGAATGGCATTTCTTTCCCAATCGGTATTCACTTAAATGCCCATGTTTGCCTGCACTCAACTCCAGCTAAATTGCTTTAAGTTAGTTTATATTTTCAAATGTAGTTGCAGATAGTACAAAAATACAAGTCACATTTCAGTGAATTATTTCACACACAAGCATTTATTGTATGCAAATATTCGCATATTACATTTATTATCACTTTTGAAATGCCAATGCAACTCAATTATCCTCAAACAACGGCACCTCTTTTTCCTTAAATATGCACAATGTCATCGAGCTATCGTCCTGTCAAAAACAGGCAAATGCAATCCGCGTTGTTTCCGTCTGATTGCATTTACCGCAAATTAACTCAATAAAAGACTACACCAACAATAGCAACAACATCAACTAGAAAATAATGTCATGCACACATACACACACACACACACACACACACGAAATTTACTCCCATTTGTATTTGATAACATTTATCCATTATGTTGTCACCTTATTTTGTATTTTGAAATTATTTAAAATATCTTTATCTTTTGATTATTTTAATCATCTTGTCAGCGTAAATTAACCTTAAACAAAGGAATAATACCGCTGGGCTTATATCAGGATCACTTATTGAATGAAAAAAAAGAAGAAATACGATATGAATGAATAAATACTATTTATTATAACAAGCCCCTCTTTTAATTTTCTATTGTATGCAAATGTTATTTCTTTGTGTGAATAACAAATATTTGTAACTTGTCTTTTAGCTTGACTTGTATGCAAAGGAATGTTGTTATGAGAATACTTAATGCCTACTTAAACAGTTTTTAATTGCATTAGCAATTTTAATAATCGTCCTGAGCACTTTTGTAAGATGTTTTCACAGTTTTTCCATTATTGTTGTTTGTCAAGTTTTCTTGAAGTTGAGCTCTTCAGCTCATTGCAAGCCGTCGTGCGAAGTGCTCGCTGTGCTCATAAGAGCCAAACTAAAAATTCCGCACGCACAACAGCAAGACGCACACACACACACACACACACGCACAAACATGTGCATGACATTGTTTTATTTGCTTGGCGTTGTTTTGCGCGTTGTTTGAGTTCTTAAAATTGTATGTCTCAAAATTTACGTGTTGCACACAGAATGGGCGTGTGGGCATATATATAAAAATAAATATATATATGTAGGCGTTGCCACATGCCACCCACTTTGTACACAGATACATAGTATGTAAATATTTGTTTGTTTGTTGGCTGAGTCATTTATTTATTTGTTTGATTCTTCGTTTTTTGGAGCTATGTGATTTATGCATTGGCAGCTTGTAAACTTTTCTGCGTTCATATATTCATTTTTTTGTTTGGTTTAAATGCCAGGATCCTCTTCTTTTTGCTTCTCATTGTTGTATCAGTATAAATATTGCGCATACGCCTCTGAAAGCTGACTTGTAAATGTTGCGTGCAACAAAAATTGTAAGCTGATTTACTACTTGACTGCCACGCCCACAATTCACAGTCGTGGATAAGAGCGCTAACCAACGCGCAACGTCCCGCGGCGATATCAATTCAAATTAAACAATAAAACATTTGCCCCAAAAACACAGAATTGCGGTTTCAGCCGGTTTGTCGCTGCTGCTGCTGTCCTTTTGTGGATTTTTCCGGCTTAAGCGTTATTCATGTGCTTTATGCGGCCTGCGGTGAACCGCATACCGAAAAAAGGGTCGGGTTGCGCCATTGTGGGCGTGTTGCGGTGCACTATCCAGCTGCTAACAAGGCACATATGCTTATGTAATAGAACATTTTGTGTCACCGAGCGATTTTTTTTGTTTGTATTTTTCGCTAACCATTCGCTGACGGCAGTAAAACTTATTTAAACCACGTTTAGTTTTGGTTATACATTCAAAAGTGAGGCACAAGTTAAAGTTAAAAAGCTTTAAAGCCTGCAACATTATGAGAACTCTTCAATTTTTAAACGTATCGTGTGAGCTTGCTTAAGATACTCGAACCTTGGAATGCTTAAGAAATGTTCATACTAAAATTAATATGTCAAATCTTTTATCCAGATAATATCATAACTGAGATTTTAGTTTGAATGTGAAGAGATACATATATCCAAAAAAAATGCAAAACAATTTAATTTTAACCTCAGATATGTATTTAAAGGTGAGATTGCCTGAGGTTGTGTTGGCCAAGTGCCAATGAAAGTCCTTGTGGATGGATAATAACTCACAGATTTAAAATAAATTAAAATCCAGCTAGCAGAGTAGCTAACAGCTGCGCCTGAAGCTTATTCAAATCTATTAAAAACTTTGCACATCAACTTCATTTCATTTATCAAATGCTCATCACTTTTAGGTACCTTAACTAAGCCCCACTTTCGTGCCTTGCCTGTCTGTCTCTCTGTCTGTCACTGTTGGAGCAGCTGGCTCCAACTTTCAACTTGCTACTTTGCGTTGCGAAGCTTCACTTTCTGAGTTGCTGCTAATAAACAAATCAACTCCCGGGCTGACAAAGTTATGCAAAGCGCATTAGTGACGCCACGCAGCAAGGCGAAGGATGCGGTGGTAGGGCGGTGGGTTGGTGTGTCGGTGGTGTCTTCATTTATTTTATGTCAGCTGGTGACAATTTTGTTCGGGATAGCCAGTTAAAAATTGTTGTACTTAATGTTATAAAACTTATTAAAAGGTGTTGGCATACATTTACTATGTGTGTGTGGGTTTCAAATGCAAATTGGAATTGCAGGAGGTGTAAAAAGCAGCACATGACGATGATGATGTCAAAAATTATGACTATGCTGATGGGTAAAGTTGAAGGGTTTAACTATCTATATGCAAATACCAAAGAAACGGAAATGGAGTTGATGGCCATGTTGCAACTGTTGAATGGCCAGGTTAACGGTAATTATCTGTGGCATGTAAATTCTTCGGTATGCAGTATCCTGTATACTTACACTCTGCATATCAAACACACCCTCCCCCCCCACACACACACACACACACACACACCACCAAACATGTGTATTTGCGCTGCCAGTGGTCACTTTACATTTCGCTGTAAGAGCGGAAGTATGAAATTGAAGGCGTATTAAAGAGAAAGAGTCAACCAAGAGAGTTTAAATATAAAATTGCTCGGCACACACACATATGAACTGGAATGCTGCTGTTGTTGTCGTTGTCCAACGACACCGACGCCTTCCTTGGCACTTCCCTATGGAAATTTATTTTGCGGTTTGCCAGCCAACGAGCCAACACCAGCTGCATGTGGGCCATGTCCGTTCGCATCCTTCCGTTCTGGACGTAAGCAGGCATTTCATTGTGCGGGCTGCATTTGTTAATGATCGTTAGAATGGAGATGCGGATGATGATGATGATTTTGCTGCTGTCATCCTACGGCATCTTTGCAGGATAGCAAAATGTGTGCGAAACGAAATTTAGTGCAAACTGTGCGCACAAGCAATTGAAATCCAATTTAAATTCTTCCCAAAAACACAAAGTTAACTCACTGCCGAGCCAAAATCTTCTTCTTTTGACCGCTTTACCTTAATTTTGATATTTGCCTAAACCCTTTAACAGCTCTCTATTTTTTTGTGCACTTCTCTTATTCTTGCCGTTTTTTCAATTTGGCATTAAGCTCCCAGTATCTCCTCTCTCTCTTTCTCTCTTTCACTATCCCCCTTAATATCCCATCTCTTTCTCACTCTTCATCTCTTACCCTTTTTTTCATTTACTATGTCCCCCAACAATATCTTAAATCTGCCAACAAAAAAACTAGCCCAAATTTATTTTCCATTTGCCTGGTTTTCTATCTCTTATGCTGCCCCATATTCGTTACCCTAAATTCACTTCCCCTATTTTCTTTCTAATTTTTTGTTGGCATATTAAATTTGATACTAGAAGATGCTTCCTTGACTCACACCACTTTTATTTGTATCTATTGTGAGTTCCATACTTTTGTTTTTATATTTCTTCGTTTCTTTAGTTCACTAATTACACCCAATTGGCTATTAGCTCCATTTCATTCATCCTTACTTTGCCTTTGATGTGTCATTCATTTTTTTAATTTTTGTCGCTTTGACCAATTTTCTTTGACTATTGATCTAGTAGATGCATCTCTTTGTGAAATAATGTGAACAGTGGGAGAATATTCAATCTAGTATACTTATACATTGACTCAAAGAGACAGTGAGAAAAGTAACACATCACTTTTAACGTCACATCAGGTAACTTTTACTTTTTATCCAACAAAATAGACTGCATCGTCGACCATGGCTACCAAATGCAGCTATAAGTTTTACGGTCGAGATCGCGGTCTCCATTCCCTAAAATATAAGAAAAAAAGAAAGAAACTTGATGTTACCCGATGTCCTTGGATACTTACGAAACTTCCAGCCATTAAAGCTGTATCTAGCATCTATATCTTGGTTTGGCGTTAGGGTGTCAGTAGAAGGAGTTGAACTTTCAAGCTTCGCAGATATATCTTGTTCGGATTTCACATAGAACATCACTTTTTTCTGTACTTTCATTATTGTCCTTTTTGGCTGTGCCTCAGTCTGCTCCTCTCTCGACACGCTTTGCTCCATGCTACCCGGAATTCGTTCATTTGGCGAATCAGCACAAGTTTGTGCAGCCGGCGACACTGAATTGTTTTTCTCAAATATGGTTCTCGTTGCTGCAACGCATCCTCTTAGAGACTCGCGACTAACTTTTTTCGGCAGTCTAGGCTTTTGCCTTTTAGGCATGCTCATGCCCTCAAACATCCCAATGAGGAGCTGAACATGCCGTCTGGAATTGCTCAGTTGCGGGCACGAAGCTTGTACCTTCAACATCGCAAATATTTGTAGCATAAAATGCCGAATTGAATAACTTGTAATTAAAAAATTTGGAAAAGTTATTTTTAAAGTGTGAAATTTGGAAAAAAAATTTTGTTCTGAATTTGTTGTTTAATTTGAATGGAAAAATAAAGGTAAAACTAACTAAAGACAAATGGCATAAACAGGAACTCAGAGAAGGCCTGCTCAGATCCTAGCAACAAATGGAAGGGTTGAATGGACAAATCCTTGCTTTTGTCCTGCCCTGTCCTGCCAGCACATCAATCACAATCAGTGTGCCGGCATTTATGGCTGCTTGTTGGCTGTCAGACTTGGCATATTACACATACGCCCTGCTACCCTTGCTTGATGACAGCCAGAGGCAGTCAGGCAGCACAGGATGCCACAAGGGTCTCTCGTGTCACGTAGATTAAATACATTAACGAGACGTGCCAAGTCATTGCCTCTGGCTGCTGAGCCGGCCATGCTTTCAAACGATGAGGCCCTAGATTATCGCCCATCAACTTGTTGGATGACTTGAGAATACACAAAGCCTCAATGCGAACATCATTATTTGAATGTTGACTATTATTCAACAAAATTCGCATTCGCACATTCCAAATGTTGGCCAATGTAATTTTATGGCTCGCTAAAATCTTTAATTATTTTTGAAATGCTTCTAACATTGGATGGCTAAGACAGATTTAACTACATGTTAGATACATTGCTTATTGTGTATTCATCAACTCCTCAGAATCCTAAGTCTGTTGATGTAATGCCAACTAGCGCTTAAGCTAAAGAATGCTTGCATCATTTATCTTATTTACTTTTACCTTTTTGCGGTGTTTGTTAGGTTTGTCTTTGGATTCCTTAACTTATGATTCATCTCATTCCACTCTTCTTCATTTCTTCGTATATTCTCACTAATTATCCTTAATTGTCTTTTAGCTTAATTTTCTTCATTTCATCATTGCCTCTCTTTACTAAGGGATACAAGCTGTAGCTATTGTTAAGAAAAGCCTATTCAGTACATTTTTTCATAGCGATACGCCCATTCAAGTTACCTGAATTTAATGATTGCAGCTAATGGACTTTTTTTTCGCAAACCTTATTGTGACATGAGCACATAATAAATGTGCAGCTACAATGTAGAAATCGTTTAAAAGGACCATTTAATTATTGCCTTATTGCTGCAACATACTATTGCCATTTAAACACACACACAGATGAACTGTGGCTTTCGGTTGCAATTAACGCCAAAACCCTATTTAAACCAGATGGCTAATCCCATCTACTCATGTTTCTCTGCTCATGTTAACTGCATGTCATACACTTTCATGCTCTGCCTAATTAGCTGACAGGTAACTCTCTTTATATATACTAAATCTGTATATATGTGTGTGTATGCGAGTGATTGCGCGTGTGTGTGTGTTTGTGTGTGTGTGTGTGTGTGTGCTGCATAGACAACCGCATGCGGGCATGGGCACGTCGATATCGTTATCCAGAAACTGAAATTAAAAACGTGCCAATTTGAATGGCAATGGGCGAATGGCAAATAGAATCGTTTCGAAACATTGCATGTCGCATCATCAATAGCCGTCTGCAATTGAATTGCATTGACCAAGCAAATTGTTTACTTATCATTTCGATCTCTTTTTCTCTCTCTTTCTTTCTCTTTCTCTCTCGCAAACTAATTGGCCTTGGTGCATTGTGAATATAGTTTAGTATATGTACATTTGGCCAATCTGAAGGAAATTCAATAGCGGGAGCGATAATTAAAGTCCAAAGCAGTTGCAACCAAGGCCGCCACATTGGAAGGAAAACGCCTCTTCACAGCAGTTAATAAGTTTTTAACTGGATCAACCATTGCCCGCGAGTTGAGGCAGCTAATGGTAAGTAAAGATACTCTATTATAACTCTCATAACAATGAAAAAAAAATCTCATAAAGTGACTGAATGAACTTTGAATTTTAATTGGTTTTCAAAGAATTTGGAACATTGTCAAAATTGCGACAGTTTTTTTGGTTGATCCGAGTAAAGAAAAGAATAAATTTTGTTTGATGATATGAGGCATATTTTTTTGGCACCACTGGGCTTTGCTTTGAGATTCATGCGGATTTCATATCTAGCAAAATAGAGAGAGGGGAAGGAAATTTATAGAAACTATTAGCAACAAAAGATAATTTTTTGAGATGCTTACAAAGCTGCCAGTCATTCGAGCTTAATATAGGGCAAAGATAACACTGTTGTGTTACTTTGCTTAAGTTCTATAGATGTTGCAACATCTGATATTATGTCCCTCAACACTAGATCCGGTACTGACTGCATCACCTCCTTCTCCCGTTGATTCTCTTCAATCTCTAAATTGTTATATGATTCTGAACTTTGTTGTAGCTCAGCCAGTGGCTCAATCAGCATCTCAGTCATATCCTGTGACTGCAACTTAACCAGTTGCATTTCATTTGGCGAATCACCAATAGGTTGCGGCACCTGCAACGCCAACGCCCCAAGATCGTTGTCCTCGAATAAAACTCTTGTTGCAGCAACACGTCCATTGGAAGGCTCGAAACCACCGTTCGTATGCACTCCAGTTGATTCCACCTTAGGGACGCTCATGTCCTCAAACACTTGCACAAGCTGCTTTACCGACGTTGCTTCTTTCCTCAACATTGTGTAGCGCACAAACAAGAAGTTGGAGTTGAAATGTGAAAAAAACAACGTATAATTGTGTGATTGTATTGTAATGCAAAAATTATAATTGTTGTTAGTATTGTGAAGTGTGGAATGTCTAAATCTGAAAGTTGACAAATGCTATGAAAAGGGATGTTGACATTTCGTATGCTCAGTTTTGTCTTGATTTGCAAGTATTTTCTTTTCTGCCTACGGCACTTTATTTTTTTTAACTTTACAGACGAGAAACGCACCGCTTGGTGGTGATGAACCTGACGAGGAGCAGGTGGCGGCGGGCACAAATGACGACGACGAGCAGCAGCATCAGCAACAGCCAGTTGATGGTCAGGTAGTTCAGGAACAGCACACAAATGAGCTGCAGGAGCAGCAACAGTCGACAGCAAATCTGCCATTGCAGCGACGCCAAAGACAACGCAAGAAAGTGACAACACAGCAACAACAACAACAGCAGCAGCAGCAACGAGGTGCCAATCAATCCGACGCAGACACAGATTCCAGCTCTTGCGAGGCAGGAGGAGCAGGAACGTTAGTCAAGGGTAACGTGGTCACAAAATCGGGCGCAACGCGAAACAGCACTCGAGTCAGTTATGCACAGCGCAATCTTGCCGACCAGGTTGTCTACGAGCAATACAACGACGATGAGGCCGATGACTACGACGAGGATGGCGAGGATGGGGAGGAGGAAGAGGAGGAGGAGGACTACGATGACTATGAGCAGCTGGTCAGTGTGCAGCGTGCACCCATTAAAAAAGCCCCGGTGACGGTTGGCTCTGATTTTGCTGCGGAGAGAGAAATGAGCAGTGCCGCAATACGAAGCAAGCGCAAAACGAAAACGCGTCAATTTTCGCAGCGGGCCAGCTCGTATGCCGTCGATGCATGCCACGGTGAGGCAGATGCAGATGCGTTGGACAAGCGTCGCTGCATCTCTAAAGGTCAAATGCGTGGTAAGTGAATATACAATGTCAACGATCTTAAGCATTTTGCAAAGCGCATTGCTTGGAAATTATCTATGCATATAGAAATATTTTTGTTTATTCAAAAATTACAGAATTTCGTGAGGCATTTCGTTTGTTCGACAAGGATGGCGATGGCTGTATTACCAAGGAGGAGCTGGGCACTGTGATGCGCTCGTTGGGACAGTTTGCGCGTGTCGAGGAGCTGCAAGAGATGCTGCAGGAGATTGATGTCGATGGTGAGTGTGCTCCAATAACATCCGTCTGTCATACATGCAAGTCTTTTCTTCTTTTCAACTCTCTGTGCAACTTGACAGGCGATGGCAATGTGAGCTTCGAAGAATTCGTTGACATACTTTCCAATATGACGTATGAGGATAAGTCGGGCCTATCCTCGGCCGACCAGGAGGAACGCGAATTGCGCGACGCCTTTCGTGTCTTTGATAAACACAATCGTGGCTATATAACTGCCTCCGATTTGCGTGCCGTGCTGCAATGCTTGGGCGAGGATCTCGACGAAGAGGATAGTAAGTTATAGCTTGAGTCCGCTGCTCGCCAACAGTATGCCTTTCACATGCAATATTTAACTCGTTTCACACACTGAAATGCTTGCTGATTTTTGCAACGACTCTTTCTCTCTCCCTTTTTGATATCCTTTTGCTTTTCTGTTTTGCCTCCCTTCTAGTTGAGGATATGATTAAGGAGGTGGATGTGGATGGTGATGGACGCATTGATTTCTATGAGTTTGTGCATGCACTGGGAGAGCCGGAGGACTCGCAGGAGAATGATGATGAGGAGGAGAATACAACGTCACCGCTGCCCACGCCCAAGTCAACAGTCTCGCTTTGCTACGATTAAGGGGTTTTTACTAAGAGTTTTCACCATTCGATATGATAACGATTACGATAACGATAACAATAGCGATTACGATTAAAATAACGATTATAAAAGCTAGAAAAATCGCCGTTTTCACACAAATCTCACGCCATTTGCTCCAAACGCACAGCTTAACAAATTGCGCTCAATATTAAACAAGTAATTCAAGTAAATAAATTAAACGTCACAGTTACTTTATGTGCATTGTGTCACAGCATTAAGCAATACAACATATTATACTATCAATATCAATCATTAAAATTTAATTCACATAAATTTAATTTAAAATACTCCAATTTCATCGACTAACGTTCACAAATAAACATATCTTTACTAAAAGTCTCATACTCTCGCTTTCTCTTAAAGTAAAATGTTGTATCAAAGGTACTTTAAGTAAGAGGTACAGCTGGAACCAATATTCATATGTATTATCTTGACTTTACTCTATACACATCAATATTGTATCGAAAAGTTGTTAAGATCATATAAAATCGATTTTTTCAAAACATAAACATATCAAAATCGCCTCTGATTAACTATTTATGCAGCACCAGGAACAACAACACCAATTCACGTGACCATTTCTTATTCAAAAAAATTCTACAATAAAGTGTTTCCAATAAATAAAACAAAAACCAAAATTGTTGCCCAACTCTGCGGCGCTTTAACAAATACTCAAAATAGCAACAATTTATTTATAATTATAAATAGAATTTTTTTTTTTTGGGCTAGGACTTTTGTATGTACTTAAGCAATTCTCTTCTTCCAAAATTCAATATTACATTATAATATTTACAAATAAATATTACTAAATACGAATACGAATATATATAAAATTAAACATGACAAAATTTATTTAGCTAATACGAAATATTTGCTCAATTATTGTAGCAGCAGCAAAACTTTAATTAAAATTTAATGTACAATTTTTATTCAATCAAAATCAAATTAAAACCCAATCAATATAATTACAAAAATTAAATATAAATAAATAAATGCATTTTTTTAAACTGGAAAGCGTTATGTTTAGCCAATTTGTTATGTTTGGGAAGATAAATGTTCAAATATAACTAAAAGCGTATTGCACTTTATGCCCCCGATAAAGGTTTTGGAAAATTTAGAGCTTGTGTTGCATGTGTGTGTGTAAGCATTGACTTTGCTTTAATGTTAAGTGACCTACACAATTGACGACCCCAGCAAATCAATGCAAATTCACACACAACCGGAACCGCTTTAGCTTTCCACAAAATTTCTTACTATCTGCTTGGGTTGTAGCAGGCAACCCATTTAAGACCTCAACAATTTAAAAAAAATTACCATAAAGCACACACGTATGTGTAAGTATGTGTGTGTGTGTGTGCTTTACAACTACAAAGTACCATTTAGGAACACGCACACAAACTTTAAGATATGCGTATACTCAGTTGTACAAATATTTGCATGTCGAGTGGACGCATGCCAAAAAGTAGGCAACAGTTTTGTTTCTACAATCAATGAAAGTTACTTCTTTTCAATGTCCCGTGCTGCGGTCAGCAGCCAGAGCAACAGCCGCAGCAACAACAGTAGGAGTCACATTTGGCTCCCAAGGCGCACATTCAGGCGGAAACTTGGCAAACTGGAAGCTGCGTTGGCAAAAGTCATATTAATGGTCATGTAAACGACGCAAGTCAAGTGCTCAACCAGCAAATTATTAGGGGTCCCCAGAGCTCAAACGCAAACACTCACACGCATACATTTATATATCTATGTATATATATATATATATACACAGAATGGAGAAATGAGGGAGGGAATAGCTCTTAACGAGCTGTGCGTTGAGTTACTTTGTGGTTGGCTTATCGGTATTTTTTATGTGGGTGTATCAATGGGGGACGTATGGGTGATGCTGTTGTTAGTTTTGTACTGGCCACATATGCATGTAAGTATGTATATATGTATATGTAGTTGTCATATAATCTGTAAATTGACCGCGTTTGTATAGATTAGAAATACAGTCGAACTTCTCCATTACGAACTTCCGAATACCGAACTTTACTATTTAAAAGATTCATTACCAAAACATTGCAATTTGGTTCAATCAAAAGACTATTTAATTTATATTACGAATTTTCTCAATGACAAAGTTTTTATTGTCCCCTTGAGCTTCTCTAAAAGGGAAGTTCGATTGTACAATGTTCGCAAACAGATAATGAAAGCACGCCAATTATTGGCTGTAAGTACTAGTTATTGTCTGCCGAGGCAGCCCCATTTTAATCCCCAATTGCTATTCCAGTTAATGTCCCATGGCCTGCCTGTCAATTAATTGTTGAGTGGCGACGATGCTCCCTTAACGCACTTTATGCCTGGCAAAAAGTTTGTTCATCTGTTATATTTTTTTTCTTTTAGGTTTTTAATTATAAGCCCTTAATTTGCTGTTGACTTTTGTCTGATTAACAACATGGCCTTTGGGAGCATAACATTACATTTTTGGCCAATTTGATGAGGTTTTTCAATTGGCAACGTCAACTTTATAATTTGAATCGTGCTATATCTGTATTTGATGTGCCATTATTTATAATTAAATTTAATGAGCGCATGATTGAAGCTGGTCATAAATGCTCCAAGCCAACCCCTTTGCCCAAGCCATTGTCATGTGTGTCGTCTGACTGATTGATATATTGCTAATAATTCTATATTGATGCATTGAAACTAAAAGTGTGTGTGTGAGTAAATCACAAACTGAGGCATCGGTTTCGCTTAAATACACTATCTTTTGATTTTCGAGTAAACTTCTATGTAGTATGATAGTTATGTTTGTAAAAATTGCATTGCATTGAACATCGAACTTATCGATCAGGGTATTCACATGTGATTGTACATATAATAAATGTATGTATTTGTTTATTTTATTAATTATTACATGCATTGTTACTGTTGCTTTGTTGTTGTGGCTGCTGCAAGCATTGTCATTATATAATTACATAATTATGATAATATTGAATGCATTGTTGTTGTGGCGGCCATAGAACGAGCATAAATCAGGCAACTGCCTCTTGTGAATTGATGGCCCCATTAAAGCACGAGCTTGCACTTTGCTCCAACTTTTGTGGCACACTAGCAGTAGTTCTCATGATAAATTTGTGCTTGAACTAAAGTTCGCTTGTCTCAACATTATCAAAATTTATTGTACTCATTCTTTTCTGGTTTTTTTTGTTTGTTTTTGGCAGCAGTTCATTTTTCAGCTGTCGCACTTTGGGTTCGTTCAACTCAAAACTCTTTAAATTTATTAACTGAAATTTATGGTGAGTGTGATTGTCGGGAAAATTTTGTTGGTGTTGCTTTTTTGTTTGGTTTCTTTGTCTGTCTTGTCTTTTATATATATGATGTACATATATATATAAAGTATGTTCTTCTCCTGCTTATATTTGATTTTATATGTTAGAGCTGTTTGAGCTAGCCATTAATCCTTGTCAATTAGCTTGGCCTGCAGCAACCGCTCCAGCTTTGTGCAGAACTCCGACTTGGCAATGCCCGCATCCAAATACACTTCGCCATCCCGACGACGCCTGGGTGGCAACGGTGGGGGTGCCTGCCGCATGGAACGTTGCTCAACCATAGCACGCTGTGGCGGCATCATCACAACCTCAGTCTCAGGCGACTGTCGGCCATTGCCATTGACATTGCCCGTGCCAGTGCCATTTGTCCCACATCCACGCAAAAAGTTGTAGCCTGGCAGCCAACGGCGCAGCAGACGATCCAGTCGAGCCAAGGGGCGTGACTTGGATACACGTATGCTGCTCTGTTGATCGTTTAAGCTATCGACACCACCACAGCCACTGCTGCCCCTGGAAGGGTTGGCACCTCCGGTTCTCCTGCGATTCTCGTATCTTTCCATCAATGACATTTGATGTGTGGCCATGTTGCATAAGCTGCCGCAGCTGTGGCCTGGCAACTGTTGTTGGTCTAGTATGTAATTGGGTTTCTAATCGAAACAATTCCTACTACTATTGTTTCCACACCCAATGTTAATAAATGTGAATTCCAGATTGACGGACAGCTTCAAGTCTCAGCATTTATTTATTTTTGTTTTTCAAGGACGACGTGATAATTTTTTTTAATTGTACATAATTAGTAAAATGAGTTTGAGTTTGAGCTTAGATAGTTCTCAACAAAAGTTCATTGATGAGTTAATGATTCGAAAAGGCGCTATCTGGCCAGCCTAAACTGGCCAATTTTATAATAAACACACTTATTTAATTGTTATATTGTTATATGTAAGTAAGTGCTGACAGATCATAGAGCACATCCCATTGCACTGAGTACGTGATTTGCTGATGCTTCTGCCTGTCGCATGGCATTATGTGTACTTATATGTGTGTGTGTTTGTATGACCCCTGAATGACAAGGCAACTAACTTTCAAGGAAGTAAGTGAAACAGTTGCAAGTGCGTTTCCGCCCAAGCCTCTGCAATAATTCGCCACAGATAAATGACAATATTGCGGATTTATGTCAAAGTTCTGCTGACGGCTCTGATTGCAATAAAAATGTGTTTAATATATTTTTTTACAGTCCATATATATATACTTTAGCTTTGCCTTTTCCATAAGCTGATTTGATTTTTAAATATATATATAGTCTCAATCGGCTTATGGAAAATGCAAAGCTAACGTTTTCTCCGGAACAAATCAAATAACCTGAACTGCAAAATTGTAAGCTTCTTTTGAAAAAGATTTGCTTAGAGGAAAATAAATTATATTGCAATTTACATTTACAATTAAATACTTATCAAGCTTATGTCCAATTATTTTCGAAAGGTTTTCCCAATATTTTCTATCTACGCACTTTAATACTGTCCTGTACCAGCAGTTAACAAAGCCAGAGATCGACAAACAGATCAAAATTATAATAAAAGCAAAAGGATAAGCAAGGCAATCAAACAAAGCATCAAAACTATATTGCCACTTTTCTGTGTGTGTGTGTGTGTGGCATGTGGTACATGAGTGCGTCTCAAGAGTGCGTGTGTGTAAACAACAATATTCAATTAAACATCACGCTTACACAATATAAAACATAATAAACTGCGTCAAGTTGTGGATCTCTTTTGTTTTGTTTATTTTTGTTGTTGTTGCTGTTGAGTGTGATGAGGTATAAAAGGGAATGGGCAAGATACTTAAAGCAGACGCTGCTGATGTTGCCGTTGTTGTTGCTGTTTTTGTTGTTGTTGCTTTGCTTATCTCTCAGACCATTTATAATTGAAAAAGTTTTGCGCTTGTGTGTCGCCATTGCCATCGCCATCGCCATCGCCAACGCTGCCTGCTGCTGCTGTTGCCTTCCACTTGACTTGCCGTTCACACTTAATATTTCACTTAGAGCAGCCTCATCCGCATCCTTTTCCCCGTTCGCCTGACGCAGCAATGCGCTAAGACTGTCGCCTTGCTGTTTGTTGCCTGACTGGCTGACTCTGGTTTGGCTTGGGCTTTGACTTTAGCCTCGACTATAGCATAAAGATGGCAGATACTAGGCATGCCGATATTATGCGCCTGTCTCTGACTATTTTTTTTACTTACCAGCAGCAGCAGGAAGCCACTAAACAACTGGCATTGACAGACAAGAACAACAACAAGAACTACTCTTTGATCTGATCTTACCTTAACATGCAGTTTTGCTCAACGAAGTTTTGTTCCCTCGAGTCTTAGTATCTGCACTAACTGTATATGTTTGTATATGTATATGTATGTTATAACATGTTTATCGTGCTATTCATTATTAACACGCTGCACACGCTGCTTCTGAAGTTGAAGACTTTTCCAGCCAATTTGCATATTTCAAATTAAATTGCTACAAGATGCCAAGAAAATTGAGCGCAGCACAACAGAAGACAACAGAACGAAACGAAACAAAACGAAACGAAAAGTGCCAAATAGTACGAGTAGCTTAAACAAATTTAAGATCACAAATTAAACCTAACAAACACAATTTCCATATTTAATTTCACTTTGAAATTCACGTTGACCTAAAAATTCGAAAGGCTTATGTATCTTTCGAGCAAAATAACTTTTTTAAAACAAAGGCTAGTCAAAGGAATTTAATTTAAATACTTAAGGAGAAAAGTGCAATCGACAATTAAATTTCTGTAGATCAACATTACCAATAATTCATATGTGAATATTTATTTGGTTCCTCAGGCAACATGACCTTTTTGTACAATTTTTGATGGCACTGTTGTTAATCCATAAGCAGCATTATTTAAGTTTTGTTGCGTTACCAATTCCAATACAAATGCCTTAACCGCACTAACCCACACACAATGTGTCAGGGTATTAGCGTGTGTGTGTGTGGCTTCCGCTTCCGGGCAAAACGAAGAAAACCGGAAAAAAATAAATGGCTGGCAAACAAAAGCAACAACGGCAAACGAAGACTGGCTGCCGTTGCAGATGTCAGTTGGTGGCAAAAACGAAAAAAAAAAAAATAACTAACGGAAAATATTATGTTACATAGCCGCTTAGGCAGCAGGCTCAGGCAAGGACATGCTAGCCAGGACATCATCGCAATGCTGGCAGCGGAAGTTCATCTTACACCCACACAGACACGCGCACGCACACACGAAAAGAGACACAAGTGAATTTGAAGGTTACCTATACGCGTGTGTGTGTGTGTGTGTGAGTGAGTGGTGTCTGGCTGCTTAGCTTGCTGCTTAAATTATCTTAAGTGTTGCCTACTTGGAGGCGTCCCCAAAAGCTAAATTCACATAAAACACTTAGAAATTAAGAATGAAAGCATTGCATATTTAAAAGCTGTAGTTGAGAAATGCTAGGAATGCATTCACAACTGTATAACGGATTTTGGGTAATCAAGAACATTTTATAGTTAAATGCAATGAAGGGAAAAAGCAAATTTAATGATGTGCTAGGGATTTGAAGTGAACGGACTTTGCATTCTAGACTAAACAATATTAATAGAACCAAGTGAATAGCCAACGAACCGTTAACTCATTAACGAACCACTTGAACAATTTACTGCAGACATTAACTAAAACAACAATTCAGATGCTGCTGAGGGCTGGCATTAAGTACATACATTCACATACACATTGGACTACTGAATCAAATACCGATATCTGTTTAGTTGCACATATCTCCCGCTGCCTCTCCTTCTCTGTCCGTCTCTTTATGGTATCTAATAACCAATTAGCTGAACGCACTTACCGCAATATTCGTGTTACACACAGCAAATGTGATTGTGTCTCTGCAAGTTTGTATGTGTAAGTGAAAGAGCTGCTAATGAAGCAGTTATAATTGCCCATTGCACATACATTGGCATTTGTAAAGCATAACACGCAACCGCAGTATGGCGCATACAAACGTAATGGAATTTACAAAAAAAAAAAAAACCATAAAATTATCACCAAGAAAATGCAAAGCAAGACGACATACGACAACATTGTCATACAAATGAGCAATGTTAGGTGCTTAAAAACAAATGACGTTTGCCCTTAAGCTGACATTTTTGTTGTTGTTCTTGATGTGGTAATCTTGATTAAGGTAAGCCACAGGATTACCTATTTACATATAGTATATACATTTAATGGAGATATGAAACTCAGCAGAAACTGTTTTATAAAAAATAAATGCGTTGCACACATTTATACTTATACTTATGCTTATAGTTTAATATTGATTTATTTTTTTTTTTTTAACTCTTTAAATATAAGTACTTTGGTTGTGAAACATGATTGTTTTGGTTTGGTTTTCAACTTTTATCGTAAGTACTTAGCCAAGTTTCAGTGCAAATCCATGTGTCAAACCTAAACATTAGCCATAAATCCCCAGGTACTTTTCGTGTATCGTAGTCCCAAACTTATCCGTTGGGAAATATACAAAAAAGTCCCATACGATACATATTTTTGAATTATGGAAAGACGATGCTATAAACTGAACGAAGCAATTATGGCACACAAAAACTGTATCGTAAGGGAATTGTGTGTTCACCACATACAAAAAGGCAATTTCATGCCATTTAAATTTTTCACCATTTAAATGCAGTTCAAATTTTTAATTCATTAATTAATTAATTTTTTATTATTTTTTAATTTTAATTCATTTAATTTATAGAATTAGACAAACGCCCAGCACTTGCGCTCCTGCATGGTTCAATTCAACAGACATCCCAATTTTAAGGGGTAGGGGAAATGCTCTCTGAGATTGTTGCTCAAATATTGTTGTCCCAAATCGCACTCAGTGCATTAAAGCTCACTCAACGGCCAAGCCAATTTGTCTCACTCAGTGGCTAAGCCAAGCGCTGAGTGGCAATCAAAGCGCGCCCAGCGGCATTCTAAAAAGAGGCTCAAGAGCTTGCATGAATGGATGAGCACTTGTCAAAAGCTGCTGCTGATGATGATGATATGATGCTGATGAGCTGATGATGTGTTCCAAGCACAAGCCGGTTTACATTTAGAATCGAGTTATTTTTTGCTTTTTGTTTGCTGTTTTTTTAATGCCGTTCGCTAGAATCGGAAGATTCTTTCATTAAAGGGAGTGTTGAAAGACAAAAATGTCAAATTTGAGGTTTCGAGGAAATGAGTTGTCAAACAGTCCACCACAATCCGGAAAAGCCAATTAATTTGACAGCGGCCATAAACGAGCAGCGGCAGCAGCAGCGGCAGCGGCAACAGCAACAACAGATGCAACCCAAACGCACTCAAGCGTAAAAAAAACCAGAGAATTGTTCTAAAAGAAAAAGAAGAAGATGAAGTCGAGAGTCAGCCTCGGACTTTGACACTGTAAGTACATTGAACCTATGACTCAGGGTCGGCTTGAGGTAGGGACTCGCACACACACACACACACACAATTGAGCCATAGAGACGCCTAAGGGGCCGTAAAATGGAAAAAAGGTTTCCCTAAAGGGAGCAGACGTATTTCACACTTTTTAGTCGAAAAATTAAAGGAGACACCAACAACAACAACAACGACTCCGACTCCGACACTGTTAACTTTGCGGCCGTGCCTCATTTGATTCTGAGTGTTGCCTCAAATAAGCCAAAGAGGAAGGAAGTAGAAGATGAAGAAGATGTCTAAATTAATGAAATTCATAGATTGCTGAGCCACTGTTGAGTCTGGCGAGAAATCGCGAGTTGCGATTTATTTGTTGTTCCATTTGCTGATTTCCAGCTGGTTCGTTTTTATATTTTTTGTATTCCGTTTTGTATCCAGCATTAAACTGAACTCAACTCACAATTTGCCTAATTCGCAGCTTGAATCTTTTTTGCTTATCAGTATATATCACAGGACTTTGGTAGTTTAGTCATGTACACAATTTCGTTATGTTTCGATTTCGAGTATCTCGGTTGTGATATTGGTTGGCAATTTTCAATACCTGAAAGCTTAAGTATTAAATATGTTAAACAGGCAGAGACACAAACGAGAGAGAGAGCATTTTTTATGAGATTTGCTAACGTTATCCTTATTTAATCATCATAATATTCTCTATTGATGTAGAAGGCAGATTCGAATGCCTTTAAAGTTTTAATTGGGTTGAATTGAAAAGTACTTTTCAACTTATTGGCGTGTCGTGTTTATTTCGTTAGGCCTAGTCGCAGTTAAACGCAATCGAAGTTTTTCTAAGTTTCTGTTGCCTGTTTTCTGATAAATAAAACTTTCACTTTCACTTTCACAATGAAAAATTCAAAAAGTTCATAAATAAATTCAGCCAATAACGTTGTGAAGTGTGATTAACAAACACATCAAATTGCAATACATTTTCTATTTTCAAGATATTATTTAAAACTTGTGCACTTTGTGCTCTCAACAAGCGTTTCATCGAAATACTATCACGTACTTTTAACAACAGCGAAAACAAAACGAAAAATAAAGGAAAGTCCTTTGAAGCAAAGTTTTCGCATAGTTTCTTGAATTTGTTGACTTGTTTAGTATCCCTAATTGATATTTGTAAGCTGCATTTTGCTGTGCAATGCCCGAGAGAAGCTTGCTCAGCGTTCAGCATTCAGCGTTTCGCGTTCGAGGAAATCGGATAACTTGAGAATAAGTAGGACATACTTACTACTATATATTCAATCTATTTAGCTGGGCATCGTTGGTTCGTTGGTTCGTTGCTCGACCCTGAGCTAGCTAAAATACTAGATCATGATGATGAAGACGAAGACGATGGCACTCCCCCCCCATCTCTCTTGCATTTCAGCTCTTCAGTTTGTTTGATACTGGAATTGGAGACATTGCATTTTATCTCAGCTGTGAAGCGCTAAACTGCAAGTTTTGGTTAAAAACTTTAACGGATGCCATCATAAATCAACGACTGCTGTTTGCTGCCTTGCTGCCACCTCACTCTTTTACACCATTGCCGCGCGCCTCACGCCTCTCGCCTCTCGCCTTTTACCATGCGCCTTTGCCAACGCTTTTGCTTTTGGATAAAGCTTCCCTTTTGCCGTTTTGCTTTCGTTTGCTTCATTTCGACTTATCATTGCAAATGGTGCAAGTTGTGCACTAAAAGCGCGGTTGCCTCATTTTATGGCTCTTCATTTTAAACTTGTACGCATCTTTTGGGGTCATGACTATCAAAAATACTTATTGTTGTTATGGCTTTTGCTTACAACTGTCATTCGTTAGTAGTAGTTGCTTGCTTGCTTGCTTGTAGCTTGCTGGCTTTAGCTTGTGATGAAGCACTTCCAGCTGATTGACTATGAAATGGAGCAAAAGCATTAAGCATTCCTTTTATTTATTTCTTTCCTATTGACATTAGGGGTTATAAAAATATAACTTCAACTTAAATTGCAGTTACTTATATACTATTTGATTGCAGTTATTCTTTTCTCAACGTTCGTCTTGAACTATATGTATGTAAATCCATCCTCAAGGCAAAAAGAGTATTAAAAGGTATTCTGCATACACTGGCTTAAAGCAGTTAAGTTTACAGCTTACAGTTTTGCAATTTACAGTTTACTGTTTACAGCTTACAGTTTGCTCAGTGTCGAGTGTTGAGTGTTGAGCGTTGAGAATGTTGAGTGTCCTTCGCTACTCTTGACAGTCAGAGAGAGAGAGAGAGAGAGAGAGAGAGATAGATAGAAAGAGATGGAGAGAGATAAGTCACATTTGGGAGCTGACTCAGCCGCAGGTGTTTGCAACGCCACAAAGTAGGCAACGAATTTCTGCAAAATTACATTCGCCTGCGCTGTTTGTTATTGTTGATGCTGCTGCTGGCTATTGTTTGACCAGTTATTTTTTACTCATTGTGTATGTGTGTGTGTGCGTGGGTGTAATTAACAAAAAACCAACGCATTCACCCAGTACAACTTGACAACTATAGTGTAGCGGTTGGGTGACGCTGGAGGGGAGAGCTGCTGAATACTGACATTTGCAAAAAAAAACCCGTTGGTATTATTAATAAAGTAACTGAAAAAGCATAACAAAAAACAGCAAAAAAAAGCGAAATGAAATTGTTGCTGCCACATTGTAATTTTTATAATTTTCTGCGGTTGCATTCAGACAATGCCAAAAATGAGCAGTCAGCAGGTTAAGCGTCGAGTGGTCAGCGGGCGGCGGGGCAAGAAGTGAGGGCATTTGGCCAACAGTTGGCCGCTTGGCCCATTGTAATTCAAATGCCAAAAGCGTCGGACACGAATGCAAACGCGTCGCTAGCGAAATAAAATAAAACAACAACAAATATGCAGAATTAAAAATAGTAAGAATTCCCTAGTCGATAATGCTCGACTCGGAGATTCCCTGCATGCATGTATGTATGTGTGAGTTGCCCGCTCGACTGCATAATGACTAAACATCAATATCAATATCACATCTCCGGTGCTTATTAATTTCACACAACAATTTTCACCATTTCCGAATTCATGATTTTTATTTGATATCGATAACATGGCATATCAGCAACGGGATGATTGATCGATAATATAGTCAACACGAAGTTATATCCCAAATCTGAAGTCCCTAGCCCTTATAGTCTCCAAGATCGCCGCCTTCATACATATTATATGGAGTCGTAGATGCTTCCTTCTGAATGTTACATACTTTTGCACAAGACCCATTGTACCCTTTTGGTTCATTTCATGGGTTCAGGGCATAATAAAATAAAATAATAATAATGGTAGTGCAAAACGTGCAAAACGGCCAGAGCCGAAACAATAAAAAAAATAAAATAAAAATGCTACAACAACCAACGATTTCAATTATTTATTGGAATTTTTACCCACTGACAGCAAACAGTGAAAACAAAAGCTAGCAAATAACAAGAATCAATGGTGAGTGAAGAAAAGTTGAACACAGAAATACCCTTACAAACGAATGAATGTCAAAAATATTAAATATGTATAATAATCAATATGTTCAAATTAAAATCAAATAGTAGCTAAGAAACTATTGTGAAAAAATATAATTTTTTTTTAGTTAACGAGAAAATAATAATATTATTTAATATTTATACTTCGATTAAAACGAATTCGGCTATTAGTTTTCATAAGCTGCAAATCGTAATTAAGAAACTTGTTAAGCCAAAAACTATTTGTTAACTTTGGCAAACTTTGCAATGTGGTCAATAAGAAAACACTAAAAAGGTCGTCAATTGGGTCAATGCGGTTAGCAAGCCGAGTTCGTTCGACCTCATAATCAAGACGCCAGACTACGGTACTTAGTGCTATGATTTATGGGTGCGATAATGTGCCATTCAATATGTTACAGAGTTCGTGACAAAAGTTTAATACACTTTAAGGGCTAGGGTATATGTACATATGTATAAGAACGACGTACATGTATGCATGTATTAGTATTATGTACGATGAACGCAAAAATGGCAAATGGCAAACCAAAAACCAAAAAACCAAAAAAAGAAAAACGAGTAACAAAAATGTGCGCACACACAAAGATTGTTAAATATATGTATGTAAGTAAGCAACAACAACAAGTGGCAACAACAACATGAGTATCAAAAGAAGCCGAAGCAGCCAACAACAATAGCAATAACATGCACCGAAACGACAAAATACATTACGGAACAGGACGAAAAGGACGTGCACATCGTGCTCTAAAGCTGAATGTGGGCGGAACACTTGGATGCGAATGTGAATGTCGACGACGTCGACGAGAAGCGACAGGCAAAGCCAATGCACAAAATAGTATCAGCAGGTTGTATGCAACCGGAAAATATACAATATTTTTGGCAGCACAATGCACAAAGCACAATGCACAATGGGCATTGAGTGGCATATTAGCCAGCTCAAAGCATCGATAGCAATTGTTTTAATTAGCTTTCGACTTTATTGTCATGTGAGGATCATAGAAATTAATTGAAAAGGCCGTTCTCGTTTAAGCATTTAATAGATTTTCATTAAAACTGACAGCAAATGCGGTTTGACTTTAGAAAGTAGAGAAACAATTTCAAAAGTTTATATATTCAATAATGTTTGAAGGAAATTCTTTAAGCCACTGCTACTATATACCAATACTGTTAGGCTAATGTTTGTTTGTCTTGTTCTCTAAAAGCTTGTGTCATATTTTTAACACTTTGATTTTGGTTTGGAGAGATGTTAATTAAAAAATTGCAATCGCTAGCTTATCGCATTTGTATATTGAATATGAATCTACATAAAAAACTAAACACTATCTGTCTGTACTACATTTAAATAACAATGTATCTGTGTGTGTACGCGCATCTCATTCACAATACACAATACACACACACACACACACTAGCACACAGATAAGCAAATCCGTATCCATTTGTCATAAGCTTTTATCAATGCAAAATGATGCGAAGCGTTTGATATGATGACAATTGGATGTATTTATGTATATGTGTGTGTGTGTGTGTTTGATTTTGTCGCATTGAACATTGCCTATTGAGCAAGAAGAACCAACAAATAAATGCCATGTATTTTTTCCAAATCCATGGGATATTTGTAAATATTATGCAAAAGTGGCCCACACTTTTGTCTACTGTATCTGGCTGACATATATTATAGTATAGTATAGTATAGTATAAGCCTCTCTGCCGTTGTCGCTGCTGCAGATGCTATATTTGGGGCTCCATTGTGACTCGATGATGCTGATGGTGGCGCCAGCGTCACATTGTCAACGGCCACAAAATTGGGTTCTGGTTACGTTGTTGGCTGGTTCGTTGTTTGGCTGCAATTTCTCCTTTTTTTATTATTATTATTATTATTCCCCTTTTTTATACGTTATTTATTTTATTTTATTTTTGCTATTCTCGTTGCTGTTACTGTTTTGGGGGCTTAATACTTTTTCACATATTTTATACACACACACACACTCAAGAGACACACACAGACAGAGATAGAGCAGCCGTGTGTGTGTGTGTGTGTGTTTGTTTATATTTACAGTGCAACCTGTTTAAATGAACACACACATGGGAGTATTGGCCCCATAAAATTCACCTTTTAATTGTCCTCCATGTAGCAAAAGATAGAGAGCGAGAGCGAGCGAACTGTAATAAATCTGTTTTCATTGACAACCTTAAATCCCTTTCCCTATCCTTATTCCTTTTCATTTTTCATGGGGCCTAAGCACTGCGCTCACAAATCTCATCTCATTTCTTTTCGTTGGACATAAAGTTGGTGCAAAACTATGCAAATTTTTGCTTTGATTATAAGTATTTTTTGGGTTGCCTGTTTGCCATTCGAAGATGTTTATTTTGCCCTCTCTTCGTAGTAATTTTATTTATTTTTTTTTAGTTGCGGAGCTTAAAAATTATTGCCGGTTTGGTTATGAGTTTTGGGTTATCCCGTTGCAGTCGCAGTCTTGATCTGCTTAAAGTTTAATTTTCGGTTTTGAGTTGCCTCGTTATGGGCAACCAGGCAAACCATTTACACACACACACGCACACAAACACACACTCACACCCCATCACCACCACACAAATAATCAAAATTTATTGTTCAAATTAGTGCAAATATTTCACAGCCGGGTCAGAGCGCTTCAAAGTCAGAGGCACAACGAGACTGGGGCGTAGGAGATGTGGGTGAAGGATGTTATGGGCGGTAGTGTTGGTCAGGGGGAGGTGGGGTTTTTGTGGATTGTGGAGATGGCAATGGAGATGGAGATGGAGATGGAGCAGGAGCTGGGGCAAACAATTTGTATGCAGCGTTGCAATTAGAAATTTCTGACATTAATAAGCAGCAATTTGTGCACATGACACCCCAAGAGAAACAGCAGGCAGCAGACACCAGAAGCGAATAGCAAAATCGGAAGAACAAGAAATGACAGAGATGGTGGAAGTGTCAGGGGGGGAGGAAAATGTTGGGGTTGGGGCATGGGGCATGGGTTATGGCAACAGACGGCGATGGAGACATGCCAGACGGACAGCGAGCAAAGAAGTTGAGACAAAAATGTAGCAATTAGTTAGCGGCTTGGTTGTTGTTGTTGTTTTTTAAGTTTAAGTACCCTGTAACTATGCATAGTGCATAAAGAGGTCGGTTAATATATTAATGGAAAGAGGAAATTTATCTTGATTAAAACCCATTGACCCATTTTCATATGAAACAATAACTTGAAGCTCTATAATAATTCATAATAATAAAAACTAATAGCTAACTTCACATTTATTTCAAAGGGGTATCTGCTCGCCGAGCATTTGCGACTATTTATTGTTGTTGTCAGTCGACAGCTAAGGCAACCAGCTAAGTCATGCGACTTGAGAACTTTGACTTATATTTAGCTTAGAGTCTCAGATTTTAATTGTCAGTCTTAATGATAATCGTCACCATAGCAGCCAACAGCCAACAGCCAGCTGTCAACTGTCTACCACCTTCCACCGCCCCACCCCTATCCACCAATACATCTATCAATAAACAGGCAGACTGCACACCATTAACGAGGGCGCTGTGAAGCGATGTGAAGCGAAACGAATCGAAGGAAACCTTGCATTGCCCAGGAGCTCTGTTAAGCCGATGATGTTGAGCTTCAAGTTTGCTTTTAACACTTGAATATTTAAATATAAAACATATGGCCACCCAACAACAACAACAACAACAACTGGAGCCCCAGGAGTGCCAATCAGATCTGCCAGCCTCTTCTCCTTCGGCCAATAAGTCATTGGCAAAAAGTCCGAATGGACGAGTTTGTGAAAATCTTTTGAACAGCTCTTGATTAAACAGAGACTGGATTTGATAGATAATACAATTGGTTTTTGTTTTTATTGCGTCAGCAATTTTCTGATTTAATTTTAAACGAAGAGCAAAGCAAATGTATCGGCTTCGGTTTTACAAGCGATTTTAGGTTTTGTATATGTTTTCGATACTGGAGAGCTATTTTTAATTGTATAATGGTAGTAAGAAGAAAAAGTAAAGTAATTATAGAATGTTTAAAGTCATTGAAACAAATAAATATTTATTTTGTAATAATTAATTTCGAAGCTTTTGTATAATTCATAAACTTGGATTGTGAATCAAACATTAAAGCTCTGACCGAATATTGGACAGCTTTATAAACAAGAACATAGCACATCTTCATCAGAACAACAAAATAAAACAATAATATATTTTTTATTTGCATTGACTGCAATTTTAAACAGCAACTATTTGTTGAACTACAGAAAATCTTGAATTAATTGTATGTTGTTTATTCAAACAAACATTGTTTGAATTACCTATGTATGTATGTCTGTGGGCTAACAGGTTAGAAGCCACAAAGTCAGCGGCTTGTTGGAGCATATTATTTTCATTTGTTTGATATGTAAATAATATTCAGTAAGTTTGCAGGGCCAAAGTTTAGTTGCAGGAAACTTTGTGTTCTGCGGTAATTATCGAAATTTGTGTGAAACTAATTTTCTATATGCTGCGAATCAATAGGATTTAGCATGGATGTATTATTTTTGCCAGAATTGAAATTAAATATTAATGCTAAAGTTAAATATTTAACTATTTGTTGCTATAATTTCCATGCCACCTGCTACATCTTGTTGAAGACGACTCGGCTTAAAAATTAGTCAAATTAGTTGGCTAACGAGACGACTAATTTTTAATGGATTGTGACAAAATGAGCGAAAAACATAATGTACAATTGTCGAAGCGGGCAAACCCGGTGTGGTTGTAGCATCCAATAAGGCAATTCCGGCGGGTATCGTTACGCATCCACAAATGGCTATCTCCAGAGATTGGCTTTTAAGAATGCGTTTCATCTTGCTTGGCGAACAGGCTCAACAATTTACATTACTCAGCCTCAGATTCGCACAATATGGAAGTACATGCTCGTGAGTGTGTGTGCGTGTGTGTATGGCACATGTGTGTGTGTGTGTGTGTGCAAATAAGCTTCAAGGACAAAGTCAAATGAAACGCGTCGCGTCGCCAATTTTATGGCCCCCCTGGCTCTATAGGCGCCACCGCCCAGTCCCAGTCCCAGTCCCTCCGCGGCAGACGCAAAGCCAGGCATTAGGCAGCATCCTTTAAATTTTCTTATGTGCCGCAACAGCTGCTCCCTAAAACAAAACAAAAACCATAAAAAAAAATCAAAATAAAATGAAATCAAAATCAGCTTATCCGAAAGCAGAAAGTTGAAGATTGCATGCCCTAACAGTCAAACTGTTAAATCATTCCACAACCAACAGTGCGAGTTAAGCTTGCTAAGAACGGTTTCAAGTGCGTATTAACATAAACATGCCAATTAACATAGGCTAGATAGGCTCGTTAGATTAACTATACATTTCAATTAAGTTGGAGGCGTAACACATGTCAAATGACAAAATTCGAATGGCTCGAATGGCAAGGGTATCTTAACCGGGGGACAAAGGCAGTAGACACAAAATTTCGCAACTCAGGCGGCAACAAACTTAGACGGGTCTGTAAAAAATAAAAAGCAAAGTTATCAAGTTGTTCCTTCCTTTGTTACACATAAAGTATGGATACTTTGAGTGTTTTTTGTGTTCGTGTGTGTATGTGTGTGTAAGCACGTGTTGGTGTATGTGTGCACATATTTTAATGTGGCCTTCGAGTTATGAGGTTATGAGCGGTTCTCTGTTATCTCATTGTTGCCGCCGCGCCGGTAAATGGCCAACAACCAAATTTGAGCGGCTCATCTGTTTTCTTTTCTTAGCCCATTTCCCCCCCATTGACTTGGCTTTTCTTTTTTTGTTTATTTTTTTTGTTGAGCATTTTGTCTTTTATTTTGGGTGTTTTGTTGGTGGCCTTAATATAAATTCGTTAACGTTAACCTTTGGGCAGCTGGTTGGCGTTATCCTAAATCAACAATGCTTGGAACAAGGACTACAGGACCAAGGAGTTGCCTTCAATTGTGCCAATTGCCTGCCGCTTGTCAGTTAATCAAAATAAAAGCCCGCCCCCCAACCAACAAACTAGCCAACCAACAAAAAACAGACAAATTTTCAAAAAAAAAAAGAAAAAAAACAAGAGAAAAAAAATATAACAAAGCGTAAATGCTGCCAGAAGACATTTACAGGACAAAACTCGAGCAGGACGACGGCCCAGGGCTTATGATATAGACGATATTGTTGTTGTACTAGTTGTTGTTGTTGTGTATGTCTGGCGCGCCGCCAAAAACTCTTTGGCATCGAAAACAAATCGAGTTCGTTGTTGGCCGTTGCGTTCTCCTTCTTCAAATTTATTTTTTTAACTTTTCTCTCTCTTTTTTTTTATTTTTGCTCTTGCTCGTGTTAGTTAACAGTTTGTTTGGCTGTTGTTGTTGTCGTTGCTGTTGTTTTGCATTTGGCATACACACACATGTATTTTTTTGCGTTCGCCTTCTTGTCTTGCGTCCGGATTCCGGATTCCGGACTACGGACCATATTTTAGTGCATCGACGGCGAAATATTTTTCAATTTTTCAACACATTTGGCTGGCAGCAGCAAAACGCTGCTCATATTTTCACAAGCTGTCAACATATATCTTCTTGCAGCAGGGGTTTGCTTTGCAATGGTGTGGCGAGGCGGGGGGGTCTGTGCTTTTTTGTAAGGGGGCAGGAGGAGTGGCGCTAACTGCTGCTGCTGCTGCGTGTGCATTTCTGCCAATAATGTTACTGTTGGCGGCGGCAACACTGGCAGCAGCAACAAACAAATAGCAAACAAGTCTTTGTACAAGAGTGCGCTTATGCCATGGCCACGCCTACTCTCACCCACACATACATACATATGTACAAACATACACTCTCACACTGATTGACAAAGGGAAACAACAGCTGATGTGTGTGTGTGGGGTAGGGGGTGGACTTGGATCAGCCAAGGGACTGCTGGCAGTCTGGCAGCCTCGACTCCGTCAACATCAAACAACATGGGCATAAAAATCAGCGCGCCGACGCTCGCCGAGTTTGCTGGCTTGTAAAGTGCAGTTGACACACACACACAAATAGAATTGTTAGCGATAGAGAGAGAGAGAGAGGAGGTTTAACGAAAAGCAGCATACATTTGTTAACGCAATGGCGCCGCACTTAACACTCAGCTTAGTATGCCCCTCCCCCCGCACCTTCTACCACCCGCACACACAATTCACTCTGTTGTGTCTGTTTTTGAAGAGAGCGCCGCGCGTTTTCCGCGCGATTTGATAGCGCTTTTGGCAGCGCATTTTGATTGCAGCTCCGACGGCCACCTTCAGCAATTAAAGTCAACGACGTAAAATGTCAATGCTTAAATCGTGTGTGTGTGTGTGTATTAAGTAAATGTGCGGCTGGTTTTGATTTCAATTTGGATGGTTTATTGCTTGGGTTGACCGAACGAACGGCCACAAAAATAATAAGCCATAAACTAGAACAATTTCTCCCACAATTTCAATTGCCTAAACGGAAGAAACGCACGAATAAAAAACAAAATTGTAACCCACAAATCCGAAGCCCAAGCCCGTGCCTTGCCCCGCCCCGCCCATTGCATGCCAATTGATGATGATGATGAGGAGCTCAATGAGTGAGGGGGAGCTAAGGGGTTTACGGTACGGATAGGTGCACTGGCATGTGAAAATGCGTTCAATTGAAACTGGGTTACAGCTCCGGGGTTACGGTTGTTTATGTGCTATAAGCTTGTGGTTTATACTATGGCTAATGGCGCAGATTGGGTGTTTTTTGGTTTTTGAGATTATTCGCAATGTCAAAAACCAAAAACCATGTGTGTGTGTGTTAGTGCAGCTCAACAAGGTTGTTGCAATCAACAGTTATTTATTTATCTAATAGTACATTACATCGTTGATTAATACCTAATTGTTTCGTGTTAAGTTGTCAATTATTTAATATTTATCGCTTAACACTTGTCATGATTGATGCAAAGTTTAATTCATTTTCATTTTTTTTTTTTTAAAATGTGCGTTAAATTCCGCCCGATGAATAAGAACAGTCCCAATCTGGCATCCTTCGTCAAATTTGCAAATCTATCGATCAAGCGATATTTCTGTGCATGGGTAGCGCTGTAAACGTTTTACCGTTGCATTGAGCAAACCAACGCGCTGCGTTATTTCCAGCTTTGTGCACAACTTGAGAAATATAATCTCAAAATTACATAATAAAAAAAATTACATTATACAAAAATGCCAAAAGATAAGAAAAGCCATAAAGGGAGCAACTCGGATTTGTTCAAGAAGCCATATCCGCGGACCGAAGACGCCAACAAAAAGAAGAAGCAGCAGCAAAGCAAAGTTCAAAATGTCAGCGAAGCACCGAAAAATTGTAATGAAATCTCGACTTCTGATCCAGCAAGTGTACAAAACGTTCTCAAGTGTTTCATGAAACACCAGAATGCCACCATGAAGTCCGTTTCAAAGCAATTCATTGATTTTGATAAAAAGCTGCAAAAAACTAACGCGTCGATTGCTGAAAAAAATAAAGAAAACGAAATACTAAGAAAACAGTAAGTTGCAACAACAACTAAGAAAATATTTAAAACTTTGAAAAAACTGTATTTTTGTTTTTGTTTTAGCTTGCAAGATGTAAACAAGCAAGTGAAGGAGCTTAGCAAGCAATGCAACGAGCTGTTGCAAAATCAAAAGAAGATGGAGCAGGAGTGTTCAGATAACATAAATAAATATTCCCAGCTGGAAATATGCTACGACCGAAAGCTTTCCCAATTCAATACCACTCTCGGCAGGAACCAAGACGAGCTGAATGCGCTGATGAAAAAAAACGCAGACTTACTCGAGGAGGTGAGCAGACAGTTAATAGACAGCAGCAGACAAATCATGTTACGTTTATTTTGTTCTCCCCTCCTTTCTAGCTTGACGCAAAGGAGCAACAAAAGAAGCGATTGTTGGCCCAATATGAAACAATGATACAGCATAAGGAAAACCAACTGGCCGATGAACAGATGAAAAATACGCAGCTGCAAGCGCATATTTTAAAACTGGACACGGCCTTTAAACAGGAGAAACTGCAACTGATAGAGCAAAAAGAGGTAATGCTGGTGCCATAGATAGTTTGAAGCTAGAAATGAGAAACTCTTGCGATTGCATAGTTCTTTATTAACGAGAAAGCACTGTAGTAATACTAGATGCATTGTTTTACACCATACTTTTTAGAGAGCCCAATCACAAAATCAAGCTGAGCAGGCAATTGCAATTGCTAAGCAGGACGAGCTCGCTCAGCGTGGGGCTGAGCTGTCAGCCGAAAATGATGAGCTGACACAGCAATTGCAGGCTCTTAAGGTAAGCGTGGATCAAAATTTAATAACATGTTAGAATTTCAATAAATGCACAACTATTTGCAGGAGAAGCTGGCTGCTCTCCAGGAGGAGCTTAAGCAAAAGAATGATGACATTGCAGCTTCGCAAGAGCAATATGCCGAGCTGAACCGTCAAAGCAATGTGAGTTAGCAACAAGTTTTCCATATCAGACGCTGTAACATCTATCGTTTTTCTTGTGCAGGCCACCATAGCGGAGCTGAAATATAGAATGACTTCGATTGGCAAACATATTAATCAGCCAGTCGGCACCGCCAGTGTCGTAAGCACAAGAGAGACAAACGATGCAATCGTGTCGCAGAGTGGGGCCGTGCGTATGACTGGCGGCTCGCCACCCATTTTGCTAGATGATGAAAACTCAAATGAAAGTATTCAAATAATTGCAAATAATATAGTCAAGGCAAATGCTGGCAGTGTTCAAAAAGCGCGCCTACTAAACAAGCGACATACATTAGCAAAAAAGTATTTCGATTCCGATTTCGCTACAGATTCGGAAACTGAGCCAGATTGGCAACCAAATCAGACCAAAACAGTGCGTACAGTATACGATACGATATTGTATTCAAAACTTATTTATTTATTTATTATATTTATACTTCTTAGAACAAAAATAACTGTAATGGCAATGGCAATGGAAACGGGAACGGGAAGGACAACGCTAAACGTCTACGTCGCGCTGCCCAAGAACATTCCGATGCCTTCGACAACCTAAAAAAGACCTAGACATTATCATTGAAAACTATATTTAGCTACATTAACAAGCATATCTTAATTTTATGCTATTTTTTGCTTATGCCTGGCGCATAGGCATTTGAATAACTCATACTTCATTTGCAGACGACTATTCCAAACTTGTGAAATTGATTAGTTTTGGTGTTAGGTACTTCCTTTTAGTCAATTTGTTTTGGCTTCTTGAAACAAAGAATTTAATTTTTTATTTTTTATTCACTTATGTAATTGAACTTATAACTTTATATGTACCTTACTCTGAAAAAATGGTTGATTTGATTTTGGCTTAACTTCAATGAAGAAGCAACTTTTATTTAAGAAAAAAGAAAACCTTATGACTTTATTATACAAATACATTACTTTATAATAAAAATGTAAATTAACAAATTGTTGCATTGCTGTTTGAGAGTTTTTAATGACCATTACTGGAAATCGAATTAATCTCAATGATTGATGCCTTGCTTGGACTTGAGCCAAATGATTGACCGCAGTCCTCAGCCGTCTAATGTATGTCAATTGCTGTTCAACATAAATCCGATTTGATTAGCATTTTGCAAGCACACACATGGAACACCCTTAATGATTGATTTGATTCTTTTGGCCAACCCGCTTGCCCACTTTTCCTCTTATCCGTTGACCGACGCATCCATCACCATCAGAGCAAAAACCCAACCAACGCCCAGTCACAATTCAATAAAACTAAAGCCACAACAGCATTCCCAGCTCATGGCCAATTCTCCTCGCTGCTCATCTCTTGCCTAGGCTCGCACCACAACAACCATTGCTAATTGTATTACGGAGGGACAAGCGCCGCAATCCTTTCAGGCGCCTCCAACCGCAGCCAACAGCGGCCGCTGCGGCAACAGCAAGAGTCAACTGTAACTGTAAAAGTTACAGCTACAACAACAACAACAACAATACCACAATTTACGCGGGGAGGGGGGGGGGGGGAGCAACATAAACCGCCGGCCACGCCCACACCGCAAAAACTAAACATGCCCCTCGGACGCTCAATTTAATCACAAACAAATGTGTCCGGCCACTGCCAGAATCCTCAACCTCGCCACCACCACCGCCAGTAACAACAACAATCGTTACTCACGCCCCATCCCCTCGCCTCATCGTGACAACTCCCCCGCCTTGTTGCGCACACAATGACAAACCGTTACACATTTTAGCCCGCTATTAATTTTCGAAAAATATTCAAAAACCGAACAGCGAAAGTTTTGGTTTCGTCTGTTTTGCCAACAACTGCAGCAGCAGCGACAGCAGCAACATTTTGGCTTTACAAATATTATTCGAATTTCTCTTGGGGCTGGCTGGCTGGTGGGGGGTGTGGTAACTGACTGACTGACTGACTGACTGTGGGACTTTGTAGAAGGATCCGTTTCTGCAACGAAAGTACACAAAAATAATTATCAGCGCTCCGATTTGTGAGCCCAGCAACAACAACAACAACAACAATGGTAAATCACTTACTTACGCTACGTTTATCCAAAAAACTTGTGCGCCGCCAACCGTTCGCTCATCCTGCTCCCCTTCTTCCCCGCACGCCGCAGGCATTTGATGATTTCTACGCCCGCTCGATTGCAGTCAACAACAGAAGCTGAAGCTGGAGCAGGAGCAGCAATGTTGATGATTTGTTTTTGCTGTTGCTTTTGTCGTTGTTGCTACAAGTATTTGTTGCAAGGCGCATAAAAAGCATAAGCGTGTAAATAAAGTCAACCTCATTTATTTTGAATATAAACTACATTTTTTACGACTGCCAGAAGCAAACCAGAAACCAACAACCAGCAAAAGCAGCAGCCAGAGCCAAAGTCAAAGCACTTTACAATAGTCACCGTTTGCTGTCGGCAGCAGCCGTCGCCTGATTTTGTTACAGGAGAGCCCTATCATCAGCTGCTGCCTGGCAGACGGCGATGACAGCTAAGTAATGCAGTTGGGTCGCCACCTCATATTTCATTTCAAACTCTTTAAATCGTTTCTATTAATAGTAAATTCTTAAAGCATACAAAAGAAACTCTATACTAGAAGCATACAACTTTTGTCTGTTATCCATTATCTAAAAAGAAGCTGCTTGCTTTGAAACTTTGAATCGGCAGAGTAACCATCATCACTTACACAATGAACACAGCTTTTGCAAGAGATCAGATCCGCAAAATTAAATAGGCTATTGAGATTATAGAGCATTCGAAAGCCGACTTTAGCCTTTGAATGATTTCAGTTATTGTTTTTATACCCTGTATACAGTACCTACCAGTTTATCACTGAACCGGAAACTCTGCCACAAGAATAATAATTGTTGTTTTGTAATTATAAATAGTTTTGTATATTCTGAGATCTTGGATAAATCTTAAATGTACTAATTTATTTTATACTACAAATTTTTTGTAGTGGGTATCACATCACATGTTGATTATATCTTTTAGCGTGCTATTATTTTGTGCTTTTTTTCCGCCTGGTTATTGTTTTTATAACGTGAGGCTGTTGTTGTTTTTGTTTTTGCAACTGCTGTTTCTGTTGTTGTTGTTTGGCATTGTTATCGTCTCGCCCCACCAAAGGTAAGCTAAATATTTTTGTTGAGGTTTCGACATTAAACGCAAAAATGACATACAGCTTACACAGTCTGTGGAGGGGGGACATTTTGTTGCAGGGACGAATGTTGGCTTCTTTTTCGTTTTTTCTATTTTTGTTATTTTTTTGGTTTTTGCTGGTGAAGTTGATGCTGATTGTCGTTGGTCGTTGGGTGGCAACAGTTCATTGCCGCCAATGTTGCTTGTTTGCTCCCAAAAATGCAATGAGAAAGAGAGTAAAAGAGACAGAGAGACAAACAGAAAGAGACACACAATAGCCGGGCAAATAAAGAGAATGAATGCATTTGTCATGACCTCGAAACGGAAACAATTGAAAAAAGCTTTTCTATCGCGTTGCGGCTGCTGGAAGCAAACGTCGAGGCGACACTGCCTGGAGCAGCAGCAGCAGCAAGCCAGGGACAAACTGAACCGCAAGTCGACCCCTTCACACACACACACACACACACACACACAAATACACGAAGGAAAACACACAAAAATGTAACTGAGGCATAACACAAAAATGCAACTGACATAGAAAAACGGCATTTTATATACCCAAACTCACAAACACAAAAACACACACAAACACACACACACACATACATATAAACACAATGTGAGCTCGAGTTGGTTTTAGCTCAATATAAAGTCCATGGCTCCGTTTTGCTTAGGTTTAGTTTTAAAGCAAATAGAAAAAGAAAAAAAGACCGAAATGAAGCAACTGCCAAGAAATTTGGTTCTATTTCTATTTTCTTTTTGCCATTTGAGCAGAGTATAAAGTAAGTAAGTCGACTGGCCAAAGGCACACGGCACACGGCACAAGGCACATGATGCTCCCTGCCTGCCTCGACCTCTGCTGAGTGGCGGGTGGTAAGGGGGATGTAAACGAAACAAGTGTTGGCCAGTTGGTTTGGTTGGGAAATGTGCTGGCCGTGCCAAAGGCTGTGGCGCCGCCTACAGTCAGCGGCAGCTGCCGGACGAGATTGAGCCTTGCTTGTGCCTGGCAGCAGGTCGACGTTGACGTTAACGTTAACGTTGAGGTTGTACGTTGTACGTTGCACGTTAAACGTTGCACGTTGCACGTTGTATGTTGTTGAGCTTGTTCGGGTGCGTCAACTTCAAATTAATTGCGCTTCAACTTCATTATTGTGCATGCCTGAGCTTGTTGGATGGTTGCCTGGTTGCCTGGCCTGGCCTGTCTGGCTTTTCAGCCTTTTTAAGATGTTTAAGATGGGGGAGGGGCGTTGCCTACTTTTCGGCGCCTGCCTGACACCATTTTGCGCTTGGTCAATATTTCAAACAGATTAAAGTGAAATAGAGAGCGAGAGAGAGAGAGAGAGTAACAAAATGCGCCTTAATTGAATGCCACACGCCGTCCAAAGCCAAAGCGTAAACCCAATGCTCGAAACCCAAAGCGCAAACCCAGAACCCAGCATCATAACGACCCACGCCAAGAGCCAGTCGGCAGCCAACAGCTGCTCAGCACAAGACATACATATTTAATGAGCCTCAACACGTCTTTCGACAGCCAGCCGCAGCCGCAGCCTAGCGAGCGAGCGAACGAGCGAGTGAAGATGGAGCCCGCGGTAAAGGTCGGCATGTGGCTGTAGGCAACTGGATCCAATTGCTTTTACTCCTACTCCGCCTCCTGCTCTTCCTTCTTCTATTTAGCTGCGTGGCATCGTTAGCGTTTGCCGCTGTCGCAGGCACAATCGCACCTTGGCAGCGGCACGCACTCACTTACTTGCACACACACACACGCTCACACACACATATAGGTATAAGCCGAAACATAAATTTCGTTAATCATTGAACTGGAAATTTAATAGCCAAGCCATATACACAGGCAGCATTAAGCGCCTGGCAGTCTACGCACACACACACACACACACACACACACACACGCCAACACTTACACAGCAATTTACCCATTTTCACAATTTTTTCAACCAGCATGCCACCCAACAGGACGCGAGCCGCATTGCAGTTAAAGTTTCGTTCGCATCCACAAAGCAAGCAAAGCGCAAAAATGCCATTGCACAGAGCACGTAGCCAGGGGGTGGGGTGGGTATGGGTGGGGTGGTTCGCTTTAACTTAAAAACTACGGCAAATATAATTTTACTCAAAAAGAAAAAAAAAAGTCTCTTGGGACTCGAGGCTGACCTTAGCGCGACGTCTCCTCTGTCAATGCAATACATAATTATAATGCGAGTTGGGGCAAAGTTCAAACAACAACAACAACAAAACAAAATGCCTAAAAAGGCCAGCCCAAGGGTCACAGCATGCGCCATAAAGATATATGCACATAGATCAGAAGATAGCCAAAATTGCCCATTTTTAAATTCATTTTTTTGGTTCGCCCATTCGGAAACAGATTAAGCCTTAAATGCCACAATGTCTAACCGTAATAAGGTCAATAGATGGCTTAGAATGAGAAAGAGAGAAACAGAGAGAGGGAGAGGGAGAAAGAGCACCTAAGCACCTTTAGAATTCCGCCTCTGTGTTGTTCGGCACTCGTCTCACAAAGTGGTTGAAAAGTTGAAAGGAATTGGCGTTTGGAAATTTGCGTGCATCCAGGATCATTGCCACAAGCAAATATGCCACAATGCACGCACACTAGCAAAATGATAACACTACATACATACAGACATACATATGCATAATAAATACTGCACAATAATAATTGAATAGCTAGAAGCATATTTAAGTTGTGTTTCGTTTTGCTCTTTGCTTATAGATTTTGTGAAATACAAAACAAATACACATACACATACATACGCATACATACGTGTTTAATAATTACAAGCTATTATATAATTGAAGCTGCTACATCATA